>BNCP01000030.1:680000-1280000 GCA_019650235.1 Volvox reticuliferus
AAGGTTACTATTTCCAACTGTCAAATCCGGAGCGGTTATGCTTTCCTTGCAACGGTCACAGAGTAAGACCTATATAAATTATATAAGCCGAAGCGCCAATATGCGTGTGTAACTGTACCATAACTTTGGGCATTACACTACTAGTGATGAAGTCGACCACGGGTCCTTCAAAGTCGCCTCTATCTGGAGATGCAGTCTCTGCCACATTTTCCACCGATGTTACCGAGACCCAGAGAAGCGTCCAGCTGAGAGATTGTCTTTGCAATTTTAAAAAAGAGTAGCGATATTGATTGGAAGTGATATATTCGGAAAGGGGTTCGGAGCGACCTAGCCTCGCTGGGTTCTTCCTATTGCGCTCCGCGAAGTTCTAAACCTGATATGAGTCCTACGAGTTCCTGGTTTCCTTTTGACGAGAAACAATGTTTCCAGGATCTGAAAGCCCAGGACGCCATTACTCAAGGTGTCTTCCTCTTTAGTAACCTCGTAAAGAATGTTCGAAGCACAAGTAGCTTATTACCTCAACAAATATTTAGGCAAATACTTACAAGGTCTAGATGCGGACTCTTTGCGTATTTCGGTTTGGCGAGGCGATGTGGAACTGCGCAACCTCTCGCTGCGACCCGAAGCCCTACAGGACCTTGACTTACCTGTTACGGTTAAGGCGGGACTTCTTGGTCGGCTGACACTAAAGGTTCGTTAGTACAAGTCCCATCTCCTTTTCTAGGGCGGCCATTAGAACTCGGAACCGTTTGCATCCACAACCACGCCACTTTGAAACCGAAACCCGACAGTGATCATCTGTGTTCCTACGGACCTTGATTGTGTACGATCATATCCCCGTTTGGGTTGGGTGCAAGCAGTGCGGGAGCTCAAACGACACATCACAAAAGCTTGCGTGTCAAATTGCACACAGCGGTCAAAGTACGACGGTCAAACCCCGGGGGCTTCAGTAGCACAGGGTATTGGGCGAAATGCTTCTCAGCACCTCCCGCAAACATAGGGCCCCGGTGTCGTCGTACCATGGATGGTCCTCACGCGGTGTTCTTTACGCAGGGTCTCTTGGGTCTTTGCCCCTCCCCTCATCCGGGTGCTGTACGGGTGCTGAAACACATAGACGCACATACGTACATATCCATACACACATATATACACACAAACTAATACACACACGGAGATAGGGGAGTTATGGTCACCCATCACCGAACATCAGATCCCCCGTGCCCCAGCTGCCCCGACAAGCCCATTTATAACCCACGAAAAAATACACACACATATACACGTGTGCGTTTATGTGTGTGTGTGTGTGTGTTTCGCGTGTTTCTTTCTGGGTTACGAATGTGTGTGATTGTCAAAATTCACGCGCTCGAAAATCACCCACCGCCTTCCGTGACCGCTCTTTCACGTTCTGGACCCTCCACCTCTTTCTCTCCCCCTGGCCCCTGCTCTTCCGCTCTCCCGTTCCCGGCTTCGTGCAATCCCCGGCAACCTCCCGCACTCATACACACACTCATACACACACTCATACACACACACACACACACACACACTCCACAACCCCTCCTGCGTTTCCCGGCCTGTCCCTCGCGGGCACCAGATCTCACACTGGTGGTGGTTGATACACTGTGTTTTTCTCAACAGCAGTACCCGGTCTCGCGTCGATTCATCTTCCCTCCGCTCTTTCCATCAGGTTCCCTGGACTGCTTTGGGTCGTGAACCCGTCGTGGTGGAGTTCGACAGGCTGTACCTCCTGGCCTGCCCCAAGGAGCCACAACACGCGGCGCAGGGCGCCACGGTGGGCGCCGAAACGGGGGCTGCGGGGCGGGGCGTCCGGCGTCCGGCGTCCGGCGTCCCGAAAGAAAGGAGCAACTCCCACTCGCGAGGATAGAAGAGACAAATCCGGTTCAGAGGGGGAGGGGGAAACCCGGGTTGGGAAGGGGGCCCTTAACGAGCGCCCAATGCTGGCGCATTAGTCTTCATCTTTTCCACCTCCCAACTCCCCCATCTTCCCTCAACCCCCGCCCCCGCACTCGCCCCCCTCGCTCCAGGTGGATGTCGTCCAGTACGAGGCAGAGGTGGCGCAGGCGGAGTTGTCAGCGAAGCGGCAGAGGGTGTTGGCTGCGGAGACTCAGTGGTTGCAGGTGGGAAGGAAGGAGGGGGGAAGTGTAGTGGGTTGGGCTGGGTTGGTTAGTAGGGCCTGATGATTCTTCAGCTTTCCGTATTTCTCTAAGATGATAAGACCTACTCGTACATCCCACCAACCCAACCCAACCCAACCCAACACATAAAACACGCACACATACACACATACGTGTTTTTCGGTACCGGGCGCCCCACTGGTTTCGGAGCTCAGGAGCTTCAAGCCAAGCTGGCGCTGAAGGCGCAGCAGCAGCAGCAACAACAGCAGCAGGGGCAGGGGCAGGAGCAGGGGCAGGGGCAGGGCCAGGGCGCCGCACGTAACAAGGCAGGTGGTGGAGGAGGGGGAGGATTGTTCAACATGAACTTCCAGGCGCTCATTCACACCATTCTGGGCAACCTGCAACTGCGTCTTACGAACGTACACATCCGGTACGTGTACATGTGTGTTTGTACGTGTACATCATCTCCCGTACGTACTAGCCAAGCTAGGTATACAGTACAGCTTTGGATCTAGGTTCTGGTTTGGGTTTGGATTCGCAGATTTGGATCTTGAGGGTTATGCCGTGTTAAATCTAAAATAAGTCCAAATCTGACCCAGGGTGATCAATACTCAATACTTCACCACATATTCGGAACTTAGGACGCTGAACAAGCCATGAATATTCATCGAAGATATCAAAATATCAATATCAGTAATATTAATCTCTCGATAGATAGATAGATAGATAGAGATTGATAATGATATTTTGAAAGCAATAAAAAGGAGCCTAACTGGAACAAAACATAACTGCGGAGAAGCATCTGACCGCACAGCTGCCGCTACAGTTCCATCTGCATGTCGTACTGTGCTTACCCCTTGCATCATGGGCCTTATGCCGCAGCCGGAATGCGTACAATGCTCTTCCATCCATCCTCTTTTCATCAAAATTTCCGCAATTTTTATTTCCTTTTAATAATTTGCCAACTTCTCAGTAAATTCTTCCGCTTTTTGTGTTTTTCTTCCAAATTGTTTTTCTTCGTCGTAGTTACGAGGACAGCTCCAGCCTACCGGGCCAGCTGCTGTCGGGGGGGGTGCTGCTGGGGCGCATGTCGGCGCATACGGTGGACGAGAAGGGGCGGGAGGCCTTCGTCACGGCGGATGTCCTCAACCTTCTGAGAAAGGTACGGTAATGACGGACATGAATGACGATCACCTCGACGAACATTAACGGCTAACGGTCATCTGTACGGGAGTTCTTAAAGAGGCGCGGGGCTTTGCGTCTTCACTTCCAGATCTTTCCGGTCCTTCTTTCCTCCTTCCTTAAGGCAAACTACCCAGTGTTAGCGACTTTTCTCGTTTTATACACAACCCCAAAACACACACACACACACATTCGCCCTCAGGCGGTCGTACTTCAAGACTTTGGCGTGTATTTCGACGTGGGTACACCCTTTCTGGAGCCCCCCAAGGACTGGGCCAGCCTCAGTGCGAGGGAGTGGGACGTGCTCCTCTCGCCAGCGCGCCACGCACCAGCTGCCGGCGCTGGTGGCGGCGCTGGTGGTGGCGGAAGCGGAGGAGGCGCGCAGTATCGGCACCATTTTCTGTTGCTTCCGATCAGTGGTCAGATGAATTACGTGCGAAGGTACGCAAAAGTACGAAAGCTTTGCCGTACTTTAACTAGGAGGTCGTATTGAGTACGACAGCAGTTCAGACCGTACCCTCGCTCAGCAGAAGAAATGTTCCATCTGCTCCTGTTTCGGAGCAGGAATCTCAATCTTTTCCTCCTCAATCTTTTCTGATTTCCTTTTGATAATTTTAAAGATACATATATATATATAATTCAATCTTAACCTACTGAATCTGTAAAAGCTATAACTGATTAAATTAAAAAAATCTCACGAAATTAATAACGTGAATGGCGGTTGTACGGCGGTGGTGGTTGTACGGCGCAGGTCAACCAAGTATCTTCTGACCAGCCGGAGCAGTGACAACGAGGGCGACGGATCTGACGGCGGCGGCGGGCGTCCGCCGCGCCAGGAGGGCCGCATCGCATTGAGGGCGTTGTCGCTGGCCCTAAGTCGGGAGCAGTACGTGGGAGCCCGGGCGCTGCTGGAGGCGCTGGACGATTATACGGCAAATGCGCCGTACAGGGCCATGCGGCCGCAATGCCGACCCACGTCGGGTAGGAGGGGGAAGCGATGTGGGTAATGGTGGGAGGTTCGGGAAACAGCCATTGGGAGCGGGATAGCTCTCCGATCTCGAGAAATCCGTTGGGACCGTAGGTTGTAACGGTTATGGACGGTTGCAACAGTGGCTCAGATGTTTTGCCGTACGTGCCTAAAACAGATATATACATTTTGATACTCAACAATTCGGAACTCCATCCCACCCTCTGGGCTTCGACCACTGCTGCTCCTCTTGCCTCCATGGACAATAATGCGAAGCAGGCACCGACGCGCGTGTGTGGTGGCGTTATGCGTTCTTTGCCGTACAAAAGCAGTTGCGACTTCAGCGTGGCGGTTGTTGCAGTTGGTCACAACTTCAAACCGCCTGCCGGCTGCGAAAGAAGTATATACCCGCCTACGCGAGATGCCTGACGGCGGCGACGGCGGCGGCATCGGGGGCGCCGTCGACGGCGGGCACTGGCGGAACGACTGCCAGCAGCGGGCGCGGCGGCGGCGGCGGCGGCGGCGTGTCGTCACCGGAGGTGGTTGCAGGTCTTGGCGGTGATGCCTCCATCCTCGAGATGGACGCCGAACTGCCCGAGGGCACAATTCTCCTGTTCAGGTGGGCCTTATGAGGGCATATGACTGGATCGGGGGGGGAAGAGATAGAAGAAGCGGGGCGTGGGTTAGGGTTTTGCGTTAACCCTGTCGTACTGATCCCCCCGCTTTGCTTCATGTGTGTAGGATAGGGGGGTTTTGCTTCACCCGTGGCCACTACCTGCCAGTCCCTACCTTCCCCAGTACTGTGTGTTTCGGAACACCCTCATCCATTCACCCTCATCCGCGGACTTCTCCGAAATCAGTGATTTTCCCCGCACGGGTTCAGCACCCACCACCAGCATCCAATGGAATCATCATTTACTGATTTGGCCTATACATCCCTGACATCATTGATTTCTCACTCGCGCCAACCGTTCCGTTTTGAACCATACCGGTCGCCATCTCCCCCTCCTCTCTCCCTCTCCCTCCCCCTTTCCCCACTCCCGCTTCTCTCCCCTCCTCCTTCCCGCCGGCGCGGGCCCCCCCGCACTCCCGCTGACCCCCCTCCTCTGGAAAACATACTCCACCAGGCGGATGGCCCATGCAATGGCCCAGTCCCATAAGCCCACCGCCATCATCACTACCACTACCACCGGCGCCGCGGCCGTCGCCGCCGCCGCAGCGCCCAGTGCGACCGACGGGGCACAAGGACGCGTGCAAGCCCGGACCGCCGCGGCCGCCGGCGGCGGCGGCGGTGGATGGATGGGTTGGCTGATGGGTACGAAGCAACCGATGGCGGCGGCGGTGCCAGCCGCGGCAACCACCGCCGCCGCCGCCGCCAAAGCCACGGCCGAATCCGGAGCAACCGCACCTGGCGGCAGTGGGGGCAGTGGAGGGGATGCGGCGGCGGCAACGGCGGCGGCGGCCCCTGTGTCCGCGACTTTGACGCCTGAGGAATGGGACCGTCTGCAGCAGCTGCTGCACCAGGTGAGGGTTTTAGCGTTCTAAGGATTAGAGGTAAGTTTTTTTAAAATACATATTAAATATACGTTTTCTAATATATCATTCTAAAATTTAGCCACGTTCACATATATATTCATTGATATGTGAACCATGATTTCGTAATCGGAATTAATTACTTATGCTTTAATTACATACAGTGATTAGTGATAATCTGAAATCTGGATCTAGGATCTTGGATCTTGGATCTTCGAATCCTGGCCCGTACCTCGGCTGTACGCAGGAAGACGTGGAGGATGTGGATGTGCCTGGCGGTGACGACGGCACTGAGGGGGATGGGCCGTACTGTCTGACGGCGCTGCTCGAGGTGGCAGTGGAGCGGTGCTCGCTAGAGCTGGCAGGTGTACGAGCGGAGGTGGCCCAGCCGCTGATCTCTGCGTCCATGCAAGTAAGTACCCCCCGGTACGCACCAATCCTAAAAACCGATAAAATTAATTAAAACCGATAACTTTAATAAAAAAATAAATATTATTGCCCCTCTTTCCTATTTATAAAAAAAGACGAGCACCGGGGGTCCTGACCGGACCGAGCCACAGCGCAGGTGAAGAACACGTGGCTTTGTATATAAATAAATAAATATGTGTAAATAGTTACTTACATTATTTGTGGCCATATCCAGAAGGCGGCACAGTCCTGATAATTACGCCTCGCCGCCCATCCGTCTGACCACCTGTGTACGACCACCGCCGTACACCAGGCCGTAGGAATCCGCATTCTCCGATACCCAACCACGCTCGGCGTTAGCCTGCGGGTTGGCTGGACGGGGCTGGAAGCACCGCAGGGTATGCTGCTCTGCACAGGACAATTGAGCAGCAACAGCAATGGCCTGAACAAGCAACCACCTGTTGCCAGTTTAAGCGATAAAGGAAACAGTTACAGGGCGGCGGCGGCGGCGGGGAAGGTGGCGATGCGAGGGAGAAAGGGCCAGAAGCGCAAGGCGAAGGAGAGTCGCAGCCCGGCACGCCCGCAAGATCGACCCATGGGTCGCCTGGCACACCTGCTGTACCGACCCGTGGGTCGATTGGCACGCCCGCAACACCGGCCCGTGGCTGGGGCGGCGCGGACGACGGAAATGGCGGCAGCGGCGACGGCAGCTACCAGCAGCCTACATGTGCTTTCATGCTGGACTTTGTACGGCGCCCGCAGGTGGGAGGCCCAGCTGGGAGAATATGAATGTATGCCCCAGACCCAAAATAACTAACTGTCCGGTTACGACGTATTGTCTCACGCAGGACGGTTCCGCCGACGCCACGCTGTCTGTACGACTGGCGCCCAGTTACGTGACGTACAACCCGGCTGCAATTGCGGCGGTTGGCGCCTTCTTCTCAACCGAACAGCATACCGGTCTCGGAAATCTCCAAGTAGGGCCCCCAAACAGGAAATACTATACAATACTGGAAGATGCTGAGATGGGATGAGATGGCATCTAAGGGTGTTTAATATTTTTTATTCCTTAGGAAGGAAATATTTAATGTTTTTGTTTTGAGAAAGATATTTATGTTATATTTTATCGAACTGATACAAAACAATGCTTTTATTTTCGCGCGTTTTCCGTAAGAAGCCTTCAACAGCTTGCTTCTCAGGAGCTCCTCCTACTCAGGCTCAGGCAATTTCATAAAATTAAATTATTTTTCTTATAGGTAGAATAAAAAACATCTCATGACATGTCCTTTTTTTTCCAAACTTAATTGCTAAAAAATAAAAATAGAAAAATTAGGAAATGAGAGTTCGGTATTTATTATCTTTTTGTTCGCGGGCGTCCATGCACCTCCCGTCTTCTCACAACCACCCACCGCCCAGGTCCAGGCGGAAGCTCGCCTGCAGCGGCTGCAGCGACTGGCACAGGTTCGGTTAAGTGCCTTATCTCAGGAACGGCGGCGTCTCGCTCTGCAGGTGGTCATGCACGCACCCAAGGTGGCGCTGCCAGATGACAAGGTGTGCGTGTCCGCGTGTGTATCGGTCTGTGTGTATGTGTCTTGCTAACGACCCGTGTCGCCCCCAGGTACGTATAATTTGCTGCATATTGCAGCTCTGGTGCTCTGAAGCCTTCCGCTGCAGGCTTTTTGAGTCTTCGTCCGCCTTCCCCTTCCGCCTCCTTCGCCATACGATCAGGGGCGTGCTACATTGCTTCTGGACCTAGGCTGCTTCTCCCTCAGATCATCATCACCACAACCTCAGGGCCTTACGTCCGGCGGCAACGAGGCTTCCTTGTACAAATGCTTCGACTTGGCATTGGAGCGAGTCGAGGCGGCAATCGTCGGAGGGCGTTTCGCCTGGCCCGCGACGCGGCCGTCGCCGCCGGCGGCGCTGGAGGGAGTACTACAAGAGGCTGTTGGGTTTGCGGCGCCAGCGCCGGAGGGTGCCGCCGCCGCCGCCGTCGCCGCCGCGACGTTTGCGCTGCTGGGCCCGCTGCCTGATGCGCCCCGAAAAAAGGGCAGCGGCGGCGGCGGCGGCGGCGGCGGCGAGCGTCAGGGAAGCAGTGGCGGAGCCACCGCCGGATCAGCGTCGCCGCTGGGTCTGGCCTTTGTGGCAACACTGGCGGAGGAGGGGTCAGCGGCAGCGGTGGCAGCGGCGCCGCTGCAGCTGAAGGATGCGTCACCTGATGGCAAGCTACCAGAGTCATCGGCGCCGGCACCGGCGGCGGCGCCGTTGCGCAAGGAAGCTGCTCATGACGGCGAAATGATTAACGGTATTGGCAGCTTGGTAGATCTTGTACGGCACCTTGAGTCAACGGCGGAACCGCCGCTACCGCCGCAGATCGTCGTGACGCTACTGCCTAGGTTCGGCTTGCAAGCGGGCTTGCAAGTCGCGGCGGCGCAGGACCCGCGTCTACCTGCCGTACGACTCCGAGTGGCGGCGTCGCCGCTGCGGGTCGAGTTCAGTCCCTGGCGGTTCCATCGCCTCATGGCGGTTCTTGGCAGCTTGTCCGTCGCCGGTGGCGGCGGTGGTGGCGGCGGCGCCACCGCCGCGGCCGCCGCTACCGTGGCTACTGCCGCCGCCGCGGTGCCGCCGCCGCCGCCGCTGTGGGTTACCGACGCTGAGTATGTGGCGCCGGTGCAGCTGCTTTCCTGGGAGGGCGTTGGGGGCCAGGTGGCCAGGTGGCAACCGAGAAGTCTCAGCGTGTGGCGGGGGCGGGTGTATCTTAGTAAGGAGAAGGGCCAGACGGAGGCGCTGGAGACCAGGTGAGCCAACTGCGTCGCTCATGAGTGCACGACACCAACGTGACGTCACGCATTTTCAAATTATAATAACAAAAGGATAAGAAATTATTATATATATGTATTATAGGGTGGTTCGTTATCTGGTGGAAACTTTCTAGGTGTTCTTCAGGTCCTATTTTATCCATCTCCTAATTCTTTCCTAATTTATTCTTTATTTATCAATTTTGTTAATCACTTATTAGCTTTATACCTTTAATATTCTTTCAGGTCGTACTGGCGTGGCTGGCGGTTAATGGAATTGTCGCCAGGTCAAGTAGGAGGTGCCGATAACGTCGTGGCGTTGGTTCCGGAGGGCGTACGGCGGGAAGTGGTTTCGGAGTGCCCCGAGGCGCTGGTGCTGCGGCTCGAGGACTCCAGGGAGGTGGCGGCTCTTCGAAGAGGACTAAACCGGTCAGCGGCGCTGGTGGAGTCCATAGCGGGTGAGAGAGAGACCGTGGTTCCGGAGTGGTTCCGGAGCGAGTTTAAGTGGCTAGGGAAAAGCGATCCCAAACCGGGGCAAAGCAGGGTAGGGTCGGGGAGGCGTTTGTGTGTTTGTGTGGTGTGTGTGATTTCGGAGAGCGGTACGGCAGCGGCAGGGCAGGAAGCGCAATGCACAGTGGTAGGGTGGTGGTGGGGGGGGGCGACGAAAAGGGTTTCGGAGGCAAGGTTGGGTCTTGTCAGAAACGGCACGGTTTGTACTTTCCGCGCAGCTCCCGGACTCCCCCCTTCCCCTCTCCCCTCTCCCCCTCGCGTTCCTCGGAATCGGAATCCCCCTCCCGGTCGAATATAAGGCCTTCTGAAGGAAGAAGATGACGAATCCGCCGACTCCGCCACCACCAGCACAAGCGCGATCGAGGCCAGCAGCGGTGGCGGCGGTGACGGCAAAAGTGCCTCCGAAACCGCGGTTGGTAGCGGCAGCGGCGACGGATTGGGAATTACTAAGGATCTGTTGGACGAGCTCCTCGCCCACCGGGATCTTTTCGAGCTGACGGGCAGCTTGGCCTCCCTGGAGTTGAGGCTTAACGGCAGGCCGCCGCGCGCCTGGCGGGCTATTCGGCGGCTGGCGGCGGCTCCGCCGCCGCCGCCGCCGGGCGCCGCAGACCTGAGTGGGGCGGCGGCTGCTCGCGGGGAGGAGGTATCTGGCAGCATGTATCAGAAGTCCGAATCCCATGCGGGTACGGACGTCGAGGCTGCGTCGCACCGTCCCGGGGGGTCAGTGTCGTCATTCAGCGACTTCGGCGGCGCGCCGGCATCGCTCGCATCGTCGGGACTGAAGCCGACACGTCAGCCGAGCTCCGTCAGCGGTGCTCCCGCCGCCGCCGGTGCCACTGCGGCGATGCCGCTTCCGGCGGCTGCGGCAGCGGCCGCTGCCCCTGTCCCTGAATCGCCAGCACAGCACGATGGCTCGCGAGCGGCCGGCGGCAGCGACACGAGCTCCGAAGTCGAGTTCGCGGACGCCGCCGAGTACGACGATTACGACGGCGATGGCGATTGCGCCTCCGGTGGCGATGAGTACGGCGCCGACGATCAGCAAGAGCGGCTACGAGAGCTGACGTTAGAGCAGGAAGTGCCGCTCCTGGCGGTGGCCTTGACGTCAGCTGCTGTACGAGTGCAGTACAGCGCTGATCGATTGGCGGTCGGGCTCCGGATGCATGCTCTTCGAATTGACAACGAACTTATGGGTTCGGCGCTTGGTAGCCAGTTTGCCGTACTGGCGGTGTCTTCGACATTGTCGACGTCGGCGCCAGCGGCCTCGGCGGCTGTAGAGGTGGCGGAGGTGCCTCGGATGATAGCGGCGGCGGGTGCGGCATACGGCGAGAGTAGCGCAGGCGTCGCCAATGTCGTCGGAGGCAGTTCGGCTGCCGGCTTCAGTGGCGGCGGCGGTGGCGGCGGCGGCGATGTCGGTGACGTCGGGGGGGGAAAGGAGGAGGGCTCCCCTCTCGTGCGGCTCGAGTTTACCAGCTTCTCTTCGACATCTAGCAAGTACAAGGTAATTAGGTCATTGGATTGCAGTACTGTCGTACGTTGTACGTTTGGCAATGAAAATGAATGCAAATTTGAAACCCTGCATGTCGCAAGCATGCAGACGTCAACAGCGCCCTTCTAGCACTTCTGGCTGAAAATCCCTCGCCATCGCCACCGACATCGCCTTAACTCTGTCATCCCTGCCGTACAACCGCAAAACACATCAGCACCGCTGCCCCCGCCACTGCAACCGCTGCCGCCGCCGCCGCCGCCGCCGCCGCCACCGCAGGGCCTCGACACTGAGATCTCCCTCCAGCTGGCCGGTCTGGCACTGACCTGCCACCGCCCCATCGTGGCGGCCCTGATGGGGCTGGGGACTGATATGGCCTATGCCAGCAGTCTGCTGGCGATGGAAAAGAGGAATGCGGCACCTGCGCCGCCGCCGCCGCCGCCGCAGCCACAACTGCAACCGCCGGCGGCGGCGGCGGCAGCATCGACGGCGACGGCGGAGCCGCCAGTGGCGGCTTCCGTCGTACGGTCCGGCGGCGAGGGCCGCACGCTAATGCGCCTCCAGATAAGCATGGCCCGGCTGCAGCTGGTGATGCCGTACGAGGTGCTACTGCCATCACCGCTGCCGGTGGCGCCGTCACCGCCGACGCCGACGCACGCCAGCCAACAGCAGCAACGACAGCAGCCGACGCCGGCGGCGGCGGACGAGGCAGGGGCGGGGGCGGGTCCGCGGCTACTCGCCCTCGCTGAGATGGATGCCTTCAGGTACGGCCAGTCGTTGGTTTTCTGTTATCTGTTTCTGGTTGAGGAGTCTGGGATAAGGTAATATGGATACAAAGGAAACAGCATTATATAACGAGGGAAAATCGATGCATTCGTGCTCCGTGAAGTCATGCTGTTTAAAATTTTTATTTTTTTTGAAATAAAATTGGAATTTTTATTTCATTTTAGAATTAACTGATTAAAAATATCGTATGACATCTCACAAAGCATCCGATCATTTTACTTTCCATGGCCGCCATCATTATCATCTTCGCTTCGTAAGCTGCATGCCTGCTCTTCCACAGCTTTTGTCTGGACGTACGACCGTCGTCCATGGAGTTGACTACATCGCTGGGCAACTTTACGGCACAGTACGGCGCATTGCCAGTTTCCAGTCCGTACCGTACAATCTGTACGATGCGACCAGGGACGAGCGGCTCGCTGATCGAGGTGACGTACAGGTAACCAAGGATGGCAGTATTTCGGGTGGTTAACGAACTTCGAATATCCTTAGCCCCCATGTCAACTTCGCTCATGATGAGGTTTACTTCCCCCCTGGCCCCCGTGTCCTGAAACCAAACTCAACCCCAGTCCCCATACCGAAACCAAACCTGAAACCAAGCCATAACGTCATTTATGGCTCCGGAACCCCAACCTCAGCTCCGAAACCCGAATCCCCGCCACCGCTGCCCCTGGATAATGCAGGATGCACTCAGCCGCCGAGTCCCTCTCCCAGCCGCGGGTGCCAGCGGGATCGCAGTACTCGTCATTATCCGCCTCGCTGAGTGCCGTACAGGTCGTTTACATGGGGCGTTTCCTCAATGAGCTGTTGCCGTACTTGACAGGTATGTTATAACGGTTCCAGTCATTGTGATAAGCATTTATTATCGAATAATTATACGAAAATATTTATATATTCTATTTGTAACACTTCATGCTTATTTTTACTTTTTCATTCAAAAAGTAAAAGTGCGTAGTACGTGCTGACGTCATAACATCATCATGTTAAATATGTCATTTCAATTATACCTGCCATATGACATCATCATTCGTTGTTGTTGTTGTTGTTGTTGTTGTTGTTGTTGTTGTTGTGTAATGTTGCCATTTCTCCCCCCCTCCCCCTCGCCTGCCTGTGTCGTACGACAACAACTTCACAACGCACACACATCCTCCGAATGTGTGGCCCATTTCCGCTTAGTTCCCACACGTCACGCTCTTCACCCCTCCTCGTGCAACATCCCCCATCGCCCTTCCGGTCACTTCGCAGACATGCTGGCGATGCAACCCCGGTCCCGGCCCATCCTCACAGCCATCTCCCCCTCCGCCACCACCACCGCTGGCTCCATCGCCACTTCTTCATCTCCTGCACCTCCGCCTCCTCGCTCCTCCTCTACGACTGCTACTGCTACTGCTACTGCGGCTGGCATTTCTGCTACTTCTTCTCCTCCTCCTTCGTCTTCTACGACAGCTACATCCTCTGCCACAATTGCTGCCGCTTCTGATACAGCTGCTACTGCAGCTGCTACTGCTACTGCTACTGCTACAGCTGCCCCCCTGATACTCTTACTCGACATCTCACTCGCCTCCCCGGTCATTACCCTGCCACAAAACAGCGCCAGTAGCCAACACGTGCAGTTTGACCTCGGCACGCTGAAGCTCGCAAACTCCGTCGCGTGGCGCCATGACGTCACCGCCGTGGCGGCGGTGGCGGTTGGCGGCGGCGGCGGAACGGCGGCGGCGGCGCTGTCGCCCGTGCGGGGGGGAGATCTCGGGTGTCCCGGGGCGGAAGGATGGCGAGTGCTGATAGATGAAATGGAGGTGAGTGATAATTATTATTATTATTATTATTATTATTATTATTATTATTATTATTATGATGATGATGGTGTGTTTGTGCCTGTGTGCGTTGCTGGCGGTTGC
This sequence comes from Volvox reticuliferus, assembly GCA_019650235.1. Classification (NCBI taxonomy): domain Eukaryota; kingdom Viridiplantae; phylum Chlorophyta; class Chlorophyceae; order Chlamydomonadales; family Volvocaceae; genus Volvox; species Volvox reticuliferus. The sequence continues at coordinate 693,698 of BNCP01000030.1, forward strand.
AGGTACGGCTGACAGACATGAGTCTTGTGGTAGGCCAAGCCGACGGCTCGATGGCGGGGAACCGGGGCGGCGGCGGCGCCAACGTGTACGGCACAGCCTACGGCGCCACCGGCGCAGGCGGCGGTGGCGGTCAAAATATTATCCGAGACGTTGGCTGTGGCGTTATCGTATCGCTGCACCGACCGCTAGCTATACAGCCAGATCACGACGCCGCCGATACGGCGGCGGCAGCTGCGGCGGCGCCGCCACCCCCGTTGCCGCCGATTCACGCCGCTGTGACGCTGCCGCAGCTGTCGGCGGTAATTAGTGAGGTGGAGTACCGGCGGCTTCTGTCGGCGCTGAGCTGCAATTTCAGCGAATCGGCGCAAAGCGACCCACGGGTCAGTGAGCTCCACCAGATCCTACAACGGCTCACCAGGGCGCCGCCGCCGCCACAGCCGCCTGCATCCCCTCCGCCAGCAGCTGCTGCGCTGCCGTCTCTTGCCTCCCTTGCCGCCACGGGCGCCGCCAAGGCGGCTGGCGGCGGCGGCAGCGGAACTCCCCCTCGCTCCCCCATCCTGGACTTCAGCCGTAGCCTACGCTCCGTTCTCGCGGCACTTGGGGACAGCTGTACGGTGCAGGCGACGGTGGCGATGGGCACCGCGCGCCTGACGCTGCTGGCGGCGGCGGCCGACGGCAGCGGCACGCTGGCGCCGCTGACGGCGGTCATCTTACGGGACTTCTGGCTGGGGTATTACGGCACTGCTCGCGGCGGCATGTTCATCAGCGCGACGCTGCCTGCCTTTGATATTGAAGACTTGCGGCCCGGGGTCTCACCCGAACAGCGAAAGGTGCTTTCCACCGCCGCCAACGCGAACGCCAACGCATCCAGCGATGATGGTGGTGAGTTGGGAGATGCATCAACGGCGGCGGCGGCGGTGCCTCAGCCGCCGCTCCATCCGCCGCCGCCGTCTCCGTCGCTTCTCGCGCTGGAATATCGGTCGGCGCCGGCGGCGGTAGTAGGAACTGGCGGAGGCGGTGGCGGTGCTGGTCATGAGGTGGCGGCGCTTTCGGCCGTGCAGGCGCTGAAACTGCGGCTGCAGCGGCCAACACTGGTGCTGGATTTTGGGCTCCTGTTGCAGTTAGTGAACTTCGTGGCGCCTAGTCCCGTGCTCAAGGTGCGCGTGTGGTGTGTATGGCGGGGCTGGGGAAGAGGGGGAACTGCATGAAGTGGGGGAGGGGGGGGACGACGGGGGGGGTTCCATGCATGAAAATTCCTCATGTTGCCGTTTTAAGGCGTTTTGACCATATATTTGCACCATAAAGAAAATATTGGTATGAAGATGATCCGCTGATCCGGATTCGGATCCAATTGGATTCGCGGGTGATTTGGATTTTCACCTTAAAAATCACCAACTCAACTTAAGTCCTTGGTTAACCATGCAGATAGACGTTGGTTATTGAGATAGACATCGATTCCCGTACCGGTTTCCGTTTCAGGGCTCGGGCCCTCGGCCGTACGAGACCCGCGACATCTTCCTGCCGCTGCATATGCCGTACTACGCCAATGGAAAAGATGTATGGCTTAGCCCAGAAGTACGGCTGCTGGCGGACGCGCCCGCCGGCGGCGCTGCGCCGCCAGCCACCGGCTTCCTTCACGTGTACGACGGCGGCGGCGGCCGCCTGGTGCTTCCGCCAGGGCTGTCCCCCGCCGAATCCCTGCCGCTCATCGTCATCGGAGCCAACCGGGCGCTGAAATTGAAGAATGTACGGATTGTGAACTGCGCGTCGCTGCCGCCGTGTCTCGACCTCGGCCCTGGAGCGCAACTTCAAGCTCGTGAGGAAGATGGCGTCAAGTTCGTACTCGCGGACCCGGAAATTGACCGGCAACACAGCGCCGTACTGGCAGCGGCGGCAGAGGCCGCCGCGGCGGCGGCGCCATTATCGGCGGCGTCCGCGTCGGTGCCGGCGCCGTCGGTGGGTCCGCCACCGCCAGTGTTCGAGATGAGCTTTGACGCGCTCGGGGCGTCTTTGCAAGTCATTGAGGCGCCGATCGGCGGTGGCGGCGGCGGCGGCGGACTGTTGGATGAAGTCAGCGGCGGCGGCGGCGGCGGGCAGCAGTCACGAAGCGGGTACGGTACAGGGATAGAGTCGGCGCTGGGCCTGGGGCCAACAACGACTGCGCCGCCGTCGGCACGGTCGCCATGGCAGGGTGTCGGCGGCGCCGCCGCCGTCACCTCAGCCGCCGCCGCGGACACCACCACGCCGCGCGGTGCAGACACGATGGCGGCCGCGTTATTGGACGCCATGGCGCAGCGGCTGCGGAGGCGACTTGTACTGCAGCTCGACGCCTCCGCCAGATTAACCATCCAGGGCGAACGGCAGGACGCCGAAGCGTCGCTACGGAACTTCACCGTACGCACTGTAACCGTATTCCCCGCTGCTGCTACAGCCGCCTCCACCGCCTCCGCCGCTGGGACCGCGACAGTCCCAACTCCTGCAGGCGGTAGCCCGCCATTGTCCAAGGCCGGCAGCAGCGTCAGCCTCAGCATTGCCGCCGGCGGCGGCGGCGGCGGCGGCGGCGGTGGCGGTGGCGGTGGCGGTGGCGGTGGCGGTGGCGGTAAAGTTGGCGGAATGTCGCCGCCAGCAGCGGCGGCGCCAGTAGCTACTGCCGCCACCGCCGCCGGCACCTCCACCACCATCACCACTACGCTGCTCGAGCCGGCAGACTTGGGTCTACGCTACAGCCTCACTCCAACGCATCAAGACCTAAACTTCCAGCTTGATTCACTGACGCTACGTCTGTCACCGGCTGCACTACACCTGCTGCTACAACTGCAGGACATGGTGCTACAGCCGTTGATGGCGCCGCCGCCGGACAAGCCTCTGACGCGTTGCGACCGCTTCGAGCGGCTGTGGTCAAGCCATTGGGGTGTACGGCAGGCGGCAGGCGGCGGCGGCGGCGGTGGCGGTGGCGGTCCGGGGCGGGGTGTGTGGGGTTTGGAGCTGGGTGTCAGCCGGGTTGACAGCATGGCGGACGAACGCGGTGTGACATTGTGGCGACCTCAACCGGCTCAGGGCTACGTAGCTCTCGGAGATGTCCTGACGGCGGGTAAGATGGGGGGAAGGGGGGAGGGGGGAGGAGTTCCTGCCACAGTCTCTGGTAAGTGTGAGGTGAGCAGCATTAGCGCCTACACCTGTCAGAGCGATCCTGCGACCCATGGGTCGGTCACGTTTTCCTCCCTCGCCTCCCTGCGGCCCCCCACAATACCGTTCCTCCCTGGACTTTCCACGCCCGGCCCCTTCCCTGGGACAACCCCTGTGGGCCCCCATCCCCACCCTGCCTTTCCCCACCACCTCCGTCAGGCACCCACATGCCAAGCTGCCAAGTCGCCACCTTGGCGGTCAACAGCGGCCTGGTGGCCTTCCCCGCAGCGTTTGACCTCGTCTGGCAGGGCCCTGACGGCGACGACCTGGCGCTCTGGCGGCCGTTGCCGCCCCCTGGGTACGTCGCCTTCGGCTGCGTGGCTGGGTCCCGGGAGGTGCCGCCGCCGCTGGCAGTGGTCGGGTGCGTGGCGGCACATGCGTGCGTGGAGGCTCGGTTGGGGGAGTGCCTTCAACTGGCGGAGCAAGGAGCGCTGTGGGCGGTGCAGAACGCTGGCGGAACGTTTGAGGTTTCTCCGCCGGGACAACACCTGCCGGCGGTAAGAAGGGGCAGGATGGAGGGGCAGGAAGGAGGGGGAGGGGGTGACGGGGGAGACGTGTTGCGTGTTGCGTGTGTTTGTGTATGTGTATATGCGTGTACGTTTGCGTATGTATAAATAGGTGGTAACGGGAAAGGGAGGGGGGGAAGGGTTCAACATATTCTCATAATGTCAAGATTTACCACCGAGGTCTACCATGTCGTACAGTACTTATTCCTTATGTAACTGTACGGCAACACAGGTTCATTTGTACGATCTGCGGATTCCGCTGGGTGTTCCGCCCGCTGCTCTGACGCCGCTACCGGAACTGCTGCCGACGGCAGCGGCAGTGGTGCCCCTGGAGCTTTTACGGGAGGCCTCGCTGCCGCTGGGGGCCGCCAGTGAGTCCCCGCCACTGTCACTTCTGTGTCAGCAGCGGTACATACGCAGCAGAAGGTACGTATGTATACGTTTTTTTCCAAGTTTTCTATGTTCCATTTTTTTCAGTTCTAAAAAATTCCTTTTTTAGAAAAGTAAACGCCTTCTGTGTCCCATCGAGTCTCTTAAAAATCCCCTTGGAATATTTATTATTTTTGTAATATATGGATACATGGAATGAGATTAAATGAAATGACACTCTGCCCATATCCATATCGTGCTGCTTTCCTAAACAGGCACCTCATGCAATTACCCACTCGTGCAAAACATTAAAAAAACCCTTATCGCCTTTACCCCATTAATACACATAAAAAACCCGAAATTTCACAATTTGCGTCATTGCCATTTTATTAATCCATAAATAAAATATAAATAATAAATAAATAAATAAAAATATCAATGAAATAATTATTAAATGCGTGTCCCATGATGAAAATTAAATTAGAATGAATTGGGGCGACGTTTTAACTTGAGCCTACCCCCACCCCTCGTGCTACGTGTTCTGGTACGGCACACAAAACACACACGGCATTCAAAACCCGCAGTGCCCTCATCCGTCGGGCCATGAGTCAGGCCTTCCAGCTGCCCTGTGTGGAGCTCTCTAAGGTCTGGTGGGACAAACACACCCCCGCGCCGTCCGCGAACCGACTCAGCATCTGGAGACCCAACCCGCCCCCGGGGTAAGCGGGAGAGGGCGCCTCTGGGGCGTCTGTGTGTGTGTGTGTGTGTGTGTGTGTGTGTGTGGTATATATATCACTTCAATGTCGGGTAAAAGGAGTGAATATCCCAATTCACAGGGGAGAGACCGTTGCACTGCTGCAACTTTGGAACTCATAGAGTAGTTTGATTGCCGTACTGTCACACATATTCCATCCGTATTTTCCGCTATTATTCCTCTCCCCAGCCCCCCTTTCACCAAAACACGTAAACACATACACATACACATACACATACACATACAGATACACCACCGAACACACGCACGCAGGTACGTCTTCCTTGGCGACTGTGCGTCTCACGGCGTCTACGCCCCGCCGCCCTCCGTGGTGGTGCTGAGAGACTCTGACCCCGCGGCGGCGCTACGCGATGGTCGACCGCCCTCCCTGGCGCGACCCATCAACTACGTACGGGTAAGCAGTCGGGTAACTGCCGGCACATAGGCTGCTTCCTAATCAGGCACCTCCTCTACACCCGTGTAATGGGCCTCCTTTTTTGATGTTGTCTGCTGCCTTTTCCTTTCGCACATTCCTGCTGCCATCATCACCGCCATCCGCTTCCGCCCTCACTCTCTTTCGTCCCTTCTCGCGTACTCGCCTTGCTCCTCCCCTCCAATCTTACGCTGCATTCTCTCTTCGGCCCCTTCAGCTGCAGCTCCCGTGTTTTCCCCCCCCCCTTCCCCTTCCCCTTCCCCTTCCCCCCCGGCCGGTCACGTGCTATCCAGGTGTGGTTTGACGAGCAGCGGGAGAGGCAGGGCGACCCCCTCTTCCTGGCGCTGTGGAAGCCGATACCCCCCGCCGGTTACGTGCCGTTGGGGCTGGTGGCGGGGCTGGGCCCGAAGGTGCCCCCTTTGGGGCTGTCCGTTCGGTGAGTTTGGTACGTACGACAGTTATATATGTATTTGCGTATATATACATATATTATGTGTGTATGATATGTGTGAATAATATGTGTGATTATAAAAAATATTTATTGTATAAATCATTATTGCGTGATTTTTAATAGAAGGGTGTTCGTAATTTCGTAAGGGCGAATCGAAGGATGCACACATATCAGCTAACGCGTGTATGTATGTATGTGTATTTGGAATCGGGGGGTGGGGTGTGTGTGGGAGGGGTGGAGAGATAGAGAGCTGTCTGGGGCTGGGAGGCGAGGGCGAGGCAGGGAGGAGGGTTTTTCACGGACCTGATCGAGATGGTGGAGATCGTGGACGATCTGTTTCCGGTTCCTCGGACCCGAGCTCAAGGCCGTAACGGGTGCGTGCTGTGTGGGCTAAGAAGGGGGGTTGTGCCGGCTGAGCGGCCGCACGTTGGCGGGCTTTTCACAACGGAATTCACAACAGAACCGGAGGCCCACAGGAACGCGGCCACGGTAGAAAGGAGATTGACGATACCCAACGGTGGGGGGGTGCACGAAGGGGGATTCCGCACGGTTTGAGCCCTCGCGGCTCACGGCTCCTGGCTGCCCCCGGTACGGGAGGAGGAGGAGGAGCAGGAGGAGGTTAGGGAAGGGAGGGAAGAGAGCCCGCCCGGCCGGAAAGCGAAGGGAATGCGTGATAGCGGTTTCGGTGTAGGATAATAAACGGACCCGTGGGTCAGACCCAATATATATATATATATAATATCCACCCAATATTCAAAGGTCAAAGGTCTCTCTCTTTATACGACGGACAGCGAATAATCCGCTCATTGACATTGGGTCCTCAGGTGCGTTCGCGCCGATTTGGTGACGACGGAGACCCTGCGGCGAACGTCCCCCGAGTGGACTCTGCCCGCGTACAAACAGAGGTCTGCACTGAGCGGGTGGACGACCGACAGACGAACTGGGACATTCACCATCATGGCGGGGCCCGCGGCGGGGGCAGTGGTGAGCGGATTGCCGTACGAGCTGCCGCGTGGGGGGGTTGTGGGATAGGGGGGGCCGCAAACGGGAGGCCGCAAACGTGCAGTTGTAATTGGAACCAAGAAGGGGCCGACACGTGGCCATAACTAACCATGGAACGAACTTGGTTAGGGTGCTTTTTAAGTAAGACATACGGCAATTTTAGATCACATATAGAATTAAACAATACAATATGTAATATGTATGCAATAAATGTATTCTTAGTACGGTTACATAGAATTATGAATTATTTATGTTACAAATATATATAATAAATATAATATAACCAGATACCTTCTATATTTAATGAACATAACATTTATTGTGGCTGTCGTACTGCAGGGCGGTTTGGGCAGCATTTCGGAAGGGTCATTCTCGGGGGGATCTCCTCCAGGGAGCCGCAGCGGTAGCTTCACGGGAGCCACGTTTGACGCCTACCGCATGAAGCTGGACGCGGACGACCCATGGGCCGCTCCCGCCGGCGTGGTGGCAGCCGGCGGCGATGGTGACGTCAGCGGTAATCACGGCGGCGGCGGCGACGGCGGCGGCACCGCTGCCGCCACAACAGGAGCTGGCAACGGTGCACCGTTCAGGTGAAAGTCGACCGACGAGGTCTGGCTGGTTTCCTATCTTCATTTTCATTTTCCGTACACAATTCCGGATCCTAAATTTTTAAATTTTAAGCTCCGGAAATCCAAAATCTGAAAAGCTTTGGAATCGAAAATCCCCCGAAAAATGTTATAACTATTCTTTTTGTCAACGCCATCAGGCCTTTAGATTTCCACTCCCTCACACTGGCGTCACACTTTATGTGAACCTTCATTTCTAAACTCCCGTTCTGACCATTCAGGCGTACCGATGTCGTTCTCCGCCTGAATCGGGCGGTGGTGCTGCTGCGGACCAGCTTAGGTCGACCCCTCCTGGAGCTTGACGTACGGAACATGGCGCTGTCGTACCAATGCGAGGTACGGACGCCTACCTGTAGGAAATGTGGTACAGCGATCTTTGTAGATGCAGCCAAAAGGCTGCTGCATGCTTTTATGCAGTGAGGTTGTAAACTGCGACGAACCGGTGTGTTTCTGAAAGCTCCTCTCCCCTCCCGCAACCCCTCTTCCCGCCCTTTCCCCCCTTTCCCCCCTTCCCCTTATACACACGCATACACACATTTGCAGTGCTCTGATTTGAGCCGGTCGTACGCCTACTTCAATGTCAGCGCCTGGACCCACAACCTCTCGCTGGGTGTGTGGGAGCCCCTCCTGGAGCCCTGGGAGGTCCTGGCCCACCTGGACGACAATCGAGCAGCGCGTCCGATTGCCGGTGTCAGCCCGGGGACTGCTGTACGGATTACGTCGACACAGGTACGGCAGGAATTGGACGATGCCTACAATCTGTTGTGCTTAATTGCAGTTATTGCGGTTGGTGGTGTACGGATGCTGCGCAGTGAAGGGGCAGATCATCACCAGATCGTCACCATCTCTTTTGGGTCGGTCCTTGCTTTGCCGTGAATGTCCTGCAAATCGTACAATGCATATGCACTTAGTTTACTTCCCAATGTCTCATCGACTACCATTATTAATAGGATTGGTGCTTCTGTGGTTTCGGATCTCTGTGCAAGAATGTCGTACAGACTCACCATCTGCAGCAGTGCGGGATCGGCCACCTACATGGCGGCTGGGACAATATACCCACTAACTAACTAACCACCCTTTTCGTACACTGCTTGATGGTTGCAACAGCCTAGTTCACCCTGTTAGTGCTCATTAAGACGTTCATGATGTATAATGCTATAAACGTAGTCTGCAGTTGGTGTTCGTTTGGGCGTTTGGGCGATGCTCTAGCGCAAGCGGCTCATGCTCACCGCTGTAAGTCCTTCAACGCAATTGCAGGCAGGTGTGTGTTGATTGGTCCCATGGGTCTATACAGGTCCCCACCTGAGTCCCATGGGTCTGTGGACCGCCCCATGTGGGTCCCATGGGTCTATACAGGTCCCCACCTGAGTCCCATGGGTCTGTAGACCGCCCCATGTGGGTCCCATGGGTCTATACAGGTCCCCACCTGAGTCCCATGGGTCTGTAGACCGCCCCATGTGGGTCCCATGGGTCTAGGCGTATTCTGTGTAGTATGTGTAATTTACAATAAACTTCTTGTCCTGCAGCGCATGGACCTGACATCTCCCAACATTTAATGGCGCATCTTTTAGGTCGCCGCATGATTTCTTCAGTCTCATTCTCTTTTTTCTCACACAAGCATGCATTCAAGCGTGTCCTGGAGTCCGTCGATTTATTGTTTGTCGTACATTTTCTGTTTTGTTTCGTCCCAACCGACACATCCACTCGTCTTACTTTCACACCATTCTCTACCCGCCTCCCACTTAAACCCGCACGACCCGCACTCGCAGCTCGACGTGTCCTTACTCGCCTGCGGCGCCGCGGGAGGCCCGCCCCGTGTGGTGGCTGGCGGGACTCTCCCCCTGCAATCTGATTGGCTGGCCAATGAGGTCGACACACTGAGGAACACGGCGGCGGCGGCCGCCGCCGCCGCCGCGGCGGCGGGCACGCTATCATTCCTAGGCGCCGACGGCGATGGTGTCGTGCGCGGCACCGGCGGTGCCGGCGGCGGCGGATCGGATGTCAGTGAGACTGTGGATGTACGGCTTTTCCCCACTCGAGTGGTGCACGGCGGAGATGGCAGGAGCACGGCGCGGGGCGGCCGACCCACGGGTCACGGCGAAGGGACGGCAGCAGTGCGGGGCGCTCAGGAGCCGCCGCCGATGTTGCTGCAACTGCGACTGAGCCTGGACGTGCATCAAGTGAGTCGTACGTATGCCGTACTGTTGCTCTGTATTATGTGTCGTACTAGGAATTGTTCACAAATGCTGAGATAAAATTTTTTTATCTTTCGTCTGTTGATACATCGAATAAATACGACTATCATTGTATTGCATTGAATTCCTATAAAGTCCCATAAAATTCCCAGAACCGTTACAACCGTTATAACCGTAACCGTTGTACTAAACTGTCCATGTGTCCTTTCAGGTAGACAGCAGCTGGAAACCCTTCCTGTCGCGCACACGCCGCTGCCTGCCCTCGATCTCCGGCGGCGGTTTTGATGGCCTCACCGGCGCCGCCGTCGTGGCGGCGGCGGTACGGGGCGGCCGCCGAGCCGTACGACTGTACGGCAGCGATGTATGGGTTCCGTTCGGCCAGATGGGCGGTATCGTTACGTCAGGACCAGGAGGAGACATATTGCAGGCGTCAAGTGAGTTCTGATGCCGGACTGATACCGTACATGTGTCGTACAATTATCGTATGTGCAATTATTCTGGAGTAAGCATGGTGTGGTCGTCGTCCATGGGCACGGGGTGAAACAAATACTGTGCATTTATTTGAAGCCGTGATTTCTTTCATAAATATATATATATATATATATATATATATATATTCCTTCGAGCGTGTATGGAGAACTCGGGGTCAACGTACTACAAAAAACGTTTTTAAAACGATAAAACCGATAACATAAAACCGATGAACTGAAAGCAGTTGACACCATTCGGCCGGTGGCGGCGCCCTCCCCAACCCGCAGGCTTCATTCCCATTCGTGCCGGCCCCGGTTTCACGCCCATGGACTCCTTGCCATTACCCGCTTCCCCTTTCTGCTTCCATTCACATTAGTCGGGGGGGAGGGGGGGCGGCTACCTAGCTGCTTTTACGTCCAAACTGTTTTCCACTTTGTGTACCTGAGTGGTGGACGCGGCCGGCCAGCATCCATCATCCGACCATCACGGTCAGTAATTGTACACTTTAGTAGCATTCAGTATCAGCACCAGGATTTATTCTTTCGGCTTTACCCCCGGGCCCCTGTAGCAGCTGTCCCATGCAACACCAGACGCGCACCCACGTGAGTGAGGGGGAGGACAGTTTACACTTGTGACCGCATCCCCTGCAGTTCAGCGTGTTCGCGTGCTGCCATTTTCATGCGGTGCCATTCACCGCGTTGTGCACACGCGCGCACGTCTGCTCAGACCACGACTCGCCTTTATCCTGGCCGCAACCTCTGCCGCATCCTTTGCCAGGCCCAGTGCCGAGTACTCCTCCGCCTTCGCCGGGCTGTCTGGTAGCCTCGCCACAAGCCTGTGCCCAGCCGGCCAAGTCCGCACAAGCGAAACACCATTGAAGTCACAGCCACGGTCCGCGACGCAGCACAGCATAGCACCGCACGGCACAGCACAGCAAGGCACAGCCCAACGCAGACAAGTCGCATCCATCCGTATCCATATGCCCCTTCATCCGTATCCAAGCTTCCGTTGCAAAGAGGTTGCGGTTCGAGCCTCCCCCCCATCAGTCCTTTATCCCGTACTGACACTCGGCCCGATGACCCACCCCCACCTCGCTGTGTAGTCCAGGGGCGCATTCCACTTCTTCGCCGCCTGATGTGGGACAGCGCGGGGTGGCAGAGAAAGCGCAGATCCGAGTGTGTGAGGGCGGAATGAAATCGAGATGGGAAGAGAGGGGGAGGGGCGAAGACGAATAGACGGACAGACGAACAGACGAACAGAAGGATGGGAGAAGGGAGGGTGAAAAAGGGCCATGAGATCATTCTCGGTCACATGGTCCTCTTTTAATGTAGGGTATGGACGAAGTGAGGAGTGGGTGTTGACCACATGTGGATAACCACAGGCGCCGAAAGGGGGACGACGGGTCTTGAGGAGCCAAGCAGGGGGAAGCACACAAGAAGAGTGATCGTTACGAAGAGTAATCGTGTGTGTCTTTGTGCGTGTGTGTTCCTGTATATGTATACGTATATGTATGTGTGTGTGTGTGCGTGTGTGTGTGTGTGTGTGCCAACGCCGCAAACTCACCTCCACAAACGGCTCCCAACCGATGGGGCTGCGACGCAGCTCCGTGGCGAAACCCTAGGTGGCGGATTAGGTGTGTATGTCGGGGGGGGGGGCAATGGGGGGAGGGGAGCTGAAATCCGAATGTGTGCGAATGCAATAACTCCAAGAACAAAACCTCTCTCTCTTTCTCTGAATGTGTATATTTATATATATACACACATATATATATATATATATATATATATATATATATATATATTATGGGGGGAAAGGAAGTTATGACGAACAATGGACCCACATGCCGGCACAGGAACCCACGGGCGCAACGTACGTTCCCACACTTCGGATTTCTTTTCGCGCCAAAAGTCTTTACAACGAAGAACAGGAAAATAGGGAAGCAACACCAGTGTTGTGCAACATAGTAACCCGCAGGAGAGCATCGCCATGACAGCACGGAAGACGTAGAAGGACGACACGTACCTCCAGCGACTCCCAATCTCGGGCCTCAGCTAAAGTCCGAACCTGAGAACCCGGAAGGGGGGGGCGGGGAAGCCAGGATAAGGGGAAAGCGCCCGGCGGCCCCCCTGCCGTACTGATTACTTCCTTCTCATTTCCATGCTGGTGTATGTATATCAGCGTGTGTCGCTCATCATTCCCGACACACGGAAATCGAACAGTGAGCCCGGGCGAGCAGCAGACGGACTTCTTTCCTCCTCTTCTCCCCCTCCCCCTTCTATATAAACTCAGATACGACTGCAAATGAATCCTCGCGAACATGCAGAGAACACATACACACGGCCCGGGGTGAAGTGAACAAATGAAAGCACTATTTTAGCTTGGGTTAAATTCTTACTTCCCCTTGAATATCCCAGGTGTGTGTGTGATATTAATTTTCATTATTTATTATATTAACACTTTGTTTATTCATTGACTTCATTAATATTGTTTAATTATTAATTTATCACAGTGTAGAGATGCTTATCATGGTGAAAGTACGACATGTCACGCTGTACGGATTAGATTACCTTGATCCAGGTGAAGCGGCGGTCCGTCAACGAAAACTGCTTTTCCAGCGCCGCTGTGGCCCTGTGGTGCCCCAGCCTGTGTGTCGTGACGGACGGCGGGAAGGGAAGACGGGGGGAAAGGACCTCAAAGCCTCCAGTTCGGGAGTCGTGAGCCAAAGCTCCCAAAGCCCTCCTCGCGAGGACTACGTTCTCGCGTTCCAGCAACACGGTCGCACAGGCAGACAGACAGACAGACAGACAGACTGACAGACTGACTCACAGATTACGCACTTCTGGATCACGTTAATAAATAACGAAGGCGCTACTTCTAGTTGATGTTGACAGAAAAACGTTGACAGAAACATCAGGCAAGGGACATCACACCACGCCGCGGTCGCTTTCCCCAACCCTTATATCCCATCACCCCACCCATCACCCCACCCATCACCCCACCCATCTCACTACTCCCTCACCGCCTCCCCCCTTACCTGATAGCAGTTCGCAACGTATCCATGAGGCTCAAACCCAAAAATAGGCGTTGACCAGTCTCCTTCTCCAGCTTCACCTGCTCCCGGAGCAGCGACCCCATCTCCGCCACCGCCTTGCTCTGAAAGACGCACTCCTTGCTCTGTTTGTAGGAATCAAAAGCGAATGAAAGAAAAGGGCCATGTGCATTAAAACACCGGGAGGAAAACGAGGAGGGGGAGAAAGAGGAAAGAAAACCCTAATCCGTATGGGGTTAGATCTGGACGTGTGGGGGGAAGGGGGAGAAGCGGTAGCGGCGTCGGTGGCGATGGCGGTGGCATTAGCGGTGGCCGTCGCCATCGCTATGTCTATGTCGTATGTTTCCATACCTGTCCGTACTTCTGCGCCACGTCAGCCAGTGTGCCTGCGAGCTTGGTAGCCGCCGCCGCAGGATCCGCCGCCGCCGAGGCCGGAACTCCCGCCGCCGCCACCTGGCGTTGCTGCTCCTCCGCCGCCAGTGCAGCCCTGAATTGCAGACCTGCCAACTCAGCGATCGCGGCGGAGGGCGGGAACGCGGCGGCGGCTGCTCCACCGCTGCCGCTACCGCCGGCAGATGCACCGGCGGAGGGCCCGCCGGCGGCGGCGGCCGTCAGGATCGTCTCAAGTAGCTCCGGCTCCTTGGCTTTGCAGTACCTGATGAATAAGTTCCTGGCTAGGGGCCTTTGGGCGACGAGATGCCAGAACTCCGAAAGCGAGCAGGCGCGGTAGATGCCGAAGAGCACCAAATACACCTGCATGACGCATCATGACTCATGACATCAGCCGCCCGACCAAATTCACCAATTTAACCCAATGTGATAATTATATTATATTCTAATATTCCTTCTTTGACGCTTTGTGAAAATTGTAACAAGCACATACACACACATACACACACATACACACACACATTCTCTCACCAAGTCCGTGTCGCCGCTTTCGACGGCCTTCCGCAGCGCCCGCTGGAGAACCTCCTCCCGCCCGCTCTCACCGCCGTCCTCCGCATCCAAAACCACTACCGAAAACCACTACCAAAACTACTAGCTGCCACGCAGATAACAGTGTCATCCCTCTGGGGTTCCAGCCGCCGTACATTGAGGAAGCGGTGGTCGTACCGGATACGGCCGACCGAGTGCGTGCCTCCTGGAGGTACCGGGCGTCCACAGCAGCAGCTGGCGGAGGCGGTGAGGATGACGACGGCTCGGCGACAGCACCAACGTCCGCGGGGGGCCAACGACTTCGGTTGAAAGGGCGCGAGAGGTGGCTCGCAGAGGCGGCGGCGCTTCCGGGACTGGCGCTGTCAAATACGACGGGGAGGGGGGTGATGTGTTGTAGTAGTACGAGTAGTAGTACGAGTAGTAATAGTAGGAGGAGGAGGAGGTGGTGAGCTAGCGAGGTTTGAAGGAGTCGACCAAACACTGCGGGCAGGCGGGACATGGAACCAAACACCCCCGGTGTTGTCGGTGGTACAGAGTGGCACACAGGTTTGCTTCGCCGCCACTTAGATGCTCCTTTTCGTTGACTGATGCCTAACTTGGTGGGGGTGGTGGCCCACTGGCCAAGGAGCGCCGAGAGCTTAAGGAGCAGCAGCAACGCACTCTGCTAGAGGCCATCCCCCTAAGGACCTCAGTCGGCCCTCACTATGACAACAGATTCGTGCGTTAGGCTGCGTTAGTTCGCGTATGTGTGCGTAAGGCTGCGTTTTGTGCGTTAGGGTTTGCGTTGGCCTAATGCGAGCCTAATAGAAAACTCGACCAAACGTCCGTTTTAGTGCGTCCTTCTTAAGTTCGTTTAAATGAAAACAATATTCATAATGAATATAAACTTCCCTGTAATTTTTATTACGTTTTGTGATGCTCGAAAATTGTGCGAACGAAGGCGGTGCATCTCGTCCTTCCTTTGATCTTATTTTTCTAGATGACACGATTATTTATTATAGCATGATAGTATCCCAATGTCCCAAATTCTGTGCTCCTGGCAGAAGCTGTACAAGTTTTGGCAGCAGAGCACAAGATGTTCGAAGCCAACTATCCAGGCAAAGTAATAAAACATAACAAATTATGTATAAGGAAGCAATAGAGCAAGCTGTTTGGCTTGGGAATTTTGCGCGCCATGCCGGTCGTATCTAAGTGGGGACCGGCGCTAGCGCATCAAGGCCCTCGGCCGGGCACGCCCGGCAAGGTGTGCCCGTTTGCAAGCTCGTTCATATCTTTATTATAAACATAGCGTCCAATGATGCGCCACAGCCTTGCCCGTACTATTGCGTCACAGCGCTGCTCTGTGCTCGCTCAAGTGCCCGAGAACGAGGCGCGCGACTTTAGTTTCGATAATATCAATATATCCACACGGTTTACGTGCGCTAGGCGAGCACTGCGGCATCGGCTGCCTAGACAACCTGGAAAGATGTCTGCCACGTCGAGCTCAGATGCTAGTAGCAACCGTTCTCTAAATTCGGCCGCTGGTCGCCAGCTGCTGCAGGCCCTAGAACAGGCGTCTCAGCGTGAAGAGGAGCTGCGAGTGCAAGTTATCGAGCAGGCGCAGACTATTGCGCAGCTGCAACACGATATGGACGCGCAGGCGCAGACCAACGCGCAGCTGCAACACGATATCGACGCGCAGGCGCAGACCAACGCGCAGCTGCAACGGGACATCCAGGCACTGCAAGCCGCGCAGCAGGCGCCAAGACGCCGAGGCCTCCTGCGGTATGTTAGGGACAAGGACAAGGACGGGCTTGCATAGGAGTGAGCAGACGTCGCCAAAGGTGCCTGCCTGAAGAGTGCGCGCGCTGACTGATGCACACGTGCCTGCACCGACCAACGCCTGCTTTTGCTCAACCGCAGGCTCTTCTTGTGCTGCTGACCAGGTGGGGCTGGCTGTCCCAGCTGATGGCATTAATAAGGCACAGTCATAATGGCAGCCGCACGTGGGGCTCGTGGCAGCGTTGCCTGAGGCTCCTGTCGCGGGCGCGCTGCAGCGCATGAGCGTAAGGCACATGCTGGTTTTGATCTTTGCACCTCCTGTTTGCCTCTTGAGGAGGGGCCCGTCGGACTGTGTGGACACTTCTGCAGGGTGGTTGTTGTAATAACCATTACCAGGCTTTTTCTTCGGCGGCGACGGCGGCGGTGGCGGCGGTGGCGGAGCAAATGACAGCAGTGGCGCTTATGGGGAGGCGGCCATTTGCGCCGGCCGCCGAGGGACCGGCACCGGCGAGTCAGTGCGCCATCACATTGACCCCTGGGTCTGCCGTCACACCGAGCCGCGCGGCGCTGCTGCAAATGCTGCCGCCGTCCACTAATTTTTACTTTGAGGTACAGCATGCGGGGTGCCGTAAGTTTGCAAGTTTTACCTCCTTCACCCCGTGCTGTACGGATGCACGCGTGTCGTTCGAGTTCGTGATGCGCTTCCAGGTTCACTTCCCATCCCTCTCTACGTGTTCGGCATTCCCCCCGGTTGGTTCCTGTTTAAGTCACACTCAGATTTTCCCTGTCGTACACCTGCTAGGTGAGTGCCCACACTGGCCGAGTCCACCTCCACCTCACACCCGACGGCAACCAACCCATGGGTCTGTCCCTGCCGGTGGAGCTCCTTCACGCTCACCCGTGCAGTGCCGTACTGAGATCCATTTTGGACGAGCACGCGACCAGGTGGGCACGAGCGCAGCTGACGGTGGCGGCGGAGCAGCGACATTGACAGCATCCACAGCTGACGCGGCCGCCGCCCCTAGCGCTGGATGCGCCGCCGGATCCAACTAACGACAGCTCGGTGTCAAACGGTGCTGCTACTGCCACCACTGACATGGCAGTAGCGGCGTCCTGCACTCCCTCGGCCGCCATACTTGTCACACCTGAAGATGAAGGCCGGGGTGGCTGTACGGCTGGCGGCGGTGCTAGAGCCTCAATGCGGCTGGCGGCCGCGTTGGGGGCCGGTGGTGGCAGCGGCGGGGGGTGCGCCGCCATTAACTTCAGTGATCCGGATGAGAAAGCCGATGGGTCGGTGGCGCGACTGAGCTTTGTGGGCCCTGTGGGTTTGGTGGCGCCCCAACCCTCCTTGACGCCATCGCAGCTGGTGGAGGGGGTGGCGGAGGCTGCGGCCTTCGTACGAGACTGGTGCGAGCTGCGTGCGGTGTCCCGCAATCGCTTGTACGGCGCCGTACTGGAGCGGTACTTCCAAGACGCACTGGAGGCGATCACAAACGAGGCCATTGCGGCAGGCGCGTACGGCACAAGTACGTCACGATATGTGCAAGGCGTACCTGTCAAGGTTCCCGAGGGAGCAACACTACAGCCAGTCCAGGTACGGCCAACTAAAGGGTTTGTATGTCGTACGGCGCCATCATACAACGAATACATCAACTTATTTCCCGCCCATTCCACCTAACGTTCTTTGCCCCCACCCACGCGCCCTGCACGCACGCTGCAGGTCCGTACGGAAGCAAGGTACGGCAATGGCAATGGCGGCGGCACCGCCCCCGCCACTGACACGGGGTCCGGCGCCCCCGCCGGCTGGCGGACGTTCCAGCAGGTCTTTCTCGCTGACGGCCATCGGTTATGTCTCAACTGTGCCAAACCAGTGCAGGATTGCAGGTATGTGTGTGTGTCCGTGTGTCCGTCTGTATCTGTAGTTTTTGTGTGTTTGCGCTGCTGTCATATGTGTGTGCGTGTGTGTGTGTATGTGTGTCGTTAGGAACTGAGCATGTGTGGGTTACGAAGGTCGAGGGCGTGGGAGGAGTTTCGGCAATGGGCAAAGGGGGGCGAAGGTGCCGTATCAATAACCTGAAGGGGGAGGGACGGGAGAAATGCTGAGTGGCAGACCGGGAGGGGGTGGGAAAGGGACACGGAGGATGTGTTTGTGTGTGTATGTGTGTATGTAAAGCCTGATGGAAAAACACGGTGGTTTCCCGACCACCACACCCCCGTCCCCCCGGGTCAAAAACCCATCCTTCCATGCACCCCTCCCGCCCGTTACCCACCTCCCCTAAATCAACACCCTGCCGTACAGTCTCCCCGCCTCAATGCCATTGGACACGTCGGACTACCTCTTTTGTGAGCCCCACTGCGAAACCGGATATTTCGTCAAGGTCAGAGTTGCGTGTGTGTGTGTTGGGTTTTGAGGGGTGGGGGGAAAAGAGAGAGAGTGAAACTGGTTTTGGAGCGGAGAACGGGATTGGATATATGCAAGAATCGGGTGTATCACAAAATCTGGAATGGCAACGGCAACCTGTTCCAGTTGACGATGTATATATACTTCTTTCCGAAGTTGTACGGCACTAGAGGGTGAGGGTTTGGCTAACATTCTGTCTCTTTGCCGGACGGCACAACTGACGGCCGCCATCCATACTCCGTGTTCTTTTCGGCACAGGGCAGCGGTTCCACGCTTTGCCGTACACTGGCCCGACTGGAGCATGGCGTGTGTCAGATGTGTGGGCTCGACTGTACCAATTTGGTACGGCAACTACAGGTACGGCACTGTCCTTTCCAGAAGCTTGCATGCCTATAGCTCAGCTCCCCAACAACATCTTCGACCGGCCCCTATCATGCGGCATACACACACGCACATCTCCCCCTTGCACCCCCTCCGACAACCCCACATCTCCCCTCCTTCCTCATCAGCACTGCATCGAATGCCCATATTCCTTTGCCTGCGTAAAACACACACGCAGACCATCCGTACGACATCCCGTGACTACCTAGCCAAACGTCGTGCCGTCGTGGAGCATCTCGCCCCCCGTCTGACCTGCCACGGTTACACGGCCCTCCTGGAGCGACTGCTTCGCACTGCCACGGAGGGTTTCGCCTGGCCGGCAGATCACATAACCCCCGTGTATGCGGGCGGGGGCCTGTGTGACGTGGACAACATGCGTACGCTGTGCGTGGCGTGTCATGCGGGTACGGAGAGATAAAGAGGAGGAGCAGAGGGGGGGAGAGAGGGGGGATTCGAATTTCCTAATTAATTACTAATTGACTTCTTTTGGATTATTTAATTTATTTCGATGTGATTTGACAGTTTGGTGAAATCCTGCCGAGGACCAGATAAATCGGTAAACAGGATGGGGAGGAGGGGGAGGGGGAGGGGGGAAGGGGGGTCGTGAGTAAGGGACATGCGGAATGGGGGCCGGGCTGTGTGTTTATCTGTATGTGTGTATATGTGTATGTGTGTGTGTATGCTTAATCGTAAGATTTCATGTCCTCCATCTCTAATGCCTGCAGATGTGACCAAGGCACAGTGCAAGCAGCGGGCGGCGGAACGGCAGCAGCGACGGTACGGCACTAAGGACATTCGGACTTTCTGGGCGGCCTCAGGAAAGGCTGGTAGGTGGTGGGGTGGGAGGGAGGGAAAGTACCCAAGCCCAACACGACACAATTTAAGTGCTCACGTCCTCACTCCTCTCACTCTCCGTGTGCAAGCATTCACCCGTCGAACCCTTTCATCTTCTTTACCCTGGTGGATTTGGTTCAATTAGTTAATAACTAATTAGGTAGGTTAGTTAGTAGGTCGTTGATTCCCTTAAGGATTAGGAAGAACAGCTGGGACAAGGCACAGAACCATATGGGTCGGTGTCCCACGGGTCGGTGGTTTCTCTCAAAACCCACGGGTCACGTATTCCACGTCCACTTATCCCTTTCATGATCATCCCACGTTCATGAATATAGTTATGTGTGATGTGTGATGGGTGTGATTGATTGATTAATTAGATAGATGTGAATGCATGATTATTTCTGACTCATCAAATCCCGTCAGGGGGCTTGCCGCCGGTACCCCCAAGCAAGCGGCGGCCTGACCCAGAGGTCGGTCTGGTCAATAAGCGCCGCCGGCCCGCCGCCAGTCGGTTGGCGTACATCGATACATCAGATGATAGTCCTGCCAGAACTGCAATGCTGGCCGTGGCGGCGGTCGCCGCCCCTCCACCCGGGGGCAAACGAGCAATGAAGGGCCCAGCGCGCGGCGGCGGAAACAGCGGTGGATGTGGTGGCAAGGTGGTTAGGGGCTCGACAAAGGACGCACCATTCGTACCAATGTACGACGACGATGATAACATATGGGAGTTCCACGTCGTTGATCTGGCTGGCAGTGACGATGAGGGAATGGCCACGGCGAAGGTTCAGGTCGCCGATGGTACGGCCGATGTCTTAGACGCGCTATTAACGGAAGTCGTTGACCTGGCCGATAGTGATGAGGGAGGGGACAACGGTGGCGACGGCGACGAGGCGCTGGCGGCGGCAGCTGTTTGTACGGCAGCTGTTACTGACCGTGTGGACGGCACTCAGAACTCAAGTGTGCACCCTCATCTTCTGCCGACATTACCGCCGCTGCCGCTGGCTTCGCCGCCGTCGCCGCCGTCGCCGCCATCAGAAAGAGAAGCCGCCGGGCACACGACGCTTTTACCGATGCACCACTCCTTGCCAACTTATGCGGCCGTACCTCGTACAGTTCCGTTGTTCGAGGAGATTGTCACAGCGGCGGAAGAGGCTGACGGCGGCAACGGCGGCGGCGGCGGCGGCGGAAGAGGCCACTCGGTCCTCGAGGCGGTTTCGGAGACGAAGGCAGGCGGGAGATCCATCGGATACTGGGCTGGGTGGCTGCGTGCAAGGGTTCAAGAGGGACGCGGAACCGACGGCAGCGGTATCAGTGGCGGCGGCGGCATCAGCGCCATCGGTGCAGCAGCTGCAAGGTCAACGGCGGCTTCTGATTTGCGCTGTCTGAGTGTCGCTCGTGCGGATTCCTCGTTGGCGGTGGCGATGGTTCCGGCGGCGGCTGCGATGGTGGCGACGACCGCGGCGGTTACGGCGACTGTGACGGCAGCGAAAGCGGAGGGAGGGGAGGGGGAGGGAGAGGGAGAGGGGGAGGGGGATGCCAGGAAGTCTAGAAGCCGCGGCGGGGAACCGAAGTTTTGGGCTGCTCCGGAGGCTGGGACCAGTAAAAGGGGACTTGGGGACAGGATTAACACTATCGATGACGGGCGCAGCGCCGTCACCAGTAACGGTGGCGGCGGCAAGCCATCTGATGGATCTGAACCCCCTGATGGATCTGAAGCCCCTGATGGATCCTGTCAACTGCATGGACCGGATTATCGGGCTGTGGTTTGGGTCGGAGCAGTTAGGGGGGAGGCGTGTGACGGGGGAAAGGGCCAACGCCAACCGGCGGCTGCTACTGCTACTGCCACAGCTACTGCTACCACCGCTTCTGCTGCGGCGCCGAGGGCGCCGGATGATTTGGTGGAACAGCCATTGACGGGGGCAATATCGGTGGCAGTAGCTGCAGCCGTTCAACAGCAGGGGCAAGAGCAGCTACAGCCGCGGCGCAGTCGTCTTGCGTTGAAGAGGCGCGCGTGAGTACATGTCCTCTTGGAGGAGGTGGCAGTAGCTACAGCTTCTCAGCTTTCTTGAGGGAGCGAAAACTGGGATCGGGGGGAAAGGGGATAGTAAATGAAGAAAAGTGAAGGGTACGGAAGGCGTTATCAGTTACGAAATGTTGCGATCTGTTGATGAACGGATGGACGGAGGTTCAGATCGTGATGCGGGCAGGCACCAGCGCGCTGCACGGCGTGCCAGCCGGGAAGGCCGAAATTGCATTTGCGTCGGTTCTCCTGCCGGCTCTGCGGGCGGTCCCGCCTCATTGTTTGTTGTAGCGGGGAGACTCAGCAGCTCCAGAACCAGCTGCAGAGCTCGAGTGCGGCACGTGCGAGTACGATCCAGCAACCTGCAGGAGGATGCAGGGGGGTGCTGGTGGCGGCTTAGGTTTCGTGGCGCCGTGCGGTGCGGCATAACTGGGGCTGCGCGGCGTGGCAGCGGACCCGGTGGGACTCCCCGCATTCTGCTGTTAGGACACAAAGGAATGTGATATGTGATGTGTGTGTGTATTGATGTCCACCCTATCGGGGGGGTATGTAGCCGCCAAGACAAGCACGTCTGTCCGACCTCTGCTCGCTACTACGTGCCTCCAGCAGTCCTCGAGAAACCGCGGAGCAGCAACCGGCTCCAGCTGTCCCAAGTAAACCCAGCCTTGTTTGCATCATGCAGCCCCCAGCGGCATCGGAGGGCGCTTCACGCCCAGGGGCCCTTGCGTCCCACCTGGCTTTGAGCACCGGCAGCAGCATGGTGGTTATCTTAGCTTAACCGCTCCTGCCTATGAAACAATCCATCACCGCTCTCACGGCGCCCTCATGGTGTGGTATTGCCGTTGCGCTGCCGGTCATGGAATGCTCGGGTGCAGCCGCGCATACGCACAAGGCGGCAAGCTGACCAGCGACGGCTTCATTGCTAGGGCAATATGGTTCGTAGAGATCAGACTGCTTAAATAAGAGTGTCCAGAGCTTTTTCAATTGAAGTGAAAATTACGTAATCTTATATCTAGTCCGCCACTAAAGAACCAATGCTGGAACATGAAAGGTTACTATTTCCAACTGTCAAATCCTGAGCGGTTATGCTTTCCTTGCAACGGTCACAGAGTAAGACCTATATAAATTATATAAGCCGAAGCGCCAATATGCGTGTGTAACTGTACCATAACTTTGGGCATTACACTACTAGTGATGAAGTCGACCACGGGTCCTTCAAAGTCGCCTCTATCTGGAGATGCAGTCTCTGCCACATTTTCCACCGATGTTGCCGAGACCCAGAGAAGCGTCCAGCTGAGAGATTGTCTTTGCAATTATAAAAAAGAGTAGCGATATTGATTGGAAGTGATATATTCGGAAAGGGGTTCGGAGCGACCTAGCCTCGCTGGGTTCTTCCTATTGCGCTCCGCGAAGTTCTAAACCTGATATGAGTCCTACGAGTTCCTGGTTTCCTTTTGACGAGAAACAATGTTTCCAGGATCTGAAAGCCCAGGACGCCATTACTCAAGGTGTCTTCCTCTTTAGTAACCTCGTAAAGAATGTTCGAAGCACAAGTAGCTTATTACCTCAACAAATATCTAGGCAAATACTTACAAGGTCTAGATGCGGACTCTTTGCGTATTTCGGTTTGGCGAGGCGATGTGGAACTGCGCAACCTCTCGCTGCGACCCGAAGCCCTACAGGACCTTGACTTACCTGTTACGGTTAAGGCGGGACTTCTTGGTCGGCTGACACTAAAGGTTCGTTAGTACAAGTCCCATCTCCTTTTCTAGGGCGGCCATTAGAACTCGGAACCGTTTGCATCCACAACCACGCCACTTTGAAACCGAAACCCGACAGTGATCATCTGTGTTCCTACGGACCTTGAT
Organism: Volvox reticuliferus; assembly: GCA_019650235.1. Lineage (NCBI taxonomy): Eukaryota > Viridiplantae > Chlorophyta > Chlorophyceae > Chlamydomonadales > Volvocaceae > Volvox > Volvox reticuliferus. The sequence continues at coordinate 716,944 of BNCP01000030.1, forward strand.
TGTGTACGATCATATCCCCGTTTGGGTTGGGTGCAAGCAGTGCGGGAGCTCAAACGACACATCACAAAAGCTTGCGTGTCAAATTGCACACAGCGGTCAAAGTACGACGGTCAAACCCCGGGGGCTTCAGTAGCACAGGGTATTGGGCGAAATGCTTCTCAGCAACTCCCGCAAACATAGGGCCCCGGTGTCGTCGTACCATGGATGGTCCTCACGCGGTGTTCTTTACGCAGGGTCTCTTGGGTCTTTGCCCCTCCCCTCATCCGGGTGCTGTACGGGTGCTGAAACACATAGACGCACATACGTACATATCCATACACATATATATACACACAAACTAATACACACACGGAGATAGGGGAGTTATGGTCACCCATCACCGAACATCAGATCCCCCGTGCCCCAGCTGCCCCGACAAGCCCATTTATAACCCACGAAAAAATACACACACATATACACGTGTGCGTTTATGTGTGTGTGTGTGTTTCGCGTGTTTCTTTCTGGGTTACGAATGTGTGTGATTGTCAAAATTCACGCGCTCGAAAATCACCCACCGCCTTCCGTGACCGCTCTTTCACGTTCTGGACCCTCCACCTCTTTCTCTCCCCCTGGCCCCTGCTCTTCCGCTCTCCCGTTCCCGGCTTCGTGCAATCCCCGGCAACCTCCCGCACTCATACACACACTCATACACACACTCATACACACACACACACACACACACACTCCACAACCCCTCCTGCGTTTCCCGGCCTGTCCCTCGCGGGCACCAGATCTCACACTGGTGGTGGTTGATACACTGTGTTTTTCTCAACAGCAGTACCCGGTCTCGCGTCGATTCATCTTCCCTCCACTCTTTCCATCAGGTTCCCTGGACTGCTTTGGGTCGTGAACCCGTCGTGGTGGAGTTCGACAGGCTGTACCTCCTGGCCTGCCCCAAGGAGCCACAACACGCGGCGCAGGGCGCCACGGTGGGCGCCGAAACGGGGGCTGCGGGGCGGGGCGTCCGGCGTCCGGCGTCCGGCGTCCCGAAAGAAAGGAGCAAGTCCCACTCGCGAGGATAGAAGAGACAAATCCGGTTCAGAGGGGGAGGGGGAAACCCGGGTTGGGAAGGGGGCCCTTAACGAGCGCCCAATGCTGGCGCATTAGTCTTCATCTTTTCCGCCTCCCAACTCCCCAGGGTTGGGAAGGGGGCCCTTAACGAGCGCCCAATGCTGGCGCATTAGTCTTCATCTTTTCCGCCTCCCAACTCCCCAGGGTTGGGAAGGGGGCCCTTAACGAGCGCCCAATGCTGGCGCATTAGTCTTCATCTTTTCCGCCTCCCAACTCCCCAGGGTTGGGAAGGGGGCCCTTAACGAGCGCCCAATGCTGGCGCATTAGTCTTCATCTTTTCCGCCTCCCAACTCCCCAGGGTTGGGAAGGGGGCCCTTAACGAGCGCCCAATGCTGGCGCATTAGTCTTCATCTTTTCCGCCTCCCAACTCCCCAGGGTTGGGAAGGGGGCCCTTAACGAGCGCCCAATGCTGGCGCATTAGTCTTCATCTTTTCCGCCTCCCAACTCCCCAGGGTTGGGAAGGGGGCCCTTAACGAGCGCCCAATGCTGGCGCATTAGTCTTCATCTTTTCCACCTCCCAACTCCCCAGGGTTGGGAAGGGGGCCCTTAACGAGCGCCCAATGCTGGCGCATTAGTCTTCATCTTTTCCGCCTCCCAACTCCCCAGGGTTGGGAAGGGGGCCCTTAACGAGCGCCCAATGCTGGCGCATTAGTCTTCATCTTTTCCGCCTCCCAACTCCCCAGGGTTGGGAAGGGGGCCCTTAACGAGCGCCCAATGCTGGCGCATTAGTCTTCATCTTTTCCGCCTCCCAACTCCCCAGGGTTGGGAAGGGGGCCCTTAACGAGCGCCCAATGCTGGCGCATTAGTCTTCATCTTTTCCACCTCCCAACTCCCCAGGGTTGGGAAGGGGGCCCTTAACGAGCGCCCAATGCTGGCGCATTAGTCTTCATCTTTTCCGCCTCCCAACTCCCCAGGGTTGGGAAGGGGGCCCTTAACGAGCGCCCAATGCTGGCGCATTAGTCTTCATCTTTTCCACCTCCCAACTCCCCAGGGTTGGGAAGGGGGCCCTTAACGAGCGCCCAATGCTGGCGCATTAGTCTTCATCTTTTCCGCCTCCCAACTCCCCAGGGTTGGGAAGGGGGCCCTTAACGAGCGCCCAATGCTGGCGCATTAGTCTTCATCTTTTCCACCTCCCAACTCCCCAGGGTTGGGAAGGGGGCCCTTAACGAGCGCCCAATGCTGGCGCATTAGTCTTCATCTTTTCCGCCTCCCAACTCCCCAGGGTTGGGAAGGGGGCCCTTAACGAGCGCCCAATGCTGGCGCATTAGTCTTCATCTTTTCCGCCTCCCAACTCCCCAGGGTTGGGAAGGGGGCCCTTAACGAGCGCCCAATGCTGGCGCATTAGTCTTCATCTTTTCCGCCTCCCAACTCCCCAGGGTTGGGAAGGGGGCCCTTAACGAGCGCCCAATGCTGGCGCATTAGTCTTCATCTTTTCCACCTCCCAACTCCCCAGGGTTGGGAAGGGGGCCCTTAACGAGCGCCCAATGCTGGCGCATTAGTCTTCATCTTTTCCGCCTCCCAACTCCCCAGGGTTGGGAAGGGGGCCCTTAACGAGCGCCCAATGCTGGCGCATTAGTCTTCATCTTTTCCACCTCCCAACTCCCCAGGGTTGGGAAGGGGGCCCTTAACGAGCGCCCAATGCTGGCGCATTAGTCTTCATCTTTTCCGCCTCCCAACTCCCCAGGGTTGGGAAGGGGGCCCTTAACGAGCGCCCAATGCTGGCGCATTAGTCTTCATCTTTTCCGCCTCCCAACTCCCCAGGGTTGGGAAGGGGGCCCTTAACGAGCGCCCAATGCTGGCGCATTAGTCTTCATCTTTTCCGCCTCCCAACTCCCCAGGGTTGGGAAGGGGGCCCTTAACGAGCGCCCAATGCTGGCGCATTAGTCTTCATCTTTTCCGCCTCCCAACTCCCCAGGGTTGGGAAGGGGGCCCTTAACGAGCGCCCAATGCTGGCGCATTAGTCTTCATCTTTTCCACCTCCCAACTCCCCAGGGTTGGGAAGGGGGCCCTTAACGAGCGCCCAATGCTGGCGCATTAGTCTTCATCTTTTCCGCCTCCCAACTCCCCAGGGTTGGGAAGGGGGCCCTTAACGAGCGCCCAATGCTGGCGCATTAGTCTTCATCTTTTCCGCCTCCCAACTCCCCAGGGTTGGGAAGGGGGCCCTTAACGAGCGCCCAATGCTGGCGCATTAGTCTTCATCTTTTCCACCTCCCAACTCCCCAGGGTTGGGAAGGGGGCCCTTAACGAGCGCCCAATGCTGGCGCATTAGTCTTCATCTTTTCCGCCTCCCAACTCCCCAGGGTTGGGAAGGGGGCCCTTAACGAGCGCCCAATGCTGGCGCATTAGTCTTCATCTTTTCCGCCTCCCAACTCCCCAGGGTTGGGAAGGGGGCCCTTAACGAGCGCCCAATGCTGGCGCATTAGTCTTCATCTTTTCCGCCTCCCAACTCCCCAGGGTTGGGAAGGGGGCCCTTAACGAGCGCCCAATGCTGGCGCATTAGTCTTCATCTTTTCCGCCTCCCAACTCCCCAGGGTTGGGAAGGGGGCCCTTAACGAGCGCCCAATGCTGGCGCATTAGTCTTCATCTTTTCCACCTCCCAACTCCCCAGGGTTGGGAAGGGGGCCCTTAACGAGCGCCCAATGCTGGCGCATTAGTCTTCATCTTTTCCACCTCCCAACTCCCCCATCTTCCCTCAACCCCCGCCCCCGCACTCGCCCCCCTCGCTCCAGGTGGATGTCGTCCAGTACGAGGCAGAGGTGGCGCAGGCGGAGTTGTCAGCGAAGCGGCAGAGGGTGTTGGCGGCGGAGACTCAGTGGTTGCAGGTGGGAAGGAAGGAGGGGGGAAGTGTAGTGGGTTGGGCTGGGTTGGTTAGTAGGGCCTGATGATTCTTCAGCTTTCCGTATTTCTCTAAGATGATAAGACCTACTCGTACATCCCACCAACCCAACCCAACCCAACCCAACACATAAAACACGCACACATACACACATACGTGTTTTTCGGTACCGGGCGCCCCACTGGTTTCGGAGCTCAGGAGCTTCAAGCCAAGCTGGCGCTGAAGGCGCAGCAGCAGCAGCAACAACAGCAGCAGGGGCAGGGGCAGGGGCAGGAGCAGGGGCAGGGCCAGGGCGCCGCACGTAACAAGGCAGGTGGTGGAGGAGGGGGAGGATTGTTCAACATGAACTTCCAGGCGCTCATTCACACCATTCTGGGCAACCTGCAACTGCGTCTTACGAACGTACACATCCGGTACGTGTACATGTGTGTTTGTACGTGTACATCATCTCCCGTACGTACTAGCCAAGCTAGGTATACAGTACAGCTTTGGATCTAGGTTCTGGTTTGGGTTTGGATTCGCAGATTTGGATCTTGAGGGTTATGCCGTGTTAAATCTAAAATAAGTCCAAATCTGACCCAGGGTGATCAATACTCAATACTTCACCACATATTCGGAACTTAGGACGCTGAACAAGCCATGAATATTCATCGAAGATATCAAAATATCAATATCAGTAATATTAATCTCTCGATAGATAGATAGATAGATAGATAGATAGATAGATAGATAGATAGATAGATAGATAGATAGATAGATAGATAGATAGATAGATAGATAGAGATTGATAATGATATTTTGAAAGCAATAAAAAGGAGCCTAACTGGAACAAAACATAACTGCGGAGAAGCATCTGACCGCACAGCTGCCGCTACAGTTCCATCTGCATGTCGTACTGTGCTTACCCCTTGCATCATGGGCCTTATGCCGCAGCCGGAATGTGTACAATGCTCTTCCATCCATCCTCTTTTCATCAAAATTTCCGCAATTTTTATTTCCTTTTAATAATTTGCCAACTTCTCAGTAAATTCTTCCGCTTTTTGTGTTTTTCTTCCAAATTGTTTTTCTTCGTCGTAGTTACGAGGACAGCTCCAGCCTACCGGGCCAGCTGCTGTCGGGGGGGGTGCTGCTGGGGCGCATGTCGGCGCATACGGTGGACGAGAAGGGGCGGGAGGCCTTCGTCACGGCGGATGTCCTCAACCTTCTGAGAAAGGTACGGTAATGACGGACATGAATGACGATCACCTCGACGAACATTAACGGCTAACGGTCATCTGTACGGGAGTTCTTAAAGAGGCGCGGGGCTTTGCGTCTTCACTTCCAGATCTTTCCGGTCCTTCTTTCCTCCTTCCTTAAGGCAAACTACCCAGTGTTAGCGACTTTTCTCGTTTTATACACAACCCCAAAACACACACACACACACACATTCGCCCTCAGGCGGTCGTACTTCAAGACTTTGGCGTGTATTTCGACGTGGGTACACCCTTTCTGGAGCCCCCCAAGGACTGGGCCAGCCTCAGTGCGAGGGAGTGGGACGTGCTCCTCTCGCCAGCGCGCCACGCACCAGCTGCCGGCGCTGGTGGCGGCGCTGGTGGTGGCGGAAGCGGAGGAGGCGCGCAGTATCGGCACCATTTTCTGTTGCTTCCGATCAGTGGTCAGATGAATTACGTGCGAAGGTACGCAAAAGTACGAAAGCTTTGCCGTACTTTAACTAGGAGGTCATACGGAGTACGACAGCAGTTCAGACCGTACCCTCGCTCAGCAGAAGAAATGTTCCATCTGCTCCTGTTTCGGAGCAGGAATCTCGATCTTTTCCTCCTCAATCTTTTCTGATTTCCTTTTGATAATTTTAAAGATACATATATATATATTATTCAATCTTAACCTACTGAATCTGTAAAAGCTATAACTGATTAAATTAAAAAAAATCTCACGAAATTAATAACGTGAATGGCGGTTGTACGGCGGTGGTGGTTGTACGGCGCAGGTCAACCAAGTATCTTCTGACCAGCCGGAGCAGTGACAACGAGGGCGACGGATCTGACGGCGGCGGCGGGCGTCCGCCGCGCCAGGAGGGCCGCATCGCATTGAGGGCGTTGTCGCTGGCCCTAAGTCGGGAGCAGTACGTGGGAGCCCGGGCGCTGCTGGAGGCGCTGGACGATTATACGGCAAATGCGCCGTACAGGGCCATGCGGCCGCAATGCCGACCCACGTCGGGTAGGAGGGGGAAGCGATGTGGGTAATGGTGGGAGGTTCGGGAAACAGCCATTGGGAGCGGGATAGCTCTCCGATCTCGAGAAATCCGTTGGGACCGTAGGTTGTAACGGTTATGGACGGTTGCAACAGTGGCTCAGATGTTTTGCCGTACGTGCCTAAAACAGATATATACATTTTGATACTCAACAATTCGGAACTCCATCCAACCCTCTGGGCTTCGACCACTGCTGCTCCTCTTGCCTCCCTGGACAATAATGCGAAGCAGGCACCGACGCGCGTGTGTGGTGGCGTTATGCGTTCTTTGCCGTACAAAAGCAGTTGCGACTTCAGCGTGGCGGTTGTTGCAGTTGGTCACAACTTCAAACCGCCTGCCGGCTGCGAAAGAAGTATATACCCGCCTACGCGAGATGCCTGACGGCGGCGACGGCGGCGGCATCGGGGGCGCCGTCGACGGCGGGCACTGGCGGAACGACTGCCAGCAGCGGGCGCGGCGGCGGCGGCGGCGGCGGCGTGTCGTCACCGGAGGTGGTTGCAGGTCTTGGCGGTGATGCCTCCATCCTCGAGATGGACGCCGAACTGCCCGAGGGCACAATTCTCCTGTTCAGGTGGGCCTTATGAGGGCATATGACTGGATCGGGGGGGGGAAGAGATAGAAGAAGCGGGGCGTGGGTTAGGGTTTTGCGTTAACCCTGTCGTACTGATCCCCCCGCTTTGCTTCATGTGTGTAGGATAGGGGGGTTTTGCTTCACCCGTGGCCACTACCTGCCAGTCCCTACCTTCCCCAGTACTGTGTTTCGGAACACCCTCATCCATTCACCCTCATCCGCGGACTTCTCCGAAATCAGTGATTTTCCCCGCACGGGTTCAGCACCCACCACCAGCATCCAATGGAATCATCATTTACTGATTTGGCCTATACATCCCTGACATCATTGATTTCTCACTCGCGCCAACCGTTCCGTTTTGAACCATACCGGTCGCCATCTCCCCCTCCTCTCTCCCTCTCCCTCCCCCTTTCCCCACTCCCGCTTCTCTCCCCTCCTCCTTCCCGCCGGCGCGGGCCCCCCGCACTCCCGCTGACCCCCCTCCTCTGGAAAACATACTCCACCAGGCGGATGGCCCATGCAATGGCCCAGTCCCATAAGCCCACCGCCATCATCACTACCACTACCACCGGCGCCGCGGCCGTCGCCGCCGCCGCAGCGCCCAGTGCGACCGACGGGGCACAAGGACGCGTGCAAGCCCGGACCGCCGCGGCCGCCGGCGGCGGCGGCGGTGGATGGATGGGTTGGCTGATGGGTACGAAGCAACCGATGGCGGCGGCGGTGCCAGCCGCGGCAACCACCGCCGCCGCCGCCGCCAAAGCCACGGCCGAATCCGGAGCAACCGCACCTGGCGGCAGTGGGGGCAGTGGAGGGGATGCGGCGGCGGCAACGGCGGCGGCGGCCCCTGTGTCCGCGACTTTGACGCCTGAGGAATGGGACCGTCTGCAGCAGCTGCTGCACCAGGTGAGGGTTTTAGCGTTCTAAGGATTAGAGGTAAGTTTTTTAAAAATACATATTAAATATACGTTTTCTAATATATCATTCTAAAATTTAGCCACGTTCACATATATATTCATTGATATGTGAACCATGATTTCATAATCGGAATTAATTACTTATGTTTTGATTACATACAGTGATTAGTGATAATCTGAAATCTGGATCTAGGATCTTGGATCTTGGATCTTCGAATCCTGGCCCGTACCTCGGCTGTACGCAGGAAGACGTGGAGGATGTGGATGTGCCTGGCGGTGACGACGGCACTGAGGGGGATGGGCCGTACTGTCTGACGGCGCTGCTCGAGGTGGCAGTGGAGCGGTGCTCGCTAGAGCTGGCAGGTGTACGAGCGGAGGTGGCCCAGCCGCTGATCTCTGCGTCCATGCAAGTAAGTACCCCCCGGTACGCACCAATCCTAAAAACCGATAAAATTAATTAAAACCGATAACTTTAATAAAAAAAATAAATATTATTGCCCCTCTTTCCTATTTATAAAAAAAGACGAGCACCGGGGGTCCTGACCGGACCGAGCCACAGCGCAGGTGAAGAACACGTGGCTTTGTATATAAATAAATAAATATGTGTAAATAGTTACTTACATTATTTGTGGCCATATCCAGAAGGCGGCACAGTCCTGATAATTACGCCTCGCCGCCCATCCGTCTGACCACCTGTGTACGACCACCGCCGTACACCAGGCCGTAGGAATCCGCATTCTCCGATACCCAACCACGCTCGGCGTTAGCCTGCGGGTTGGCTGGACGGGGCTGGAAGCACCGCAGGGTATGCTGCTCTGCACAGGACAATTGAGCAGCAACAGCAATGGCCTGAACAAGCAACCACCTGTTGCCAGTTTAAGCGATAAAGGAAACAGTTGCAGGGCGGCGGCGGCGGCGGGGAAGGTGGCGGATGCGAGGGAGAAAGGGCCAGAAGCGCAAGGCGAAGGAGAGTCGCAGCCCGGCACGCCCGCAAGATCGACCCATGGGTCGCCTGGCACACCTGCTGTACCGACCCGTGGGTCGATTGGCACGCCCGCAACACCGGCCCGTGGCTGGGGCGGCGCGGACGACGGAAATGGCGGCAGCGGCGACGGCAGCTACCAGCAGCCTACATGTGCTTTCATGCTGGACTTTGTACGGCGCCCGCAGGTGGGAGGCCCAGCTGGGAGAATATGAATGTATGCCCCAGACCCAAAATAACTAACTGTCCGGTTACGACGTATTGTCTCACGCAGGACGGTTCCGCCGACGCCACGCTGTCTGTACGACTGGCGCCCAGTTACGTGACGTACAACCCGGCTGCAATTGCGGCGGTTGGCGCCTTCTTCTCAACCGAACAGCATACCGGTCTCGGAAATCTCCAAGTAGGGCCCCAAAACAGGAAATACTATACAATACTGGAAGATGCTGAGATGGGATGAGATGGCATCTAAGGGTGTTTAATATTTTTATTCCTTAGGAAGGAAATATTTAATGTTTTTGTTTTGAGAAAAAATATTTATGTTATATCTTATCGAACTGATACAAAACAATGCTTTTATTTTCGCGCGTTTTCCGTAAGAAGCCTTCAACAGTTTGCTTCTCAGGAGCTCCTCCTACTCAGGCTCAGGCAATTTCATAAAATTAAATTATTTTTCTTATAGGTAGAATAAAAAACATCTCATGACATGTCCTTTTTTTTCCAAACTTAATTGCTAAAAAATAAAAATAGAAAAATTAGGAAATGAGAGTTCGGTATTTATTATCTTGTTGTTCGCGGGCGTCCATGCACCTCCCGTCTTCTCACAACCACCCACCGCCCAGGTCCAGGCGGAAGCTCGCCTGCAGCGGCTGCAGCGACTGGCACAGGTTCGGTTAAGTGCCTTATCTCAGGAACGGCGGCGTCTCGCTCTGCAGGTGGTCATGCACGCACCCAAGGTGGCGCTGCCAGATGACAAGGTGTGCGTGTCCGCGTGTGTATCGGTCTGTGTGTATGTGTCTTGCTAACGACCCGTGTCGCCCCCAGGTACGTATAATTTGCTGCATATTGCAGCTCTGGTGCTCTGAAGCCTTCCGCTGCAGGCTTTTTGAGTCTTCGTCCGCCTTCCCCTTCCGCCTCCTTCGCCATACGATCAGGGGCGTGCTACATTGCTTCTGGACCTAGGCTGCTTCTCCCTCAGATCATCATCACCACAACCTCAGGGCCTTACGTCCGGCGGCAACGAGGCTTCCTTGTACAAATGCTTCGACTTGGCATTGGAGCGAGTCGAGGCGGCAATCGTCGGAGGGCGTTTCGCCTGGCCCGCGACGCGGCCGTCGCCGCCGGCGGCGCTGGAGGGAGTACTACAAGAGGCTGTTGGGTTTGCGGCGCCAGCGCCGGAGGGTGCCGCCGCCGCCGCCGTCGCCGCCGCGACGTTTGCGCTGCTGGGCCCGCTGCCTGATGCGCCCCGAAAAAAGGGCAGCGGCGGCGGCGGCGGCGGCGGCGGCGAGCGTCAGGGAAGCAGTGGCGGAGCCACCGCCGGATCAGCGTCGCCGCTGGGTCTGGCCTTTGTGGCAACACTGGCGGAGGAGGGGTCAGCGGCAGCGGTGGCAGCGGCGCCGCTGCAGCTGAAGGATGCGTCACCTGATGGCAAGCTACCAGAGTCATCGGCGCCGGCACCGGCGGCGGCGTCGTTGCCCAAGGAAGCTGCTCATGACGGCGAAATGATTAACGGTATTGGCAGCTTGGTAGATCTTGTACGGCACCTTGAGTCAACGGCGGAACCGCCGCTACCGCCGCAGATCGTCGTGACGCTACTGCCTAGGTTCGGCTTGCAAGCGGGCTTGCAAGTCGCGGCGGCGCAGGACCCGCGTCTACCTGCCGTACGACTCCGAGTGGCGGCGTCGCCGCTGCGGGTCGAGTTCAGTCCCTGGCGGTTCCATCGCCTCATGGCGGTTCTTGGCAGCTTGTCCGTCGCCGGTGGCGGCGGTGGTGGCGGCGGCGCCACCGCCGCGGCCGCCGCTACCGTGGCTACTGCCGCCGCCGCGGTGCCGCCGCCGCCGCCGCTGTGGGTTACCGACGCTGAGTATGTGGCGCCGGTGCAGCTGCTTTCCTGGGAGGGCGTTGGGGGCCAGGTGGCCAGGTGGCAACCGAGAAGTCTCAGCGTGTGGCGGGGGCGGGTGTATCTTAGTAAGGAGAAGGGCCAGACAGAGGCGCTGGAGACCAGGTGAGCCAACTGCGTCGCTCATGAGTGCACGACACCAACGTGACGTCACGCATTTTCAAATTATAATAACAAAAGGATAAGAAATTATTATATATATGTATTATAGGGTGGTTCGTTATCTGGTGGAAACTTTCTATGTGTTCTTCAGGTCCTCTTTTATCCATCTCCTAATTCTTTCCTATTTTATTCTTTATTTATCAATTTTGTTAATCACTTATTAGCTTTAAACCTTTAATATTCTTTCAGGTCGTACTGGCGTGGCTGGCGGTTAATGGAATTGTCGCCAGGTCAAGTAGGAGGTGCCGATAACGTCGTGGCGTTGGTTCCGGAGGGCGTACGGCGGGAAGTGGTTTCGGAGTGCCCCGAGGCGCTGGTGCTGCGGCTCGAGGACTCCAGGGAGGTGGCGGCTCTTCGAAGAGGACTAAACCGGTCAGCGGCGCTGGTGGAGTCCGTAGCGGGTGAGAGAGAGACCGTGGTTCCGGAGTGGTTCCGGAGCGAGTTTAAGTGGCTAGGGAAAAGCGATCCCAAACCGGGGCAAAGCAGGGTAGGGTCGGGGAGGCGTTTGTGTGTTTGTGTGGTGTGTGTGATTTCGGAGAGCGGTACGGCAGCGGCAGGGCAGGAAGCGCAATGCACAGTGGTAGGGTGGTGGTGGGGGGGGGCGACGAAAAGGGTTTCGGAGGCAAGGTTGGGTCTTGTCAGAAACGGCACGGTTTGTACTTTCCGCGCAGCTCCCGTATTCCCCCCTTCCCCTCTCCCCTCTCCCCCTCGCGTTCCTCGGAATCGGAATCCCCCTCGCGGTCGAATATAAGGCCTTCTGAAGGAAGAAGATGACGAATCCGCCGACTCCGCCACCACCAGCCCAAGCGCGATCGAGGCCAGCAGCGGTGGCGGCGGTGACGGCAAAAGTGCCTCCGAAACCGCGGTTGGTAGCGGCAGCGGCGACGGGTTGGGAATTACTAAGGATCTGTTGGACGAGCTCCTCGCCCACCGGGATCTTTTCGAGCTGACGGGCAGCTTGGCCTCCCTGGAGTTGAGGCTTAACGGCAGGCCGCCGCGCGCCTGGCGGGCTATTCGGCGGCTGGCGGCGGCTCCGCCGCCGCCGCCGCCGGGCGCCGCAGACCTGAGTGGGGCGGCGGCGGCGGCGGCTGCTCGCGGGGAGGAGGTATCTGGCAGCATGTATCAGAAGTCCGAGTCCCATGCGGGTACGGACGTCGAGGCTGCGTCGCACCGTCCCGGGGGGTCGGTGTCGTCATTCAGCGACTTCGGCGGCGCGCCGGCATCGCTCGCATCGTCGGGACTGAAGCCGACACGTCAGCCGAGCTCCGTCAGCGGTGCTCCCGCCGCCGCCGGTGCCACTGCGGCGGTGCCGCTTCCGGCGGCTGCGGCAGCGGCCGCTGCCCCTGTCCCTGAATCGCCAGCACAGCACGATGGCTCGCGAGCGGCCGGCGGCAGCGACACGAGCTCCGAAGTCGAGTTCGCGGACGCCGCCGAGTACGACGATTACGACGGCGATGGCGATTGCGCCTCCGGTGGCGATGAGTACGGCGCCGACGATCAGCAAGAGCGGCTACGAGAGCTGACGTTAGAGCAGGAAGTGCCGCTCCTGGCGGTGGCCTTGACGTCAGCTGCTGTACGAGTGCAGTACAGCGCTGATCGATTGGCGGTCGGGCTCCGGATGCATGCTCTTCGAATTGACAACGAACTTATGGGTTCGGCGCTTGGTAGCCAGTTTGCCGTACTGGCGGTGTCTTCGACATTGTCGACGTCGGCGCCAGCGGCCTCGGCGGCTGTAGAGGTGGCGGAGGTGCCTCGGATGATAGCGGCGGCGGGTACGGCATACGGCGAGAGTAGCGCAGGCGTCGCCAATGTCGTCGGAGGCAGTTCGGCTGCCGGCTTCAGTGGCGGCGGCGGTGGCGGCGGCGGCGATGTCGGTGACGTCGGGGGGGGGAAGGAGGAGGGCTCCCCTCTCGTGCGGCTCGAGTTTACCAGCTACTCTTCGACATCTAGCAAGTACAAGGTAATTAGGTCATTGGATTGCAGTACTGTCGTACGTTGTACGTTTGGCAATGAAAATGAATGCAAATTCGAAACCCTGCATGTCGCAAGCATGCAGACGTCAACAGCGCCCTTCTAGCACTTCTGGCTGAAAATCCCTCGACATCGCCACCGACATCGCCACCGACACCTTTCTGTCATCCCTGCCGTACAACCGCAAAACACATCAGCACCGCTGCCCCCGCCACTGCAACCGCTGCCGCCGCCGCCGCCGCCGCCACCGCAGGGCCTCGACACTGAGATCTCCCTCCAGCTGGCCGGTCTGGCACTGACCTGCCACCGCCCCATCGTGGCGGCCCTGATGGGGCTGGGGACTGATATGGCCTATGCCAGCAGTCTGCTGGCGATGGAAAAGAGGAATGCGGCGGGGGCACCTGCGCCGCCGCCGCCGCAGCCACAACTGCAACCGCCGGCGGCGGCGGCGGCGGCAGCATCGACGGCGACGGCGGAGCCGCCAGTGGCGGCTTCCGTCGTACGGTCCGGCGGCGAGGGCCGCACGCTAATGCGCCTCCAGGTAAGCATGGCCCGGCTGCAGCTGGTGATGCCGTACGAGGTGCTACTGCCATCACCGCTGCCGGTGGCGCCGTCACCGCCGACGCCGACGCACGCCAGCCAACAGCAGCAACGACAGCAGCCGACGCCGGCGGCGGCGGACGAGGCAGGGGCGGGGGCGGGTCCGCGGCTACTCGCCCTCGCTGAGATGGATGCCTTCAGGTACGGCCAGTCGTTGGTTTTCTGTTATCTGTTCCTGGTTGTGGAGTCTGGGATAAGGAGTCTGTTTACAATTTTTAATTTTTAGAAATAAAATTGGAATTTTTATTTCATTTCAGGATTAACTGATTAAAAACATCGTATGACATCTCACAAAGCATCCGATCATTTTACTTTCCATGGCCGCCATCATTATCATCTTCGCTTCGTAAGCTGCATGCCTGCTCTTCCACAGCTTTTGTCTGGACGTACGACCGTCGTCCATGGAGTTGAGTACATCGCTGGGCAACTTTACGGCACAGTACGGCGCATTGCCAGTTTCCAGTCCGTACCGTACAATCTGTACGATGCGACCAGGGACGAGCGGCTCGCTGATCGAGGTGACGTACAGGTAACCAAGGATGGCAGTATTTCGGGTGGTTAACGAACTTCGAATATCCTTAGCCCCCATGTCAACTTCGCTCATGATGAGGTTTACTTCCCCCCTGGTGTCCTGAAACCAAACTCAACCCCAGTCCCCATACCGAAACCAAACCTGAAACCAAGCCATAACGTCATTTATGGCTCCGGAACCCCAACCTCAGCTCCGAAACCCGAATCCCCGCCACCGCTGCCCCTGGATAATGCAGGATGCACTCAGCCGCCGAGTCCCTCTCCCAGCCGCGGGTGCCAGCGGGATCGCAGTACTCGTCATTATCCGCCTCGCTGAGTGCCGTACAGGTCGTTTACATGGGGCGTTTCCTCAATGAGCTGTTGCCGTACTTGACAGGTATGTTATAACGGTTCCAGTCATTGTGATAACTAATTTAGCATTTATTATCGAATAATTATACGAAGATATTTATATATTCTATTTGTAACACTTCATGCTTATTCTTACTTTTTAAATTCAAAAAGTAAAAGTGGTAGTACGTCATAACATCATCATGTTGAAAATATCATTTCAATTTTACGGCCATATGACATCATCATTCGTTGTTGTTGTTGTTGTGAAATGGTTCCATTTCTCCCCCCCTCCCCCTCGCCTGCCTGTGTCGTACGACAACAACTTCACAACGCACACACATCCTCCGAATGTGTGGCCCATTTCCGCTTAGCTCCCACACGTCACGCTCTTCACCCCTCCTCGTGCAACATCCCCCATCGCCCTTCCGGTCACTTCGCAGACATGCTGGCGATGCAACCCCGGTCCCGGCCCATCCTCACAGCCATCTCCCCCTCCGCCACCACCACCGCTGGCTCCATCGCCACTTCTTCATCTCCTGCACCTCCGCCTCCTCGCTCCTCCTCTACGACTGCTACTGCTACTACTACTGCGGCTGGCATTTCTGCTACTTCTTCTCCTCCTCCTTCGTCTTCTACGACAGCTACATCCTCTGCCACAATTGCTGCCGCTTCTGATACAGCTGCTACTGCTACTGCTACTGCTACTGCTACTGCTACTGCTACTGCTACAGCTGCCCCCCTGATACTCTTACTCGACATCTCACTCGCCTCCCCGGTCATCACCCTGCCACAAAACAGCGCCAGTAGCCAACACGTGCAGTTTGACCTCGGCACGCTGAAGCTCGCAAACTCCGCCGCGTGGCGCCATGACGTCACCGCCGTGGCGGCGGTGGCGGTTGGCGGCGGCGGCGGAACGGCGGCGGCGGCGCTGTCGCCCGTGCGGGGGGGAGATCTCGGGTGTCCCGGGGCGGAAGGATGGCGAGTGCTGATGGATGAAATGGAGGTGAGTGATAATGATTATTATTATTGTTATGATGATGATGATAGTGTGTTTGTGCCTGTGTGCGTTGCTGGCGGTTGCAGGTACGGCTGACAGACATGAGTCTTGTGGTAGGCCAAGCCGACGGCTCTATGGCGGGGAACCGGGGCGGCGGCGGCGCCAACGCGTACGGCACAGCCTACGGCGCCACCGGCGCAGGCGGCGGTGGCGGTCAAAATATTATCCGAGACGTTGGCTCTGGCGTTATCGTATCGCTGCACCGACCGCTAGCTATACAGCCAGATCACGCCGCCGCCGATACGGCGGCGGCAGCTGCGTCGGCGCCGCCACCCCCGTTGCCGCCGATTCACGCCGCTGTGACGCTGCCGCAGCTGTCGGCGGTAATTAGTGAGGTGGAGTACCGGCGGCTTCTGTCGGCGCTGAGCTGCAATTTCAGCGAATCGGCGCAAAGCGACCCACGGGTCAGTGAGCTCCACCAGATCCTACAACGGCTCACCAGGGCGCCGCCGCCGCCACAGCCGCCTGCATCCCCTCCGCCAGCAGCTGCTGCGCTGCCGTCCTTTGTCTCCCTTGCCGCCACGGGCGCCGCCAAGGCGGCTGGCGGCGGCGGCGGCGGCGGAACTCCCCCTCGCTCCCCCATCCTGGACTTCAGCCGTAGCTTACGCTCCGTTCTCGCGGCACTTGGGGACAGCTGTACGGTGCAGGCGACGGTGGCGATGGGCACCGCGCGCCTGACGCTGCTGGCGGCGGCGGCCGACGGCAGCGGCACGCTGGCGCCGCTGACGGCGGTCATCTTACGGGACTTCTGGCTGGGGTATTACGGCACTGCTCGCGGCGGCATGTTCATCAGCGCGACGCTGCCTGCCTTTGATATTGAAGACTTACGGCCCGGGGTCTCACCCGAACAGCGAAAGGTGCTTTCCACCGCCGCCAACGCGAACGCCAACGCATCCAGCGATGATGGTGGTGAGTTGGGAGATGCATCAGCGGCGGCGGCGGCGGTGCCTCAGCCGCCGCTCCATCCGCCGCCGCCGTCTCCGTCGCTTCTCGCGCTGGAATATCGGTCGGCGCCGGCGGCGGTAGTAGGAACTGGCGGAGGCGGTGGCGGTGCTGGTCATGAGGTGGCGGCGCTTTCGGCCGTGCAGGCGCTGAAGCTGCGGCTGCAGCGGCCAACACTGGTGCTGGATTTTGGGCTCCTGTTGCAGTTAGTGAACTTCGTGGCGCCTAGTCCCGTGCTCAAGGTGCGCGTGTGGTGTGTATGGCGGGGCTGGGGAAGAGGGGGAACTGCATGAAGTGTGTGTGGGGGGGGGACGACGGGGGGGGGGTTCCATGCATAAAAATTCCTCATGTTGCCGTTTTAAGGCGTTGTGACCATGTTTTTGCACCATAAAGAAATTATTGGTATGAAGATGATCCGCTGATCTGGATTCGGATCCAATTGGATCCGCGGGTGATTTGGATTTTCACCTTAAAAATCACCAACTCAAGTCCTTGGTTAATCATGTACATAGACGTTGGTTATTGAGATAGACATCGATTCCCATTCCCGTACCGGTTTCCGTTTCAGGGCTCGGGCCCTCGGCCGTACGAGACCCGCGACATCTTTCTGCCGCTGCATATGCCGTACTACGCCCATGGAAAAGATGTATGGCTTAGCCCAGAAGTACGGCTGCTGGCGGACGCGCCCGCCGGCGGCGCTGCGCCGCCAGCCACCGGCTTCCTTCACGTGTACGACGGCGGCGGCGGCCGCCTGGTGCTTCCGCCAGGGCTGTCCCCCGCGGAATCCCTGCCGCTCATCGTCATCGGAGCCAACCGGGCGCTGAAATTGAAGAATGTACGGATTGTGAACTGCGCGTCGCTGCCGCCGTGTCTCAACCTCGGCCCTGGAGCGCAACTTCAAGCTCGTGAGGAAGATGGCGTCAAGTTCGTACTCGCGGACCCGGAAATTGACCGGCAACACAGCGCCGTACTGGCAGCGGCAGCAGAGGCCGCCGCGGCGGCGGCGCCATTATCGGCGGCGTCCGCGTCGGTGCCGGCGCCGTCGGTGGGTCCGCCACCGCCAGTGTTCGAGATGAGCTTTGACGCGCTCGGGGCGTCTTTGCAAGTCATTGAGGCGCCGATCGGCGGTGGCGGCGGCGGCGGCGGACTGTTGGATGAAGTCAGCGGCGGCGGCGGCGGGCAGCAGTCACGAAGCGGGTACGGTACAGGGATAGAGTCGGCGCTGGGCCTGGGGCCAACAACGACTGCGCCGCCGTCGGCACGGTCGCCATGGCAGGGTGTCGGCGGCGCCGCCGCCGTCACCTCAGCCGCCGGCGCGGACACCACCACGCCGCGCGGTGCAGACACGATGGCGGCCGCGTTATTGGACGCCATGGCGCAGCGGCTGCGGAGGCGACTTGTACTGCAGCTCGACGCCTCCGCCAGATTAACCATCCAGGGCGAACGGCAGGACGCCGAAGCGTCGCTACGGAACTTCACCGTACGGACTGTAACCGTATTCCCCGCTGCTGCTACAGCCGCCTCCACCGCCTCCGCCGCTGGGACCGCGACAGTCCCAACTCCTGCAGGCGGTAGCCCGCCATTGTCCAAGGCCGGCAGCAGCGTCAGCCTCAGCATTGCCGCCGCCGCCGCCGCCGCCGGCGGCGGTGGCGGCGGCGGTGGCGGTGGCGGTGGCGGTAAAGTTGGCTGGATGCCGCCGCCAGCAGCGGCGGCGCCAGTAGCTACTGCCGCCACCGCCGCCGGCACCTCCACCACCATCACCACTACGCTGCTCGAGCCGGCAGACTTGGGTCTACGCTACAGCCTCACTCCAACGCATCAAGACCTAAACTTCCAGCTTGATTCACTGACGCTACGTCTGTCACCGGCTGCACTACACCTGCTGCTACAGCTGCAGGACATGGTGCTACAGCCGTTGATGGCGCCGCCGCCGGACAAGCCTCTGACGCGTTGCGACCGCTTCGAGCGGCTGTGGTCAAGCCATTGGGGTGTACGGCAGGCGGCAGGCGGCGGCGGCGGCGGTGGCGGTGGCGGTCCGGGGCGGGGTGTGTGGGGTTTGGAGCTGGGTGTCAGCCGGGTTGACAGCATGGCGGACGAACGCGGTGTGACATTGTGGCGACCTCAACCGGCACAGGGCTACGTAGCTCTCGGAGATGTCCTGACGGCGGGTAAGATGGGGGGAAGGGGGGAGGGGGGAGGAGTTCCTGCCACAGTCTCTGGTAAGTGTGAGGTGAGCAGCATTAGCGCCTACACCTATCAGAGCGATTCTGCGACCCATGGGTCGGTCACGTTTTCCTCCCTCGCCTCCCTGCGGCCCCCCACAATACCGTTTCTCCCTGGACTTTCCACGCCCGGCCCCTTCCCTGGGACAACCCCTGTGGCCCCCCCACCCCCACCCCGCCTTTCCCCACCACCTCCGTCAGGCACCCACATGCCAAGCTGCCAAGTCGCCACCTTGGCGGTCAACAGCGGCCTGGTGGCCTTTCCCGCAGCGTTTGACCTCGTCTGGCAGGGCCCTGACGGCGACGACCTGGCGCTCTGGCGACCGTTGGCGCCCCCTGGGTACGTCGCCTTCGGCTGCGTGGCTGGGTCCCGGGAGGTGCCGCCGCCGCTGGCACTGGTCGGGTGCGTGGCGGCACATGCGTGCGTGGAGGCTCGGCTGGGGGAGTGCCTTCAACTGGCGGAGCAAGGAGCGCTGTGGGCGGTGCAGAACGCTGGCGGAACGTTTGAGGTTTCTCCGCCGGGACAACACCTGCCGGCGGTAAGAAGGGGCAGGATGGAGGGGCAGGAAGGAGGGGGAGGGGGTGACGGGGGAGACGTGTTGCGTGTTGCGTGTGTTTGTGTATGTGTATATATGCGTGTACGTTTGCGTATGTATAAATAGGTGGTAACGGGAAAGGGAGGGGGGGAAGGGTTCAACATATTCTCATAATGTCAAGATTTACCACCGAGGTCTACCATGTCGTACAGTACTTATTCCTTATGTAACTGTACGGCAACACAGGTTCATTTGTACGATCTGCGGATTCCGCTGGGTGTTCCGCCCGCTGCTCTGACGCCGCTACCGGAACTGCTGCCGACGGCAGCGGCAGTGGTGCCCCTGGAGCTTTTACGGGAGGCCTCGCTGCCGCTGGGGGCCGCCAGTGAGTCCCCGCCACTGTCACTTCTGTGTCAGCAGCGGTACATACGCAGCAGAAGGTACGTATGTATACGTTTTTTTCCAAGTTTTCTATGTTCCATTTTTTTCAGTTAAAAAATTCCTTTTTTAGAAAAGTAAACGCCTTCTGTGTCCCATCGAGTCTCTTAAAAATCCCCCTGGAATATTTATTATTTTTGTAATATATGGATACATGGAATGAGATTAAATGAAATGACATCAAAACTCTGCCCATATCCATATCGTGCTGCTTTCCTAAACAGGCACCTCATGCAATTACCCACTCGTGCAAAACATTAAATCTCGGTTATAAACCCCCTTATCGCCTTTACCCCATTAATACACATAAAAAACCCGAAATTTCATAATTTGCGTCATTGCCATTTTATGAATCCATAAATAAATAAAAGTAAATAAATAAATAAATAAATTATCAATAAAATAATCATTAAATGCGTGTCCCATGATGAAAATTAAATTAGAATGAATTGGGGCGACGTTTCAACTCGAGCCTACCCCCACCCCTCGTGCTACGTGTTCTGGTACTGCACACAAAACACACACGGCATTCAAAACCCGCAGTGCCCTCATCCGTCGGGCCATGAGTCAGGCCTTCCAGCTGCCCTGTGTGGAGTTCTCTAAGGTCTGGTGGGACAAACACACCCCCGCGCCGTCCGCGAACCGACTCAGCATCTGGAGACCTAACCCGCCCCCGGGGTAAGCGGGAGAGGGCGCCTCTGGGGCGTCTCGGTGTGTGTGTGTGTGTGTGTGTGTGTGTGTGTGTGTGTGTGTGTTACATCACTTCAATGTCGGGTAAAAGGAGTGAATGTCCCTATTCACAGGGGAGAGACCGTTGCACTGCTGCAACTTTGGAACTCATAGAGTAGTTTGATTGCCGTACTGTCACACATATTCCATCCGTATTTTCCGCTATTATTCCGCTCCCCAGCCCCCCTTTCACCAAAACACGTAAACACACACACATACACACACCAATAAACGAACAAGCAAACAAACAACCACATACACAAACAGATACACCACCGAACACACGCACGCAGGTACGTCTTCCTTGGCGACTGTGCGTCTCACGGCGTCTACGCCCCGCCGCCCTCCGTGGTGGTGCTGAGAGACTCTGACCCCGCGGCGGCGCTACGCGATGGTCGACCGCCCTCCCTGGCGCGACCCATCAACTACGTCCGGGTAAGCAGTCGGGTAACTGCCGGCACATAGGCTGCTTCCCAATCAGGCACCTCCTCTCCACCCGTGTAATGGGCCTCCTTTTTTGATGTTGTCTGCTGCCTTTTCCTTTCGCACATTCCTGCTGCCATCATCACCGCCATCCGCTTCCGCCCTCACTCTCTTACGTCCCTTCTCGCGTACTCGCCTTGCTCCTCCCCTCCAACCTTACGCTGCATTCTCTCTTCGGCCCCTTCAGCTGCAGCTCCCGTGTTTTTCCCCCCCCCTTCCCCTTACCCGTTCCCCCTCCCCTTCCCCCCCGGCCGGTCACGTGCTATCCAGGTGTGGTTTGATGAGCAGCGGGAGAGGCAGGGCGACCCCCTCTTCCTGGCGCTGTGGAAGCCGATACCCCCCGCCGGTTACGTGCCGTTGGGGCTGGTGGCGGGGCTGGGACCGAAGGTGCCCCCTTTGGGGCTGTCCGTTCGGTGAGTTTGGTACGTACGACAATTATATATGTATATGCGTATATATACATGTATGTAAGTGTGTATGATATGTGTGAACAATATGTGTGATTATAAAAAATATATATTTTTTACATACATAATTATACATAATTGCGTGTTATTTAATGGAAGGGTGTTCGTAATTTCGTAAGGGCGAATCGAAGGATGCACACATATCAGCTAACGCGTGTATGTATGTATGTATGTGTATTTGGAAGCGGGGGGTGGGCCGGGGTGGTGTGGGAGGGGTGGAGAGATAGAGAGCTGTCTGGGGCTGGGAGGAGAGGGGAAGGCAGGGAGGAGGGTTTTCCACGGACCTGATCGAGATGGTGGAGATCGTGGACGATTTTTTCCGGTTCCTCGGACCCGAGCTCAAGGCCGTAACGGGTGCGTGCTGTGTGGGCTAAGAAGGGGGGTTGTGCCGGCTGAGCGGCCGCACGTTGGCGGGCTTTTCACAACGGAATTCACAACAGAACCGGAGGCCCACAGGAACGCGGCCACGGTAGAAAGGAGATTGACGATACCCAACGGTGGGGGGGTGCACGAAGGGGGATTCCGCACGGTTTGAGCCCTCGCGGCTCACGGCTCCTGGCTGCCCCCGGTACGGGAGGAGGAGGAGGAGCAGGAGGAGGTTAGGGAAGGGAGGGAAGAGAGCCCGCCCGGGCGGAAAGCGAAGGGAATGCGTGATAGCGGTTTCGGTGTAGGATAATAAACGGACCCGTGGGTCAGACCCAATATATATATATATATATATATATATATATATATATATAATATCCACCCAATATTCAAAGGTCAAAGGTCTCTCTCTTTATACGACGGACAGCGAATAATCCGCTCATTGACATTGGGTCCTCAGGTGCGTTCGCGCCGATTTGGTGACGACGGAGACCCTGCGGCGAACGTCCCCCGAGTGGACTCTGCCCGCGTACAAACAGAGGTCTGCACTGAGCGGGTGGACGACCGACAGACGAACTGGGACATTCACCATCATGGCGGGGCCCGCGGCGGGGGCAGTGGTGAGCGGATTGCCGTACGAGCTGCCGCGTGGGGGGGTTGTGGGATAGGGGGGGCCGCAAACGGGAGGCCGCAAACGTGCAGTTGTAATTGGAACCAAGAAGGGGCCGACACGTGGCCATAACTAACCATGGAACGAACTTGGTTAGGGTGCTTTTTAAGTAAGACATACGGCAATTTTAGATCACATATAGAATTAAACAATACAATATGTAATATGTATGCAATAAATGTATTCTTAGTACGGTTACATATAATTATGAATTATTTATGTTACAAATATATATAATAAATATAATATAACCAGATACCTTCTATATTTAATGAACATAACATTTATTGTGGCTGTCGTACTGCAGGGCGGTTTGGGCAGCATTTCGGAAGGGTCATTCTCGGGGGGATCTCCTCCAGGGAGCCGCAGCGGTAGCTTCACGGGAGCCACGTTTGACGCCTACCGCATGAAGCTGGACGCGGACGACCCATGGGCCGCTCCCGCCGGCGTGGTGGCAGCCGGCGGCGATGGTGACGTCAGCGGTAATCACGGCGGCGGCGGCGACGGCGGCGGCACCGCTGCCGCCACAACAGGAGCTGGCAACGGTGCACCGTTCAGGTGAAAGTCGACCGACGAGGTCTGGCTGGTTTCCTATCTTCATTTTCATTTTCCGTACACAATTCCGGATCCTAAATTTTTAAATTTTAAGCTCCGGAAATCCAAAATCTGAAAAGCTTTGGAATCGAAAATCCCCCGAAAAATGTTATAACTATTCTTTTTGTAAACGCCATCAGGCCTTTAGATTTTCACTCCCTCACACTGGCGTCACACTTTATGTGAACCTTCATTTCTAAACTCCCGTTCTGACCATTCAGGCGTACCGATGTCGTTCTCCACCTGAATCGGGCGGTGGTGCTGCTGCGGACCAGCTTAGGTCGACCCCTCCTGGAGCTTGACGTACGGAACATGGCGCTGTCGTACCAATGCGAGGTACGAACGCCTACCTGTAGGAAATGTGGTACAGCGATCTTTGTAGATGCAGCCAAAAGGCTGCTGCATGCTTTTATGCAGTGAGGTTGTAAACTGCGACGAACCGGTGTGTTTCTGAAAGCTCCTCTCCCCTCCCGCAACCCCTCTTCCCGCCCTTTCCCCCCTTTCCCCCCTTCCCCTTATACACACGCATACACGCATTTGCAGTGCTCTGATTTGAGCCGGTCGTACGCCTACTTCAATGTCAGCGCCTGGACCCACAACCTCTCGCTGGGTGTGTGGGAGCCCCTCCTGGAGCCCTGGGAGGTCCTGGCCCACCTGGACGACAATCGAGCAGCGCGTCCGATTGCTGGTGTCAGCCCGGGGACTGCTGTACGGATTACGTCGACACAGGTACGGCAGGAATTGGACGATGCCTACAATCTGTTGTGCTTAATTGCAGTTATTGCGGTTGGTGGTGTACGGATGCTGCGCAGTGAAGGGGCAGATCATCACCAGATCGTCACCATCTCTTTTGGGTCGGTCCTTGCTTTGCCGTGAATGTCCTGCAAATCGTACAATGCATATGCACTTAGTTTACTTCCCAATGTCTCATCGACTACCATTATTAATAGGATTGGTGCTTCTGTGGTTTCGGATCTCTGTGCAAGAATGTCGTACAGACTCACCATCTGCAGCAGTGCGGGATCGGCCACCTACATGGCGGCTGGGACAATATACCCACTAACTAACTAACCACCCTTTTCGTACACTGCTTGATGGTTGCGACAGCCTAGATCACCCTGTTAGTGCTCATTAAGACGTTCATGATGTATAATGCTATAAACGTAGTCTGCAGTTGGTGTTCGTTTGGGCGTTTGGGCAATGCACTAGCGCAAGCGGCTCATGCTCACCGCTGTAAGTCCTTCAACGCAATTGCAGGCAGGTGTGTGTTGATTGGTCCCATGGGTCTATACAGGTCCCCACCTGAGTCCCATGGGTCTGTAGACCGCCCCATGTGGGTCCCATGGTCTATACAGGTCCCCACCTGAGTCCCATGGGTCTGTGGACCACCTCATGTAGGTCCCATGGGTCTATACAGGTCCCCACCTGAGTCCCATGGGTCTGTAGGCCGCCCACCTGAGTCCCATGGGTCTATACAGGTCCCCCACCTGAGTCCCATGGGTCTGTAGGCCACCCACCTGAGTCCCATGGGTCTATACAGGTCCCCACCTGAGTCCCATGGGTCTGTAGACCGCCCCATGTGGGTCCCATGGGTCTATACAGGTCCCCACCTGAGTCCCATGGGTCTGTAGACCGCCCCATGTGGGTCCCATGGGTCTATACAGGTCCCCACCTGAGTCCCATGGGTCTGTAGACCGCCCCATGTGGGTCCCATGGGTCTATACAGGTCCCCACCTGAGTCCCATGGGTCTGTAGACCGCCCCATGTGGGTCCCATGGGTCTAGGCGTATTCTGTGTAACAGTTGGTTTGCTTGGTTGTTATTGTACTTCCTATCCCAAAACAGTCTTCCGTACATGTGGTCCTGGCTGCCTCCGCTCTCAAGTCACTGCTGGAGGCACTGCCAGAATGGACCCGCCTCGCCTCACCAGAAGGTACGACGTACGATAGTCAAAAGATTGAAGCGATGTAATTACCGCATGAGCATGACAGCTCCTGATACCCCTATCCAGCATGTCTCAATTTCCCAGCAAGTTTCGTCCCTGTGAATTCGCCACCGGGCCCAGGTTTGGCAGCAGTACGGCGGCAGCTAGCGTACGGCGAAGCAGCTGCTGGCGGCAGCTCGTACGGCAGCCAGGCAGCGCAACAGGGCCTTATGACTAATGCGCTTGGCTGCCCTGTGTCGCTGCTGACCGACCTCGGAGATCGCCAGGTACGGACCCACGTCTGTGAGTGTATACGGGTATCTGTACGGCAAATATGCTTTAGAGAGGCAGAGAAATCACCACAAAACTTGGTCAATACATATGGAATAGCGTGTGTGTTTGCGTGTTTTTTTTGATAAGTTGTCTTTCGTACTTGATCGAGCACTTCCCCCCACCCAATCATTCTCCCAAGGTCTCGTGAATTCGCTCACCCCACCCCATCTGCTGCTTCCCGCAACGAAATCCTCCGTACGCCAACCCATAACTTAACTCTGTACGACAGGCGGTTGTGGAGCTACAGACAGACGCAGAGGACGTTCCCGTGCTGCTACAGCCACCCCCCACTGCTGGAGCCGCTGCTGACAGCCGCGCCGCCGGCTTGGCGCCGGCCCCCGTACCCGCCATCCGCATGTTCGTAGATGCCGTATCTGCAGGGCCCCTGCCGGAGGAGCTCCTGCGACAGGGAGGCCTGATGGTACGGATCAAGGTGAGAACGTGTCGTACTGCAGTACAAGTACGGATTTTTACCTGGATTTGATTCTCGATCTCGGTCAGCCTGAAATGAAATGCGCCTTTTTTATTAAATATAATTTAACGGTCCTTTTAAGCTGCTTGACAAGCTTTCGTCGGTGCAGGTGAACGGCCCGGTCGCGGAGTTTATGCCTGAGTCATCTTGGGGCTTATATACGCGCGCCGTTGACCCCGCGCATCAACGCGTGCGACCTGAAGAAACCCTGCAGGGAGGGAAGCAGCTGCAGCAGCAGCAGCAGGAGACGAAGAGCACTACCGCCACGGGAATTTCAATTTCCGTTGTCCGTTGGGACGAGCGTTTTCTGTTGAAGCTTCCCGTGGAGCTGAGCGAGCAGTTGCTGTGCCCTGCTCCCGGAGACAATCAATTCGATGGAGTGCCACTTCAGGTGCTAAGGACTAACGATTAACGAACTAACTAACGGTTTTATACCTTAAAAAAGCCAAAAATATATATGGTTGGTAACGTTTTACCAAGATCCTTATGCTTTTATGCTTTTTAATTTTTACTTTTTAATTATAAATATGTGTAATTTACAATAAATTTCTTGTCCTGCAGCGCATGGACCTGACATCTCCCAACATTTAATGGCGCATCTTTTAGGTCGCCGCATGATTTCTTCAGTCTCATTCTCTTTTTTCTCACACAAGCATGCATTCAAGCGTGTCCTGGAGTCCTTCGATTTATTGTTTGTCGTACATTTTCTGTTTTGTTTCGTCCCAACCGACACATCCACTCGTCTTACTTCACACCATTCTCTACCCGCCTCCCACTTAAACCCGCACGACCCGCACTCGCAGCTCGACGTGTCCTTACTCGCCTGCGGCGCCGCGGGAGGCCCGCCCCGTGTGGTGGCTGGCGGGACTCTCCCCCTGCAATCTGATTGGCTGGCCAATGAGGTCGACACACTGAGGAACACGGCGGCGGCGGCCGCCGCCGCCGCCGCAGCGGCGGGCACGCTATCATTCCTAGGCGCCGACGGCGATGGTGTCGTGCGCGGCACCGGCGGTGCCGCCGGCGGCGGATCGGATGTCAGTGAGACTGTGGATGTACGGCTTTTCCCCACTCGAGTGGTGCACGGCGGAGATGGCAGCAGCACGGCGCGGGGCGGCCGACCCACGGGTCACGGCGAAGGGACGGCAGCAGTGCGGGGCGCTCAGGAGCCGCCGCCGATGTTGCTGCAACTGCGACTGAGCCTGGACGTGCATCAAGTGAGTCGTACGTATGCCGTACTGTTGCTCTGTATTATGTGTCGTACTAGGAATTGTTCACAAATGCTGAGATAAAATTTTTTTATCTTTCGTCTGTTGATACATCGAATAAATACGACTATCATTGTATTGCATTGAATTCCTATAAAGTCCCATAAAATTCCCAGAACCGTTACAACCGTTATAACCGTAACCGTTGTACTAAACTGTCCATGTGTCCTTTCAGGTAGACAGCAGCTGGAAACCCTTCCTGTCGCGCACACGCCGCTGCCTGCCCTCCATCTCCGGCGGCGGTTTTGACGGCCACACCGGCGCCGCCGTCGTGGCGGCGGCGGTACGGGGCGGCCGCCGAGCCGTACGACTGTACGGCAGCGATGTATGGGTTCCGTTCGGCCAGATGGGCGGTATCGTTACGTCAGGACCAGGAGGAGACATATTGCAGGCGTCAAGTGAGTTCTGATGCCGGACTGATACCGTACATGTGTCGTACAATTATCGTATGTGCAATTATTCTGGAGTAAGCATGGTGTGGTCGTCGTCCATGGGCACGGGGGGAAACAAATACTGTGCATTTATTTGAAGCCGTGATTTCTTTCATAAATATAAATATAAATATAAGTATATATATATTCCTTCGAGCGTGTATGGAGAACTCGGGGTCAACGTACTACAAAAAACGTTTTTAAAACGATAAAACCGATAAACTGAAAGCAGTTGACACCATTCGGCCAGTGGCGGCGCCCTCCCCAACCCGCAGGCTTCATTCCCATTCGTGCCGGCCCCGGTTTGGTTCTGGAGCGCTCCTCCGGTCCCGGCGGGCAGCCCCTGGAGCTACTCCGTTCCCTTGCCGTACTTATCAATAGGTGCGGGGCGCCCTTGGAGGTATCCCTGGTGGCCGGCGACCCGGAGGTGGCGTCATGGACATTGCTGGCGGGGGCGGCAAAACCTTCCCCTCCGCCGCCGCAGCCGCCGTCATCAGGAGTTGCGCGGCCGGGTTCCGGAGTCGTCGGCGGCGGTGGCCAGGCTGAGCGGCCCGCGGCCAGCGCTGCTCCGCTTGCGCCGGTGGAGGAGGAGGTGTACGAGAATGAGCGCTTCATACCCCTCTTAGGTTGGAGCTCCAATAACCTGCTGCCGACGGAGCGGCGGCGCTACAGCCGTCATGGCCACAGCTACAGCTCTTTTCCGCTGGTGCCGCTGCCGCCGGGCTGGGAGTGGGAGGGCCCTTGGCAAGTAGAGACGGCGGGTAAGCGTTTAAAGTGTCCTACTGTGCGACGACCAACGTTCGACACTGTTTACAACGCTGTCGTACTTTGTCATGTCGTACTCCTGTTGTTATGTGGACAGGTCATGTGGACAGCAATGGTTGGTTCTACGCCCTGGACTGGCCGCTGCTGCGATACCCACCCACTAAGGATCAGGCCCGCCGCACAGTGACGGATATGGTACGACGACGACGCTGGCTTCGCCGCCGCCGCTGGATCGGCGTCAGTGCCAAGGGCGCCGCCAGCGGCGGCGGCCCGCCACGACGGCTTCTCGGTGTTGTCGCTCCCGGCGACCGGCTGCCGCTGCCGCTGGGATGGGAAGCTGAAGGGGTGGAGCTGCAGGTCCGGCCGGTGGCGGTGGCGGCGGCGGCGGCGGCGGCGGCGGAGGGGGAGGCAGAGCCGGAGGCGAAAGAGTCTCATCAGTGGAGTGGCGGCTTGTTGATGGCGACTTTGGACGAAGGTGGCGCGAGGCTGCTTTGCTGCAGGTACGGCACTGTACGGACATGGGTTGATTAGGGTTTTAAAACCCTCAGATCATGTTCGTTCGTTACAAAATCCGTTTCGAAAGTCGCGTGCACATTGCACGGTGTTAGATGAACATCATCTCACTCCCAGAGCTAAATGTCGTTTTTTGTCGCCTTTGTATATGTCAATCCTCTTACCTCCTCTCACGCGCTGTACCACTATCCGCCCCGGTTCTTCAGGCCTAATTTGGCAACCCCAACCGGCGCTACCAAGGGCTCCGGAACCACCCAAAAGGTTGCTGCAGCAGCCACGGCCGCGACGGCGGCTACACCAACTTCCGCCTTCTCCGCCATGGCTCTCATGCCGGTAGCGGAGGCGGATGCAGCTGAGGACGCCGCTACCGCTGGCGGCGCCGCGCCGCCGCGTCTGGACCCTCAGCAGGCCGCCTGGTTGTCGGTCTCCATGGAATGTGAGGCGCTGGTGGCAACGTCCGGCGCCTCGTCGGGATCTGGGGGAGGTTTGGATACAGTGGTGGATTGGCGGCTGATTGTACGACCACCACTAACCCTGCATAACACGCTGCCGGTGGCAGGTCGGTGATACTCAAGGTTCGGGGTGGGGTTTGGGGGCGGGGGAAAGAGAAGGGGAGAGGGATTTTGAACGTGCTGGGTTTGGGGGAGCGTTTCGTAGGTTTGTTCTTTATCGGCGTGTACGGATTTCGTTGAGGGATTCGGGCGTCGTAACCATAAAGGATAAGTGCAGGGCTAAAACTCGTTCCTGTCGTATTCGTCCCTTGCATCATAACATTCGTACATGTGTCGTACACCAGCACTACTTGATGGTCCTTACAGGTCGTTATATAGTCTGGGAGCGGCAGACGACCGATGCGCCGATGAGAGTACGGCAACAAGGCCGGGTGGCAGGGGGGGCCTACGTGCCGGTGTTCTCTGCAGACATGCGGATGCAGGTATGTACGACGATGCCGTACATTTGGCTGTGTTGGAATTTGTATGCGGGAGAGGACTAACTCAAAGGGGGCCCTGGTGGAGATCACAAAAAGCGAATGGGAGTATCGTACGGTGAAACCAAACTATGATTATCTTAAAATACGGCATACTCGGCATACCCGTTCCCCCGCTTTCCTATCCGTACTTGTCGTACAGGTATACCTCTCCTTCGCGCCTGACGGCTGCGAGTACGGCGAGTCGGATCCAGTCATCCTGAGTGATGGCTACATGCGCAACGCGGCGGGGGTGGCTGGTAAGTGGCTGGGCGCGATTAGTAAGATTACTAAAATGCTTCCTCGGTCGTACCGAGTGCTCCTTTCTCTCTCTCTCTCGAGAAGTACCGCTCTCAATCCAACCCCGGCCCTCATCCCCCGCCCAACGCTTGTTGACTGGGCAGGTCGTTCTCCGTACACACCTATATACACACCCATATACACAGGCACGCGCGTGTGCACACACCTCTACATGCCCCCGCTTCGACTTCCGTACAATGCAGCTTTTGCGTCATTTTGGTTATTATTATTATTATTATTATTATTATTATTATTTTATGTTCATATTTTATTATCCACACATATACATTACACGCATATACACCCCTTCCCTCCCCTCCTCCCACCCCCCCATCCCTCCCCTCCTCCCTCCTCACCTTTCCCCCGCTGCCCCTCAGCCGCCCCTCGCCTTCCAGACAGCTTCCGCTGCACGTATTCCCACTCCGCCTCCTTCACCGCCCTCCGCATCAACCTGCTTCGGGAAGTCGACACCTCCGCTGCCTCCGGCGTCTTCGCCGCCAGCGGCCGCCGCGTCGGCGTCGCCGGCGGACTATTAACTCCAGGGGAGGCCGTCGCTCACGGCTACCCCCTCGCTGTCTCCTTACATGTCCCGATTTGGTTCGTGAATGCGACGCGGCTGCCCGTCAGCTGCGGCGTCATGGCTTTTGAGGTGCCATCGGAGGCAGCTGCGGGGGGGGGGCCACCCGCGGAGGTCGGCGGTGGTGGTGTGGTGTGGTCGGATACGTCGGTTACGCAGACGGGGAGCTTCAGTTTTGGCACTGGGGGTGCGGGTCAGGTAGGTGGCAGGGAGGGAGGGAAAGATGGGGGGGACGAAGGGTCACGAGGGGGGGAGGGAGGGGGGGAAGAGGGGGGGGACGAAGGGTCACGAGGGGGTGAGGGGGGGGGGAAGAGGGGGAGGGCGAAGGGTCACGAGGGGGGGAGGGAGGGGGGGAAGAGGGGGAGGGCGAAGGGTCACGAGGGGGGGAGGGAGGGGGGGAAGAGGGGGAGGGCGAAGGGTCACGAGGGGGGGAGGGAGGGGGGGAAGAGGGGGAGGGCGAAGGGTCACGAGGGGGTGAGGGAGGGGGGGAAGAGGGGGAGGGCGAAGGGTCACGAGGGGGGGAGGGAGGGGGGGAAGAGGGGGAGGGCGAAGGGTCACGAGGGGGTGAGGGAGGGGGGGAAGAGGGGGAGGGCGAAGGGTCACGAGGGGGGGAGGGAGGGGGGGAAGAGGGGGAGGGCGAAGGGTCACGAGGGGGGGAGGGAGGGGGGGAAGAGGGGGAGGGCGAAGGGTCACGAGGGGGGGAGGGAGGGGGGGAAGGGGGATAAACCTGTACCCCTGTAAACCCCCTGTAAAATATGGAAGGGGTAAGGTCAGGAGACATGCCGGGGTTTTAGTAGTTGCGTGTGGTTTCGGGGGAAGGTAACTTAGGGTTTCGTACGAGTCGTTTCCCCTGGTCCCAAAAAGCCGTTGCCGCATCCCTCCCTGGATTTCCTTGTGTTCGCAACTGCTCCTTGTCCGCACAACAGCCGCTACCGCATCTTCTAAGAATTATCGACACGGAGGCTTTCCGTAATGCACCCCGGCCTTCATCGTACGTCTCCGTACTACCGCGCTCTCTGGAGCTGTTGTCGTATCCGCCTGGCGTCCCTGGCCCGCTTGCGGATGACGACGGCGGCGGAGGGACGGGTAATAGTATTATGCAGGCGGCAGTTGTGCTGCGGTTGGACGACAGCCGTTGGACGCAACCGATTTACTTGCCGCGGCCTGGGGAGCAGTTGCAGCCCCGACCAGGCGCTGGGTGAGTGCGGGAGTCTTCCGGGGTAGTATTACTAAGTCAAATTTCACGGATATGGAAGTGTATGTCTCAGCGAGAACAAGATATGTTTTAATTAACATATTTTTTGACGAAAATACCATGAAATATTATTGATGATATTAAATCCGTAATTTCTAATACCCTTAAACACACAGCCCTTAAAACCCTAAAACCCCCTAAAACCCCCTAAAACCCCCCAAATCCCTTGAACCTGTAACCCTCGTCCCGACCCCAATCGGTAAGGGAGGGACTTCCGCTTCTTCTGTGTTTTGGGCCCTATGGTCTGGCTCTGGCCTTCAGCTGCTTTCGGCTGTCGGTAATTCCGCTCTTTCCCTTCCCTGGACCTGTGCAGTGGCGTGCCGCTCCCCTCGGACCGCCTGCTCGTTCGGGCCTTATGCAAGGACGGCTGCATCCACGAGGTGGCTGTACGGCTCGATAGTGCCCCTCTGGGGCTCGGCGGTGGATTGGCGGCGGGCATTAGCATGGCGGCGACCCGTGGGGCAGTGGCCGTCGTGGTACGGCTCGAACATCACGTGGTGCTTACGAATACTACAGGCTATGAGCTGCTGCTACTGCAGCCTGAATTGACAACGGCCAGTGGAGACGCGGGCGGCGGACGTGGTGGGTCTTAAATAGGCAATGCACTGTACTGCGTTTTATGTGTTTTCAGAGATTTGAGATTTCATATGTGATGAGATTTTTTCGAAAATCAGAACAATAAGTTGAACAGTTTGATTGTTTGGTAATGTGTCAAGCTAAGTAATATGCCGTACATACCGTACATGTCGTAAGCCGCGACACGATCCGTTGGCATCCCTTTTTGAGAAAAGTTGCCGATTTCGTTGCCGTACCGCAAGGGGGTCTCCGTGGCCAAGTCGGCGGCACCAGCACCGGATCCTTTACCGCTGGCGGCGGCGGCGGCGGCGGCAACAATCAACCGTTAACGATAACGAGCAGGGCAATGAGTGTGGCCACTGGCGGCGGCGGCGGCGCGGGTCGAAATGTGGCAATGGCTCCTGTTCTGACCGTGTCCCTTCCTCCAGGTACGGCGCTATGATGCACTCTCTCCCCTCCTCTTGCTCGTACATACCCCCCGGCCCCCCCCTCGACCCCGCCCCTGCGCCCCCGGTTCCACAGGTAGTGTAGGTGTGCCGCTCCGTTGGGCCGTGTCAGCTGCCTCCCGCCACCAGCTCTGCCTGGCGCTTCCGCTAGGTGGGGAGACCGCCACCTCCGCCACCGCGTACGGCCTCCCAGCCAGTACGATGTGGAGTGAGCCGCTGAAGGTCGATATGCCGGGGGGACAAGACGCCCAAGTCGCCCTGCCAGTGTACTGCCTTGGACCCGTGGGTCGGTACCACTCGGCGCACGCGTCGGGACCCGCAGCCGGCGCACTCGCTGCAATGGCGGCGCTGTCCAATATGACGCCGCAGCAGCAACGTCTGTATGAGCTACAGCGCGCGCACGCAGTCGCGCGTCAGATGTTCGCGGCGTTGTGCGGCGGGGGAAATGTCAATGTGGGTGACCCAGGGGTCGGTCCCAAGTCGTTCAAGCTGGAGAACGCAGGGTCCAGCTCCAGCGCGGGTTCAGGTTCTGCGGCTGAACCTGGCGGCGGCGGCGGCGGCGGCGCTAATGCGCGATCGGGGATCATGTTCGCTCCAGGGTTGGGTCCCGGGCTGCTGAAGCTGGTTCGGGAAGCCTCTGGAGGCGACGTGGAGGGGGGAGGCCAGCAAGGAGGCGACCGGCAGGTGGCCGGGGGACGCGCAGCTGGTTCTTCATCCCACGGGACCAGCCCTCCTTCCCTGGAGCCGAATCTTGTACGGATCGTACGGCCCACGGAATTGGGTAATGTGGTGAGTACCGCGCGCTATCCGTTTGGGAGAGTGAGTGCGGGGGGGTGGGGAAGAGAGGGAGGTGGCCGGCTGATCTGAGTCATTCAGTTAACCGTAATTTCGTACACGTACATGAATGCTCACAGCGATGTGTTTTTTCACACAATCTCTCCTTCTTTCCCTCTTTTTACCCTGCTGCCCCTCGCCGTCTTTCCCCTCCGTAAAAACACACATACACACACACACACACACGCACACGCACATGCAGGAGTTCTTGGCCGTACTGCTCAATGTACGGCTGGTGATGCGGGCCCCAGGCTGTCTGACCCTCCACCTTACCTCCCTGGGCGGCCAGCCCCAGCACCTCCTCCACAACGGCACCCCCAACGACCTGATGTGGCGCCAGGCATCACCCCGGGCTGCGTGGGCGAGGCTGCCGGGTTATAGCGCCGCGGCGGCGTGTCGGGGGGTGCTGGGGGAGAGCTGGGGCGCCCCTGTGGAGGTGGAGCTGCGGGACACGGAGCCGCAGTCGGAAAGTGAGATGCATAAAGAGTAAATGAAAATACAATATATCATATTATGTTATGTTATAGTATTATAGTATAGCATAGTATATTCTATATTTATAATGCATATATATGTATATATACCATGTAATGCAATATAATATAACTAATATAATATTATTACATTATGATTATATTGCATTAATAGTTCATTAGATTATGCTATGTTAGGTATTAATTTTATTTAATTTATAATTACATTTCTTATATATTTGTAGTTATATTTTAAAAAGCATAAATATTTAGGAGTGTTGAAATATTGCTTACGAAAAAGATTATCAGCAAAATCCCCAAACCCTCCTTCTATCCCTCAGGCTCGCTGCTTATCACGACAGATCTGATGGCCGGGACGGCGGGCGGCGGAGGCGTTAGGGTTGGTTCTGGAGCCGGTTCCGGAGCGGGCTCCCTTACCCTGGGTTTCGCTGGAGCGGGGGGCCCGTTGGGGGCTGCAGCCGGGGACCTGGGGCAGCCCGTGATGCAGGTGACGTAATTTGTGTGTTGGCTTGAACATGCCGTGCCGTACTGTGTCATGCTGTGTCGTATTATGTTGTGGCCTCCACTTGGTTCACGTATTCTTTCTTGCCTGCACACTCGTACTGCAGGTTTTTTCCACCTTTTCCCCTCCGTCCCCCCTCCCCTCTTTTTTGCTCCGCCACAACCGTTGCCTCTACAGGGAATATTCAGTGTGGGACAGAAGCATCGCGAAGTCATGGCGCAGGTTCGTACGAGCGCACACTAGTAACGGCTTTTGGGAAAGGCACCCGCGTGTGTATGTGTGTGTGTATCCCCCCTCATTTACCCCCCTACCGTTTTTGTCTTCTTTTATCCCACCATTTTGTTTAAACAACTAAATGTCATTTAAAGCTCATTATAATTAAATTCCCAAGAATATCTAAGATTTTAACAAAACTGTAATGCTCGTCCAGGCCTGCTCCGCGGACGACTTGGTGCTTACCCCCGCGGGCCTCTGCCCCCTCCCTGGAGCGGGGGGAACAGGACTTGGGGCCTCCCGCTTAGAGACTATCGTACGAATGGTTGTCGTACCGACGCCATTGGGGCCTGCAGCAGGAGCGGGTATGCGGTCTCTCGCGGCGCCGTTTATGGGGCCATACTTAATTCCCGCGGGGCTGTACGGCAGTGGAGGAGGTGGAAAAGGTGTCGGAAGCCGCGGAGATAATGCACATGGCGGCGGCGGTATGAGCAGCAGCACCTTCGTCGTTGTGTCTATCGGCTCCCTTGAACTGAGTTTGGTGGATGGCCGCCCGGAGGAGATTGCCGTACTGACGGTTGACGACCTGACGGCGGAGCTGACGACAGGCAGAGCAGCGGGTAAACGTTCGTCTGTACGTCATGTGTCATATACACATGAGTTTGTCGTACATCAGGGTGTTGTATATCGTGGGGTATCTGAACAGGCCTGATGGCGCTGCCTAGTAAGAAGGCAGGTCAACTGGACTTCTGTCGTACACTCTTGCCTCCTCTGCCCTTCCTCACAGCCTCCACTCTCTCCCCCCCATCCCCCCCTTTCTTTTCCCCCCTCTCTCTTTCCCCCCCTCTCTCATTTCCTCCAACGCATACACATACACATATACATACACATACACATACACATACACATACACATACACATACACATACACATACACATACACATACACATACACATACACATACACATACACATACACATACATGTGTACCCAACCCCCCAATCCCACCACAGGAGTAGATTTCTCCCACCTCTCTCTGCGACTCCGCAGCGCCCAACTGGACGATCAGATACCGGGGAGCGCATACCCTGTCGTACTGCAACCCCTGGAACAGTACGGCAATGATGACCCTTTGTTCGTACTGCAGTACTGCTGCCAGGTACGGCAAAAAACAACCGCATAAATGAATGTGCCGAAGGAAATCGTTCCTTTCCATCTTGGCGCTTCTCAGTGTTCTTGATACTGATACTGCCGTACCCAACTGCACTAGCTGTACTCCTCTCTTGCCTCCGCCTCCACATCCGCCATGCCGTACTATTCCAGCTTCGCCACCTGCTAGTCGTACATATGCGTCGTCTTTCCTGGAGCCTCAGCAACACCCCCTTCCCCCACCCGCACCTTCAAATCAACTCCTCAACCCACACTTCCCTAGGAACCCCACCTGCCGCATCTTCATTCATTCAATCCGCACGTATTTTGCCACCATCCGTTTTTCGTTGTCATCGTACTCGCACTCCCCCCGTCTCTCCCCCTTCTTGTCTCCAGCCCGGCAAGCTGCGCACGGCGCTCCACTGCCCCCTCATCGCGGCTCGTCTGCTGCCGCTGCGGCTGTCTCTGGCGGAGACGTTGATGTGGCGGGTGATGGCCGTGGCGAAGAGCGTTGGGGAGGCCGGGGGGATGTCGCAGCAGCCCCTGGAGCAGCGCCATCGCCCGCAGCAACAACAGGTATGTCCGATAAATGTACGGCAGTAATGTATATTGCTTTATTTCTCAAAGTCGGGCACACACACACACACACATATATATATATATAATATCCCTGGTAATCGTGATTTTGGTTTGTTTTCGTGTTTTGTGTGTTTTGTGTTGTGTTTTGCTGTTTCCCCCCCCTCCCCCAGCTCGCATATCCCTCCCTCCCCCGTCATTTCCCGCCGTTTCCCCCCTGGGGTTGCTGTGTCTCAGGTGTCTGGTGCGGACTTCCCACTCGCTATTGACCTGATGGTGGTGGACAATGTGCCGCTGCGTCTGTCATTCCGCGCCGAGGCCACCTTCCGTCCCCGCTGGGCCAGTGGGGGGTTCATGAGGCTGGGTTTGGATCTCGCGCAGCTGGAGGATCTGGCGCTGGAGCTGCCAGGTGAGGGGGGGCAGGGGCAGGAAAACCTTTTCGTTGTTCAGTTTTTATTAGGTTTTTGTAGGTATGGAAAGTAATGTAAAAAAGAGTCTTTTAAGAAGCTGACCACTACTGTGTCACTGTAAACGTGAATCCCGTTTATTTCCGTATGAGCTCCGAAGACGCGATTTTCGCAGTGCCGTACAGTTGTTTCACCTTCCAGTTTTCACTTAAATTGCCACATCAGCTGGGAAAAAAATGACCGATGGACGCCTATAGGGCTTCTCGGCTCGTGAGGGCAGGGCACGTTCGTGACGAGTGACTTAATTTATTTAACTTATTTCTATTTTTTAGGGGTTCTTTTTTCAATTGCTGCATTGGTAGATATAATTTTGCCAGCTATATGCTCATAATTATACCCTGCTGCCCTCGTTGCGAAAACGTTTTTTGCTAAACTAAAAGAAAACAGAAGATTATCTATAGTGCATCATGAAGAAGTACATCGCAAATGGGATTTTGCAAAAGTGGCTCAATGAATAAGCCGCCGCATTTCTTAGGGTTATGTAAAAACTTCTGCTGCATGCATTGACAGGTGCATGCCTTGAGTGGCTCGTGCATATTATGTACGGCAGACGATGAAGGGTGTCCGTTAGTCAGTGCGGTGACTATTGGTCTGTAGTACCGACCAATTTTGATATGCAACAAGTACAGCTGAGCTTTTTTTTCTTAATGTTTTTTAATCTTTCATACCTTCCCATATATGCTAATTATGTGCTAATTAATAAAATCCGTTCTAATTTCAAAAGGGCCTTTTTGGATATTGAAAAATTAAGCTTTTGACTTTTGATATTTAAATGAGAAATTAATGTTCATATTTTTCACCTAATGCTTTTCCATTTTTCCTCATCCATTCATTCGTTCATTCATTCATTCGTTCATTCATTCATTCGGTGTCTGTCTGTGTGCCCGCGTGCGCATTTGTGGGTTCCAGGCATTGAGCTGGAGAGGGTGCGGTTGCTGCGGTCGGCGCTGTTGAAGAAAGTGTACGACCGATTGCAGGTACGGCAAGCAATGAGTAATGATAATAAGCAAATGTTGAGATAGCCTATCAAGTTCGTTTGTTTTCTCTCAAAGGGGAAGATGCCTCACAGAATGGCCTCCGCCTTCAAATTGTCCTCCCCAAACCCTTCTTCCCCTCCCTCCCCCTTCTTCCCCTTTGCTGCTCGGCCATCCAAAAGTTAAATACCCATATGCCTCCGACTACGTTCCACGTATCTGTGTACCACATACATACATACACACATATATATATATATATATATGTTATACTATGATAAATATTCGTAATGAATAATAGTACAAGTATTTATAATAAAAATGCTTGGTTGTCGTGGCAGCACCATCCCATGGCTTATTTTCCTTTTATCGTATACTGTTCCCATAATCTTCTTTTATACCCATTCTGAAAATCTTTAAAAATAATTTTAATTTTTAATTTTTTAACGTTGACAGATTTAATTTAATGCTGGCTACGGGCCCACCACCCCCCACAGGAGCGAATCTTTTCCATGGCGCTGGCGGTTCTGCGCTCCGCCGGCATAGTGGGCGGCATATCGAAGGTGCTGGCGGTCTCTTCAGCGGGTGTTGCACAGCTCGCAAGCGACAGCGGCAAGGGCACGGCAGGCGGAGGGGGCGGCGGCGCTGCAGGGAGGGCCCCGGCGGGCGGGGATGTGGGGGCTGCTGTCGGCGGTGGCGGCGGTGGCGGTGGTGAAGTAAGTTGTGTATGTATTTCCTGCCTCCCCCTCCCCCTTTTCCCCCCCTTCCCCTCCCCCATAATGAAAATCTGAACCCGTACAAACGGGTTTCCGCAGGTCCGCAATCTCCAGGGAGGTGTGTTCGAGGGCGGGCGGCTGATCGCCAAGGGGGTCCTGGCGGGGGCTGCCGGCATCATCACGAAGCCTGTGGAGGGGGCGGAGAGGGGGGGCGTCACAGGCTTCCTGGGCGGCCTGGCTAAGGTGAGGTGGAGGTGGGGAGAAGGGGAAAACGGAGAGTACGGGAGTGGGTATGAGGTGAAGAAATATAGCCTTTACGGTTATTTATACTTTTATTATTTGATTATTTGCGTACTAAATTTTATTATTATTATTATTATTATTATTATTATTATTATTATTATTATTTATCATTTAATTTATCATTTAATTTAGTTACCTCTCTCTCTTTTCATATCCCGTCCACGCGCCGGTTTTCCCCGGGGGTTATAAGAATTGTCATTTCGTCACATACACATAGCACACAGAAGCACGCAGAAACACACGGATTCCGCCCTTCCGCCCCCCCCACCCTGCCCGTAGGGCCTAGTGGGCGCCGCAGTCAACCCAGTCAGCGGAGCCCTGGCGGCGGTCAGCAAGGTGACAGAGGGGTTCGACGCGACCCGGCGTAACCTCACCGGTGCCGTCACGGGCGTGCGGCGGCAGGGCGTGGACCGGAAGCGCCTCCAGCGAGCATTTACAGGTTTGTGTATTTTATGTGTGTGTGGAGGGGGAGGAGGAAGGGGAGGAGGAGGGGGGCCTGGGGGGGCGGGGGGGGCCGGGGGAGTCCGTTGAGGTGAGAGGGTGAAACCGGACTAGTGTGCCGAGGGGGACTGACTAGGTGGCAGGGGGTAGAGTGTGTGTGTTTTGTGTTTCTAGTGTGTTTTTTATTTGGTTGATGGTTGAAAGTGCGCGACATAACATGCGACATCTGGGTACTTATACCCATTTAACTGGTATGTGTAGTCTCGCACTTGCGTGACTTGATGCAGCCCGAGGCATATTTTTCTCTCGGTCTCTTACCTCACGCCGTACATATCTTAAACAGGCGACAACATCCTCCGCTCGTTCAATTTGCACACCGCTCTCGGGCAAGCGCTCTTGTACTCCGTCGCCGCCTGGATGTCCCCTGGCGGCGTCCCCTCCGCTGGCGGCGGCGCAGCCGCTGCCGCAGCCGGCAATGACCCACGGGTCGGAAGTGGTGGCGGCGGTTCCGGTGGCGGCCTGCTGGGCCTGGGTGTGGGTCTATCCCTTGTCGGCGCATTGCCGTCAGTCCGCGGCTCCAGTGGCGCCCGTCCCGATTTACGGCGGGATCGGTACGAACAGCACTGGCTGTTGCCGAGAGCTGTCGTATTAATGATCACTGACCGACGGGTCTTAGCCATGCGGGCCCCGGGTGAGCTACTGAGCAAGGACGGGGGGGCGGCGTGTGTGTATTTTGCGTAAGTGTATGTGTATGTGTTTGAGGTCGTGGGGAAATAGTGGTTTCGCGGGTTTGAATGTAGGACTAAACCACACCCTGTCGTGCCCCGTGGGTCACCGCCGTGCCACAGAGTTTTGCTCCCTGCAAGAGCGAGCACTGGCCGGAGATATCACCCACGTCACTGACGTACCGTCCAACGATGCCGTCGTACTCTGGCACCTGCCGTGGTCCGATCTTCTGTCGGCGGAATTGGCGTGGTTCCAGAAGGATGCGGATAAGGCGCTCACTAGCAGTAGCAGTGGCAGTACGCAAATCAAGCAGTACGGAGCAGGAGCGCAGCAGCAACAGTCCACGGAAGCCTACGGCGACATGTACGGCCCCAGCGGCAGTGGCGGGCGGAAGGTTCCGGCGGACGGATTAATGCTTCATCGGAAGCACAAGTCGGAGGATGACCGATTGTTCTACGAAGTGCATTGCATGTAAGGTTATTTTTCTATTTTTCGAACATGTTCATACATGTTCGTACGTGTCGTACCAATTCGTACATAATTGTACGTCAGGACTGCGTGTGCAAATATGTATAAACATATATATATATATAATATGTGACGGCTGCTTCCCATTTCTACGGTCTTTCGTTTTGTTGTCGCGGGTAGCATGTCAGGTATGAGACAATTTGCTGTCATCCCTCCTATATTTCTTATATCATTCCATTAACCTTTCGACCAACTCGGAATGCAACAAGGCCCACCCTGGAGTTCAACCCTAGACATTACTTGCGATAATATACGGCTGGCGTACGGCTTACTGAGTACGAATAACGTCCCTCCCTGGTACTGGACTGGACTGGATGTTTTTTCTCATAATGGTATATCATGTGATGGTGCCGTACTCCCAACAGACCGGGCAGTTTCATCGCTACGGAGATCCGGAACCGCCTCCAGGAAGTACGATACCGTTGCTACTTACTGCCACGTCAGCAGGAGCGTGGCTGGCGGGATAGCCAACCTCAGCAGGTGCAGCTGGCGGCGGCGGCCATGGCGGCTGCCGCCGCCGCCACCGCCGGCGGAGGCGGCGGCGCGGTCCCGAGCGGCGGCAGCCGAAGCGCGTTGATGTCGGCGTCGGCGTCGTCGGCGACGGCAGCGGTGGCAGCGGGACCCTCCGCCTCCGGCGCCTCATTGATCCATCGGTCTCCAGGAGGGACTGATGTCGTACTTCTGCCGGACACGATGCTGAGTCAGGACTTCAAGCTTGTGTGGGCAGCGACGGGCGGGAGGGCGTCCGGCGGACG
Source organism: Volvox reticuliferus (assembly GCA_019650235.1). Taxonomy (NCBI): domain Eukaryota; kingdom Viridiplantae; phylum Chlorophyta; class Chlorophyceae; order Chlamydomonadales; family Volvocaceae; genus Volvox; species Volvox reticuliferus. The sequence goes on from BNCP01000030.1 coordinate 758,330, forward strand.
GTCAATGTCAGTGTGGCGACCCATGGGTCCACCAGGCTATGTGGCGCTGGGCGATGTGGCCGTCACAGGTTTGTGCTGTTTGTGTGTTTGTGCTGTTTGTGTACGGCAACTCCTTCATGACACGTGAAATGACAGCACACCTTCCAAGCCCCGACCCTCTTTTGCAGATTATGCAACTGCCAAATATTTAAAATTAAAGTTATATTATATTAATTATATTATTTTCAACCAATTCTTAATTGATTTCTTAATAATCGTTTTAGATTTTTTACTTCACATTTTAATATTTCCTAGCTACTCTACACCTTTACCATTACCTCCCTCCGCTTCTTGCTCCGTCCATCGCGTGAGGTTTCCGTCGCGGCTGTCCCGGTTGCGTCCTCGACCCGTCTTTTCTCGTCTTGACCGATTCGGTCTTTTCATCAAAAACCCTGCAAAAAAACACCACCAGGTCGAGAACCCCCCCGACCAGTACGGCTCTACAAGGACTCCCCCGCACTCGCCGCCGCCGCCGTCAACGCCAGCGGTAGCGGCGACGCCCCCGCCAGTGAAGCCCCCCGCCTCGCTCCCCCCGTCGGCTTCCATCTCATCTTCCGCGACAGTGCCAAACCCCCCATCACGGTTTGGAGGCCCGAGGCACCCCTGGGGTATGTAGGAATGGGATGTGTCGTCTGGCCCGACATTGAGGAGCCGCCCCTGGGGCTCGTGCGCTGCATGCGAAAGGACCTGGTGGCTCCAGGGAGGGTCTTCGACTCGCCGGTTTGGTCGGGCGGCAGTAGCGACAATCCGTACTGGCGCTGTAGCTTGTGGCCCGTGGACTGTCCCGCGGGTACGTTTGTGGCCGTACAATTTGATTCCAAACGGCCGTCGAGAGTGTACGAGGCGGTGTTTTAGATGGGAGATGGTTTGTGACCAGCAAGGGTTTGTCGTCGCCTTGTCGTACCATCGCTTTTAACAGGTTTTGGTGCGGGTGCGGCGCGGCTGCGGTCACGAGGATGCTGAACCGCCGCAGGAGCAAAGGGTCAGAGGGTCAGGGGGTCAGGGGGTCCGCAACAGCTGTTGAAAATTTGAGCCAGCCAGCTGACTCGCTCATTTACGCCGGCCCGTGCGAGAGGAATCATGAACTGTACGGAATGTACGGCACAAAGCCCTGATGATGTGTGATGCGAAGTAATAAACAATGTAGAAGGCATATTTGATTTTTGAAGCGACAGAAGTGTCACCAGATACAGGGTGCGCTTTGTCGCTTCAACCCTAAGAAATAAAAACGAATGATAATACTGAATTCATTCCTACTACATTTTAAGTACATGCATGGTTTGGCGTTCTTGAATCTGTACGACTGTTCTTGACCGGGGGGTTTTCACCGGTTGACTGGATGTCCCTTTTGGAGGTCCTGTACGAACGCATGAGGTTTTCAGCTTCCAGTCTCACTCAGTTTCTTTTTTTAGGTCCCTAATTAGGCTCGTCGTCTTACCGTTGGCCATGGGGGGTCGCTGCTGTTGCGCTATAGGCTTAAAAGTGGAGAGGCGGATTCGTTCGAGCAGTTAGCCGTTATAACCGTCAGATATATCCAACCGCCAACAAGAAGGCGGAGCAGACTGTGCTATTCTTGTTGTTGTTGTTATCAATTATGAATTGCCGCCTCAAGTTGCATGGCTTGTCCTCTTTATCACACTTATCGTGTCTTCGTTGGATCCTGATGGAACAAAGCTACCCGCGGTCGAGGCATACACAGGGGAGCGGATGCGATGTTGAGCCGTCCTTGATTGATGCGAATGAGCTCATGTTAGAGATCCATCATAGGGATAAAGGAACAATGTACGGCGGCATTAGTTGAGACGTACCTGGCCTGTCTGCTTCATGATCGGATGGTCTGCTTCATCTCCCTCGGAAGGGGGGGAAGGGGGGAAGGTCCGGTCGGTAGGTCCGGTCAGGATGCCCGCCCGGTGCTCGTCTTTGCGGGAGGGCGAGTCGCCCCACAGCAGCGCAGTGTAACACCCCTTACATAATAAATCTTCATACACATGCATACGTTACATGCAGACACACACAGAAACATAAGGACACACAGAGAGACAGAGACCACTGTCTGTGCTTCCTTCCCTCCCTCTCCTCCCTCCTTCCCTCTCCTCCCTCCCTCTGACAATTTTTTTGCAAATTTAGTTGACGCTAATTTTACAATATGTTTTATTGCCTAATCAGGCATGCTTAGTTGAATCATGAAGATGAATAAACAGAGATAATTTTAAGTGGAGATGGCAAGCAGACGATAATCGGTACGATATTAATAGGAAAACCTCGTAAGGGAAGAGCGCCCTTCTAACGTTATCCCTCGCACTGCGCTTCAACCCCCCCTTTTTTTCTTCCCTTCGTGGACCTGCCCTGTTGTCATCACCATCACCATCATCATAATCATCATCACCATCATCATCATAATCGCCAGCTACGAGGTCCTAGATTGAGCCGCACAGAACAAACAACAACAACAAATAGTTGTAAGCGTTATCAATGAGACCGAAGCAGAAAGAAGGTGCCGGAAAATCTGGCTCCCCCCCCTTTTGTAGAAGTTCCACAGACGGGTCAAAAAGCTGGTGGTAGAACAGTTCGCGGGTTCCACACATGATTCAGCGGGTCGTGCCGGGTCGTGCCGGGTCGTCGCAATGTAGCAATGGTGGCAACCCTAAAGTTGCCGAATCCTCAGCAGGGCTCATGAGGGAGAAAAAGGCCCTGTCTCGTCCTGCCGCGCATTCACATATAATGAACAGATACAGTACAAATAAGTTTTCCCCCATTAATCCAGTAATCCATCCATCCATCCATGCACAACGCACTCAAACATTGACGGAGGGGAAGACACACACACACACACACACACGGGCCGAACCGTTTGCTGGATTTATCAGCATCCGGAAGCGGTGAGATTTTCGACGAGCAGTTCAGCGCCCGCTGCTCCCCCCCAGTACCAAAGCCAAAATCCTGCACGAGTGAGTTAAGTCAATGGGCCCTCTGCCCACTGGCTGCCCTGCTGCCGCCGCGCTGCTGCCGCCCGACGGTTGGCCGCTGCGCGTTCGCGGGCCCCCCTCAGGATCCCAAAGAAGAAGGGGATAAACCTTGTCCCGCTCCAATCCTAAATGGCCACTCCAGCAGAAAATAAATTGTTAATCAGTTTTCCTTTTCCCTGCTCCTTCATTTCCCCCGGGGACCTAAAACACACACATACATACAAGCATGCACGCGCTCTCGTGTGCGCATGCACCCAAACACGCTGACATTTTTATGTCACCCCCCCCCTAGTGCAGCTGTGTACGCTCTGCAGTATTCCCCATACGCAAGCTCCGATGGCTCGCTGCAACGTACCACTGTAAACGTAAATTGCCGCGAGCACCTCGAGGTCAACCGTACTCCACAATCCACGTGCACATCTGAAAACGCACCCTAACCAGACATCGTGCGTGGCGCCGTTTCACCAGCGGTGCCGCCTCCTGGTATTTACACAGACGTCCCTCATAACGCATGCACACTTAAATGATAAGCTGCAGCTATGTAGCTAGTTATGTAGCTAGACAGATCGGTAAGTACGTAGCTAGGCAGATCGATAGATACATAGATAGACAGATACGTAGATGGACAAATGCGTAGATAGATAGATACGTAGATGGACAGATACGTAGATAGATAGATCGCCACGCACCCTGCAAGATGTTCCCTAGCAGGTAACGTACCAGCTGCTTGTTTATCTATAAAAGCGCACATTGTACGACGAAGCCCCCATCTGAACCCAATCTTTGGTAAAACCGTGTGTACCCATCGGCACACGGGCGGCCGTTGGGTGGAGAGAGCAAATGGACGCTGTGAGGAGGCAACTTGTACGGAGCAGGCTTCGGGTACGGAAACCTGCACATGCGGGGGGGGGCATACACACATGCGATACACGCATGAACATGAATAAAGAGAATAATCCAGTGTAGCTATGTACCTGTGTCAATTCATTCGGTGCATGAGTCCGTTACGTAGTTGCACCTAAGGGATGTTAACATCTGTCAAAACATATGTACACGCGCACAGGCAGCAGCAGCCGAAAAGATTATTAAGATAAAACGCAACGAAGCACACATCACATGGCAGGCACGTGTTCGCTGGGACATGGATTGGCCATCGGCCATATCGATGTGCACGTAAATGTAGGGTATGAATGGTCGTCGTCAGGACACATACGCATACACAAACACATTGAACGTCTTGGGAGGGATAGCCACAAAGACCTATATATCTTTATAGAATGCACCCATCCCCTCACCCCCTCAATCCCTCGAACACGCACGTACCAGCCCGCGCATTGGGCGATCTTGCCTTCCTCAATCATCACGCCGTTTACGATTGCACCGTATGGAAAAGGTTTAGATTCCGGGACCTGCATCACATGGCACAACGCGGTGCTTTCGATACGTGAGAGGATTAGAGAGCGAAGGAAAGATGTGGGGTTCAATTGGTGAGCCAGCAGCAGGGGTGTCCCGGGGGACGCGCGAGGCGTGGAGTTACAGTGGCTCGGAAAGCATTTGACATTTTAAATTAGAGAATAATATGTTAGAGGATAATTTAGGAAAGAGACTGACGGCATCGTTGCATGTGCGAATGGGAGCGATGTAGCGGAATACGCGCTGGTAGCCAGCCCCGTACCCGTACATCATCAGGCCGAGCCGCGCGCACTAGAGCTACAGCAAGCAAGATAAACCTATGAAACATTATAAGGGTTATTTGCAAACAAGGTAGACTACCTTTCGCCCTACGTGCCAGCTCCGCCTTCATGCACAATGTCCCTTTGGTGAATTAATGAACTGTCAAGTCATAAATTGCATGCATATTTATAGAACAAACTTTAAGCGCAAGATCTATAACATCTTTACAAAAGTCAAAATGGTTAAGAACAATGAAATAGTATCAAGGGCTGCAGACCAAGGAGATAAACCTAGCATAGCTTAAAGTACTTACTTTTTGAGTATTATTGCATACCAGCTGCCACTTGTTTGTGGTGGTCAATAAGTACGCGCAGCAAACGTCATCCTGGCCTGTGAAGATCTCCGCTGACACGTCTCTGGAGAGCGTAACGGCGGCTAGGATGCAGGCTTGTATCATAAGGACGTGTAATATGCTGATAAATGATTTCATTTCGCGTGTCGAACAATAAACAACTAGGTTAGCCGGTTAAATTACTTGCCAGTTGCCAACTTGACCGATTAAATTGGAGTAAAAACATATTGTGATACAACGGAAGAATCATCTACTAATCACTTGCATCTTGCATGGCTGACTGAGTACGGATGGATTAACAATGTGAAAGTGTGGAACGTAACGTTATCCAGTATCACCGACCGTGTCTGAGGAAGTACTCAAAATCTTTTACAAGAAGGTATGTTTGGTACTGGCTTAAAGATATCACCGAGCCTGCTACAGCCTAAGTCGACCTATGCGCCACCTATGTTAATCTAAAGCACGGTCTGCAATCCCCCTATTAAGACCTTCTGTGGTATAACATAAGTAGGGGCCTTGGTGTTGGGCTCTTGAAGGAATGTAGGCCTTGTGAAACCTTACTTCCGTTTGGTAGTCGTAACGTACTTGTCAAGCAAACACCTTGCTTATTATGTACGCCCACGTACGAAACTACGCTAGCTACATACTATAGTGCTTCTGTAGACTGCTGCAGCAGTAATATAGACTGCAATATAAATACTGTCGCAACGGCATCATTCCCTTCGCAAGCAAGGATAATTTCTCGCTTATTGAGATGGCTTAATATGATGATGATGATCGATCGATCGGCAGATGCCAGGCAGCAGGCTGCACCGACGAGCGACGTACGGCGGCTTGCGCATGGGTGCATCCCTCTCCTTCTCGTCGTCTTCCATCCGCCTTTGGACCTGTTCCTTGTCCGTGCGGTTGTGAGTAGTAGCTGCGTGGTCGTGCTTTTCCCACATGCGCTGCATACGCTGGTTCTATGTATGCATCTAATTACTACGTATTACAGCAGCATAATCATGCTTGCTACGTACCTCTTGCTTGATGATGTTCGTTTAAGTACGTAAGCCAATCAAGCCGCCGCCGCCGCGAAGGTACGTAAGCCCGCCGGCATGCATTATTCACTTGGCTCGTATCGATCGATGTCGCCGCCGCCGCCCATATCAATGCATGTGTGCCCGCCGCCCGCCACCGATCGATACATGCAGCAGATAATACAATAATGGGATTATTTCGTTCCCTCCACTCTATCTTGTTCGTTCTTTACTTACGTATACACGCATCATGATGAATGCGTTACGTATGTACGAGCTTGCTTCCAGCAAATAAGATATAGTAGTGTGTGGTTTATTAAAGTATGTACGTATGTAGCGGCTTATTTCATCAACGAAAATTCACCTACCGTTACCTACCTACGTACCAGCAGCGCCAATCGGTATTTTCTAATGACATTATAATAAGCCTTCCCTCCCTTGCTGCTGCTGCTGCTGTGAAGTAGCAAGTTGGTCCTGCCTCCGTTAGCTTGGCTGGCTGCGCAACATACTTTTCTAGGTATATAGCTAGCACTACTGCTAAGGTATTATTAACTTATAATAATATTTTTTATACTACGTACTTATTATCCATATTTCTAATGATACTTCGTTTATCTATACATCATCAATAACACATTCGTTTATTATTTTTCCATATTGTTGTATACATAGCTTCTATACGTATGTGCATGTTCACATCCTGCCTAAATTAAATTATTATTATTATTATTATTATTATTATTATTATTATTATTATTTGCTTGCATGTATATATTTAGGGTGATTCCATGCAACGAACCATCAACGAATTCCTGCCTGACCTTTCGTCACTACTACTTTATTTCCATCCATGGATGGCGGCATTTCCTGAAACGAGGTTAGCTAGCTAATAGATAGATAGATAGATTGATAGATAGATAGATAGGTTAACGAACAGCATTTTCGTGTGTTTTTGAACGAAACATATATTTATGCAGCAGATCATCAAAGGTGCTTTCGTTGATGATGACGGATATGGGCGGCGGGGTCAAGCATCCCGACCTACACGTATACGCACCAGCCAAGGCCAACGAACAGGTACAGCAAATAAAGACCATCCGTGGTGGCGGCTTCACAAGTAAGACCACCTTCTGGTGGCCAGTTCTGCCATACACCTAGCTCTATCTGCGTGTGCGTGCCCCCTGCCACCCATCATCACAACCAGCAAAGACAAGCAAATTCACGAAGCAAATTCACGACCATTCACATTTCAAATAATGACGCCTCTTCTGTGCGTGTACTGCCTCTTCGTATTGCTCTCCCATCTGCCCATCTGCTGCATGCCACCCCCCCCCAATCGATCAACGCAGACTCTACCTGTCTTCCCCGCCCTGCTGCCTGCGTGTGCCTCATCCCTCCATGCACCTTCCCCTGCTTTCATTTGGACCTCCATCCAGCCGTGATATTGATATCTTTGCTTCAAGCATAGCAACTTCTGCGTTGATCCGGATAGGATGGACGCACGTAGCTGTCAGTTATGTATGTAGCTCACGGAACCCTACCTCGCTCGTAAAGAATAATCATTTGCACCTGGCGGGGGGAATATGCAAGATGAAGGAGACGCTTGCATGTTTGCTTGTAATAATTTATATCATATAAAATAAAAGGTTTTCATGTTCGAGGTTGTACGTACGCGAAGTAAGGCTGCGGTTAGTTGGGTTGGTGCTGCTGACGCGGTTGCTTGCCTGCAGGAATGGCAGAGCACAGCATTGGTTGCGACACCATCTATCACCTTCTACTAAATTTCTATCTAGAAGGATTCGATCGGCGACGACGGTGCGTCAGCAGCAGTGCACAACGAGACCTGCAAGCGGGCGGACAGTAGTACGTAGTCGCAAACGACACCCCTGCCTGCTGGCTGCCTGCCTGCTTAAATTATCAGTTCAGACAGGACTCACTTGTCCAGACAAGTACTGACATGAAATAGTACACAGGAAGCCAAACTTGCTTTAAAGATACCCCTTGTCTCTGCGATTACGTCGAGAATATTTAATGCTTTGATTGCGCGCGAGCTTTCACTTCGTACGTACGTGGACGAGCTGCCGTGCATTTTCATACCTGAAATCAGCAGGAATTTTTTTTCTGACGTTCGTCTTAGATATACATATATATATATTATTTATATATCTTCTTTGTCTTTTGTCTTTTTTGCTTCGCGGTCCGTGAGCCTCCTGGCTCGTACCGGGCCTTACGAGTTCAGAGTAACTTGTAATCAATCAACCAATCAGCAGGAATTGCTACAATAAATAAATAAAGATTGTCCTTAGGTGCCAACCTTGTGCGCAGTTTATGTATGATGACGTGGCCGTGGGACGACCGAGTTGATTGCCAGCTAGATAGCTTGCCACCATGCGACATTCGTGGCGACTTTCCACTTCTGTAGAGTTCTTGGAATAGAATTCAGCAGTTGGAATGATAATGGAGTTGTAATTTTTGTTTCTGATCTTTGCATGATTTCGGTTTTCCTGGTGGCTGGGCCAGCACATACAGCAGTAGACAGAGATAGACGAAATGAAGGCCTGAACGCACGGCAATATAATAAAGATAGATTTAGAATACCTATGCCGATAATTAGTCAGGAAACCTGCGGTTTGTCCATTTCCAGTTATTAGTTTTAAAACAGCAGTACAAACAGCAGTATGGACATAGGGCTGCAAAAGCTTGCCTGCCGTATCGTGGTCACAGTTTGCCATACATCTTAAGTTTCCCGCCGCCTACCTACCTACACGGCAGAACGGGAAAATGCTGAAACATTTGAAAAGCTGCCTGAAACGTGAAACGGAAGCATGCACTATGTATTGCCGTACCTAATCTGTTTTCATAACATAATCCTTGCCTGTATGTCCATCCTTGCTTTAAGACATGTATGCGTGGGCGCGCGGCGCCGTGAAGCAGCCAACTGTGATAGTAGTGGCGTGCGTGGGTAGATAGGTAGGTAGGATGCATGTATACGGAGGTAGAGAATGAAGGGTAAGTTGAGGAACGAACAGCACGCATTGATACATGCATGGAGGCATGCATGCAGGAATATATATATATATTATATATTCCTGCATATATGGCTGCTTGTGCAATACATACTGCTGCAGCCACTGGCATGCATCCAATTCCTTTTTCATCATCATCATCATCATCATCATCATCATCATCATCATCATCATCATCATCATCATCATCTAGCAGCAATCATCATCATCATCATCAATCAATCATCATCATCATCATCACTATCAGTCAATCATCATCATCATCATCAATCATCATCATCACATCATCATCATCATCAAAATCATCAATCATCATCATCATCATCATCATCATCATCATTATCATCAATCATCATCATCCTCATCATCACATCATCATCATCATCATATCATCATCATCAATCCATCACATCAGCATCATCAATCATCATCATCATCAATCATCAATCAGATCATCATCATCATCATCAATCATCATCATCATCTCATCATCATATCATCATCATCATCATCATCAGCATCATCATCAGCATCATCATCATCATCATCATCATCATCATCCATCATCATCATCATCATCATCATCATCATCATCATCATATCATCATCATCATCATCATCATCATCATCATCATCATCATCATCATCATCATCATCATCATCATCATCATCATCAGATCATCATCATCATCATCATCATCATCATTCAATCATCATCATCATCATCATCATCATCATCATCATCATCATCACATCATCATCATCATCATCATCATCACATCATCCATCATCATCATCAGCATCATCATCATCATCATCATCATCATCATCATCATCATCATCATCATCATCAATCATCATCATCATCATCATCATCATCATCATCATCATCATCATCATCATCATCATCATCATCATCATCATCATCATCATCATCATCATCATCATCATCATCATCATCATCATCATCATCATCATCATCATCATCATCATCCATCATCATCATCATCAGCATCATCTCATCATCATCATCATCATCCATCATCATCATCATCATCAATCATCATCATCATCAATCATCATCATCATCATCATCATCATCATCATCATCATCATCATCATCATCATCATCATCATCATCATCATCATCATCATCATCATCATCATCATCATCATCATCATCATCATCATCATCATCATCATCATCATCATCATCATCATCATCATCATCATCATCATCATCATCATCATCATCATCATCATCATCATCATCATCATCATCATCATCATCATCATCATCATCATCATCATCATCATCATCATCATCATCATCATCATCATCATCATCATCATCATCATCATCATCATCATCATCATCATCATCATCATCATCATCATCATCATCATCATCATCATCATCATCATCATCATCATCATCATCATCATCATCATCATCATCATCATCATCATCATCATCATCATCATCATCATCATCATCATCATCATCATCATCATCATCATCATCATCATCATCATCATCATCATCATCATCATCATCATCATCATCATCATCATCATCATCATCATCATCATCATCATCATCATCATCATCATCATCATCATCATCATCATCATCATCATCATCATCATCACATCATCATCATCATCATCATCATCATCATCATCATCATCATCATCATCATCATCATCATCATCATCATAACATCATCATCATCATCATCATCATCATCATCATCATCATCATCATCATCAATCATCATCATCATCATCATCATCATCATCATCATCATCATCATCATCATCATCATCATCATCATCATCATCATCATCATCATCATCATCATCATCATCATCATCATCATCATCATCATCATCATCATCATCATCATCATCATCATCATCATCATCATCATCATCATCATCATCATCATCATCATCATCATCATCATCATCATCATCATCATCATCATCATCATCATCATCATCATCATCATCATCATCATCATCATCATCATCATCATCATCATCATCATCATCATCATCATCAATCATCATCATCATCATCATCATCATCATCAATCATCATCATCATCATCATCATCAGCATCATCATCATCATCATCATCATCAGCATCATCATCATCATCATCATCATCATCATCATCATCATCATCATCATCAGCATCATCATCATCATCAGCATCATCATCATCATCATCATCATCATCATCATCATCACAGCATCATCATCATCAGCATCATCATCATCATCATCATCATCATCATCATCATCATCATCATCATCATCATCATCATCATCATCATCATCATCATCATCATCATCATCATCATCATCATCATCAGCATCATCATCATCAGCATCATCATCATCACATCATCATCATCATCATCATCATCATCATCAGCATCATCATCATCATCATCATCAATCATCATCATCATCATCATCATCATCATCATCATCATCATCATCATCATCATCATCATCATCATCATCATCATCATCATCATCATCATCATCATCATCATCATCATCATCATCATCATCATCATCAGCATCATCATCATCATCATCATCATCATCATCATCATCATCATCATCATCATCATCATCATCATCATCATCATCATCATCATCATCATCATCATCATCATCATCATCATCATCATCATCATCATCATCATCATCATCATCATCATCATGCCAACCCCCCCGACCCCCAAATCGTGGCAACAGCCCCTCCACGACGCCTCCAAAACAGCACTACCCATAAGACAGTATATCATTGCCCCCCTCCTCATCAAAGTTCTTGTAGCGAGCCTCAAGGTGCAGCCCTGTGTCGTACCTGAGCCTCGTCACCAGGCGGTCGAGACCGGGTCGAAGAGCATCCTGTACGACAACGACACGGCCATTCGCTCGTGGCGATGGTGGTGACAGGTCCGTCAAGCCCCCGTCGCCACCCGCACCGGCACCCGCAGCAAAGCTCGAGTCATTAGAGTATGCACGGCGGTCCGTGCCGGGCCTTATGCGTGACGAAGCAGCGGCCTCCACCGGTGGTAATTGAAGTACGGGGCCTGTCTCCCGCAGTGAGGCCGTCGCAGTCACACCTTCATACCCCACCTCTTTCTCCGTACCCTCCTCCTCACCCCCCCCACCGCCACCATCGCCACCACCACCACCATCATCATCATCATCACGACCGCCACCACTTCGCCGCTGGGACCTGAGCAACCCAGATTTCGTGACGGCGTTTCCATTCACATCTTTCTCCAAGTCGTCTGGTGGCGGCGCCGTAGCTGCCTCCGCCAGAAGGGTCTCTTGTTGCCGTACAGCCGCCGCTGCATACGCCGCCTGTGCCAGAGAGGCTTGGCCGCGAAGACCTTGCCGTTCCGGCAGCTGTGCAAGTTGGGGAATGTACGACGGTGAGGGTGGGGAGGATTGTAGGGACGATGGGGGTGATGCAGGTGACGGCCGCATCAGGCCCTCCTGGGAGTCAGGCGGTTCTAGTTGCTGTTGTGGTTGCGGTTGGCAAGCTGCTGGGTACGGCACCGGGAGATGGAATATATCCGCTCCTGCAGGGGGAACCGGGGGACGGGGCGGGGGGGGAGAGAAAGCCGGGGGGGATACCAGGGTTTTGGGTAGTGCATGCCAGCACTCCAGGGAGGGAAACAAGAAGCAGACGGGAAGAATGGCTGCGCAGCGGTGTGAGAGGGTGAAAGGGGCGAGAGGTAGCGCCCAACAGGCAGGAGTGAGGGATGGGGTTAAGTACTTCTTATCGACACCGTATCGCCCATTTCCCCGCCCCCCCCATCCTCTCTCTCTTTCTCCCTCCTCCCACCCGCAATGTCTCTCCCTCGTTCTCCCTGATCGTAACCCACAACCATTCGTACAATCTGATTCTTCTTTTGCCCCCCCCCCTCCCCCTCCCCCTCCCCCTCCCCTCCCCCTCCCCTCCCCTCCCCTCCCTCCCCCTCCCTCCCCTCCCACTTCGCCGCACTTACCTCTGTGCCGGATGATGCTCTCTCCCCATGCCACCATGACCGCCAGCCCGACCTGCCGTACAGCATCATCCGATACGTCCCCCGTGGGGCACAATGCTCGTTGCAATCCTGACAGCGAGTCCAGGAACTGAAAATGCCCTGCCGGGTGCGGGTGCGGGCCGCCACCATGAGACAGCAGATGAGATGAGATGAGATGAGATGAGATGAGATGAGATGAGATGAGATGAGACTAGCTCCATCCGCATACGAACCAAAAACGAAGTAACCGAAATGAGGATGGAAATGAAGAATGAGGTAATACGTAATACCTTTTATGTACACCTACACCATAACCCAAAACGTGTGCGTGTGTGTATTTATATGTACAAACATACACACGGACGCATACACAGACATACACAGACATACACACGGACGCATACACACATATACACACACAAGCACCTGCTTCCGGAATGGCGACCTCCCAACTAGGGGCTGTCGAGGCGGCAAAGAAGCGCCGGTAGTTTGCCTGGAAGAAAGGGGAGGCATGTACGACCGGTACGACAAATAAATGTTTTAGTCAAATGCTGCTTCTGTTCGCGCCAAATGATCTCCCCCTCTAATTCTAATTCCCGGCCTTCCTGGTCTCCCGCGTGACATCATCGGCTAATGGCCTGCTGGCCAAACCGGGTATTCGCCCCTCTCCCCCCCTTCCTCGCTCCAACTCTCCGCGCCTTGCTCCCAATCTCTTCGTCGTTTGCCGTACCCAACGGAGCTGGCTTCGATTTTATTATCCCTGTCCTACCTGTCGAGGCGCACAATCGCCCCCCAGGCCCCCGCCAACGACCGCCAACGGCAACGGCCGCTCCTGCGGCATGTTCCGGAGTGCTGCCAGCGCTGATGGGAACCTGAGTTAACGACCAACGACCAACGAGGCATAGGAAACGATTTAGGACGAAATGTAAACACGAAATGACCTATGGGTCAGTGGGGAACGCCGCGTCGTCGTCCGCTCACTCACTCGCCCACTCGCACTCACCCCGGCGCCAGGGGCGCGTACACGGTGTTATCCACAGGATCTATGAGGCAGAGCGCCGCCACCCTGGCGTCCTCAGCGCCCGCCAGTGCAGCCAGCTTCCCGCCCCTGGAGTTGAGACAATATGGGGACCGCGTGCAGGTCACGAAACTGACACCCATGGAGCCCCAGAACGAAGAATGAATTTGAGCGGTTGAGCGGTTGAGCGGTTTAGCGGTTAGAACGTGGGAGTTAACGCACCTGGCCCCAGATGACAGATGTGGGGGATGATGGGGGCCGCGTGGAGGTTCTAAGTACCACACGCTGCAAACTGACTACTGCAGTAGATTACACACTGCACGAGCGAAAGAGCGCATGCTGACCTGTCCTCCCTCCCCACCCCCGCCATCCCCCCCCTCCCCTTCCCCCGTCCACCTAGCCCCAGCCCCCGGGCCCCCGCCCGGGTCCGTTATCCCCCCCATGATGTGTGCCTGTGTGTGTGTGTGTGTGTGTGGTGGTGGGGTAACGGACACACACACACACACACAGGCACACACACACACCATTCGCTACTTGCTTTCGTCCTAAATGAACAATCTTTAGCCTTGCGTCCCCGGACTTACGGCACTCGACATCCCGTACGACACTTTGATCGTTGATCAGGCCTCCTGCCATACCTGGAGTGACCCACCATGTACACCCCCGACCTCAGATCTGACAGGCGCCGCAGCAGGGGGTCCACCTCTGCCCAATCCATCAACTCTACCAGCAGCCGTACACACGCGGCGTCATCAAGCAGAGCGGCCACTGTCTCATTGCGGTCGTACATCAACACAGTGTAACTACGTTGTACGGCAAATACGGAACGACAGGAACGGAACGCGGAGAAGATGGGGAAAGGGAGGCGTTTAGAGTATTATTAATCTCGCAGCATACGGGAATCTCTGCTCGTACTGGCCCTGGTTTCGAGAAGTACGGCAAAACAGCTCATGTGAATCGATCATAATGTAGATGTATGTTGGATGTTGACCCATATGCGGTTCGCTGTCAGGAAAATGCTCTTCACGACCGCACGAGTCCCTGAAAGCACGAGAAGCGCTCCCCCCCCCAAAACACAAACACACGCACGCTGTTGCGGTTTCCCATTTCCCCCCATCACTTACCCCCAGCTCGCCAGCCGCTCTGCATACGACATGTACGAGTCACTACCCAACAAGAAACCCGCCGAAAAAACCGCCAACGGAAAGGGCGGACCGAGTCCGAGATCAGGACCACCCTGGACAGCGGAGTATCGAGGAGGAGTGGGAAGTGGGGGGAGAGAGAGAGAGAGAGAGAGGTGAAGGGAGAGGGGGGAGTGAGAGATGCCTCAGACGGGATGTCGCATGTCAGCCACTGCGGGTGTGTGTGGAAAACGAGGGTGGTTCGTATGACTCGGCGAATTTTGGAACGTAGGCGTGTGCGAATGCATCTGATACCATTTTGGCATCCGCCATGCGCTCTGCGCTAATAACGAATAACGAATGTGTGCACCCTCCAAAAAGGAAGGTGTGAAGTGGAGGCGACAAACCCCCAAAAAACGATGCGATCACACGATGCGATCATTAAAGCTCGCTCACACACAAAGACGTCAAGATGATGCTTCCTTCAAGCCGCTGGGGTGGCATACCGTCGAGAGCGAAGTCGAAGGAGTTTTGGAACTCTCCCTAAGCCCCGGATTACAACCTCCGAAGCCCTAAATCCCAGTTCAACCCAACACACATACACACACACACATACATGGAGAAACACACACACACACAGACGAACACACATATACACCCCTCCCCCCCACCCCTCCCTAAACCACCTCCTAGCCCCACCCATCCCCACCTTCGGGTACACCACGTCCACCTTCATTTTGCAGCCGGCGTTGACACAGGCGGGGAAGCACGAGGCGCACGTGTGCTCCCGCCGGGGCAAGCGGGCAACGGACAGCGGTCCCGGACCCAAGTAATCCGGACGGACGAGGAAAGGCGCGTAGACCTGGCGGCACTGCGCGGGAGTGCGCTGTGAAGCGAGGCAGGAGGAGGTGGGGGGTGGGCGGGGGGCATCACACAACCCCCCCGGGGGGAGATTGGTCGCATGTGCATAATATAGGGTGACATCAAGAGAGTGCGCTTTGAATGGTTGGGTTGTGTGGAGGAGGAGGAGGAGGAGGAGGAGGAGGCTGGGGTGCGGGTAACGCGCTCCAGACACATTAGCAAGAACTAAAGCGATCGAATCAATATCAGCAGCAGTTTCAGGGGCAGTGGCAGTAGCAGTAGCAGTGAATGCTCCCACACATGCTTCCATCCACCCACCCACCCAGCCAGCCATAATCATCACCCCTCCCCACCAGCATCAACAGCACCGTAACCACCCAGGCACCTGAATCGCGGGCGCTGCTCCAGGGGCGGCGATGGACCATGCCATGGCCCCGCTGAGAGGCGCCGATGCCATGCTAGCCGCCGCCATCAGCACACGCCGCCGGGACAATAACGTCCTTAACCCTCCCCCCGTTGCAGAGCGATCTGGAGTTTCCCGTACGGCGTTGGAGCCAGCAGAACCTCCTCGATTGTCTGACCCAGATGGCGGGTGATACATCTCCAGCTGCGGCGGCTGATATGACTGCTGTACCACTTGGGAATGATGTACGACATGACTTCGGGGCCATCCAGCCTCAGTTAATACCTCTGAAGCCAACTCCTGCCCGTTTCCAGTTGGGGCTTGGGAGGAGGCGGCAGCAGCAGATGGTGACGAAGAGGCAGGGCTGGAAGAGGAGGCAGCAGCTCTTATTTTATGTGCTTTGGTTAACAGCGTTGATTGCTCGGCTGTAAACCCATGGATGGGTCTGGGGTGGGTGGATGCGATGCTGCCGAGCCCATGTCGCCGGGAGGCGAGGCAATGAGCAGACCGGATGGAGGTGCTTGCGACTGAATCCGGGGCATGCAGAACTGTGCCACGAAACGTCCATGAGGACATATCGCGCCAGTGAGCTGCCGCGCTGGAAGGTTGCGTGTTATTGGCCCTGTGGCACATTTGCTTGACTTCGGAGCGGCGCGTGCGGGTATGTCTAAATTGTAATAGCGTTCATGTGATCTCTGTTGTAAGTAAAGGGTGCTGCGATGACTTGATATGATGCGAAAATGATATTGTTCGTCGATACGCAGTGCATCTTGTGCAAGCCAGTATTTAACATCGGTTACGCGCTATAAAATAAAAATTTAAAGATCAACTTTCCAATAAGAAACCTTTTGCTATGCGGCCAGAAAGCCCTTGTATATGTCCGAGTAGGATTGCAATTCGCATGGCGGTTCGCGCTGGCCGTACAAACATGTTTTGTGCTCGTCACAGTACAAGTAACAGACCAACAAGATTATGGATACGACTATCTCGTCCTTGTGCCCATAAGTTAGCTGCTGATTAGGTCGAGGAAAGAATGGCCGAGGCTGCGAAGAACGCACTTAAGGCACTTAAGGACGTCCTTTACCGCGTTGGCATTAAGGAGCCATGGAAGATGACTGGTGTGCGCAGCTTGCCGGACTATGAACACTATATGCCGACGGGGCTTGAGTACCGGAAATTCTCGCCTGGGTGAGCAGCGCCTACCACGGATAGCGAATATGTCTTTATATGTCATATCGATAGAAGCTATATTGCATTTAAGATTGGACCATGGCACTGCAGGACACAGCCCGTGAAGGCACGCGTTCCGCACGACGCTCCCAAGCTGGTATATGATATCAAATACTTTGGTGAGTTATATGTCCGACGCATGATGAGGCCGACTGTGTTTCCATCTCTTATCCCGCCAAACCTATCCCTTGTTCCCTGTCCCCCACGCTGTCGCGCCAGTTCGCGATTATCGCCGCAACAACAAGTATACGGCCCGGACTGTAGACACGTCGCCCTTTGACTTTGAGAAGGTGAGAGCTGTCCTGGTATCGCAAGTCGCAAGGCTGTTTTACCCCTGCCGCCCTGTTTAACCCACATCTCCCGCACCCCTTCCTCCCTCCTCCTATCCTATCCCGCCCAGTCAATGCTAAACCTGATTCCCTGCTGCATGCCGCGCAGATGTTTGCTAATGCGCCTTTGAAGCCTGAGGAGGTATGGGGCTGCAATGGGCGTCGGGAAGGGGCTGATGTGGGCTTTGATTAATCAACGATAAGAGGGTGTGTAATGGGCACGCCAGGTGTGGGCTCTCGTAATCGTATATCGTCTGCCGTTCGGTCGGGGCTGTCTGCCTGCTTGGTTTTTAAACGGGGCGAGATCACGGTCCTTGGTGTTCCCAAAGCACGCAGAGCCCAGGGTCGTTGGATTCCGTTTAATAAACGACTTGGACTGACTTGGGCTTGGGTGTGGGAAACGTTCCCTCCTCTAATGGAGAGGCAAAGGCTCGGAGCCCTCCTTGACTGGGAAGGTCTGATGAAGCACTCCACCGCGCCAAACTCAGGTTGGGGGCTCAAACCTGACAGCTGCACCTCCCCGCCCCCTTCTCGACCTGCGCGGCACACAGGTCAAGTTCGTGCCGCGCCCAGCGACTATGCCCACCCGTGGCTTTTAAGTGGCGTTTTGCGATCTCCGGCACCACCACATGAGCCCCCACAACACCTCTTCCTCCTTAACACCATTTTGCTTTTCAAAGGAGAGCACGTCTTCTTCTCTTTCCCCGTTTGGTGCAAATACATCGTGCATCCCTCTTCATCAAGAGGAAGGGCTGGTCTGCCTCTCTGCGTCTTCAGCTCTCCTTTCCTCAGTCCGCACCCTTCCTCTTGAGAGACAGCCACCTGCTATCAAAGAGCTCTGTGAACAAGCTTTCTGGATTCGGTATTCCGTATGGACTTGACTTTGTTTAAAGGCGCTTCGCTGGAGAGGGGTTGCAGTTGAACAGTCCGATAGTGCGGCCGCTATAGGAGCCGCTATAGGCAGCATGTGGCATATGTGGCTTGTGGCTCGAGGGTTGGCTTGGGTTAACCACCACCTCATCACCGATGATGGTGATGACGGCTCAGATGATGTGGGTGGAGCGCAGAAGTATGAATTGACGAGAGTATCTCGAGTCTTCGCCTCTTGCGCCCAAACACACACGCTAAGGGTGTGTGATCTCCTCGTGGCTGGGCCAGGGGAGACGGCCGTAGCGTGGCATGGCGTGGGCTGCAGAAGGTTGATGCATCAACAAGCTGCGGACCTTGCTTGGCGTACGAGAATGACCCATATGTAAGGGCTATTTGATGATGGGATGGTGGGTGGTGAACGACGCAGTTGTGGTAACGGCGTCGGCTGAGCTCCGTAATATCCGGATGGCAGTGGCAGCGGTGACGTAAGTAGCCCGTAGGTATGATGTTTGCAGAGGCTTCACTTTTAGATCAATGTGAAGCGAGAAAATGTGAAAGGAACGTACTTTGGTGTAAAATGGTGTAAAATGCGAGGCTGGCTCCTGCCATATCAGGAACGTGGGTCCTGATATAATGGATGCGGAGGAATACGAGTTGTGGGACGCGTGATGGACCTCTGGATGGCTTTGGAGAAGCCTCTAGCTGGTGCGCTCTCACTTGAGTAACGAAAACAAATCGTCGTTTTACGTAAGCAAGTTTTGTAGTTGGGAGAGCAGAGAGCGAGGAGATGCGAATGATCCATGCGGAAAGGAAGGCAAAGAATTAGGGAGGGAGAGCGGCCACGATATGCCACACCACGATACCACATTGGCATATCTTGTATACAGGGTATCAGGTTAGGGAGCGAGTATCATCGCCGCCACCACACCACCGCCACCGCCATCACAGCTAATGAATACCGCGACGGTCACAAAACTGTGCATCTCATCATCATCACCGTCATCATCATCATCACGATAATTACAGTAATTACTGTAGATGTAGCTGTGTAGCACCTACATACAATTTACGCCAAGGGCAACATGATTGCAGCGTCCGCAATGGACTGCCAGCAGCCAGTCATCACTACGCAAACACTCTTTTCCTCCCTACCTTTCCCCCCCACCACCACTCTCACACACACCAACAGGCGTAACGGACAACACACCTGAAGCATGCAAGAAACGCAGTGAACGCCGCAGCTGACCTGACTCACATCATCCCACATGCCCCAGCAGCACTGACCCGAATCATCATTTCCATGTATGGCGGTTACGTATGCTCTGTGCTCGCAAGAACACGTGTGGAGGCGCGGGGCCGTCCTCTCACAGGCCGTAGATAAGGGCTAATCCTCTACCATCACACCAACGAAAATACTATTTCGACCAGCTTTTGGGTTCTCTGCCCTACTTGTCCACAGGTGGCCGTGCTTGAGTACACAAAATTATGTAAAGACCACAGACTGCCACAATAACTGCCAACATAATCAGCTGTCATACCAGTGTCATACCGCCCGAACAGAATTCCAAATCGTCCGAGTGGTGAAAGCGAGGCAGGGCTTCCCCCCCCCAAACCCCAAACCCTCCTTCAATTTGGCCATCATATGCAGCTCCCCCAAAACACCTCCTCCGTGCTTCTTGACCGCCACCACAAACCCCTTAAGGCACCCTCTTCGCAGGTGCGCACTGTGACCTCTGTCCACTTTACATAGCCCCGCGCATCCGGATACACTCACAGCACCGATACGGGTTTGTTTGCTCACACCTTTGCCGTTCTCTTCTTCGAGAAGGTAAACAGCAGCAGACCACACGCAACTGAAGTACCTTTGTAAATACCAAGTAAGGGGATGTGCTGCTCTACCATCATCGCGGTCAGCTGCCTGCCCGGCAACAGAGCTGCTTTGCACTGGAAATGAGGAAAGCAGCTTAACGGAGCCGACGGCCAGGGGAAGCCGCGACGGAAGCTGCGCATCGAGGGGACAATTGCTACCCCTCCCTTAGTATTCCCCCCACCCACATGCAGAGCATTGCAATATAACCTAAAACCCCCCATGCTTCAGTTACTAGCGGTAGCTGGTACTGTACGACACCCAACGAGGTTTGGGTAGGATGCCAGACGAGATAGAACCTCTCCTGCAGGACAACAGGACTCAACAGCAGCACACGTTCCATCTGTTCGGAAAGCTCCGAAGGCTTTTAAGCAAAGCAGCTAGCGCATAACGATTAACGAACCACAATGACATCAACGATCAGACAACTTTATGAATCAGTGCAGTCAAGGACACTGCAACGCCGCTCATCATCTGTGCTGCTGCTGCGTCGCGCGGCAAAAACAACAGGAGCGTTGATTGTGGCTTCACCGTTCCCCAATAGCACCAAATCGCTTCTGGCCACTTGAATAGTCAGGTTCAGCTGATCTGTTCAGATGCATGCCAGCCTCCCATGATCCTCCTGCTGCTTTGCAAGCAACCCCTCGCCTCCTCTTCGCTCTTCTGGACGCACACACGTACGGACACATATACACGTTCGTACGCTATGATAATACACACCGGCATACAACAGCTGTCCTTGGCCGCTGGTAGTAACGACATCAGGCCCGGCAGCAAACATAACAAGCACACACGTACATGTACACATACACGTACACACACACACATTCTCACGGCCCAGTGAGAACAACACACATACACGTACACAATGCACACGCACATACACCCAAGTTGTACAACTCTTCCTGGCCAGGTTACACGCCTTGACCAGAACGAAGGCCCAACAGTAGGCCCCCTAGGCCTCCTGAACCACCAGACACTGACGCTGCAACTGGCTTTGAATACCGGTAGCGTGTCAATGTGTACTAAAACGCCACCGCACGTACGTTCGTACATACGTACATGTTCACCGAAGCGTGCTTGTATCTATGCAACGAGCGATTGATGACATCAATGTCATGTGTAACAAGTGATAACACTGTTGCCGGCACACCTACCCGTGCACCGGGCGGTCTAATGACGTGAAGAGCATCATATGCATTATTGTGCATGATATGTCATGATCATCAGCATCATGAGCAACAGCACTGTCACATGAAACATGACCGTACATCAGCTTTGCATCGTTGCAGGAAATAAGACCGCCCACGCGAAATATCGATCCATCAATCCACGTGCCGCACCGCCCCTTTTTGGAGCGATCATGACACACATCACCTGATATTAGAGTCGATGGATTAAATGCCCCGATTAAATAATGACACATGGCGGAGTCACATACATTGTGGCATGCATAGCGGGACGCTACGTTCTGAGCTACTGTGACGTCGTCGCCCCAACCCTTCCCCCTTTTTTTCGTGGGGGGTTTTTTCGTCGTCACCAGCAGGACCCGTCACCGTGCGTACCCATGTTGATGCATGCCACCTGAGCCATAAAGTCCAACCCACCGCTCCCCATCCCAACATCCACATAAGCTACGTGCACATCCCACCAGCAGCAGGCCGCACCGAAGCCTGCAAAAGCCCCGTCACCAGTGGCATACCGCCGCATCGGGCGGATGAGGACATAAAACCGTGGCTGGGTTGCAGCTCCCTGCACCACAGCCCCCATGGGGGTCTATCTATACTAGTCTATAACAGGTCACATGGACCGTCGTGCTCACGCAGGAGAAGGCGGAGCAAACCGAGGAGCAAACGCGCACATGGCAGTGCACTGTAGCGCACAGGACGTCCGTGGACTACTAGGTATTCGTTCCGCTTCAAATTAATTACTCACAACACCCATACTTGCGTGCTTGTCCTGCTCGTGCTCGCTTCGGAGGACAGGAGTGAACGAACGAACGAACGCACCATCAAAAGCACGTGCGTGCACGCCTCGACCGAAAACCCTGCCAAACTGGAGACGTGCATGCACATGGACGACCGCAGCTCCCCCCTCCAAGCCCTTGCCTTGCTAAAAGACCTCAACCCTCCTCGTGCATATACGGGAATATGCATATGCACGGCTCGGCACCAAACCACGCGAGAAGACATGGCAGACCCCTGGCCCCTGCCTGGTGAACTGAGCCTGTTCGGAGCCCGTCGATCTGTCCAACACGGCCAACACGAATTTCTCCGTTATTGTTGCTATTGCTGCTCCTGCCACTGCTGATGGCTACTTCATTCATTGGGCCATTGACAAAAGCGCCACAGCAGGGTCCAACCATAGCGGCACAGAAGCAACTGCTACGGATCTGGAGCTCTCAACCAGAGGCAGGCGATGCAAGCAAGCAGCTGCCCGACTGGCGGATTGGGTTCCTGTTGCACTAACTTCACGCGTTCCATAGTCAAGAGCGCACCACGCACCAGACGCGATGGACTGATGGGTGTAGCTCCCGGCTGCGGCTGCACGCACGTCTTCCTTTTAGCCAAGCACCCGCATGGTCAGGTTCTGTGTAGGGTGGAAACTGTCCGCCGAGCCCTCATCGTACTGTACGGACAGCTTACTGTCCGTGCAGCCCACGATGCGACCCTGCATCCACACGCCCTCGACGTCGTAAAAGACCTGTATGCAAATAAGCCAGTACAGCGAAGCAAGGCGCGTCGACATACATGGCCGGCGGGCTCTGGGAGGCATCCAGGGTGCGGGATGAGACAGTTACTTTGTTACAGTTACATACCTGACAGCCAACTAAGATCCCCAACACTATTTTGCCCCTGCTTGGACGTGTTCCAACGCGATCTGCAGAGCTTACCGCAACCTGCCGACCTACAGCCGCCTGTCCCAATGCGAAGAGCTGCTGCAGCATCCCCTGCCCTGCTGTGCCGCTTCCACCACCCGCTGGTGTGCCTGCCGCCACCGCCGCCGACGCGCTGGGACTCGGCATCATCATGCCAGTCACACTTCCGGCGGTGCTTGCCCCAGTGATCGCGGGGCTCGAGGCAGCTGCAGCCGCCACCTGACGCATGACACCCATCGCAGCTGCTGTTTGCTGCTGCTGTTGGTGTTGCAGGTGCTGCTGGTGTTGAAGCTGCTGCAGCTGCTGCTGTTGTTGTTGCTGCTGCTGCAATTGCTGTTGTTGCTGCTGCTGCAATTGCTGTTGTTGCTGCTGCTGCAACTGCTGTTGCTGCTGCTGTAGATGCTGTGGCTGTTGCTGTAGATGTTGCTGCTGCAGGTGCTGTTGCTGCTGCAACTGCTGTTGTTGAGACATCTGCTGCTGCAAATGCTGTGGCTGTTGCTGCTGAAGGTGTAGGTGGTGCTGCTGGAGCTGCTGCATCTGCATCTGCTGCTGCTGTTGTGCCTGCTGCTGCAATTGAGCCTGTTGCTGCAGCTGTATTTGCTGCAGCTGCTGCTGAAATTGTTGTTGGTGTAGATGCTGTAGATGTTGTTGGTGCAACTGCTGCTGCAGTTGCTGTTGCTGCTCGATTTGTTGCTGTTGCTGTTGCTGCTGCTGCTGCAATTGCTGCTGTTGCTGCTGTTGCTGCTGCAGTTGCTGTATTTGCTGTTGCTGCTGCAATTGTTGTTGATGCAGCTGTTGTTGATGGAGATGCTGCTGCTGCAAATGTTGTGGAGCCATTTGCTGCTGGTGCTGCTGCTGTGGCACCATCCCGCCGGCCATCCCCGGGCTGACAACTCCATTTGCCCCTCCCCCATCAAAGCCTCGCACCGCAGCAGGACCCACTCCCGCAGATGGCCCTGGCACCAATGTCGCCCCGTTGCCAGCAGCGATAGCCACAGCGCCCACATTTCCAAGGTCCGACACACCGCTTCCAAGCGCTGCTGGTGGTGATGGGTGAATCCCAAGGCTTGATGTGGTCCGGCCTTGGACTTGTTGTTGCTGCTGTTGTGATGCTTGTTGCAGCTGCTGCTGTGGCGGTGATGGATGGTGTGGATGCTGCTGGCCTACCATAGTGATGTGTGACCCGTGGGTCACCATCTGCCCCCCGCTGGCAGCTGACGAGGCGGGGTGGTAGGCCATGGACTGCTGCTGTAGTTGTTGTTGTTGCTGTAAGCTAGTCTGCTGCGGCATCTGCTGTTGTGCAATGGATGGCCCCGCAGAGGAAACGCTGCCTGCCGCAGGGCCCTGACTGGGGCTGCTGGAGGTGTGCTGCTGCTGCTGCACTGAGTGCATCATAGTTGCTGCCGCAGGTACCAACTGCTGTTGCCCAGCAACAGCTTGTTGTTGCTGAATCGCCTGCTGCTGTTGTGCAGCAACTGCTGCTTGCTGTTGCATTGCGGCTTGCATTTGCTGCTGCTGGTGCTGCTGCATAGCCGCCTGCATTTGCTGTTGGTGCTGCTGCATTGCGGCTTGCATTTGCTGCTGGTGCATGGCGGCCGCCTGCATTTGCTGCTGGTGCTGCTGCATTGCGGCTTGCATTTGCTGCTGGTGCTGCTGCATCATGAGCTGCTGTTGGGGATGCATTTGCGCCGCCTGCTGCATCAGCTGCTGCTGCTGCTGCTGCATATGCATTTGCTGCTGCTGTGCCTGCGCCTGCATGTGCGCCTGCATCTGCTGCTGCAAGACTTGTTGCTGCTGCGGCAACAGCTGCTGCTGCGAATGTGGATTGAGCATTATCGCTGCAGCTTGCTGCTGTCCCGACTGCTGCGGCTGCGGCTGCGGTTGCGGTTGCATAAACTGCTGCGGCTGCATGCCTGACACAGCAGGCCCAGCACCACCCGACTGCGGATGTCCCAAATGATGTTGTGGTTGCAGTAGCTGCTGCTGCTGTTGTGGTAACATCTGACCAGCAGTAACAGCAGCAGCAGCAGCAGCAGCACCACCACCACCACCACCACCATCAGCTGGGATGACCCCACCCGCAGGTACCGCTATTGGTGTACGTTGCTGAACAGCAGTGTACACTGCTCCCCCGGAGGAGCCCCGCTGCGCCAACCCCGAAGTAGTACCTGCAGCCCCGGGCACACCGGGGGAGTCCCGGCCAGCCTTCGCCGTCGTTACCATTCCGTTGCCACCACTGCTGGTCGCCATGCCGCCGCCGCCAGCACCAACAACCCCTCCCGCTGTCGCCGGCATTGAAGCAGAAGCCGTCGCCAAGCTGCTCACGCTCTTCGTCTTCTTCGCCGGTTTAGGATCCAACGCGGGACTGGCACCTGCCTTCCGCTTCGGACTACCCACCGCCGCCATCATCACCGCCGCCGGGCCAACACCGCCGCCACCAACAGCGGTGGGTCCCACCCCGCCGCTGCTGGCAGCCGCCTGGCCGCCGGGGCCTGCCGCTGGTGCCGGCGGCGACACTGTCGCTGCCGGCAACGACGCTGCTGGCCCGCCAATAGGCCAAGCAACCTCACCTTCAGTGACCAGGTCCAGAAGTGCCACTTCCTCCTCCTGACCGGTGCTGTCGTAGTAGATACGTGCGTTGTGCTTTGCAGATGTTATATCGTGATCCACCACGGTGCCGTCCCACCAGGTACCATCCTCCGGCCAGAGCAGCGCCAGGCGACGGCCCTTGAGGTGTGTGTTTCGGAGCTCCATGACCGTGAGCAGCCGCCGGGCCTGCGCTCCTGCTGCTGCTGGCCGTGACACACACACACACACACACACACACACACACACACACACACACACACACACACACACACACACACACACGCACGCACGGTAGGAAGGTAGTAGGTGTAGGAGACAGAAATGGCCAATTGAAAGGAGAAGATCAAGCGTACATTACTAGGCGTGTTAAAATGGCAGCCAGCACGCATGTGTATGTGTTGTTGTACGATAAGCAAATACTAAACAAGCCCATCCAAAAAGGAGATGACCAGCTGAGGCAGCAGAGTGGTGATGTATGCGACACATGATGGTGATGTGCTCACCAGCTGGAATCTTTTTCTCCTTCCTCAAGCCTGGCCATTTGCCAGCAGTGGCCCCAGACTCCCCAGCCGCAGCGGCGGCGGCAGCAGCACCTCCGCGCCCAGCGCCGGTCCTGGCTGGCGGTTTGGGGCCTGCACCACCAGCGCCGCGTGCTGAACCAAGAAAGTGTATGCGGCACAAACGGGCAGAATTTGGGTTTTGATTTTTTGCGTTTTGGGTTTGGGTGAGCCCAAATTTGCGTGACCGGCTTCCAGCAGCGCGGTTCGCCACACGTCTGTAACGGGGGAATTCGCACCCCAGCATCATGCGCTATTGCACCAGTGTTACAACGTCCACTCTCTCCGTTTTCCACCACCCCCTTCCAAACATATTTATTTCAGTTTACTCCAATTATTGTTGGTTGGATGTTAGTCGTTCGTTATATCCACATACATCCACATTCCCGTTCCCGCAACGCCGCCTTCTCGTTACGTCTTCTACCCAATGTTAACCCCTCGCCTCATACTCCACATATGCATGTAACCAGGTGCGAACGAGCCGTCGACTCCATGTAACCCAGTAGCCTAAGGCAAGCACTTTTCATCCCATACCTGGCGGTTTTCCGTTCTGGTGCTGCGCCTTGCTGTGCTGCGTCGCCGCCTTTGCCTGCGCCACCGCCTGCGCCTGCTGCGCACGAGCGGCAGTTGCCGCCGCCACCGCCTCTCGACTCAGCTTCACTTGTCGCTCAGCCTCCTGCACCTGCGCCCACACGCCGCCATGCACGTTGCGACATGGCATAAGTTGTTATGAAATGAGTACACTACCTGTACAGATCACATGTTCTCAAGCCGCTTATCACATTCCTTCACATCCCATCGTACGTATGTTGCCTTCAAGCAGGCAACAGTTTAACAGTTTCCACGCATCCACCCCACAGACAGCTGCCACCGGCCGTGTGGGTCACCCTGACCGAGTCTGTAGCTTTCCCTCATTCCCTCCCTTGACTCTACCTAACCCCTTCACCCGTGCGCCCTGCTGCCATCATTGGGCCGGCATTCGTTTCCGATTATCATCCATTCCCGGACGACGGGGAAGGGGAGGTTGACGAGGGATGGGGCGGAGGAAAGCCAGACATCCTCCGCCCCATCCCTCGCCAGCATTCTCACCCCTTTTAGGTCCAGGGTGGGGGTTTCAATGTCTACCGTCAGATAAACCGCGCATCCTGCCATGCACCCGAGATATGTCCCTTCCTTAACAGAGGGGTAATTAATGGGGGGTTTCAAAGGGGTAACCAGGCGAACCCCCCAACTCAATGCTGATAACTTGCATTGCACCGCCCATCACCTTCTGTCGTGCCGCCGCCCGTTCCCACATGCCACCTGAGCCCGTCACCCGCACTGTTCTACCCTCTGCACCACACCTGGTGCAGAGCCGCGCCTCGGTTCTGCTGGTGGGCCTGTAATTCAGCCTGGACTTGATTTTCCAGAAGCGCCTCCTGCTGCTGCTGAACCGCCACCTCCTCCCGCAGGGCGTTCAGACGCGCCTTTGAGCGCGGCGGAGGTAACGGCGGGTAATATTGGCACCGGAATATCGCGGCGTTGTGACCCATGATGCCAACATAGCATTAAAACCCCGGGAGCAATAGCACTCTCCCGTTTCATTCCCGTGTACTCCCTGTAACAGACTACATCACTACTAAAAAAACTATTCTTTAAAAGGCATTTTTTCTCTAACATATTCTTTAATGTAAAAGCGCTTATCGTATAGCAGTACATATACACTTATCCGGTACAGAGTAGTGCATTGTTACGGCTATGGCCGTACAATCCCGTACACGGTATCCGTATGCGACCAGATCTTCGTCGCCCATTGTCTAGATGATTCTTCTAATGTAAGATTTTTCATCTAAGGGTACAACACTCCTACATCTGCGCCTACACCGTACTGCAAGCACGTATATAATCTCAGGGAAGGCCCCGGTGTTTATCAACACCTCCACCTCGAGCTAGCCTAGCTCTTCCTAAGTTACCCGGTGGGCTGTTACACTCCCTTTCCCAGCAAGACACCAACCCAATTCTCAGCTACGCATACTCGTACCTGCAGGGCCTCCACGCTCTCAAGACCGCCCGCCCCGTCCGGCAGCGGGCTTAACTCGCCCGTCGCTGCATTGTAGGACATGCCCGCCTGCGCCGCTGCCTTGGTTGCCTGCGACGACGCCTCCTCCACGTTGCGCGTGAGGCCGCGTATCTTCTCCTCGAGACAGGCCCGGTCTGACCATGGCAGGTACATGAGAAGTTAGGGGGATGATGGGGAAGCTGGGGATAAGGAAAAAGGATACGGGGTACGAAGGTGTACGGGAGAGTGGTACACATGAAGCGGATAAGGATGGAGCGAAATAATGGGGGCCGCAGAAAGGAGGGTCTTTCGGCTGTGCGTGGAACGCTGCCGAAAGACCTTGGAAAAGATCAACTGTTTGGGGTTCTATGTGGGGTTAAGGTGTAAGAAGTGAAGTAAGGCAGTAAGCCAGAGGCCAGGCAGCAAGCGCGGGTAGAACTGCTTCTCTGTAAGCGTGCAGCCGGACGTTGCTGAGATGTACGACACAGGACCTGAGGAAGGGACGAAACGCGGTTCAGATCGCTCGGTTCATGCCGCGATCTGGGTCAGGCATTTTTCCACTGCCCATTTTTCCACTGCCCATTTTTTCATTATTTCCCTAGGAAGTAGAATTCCAGAATCACCAGGATCGCATACACACGTCGCTAACGCAACACGTGTGCAACATGCTTACTTGCATCTCGGCGCAGTCTCAACCCCCAGCGGAGGTGATCTGCTGGTTAGCAGGACGCCATCGAGTCAGGTGTCTAGCGGATATGCAGTAAGGTCGGATATGCAACGTTCCTAATGATAACATTAGATT
Organism: Volvox reticuliferus; assembly: GCA_019650235.1. Taxonomy (NCBI): domain Eukaryota; kingdom Viridiplantae; phylum Chlorophyta; class Chlorophyceae; order Chlamydomonadales; family Volvocaceae; genus Volvox; species Volvox reticuliferus. Next base: position 788,031 of record BNCP01000030.1, read on the forward strand.
CGTTCCGTTTGCGAGAAGCCGGGGCAGAGGAAGGGCTTCCCCCTGGGGGATGAGACAGAGGAGGTGTTGGGGGAGGTGAAGGCGGCGATGGTGCACCGCTCGTTTTTCACAGACCTGAAGCCCTATGGATGCCCCCCTTCCCGGCCCCGCGCCCGCCTCCGAGAACGCCGCCAGAGTCCCGCTATCGCGGTTGCGTTTGGGGGGTGGGGAGGTGAGTACCAAGCAGGACATTTGGCTTAGGATGCTTCTGATATGCGAATGAGATATAAACACAGCGGTCATCGCAAGATGTCGGATATTAATTTGTACGCTTCTCTGGTCGGTTCGATCGTAAGAGGAGAGTCATTTCATGCAGGAGCTGCGACATGGGGGGAAGTCCGTGCGGACTAGTCTGCTAGGCTAGTTTGCAATTCCTTTACTTTCTTCCGTCCTGCTCCGGTCCTCCTCGGCGCCCCAACCACGGGCTTGTCACATTTGCGATGTTTAACATGGCAGTCGAGGACATGCACTACACTCGTAAATCCGCTCGGGCTGCGGCTGCAGGTCGAGATGTTCTAATTCACGGGCAGCAGCGACCCACACAGAGGTTCTAGCTTAAGCATCTTACGTACCCTCGGATTGTCCATCAGGATGCACGAACATCATCGCATCCGCACGGTACAGAGGAGGTCCCTGCGCAGACGTGAACGCATCGCTTGCGGCCGAATGGGGCGGCTTGAAAAATGCAAAGGCTCTAGTAACGGCACCAAATCCTTACGAAATGCAAACATAACCATGAACAATGTGTGTGGCATTTAACGACCAGCATTAAAAAGCTTGGGGTCAGCATCTGGTCAAGGCTTGCCTGAATCTCGAAAGGGTAACCACTGCGGTTCCACATGGCAGACGACATCATCATGTTCGTAGCCTGAGGCTGTGATTGTGCCGGCACAAACGGACAATGACAAACAGCTTGCCTGCGTATTAACGACCCAAGTCAGCATCGACCCGTCATTCACGGACTGAGTTGCTTGACCTTGTTATCCTCACCCTGTCATTGGACAATGCACATGGTATGGCATTTGCCCCGGGAAGACGGCCTGCTGCATCTTTCCGTTTTGCAACCTGTCTTATCCTACGACCACTCAAGCTCGCAAGCCATGATAAAATTACACTGTCCCTTAGAGCAATGAAAGCACAAGTTGGTGAAGAGTTACTGACTTGGGTGCTGAAGCTTTCGTTTGGCAACAACACGAGCCGTACTTCGGCAATGTGTCGTACCTTTTCAGTACCGGTACGCGGCGGCAGCATCTAAGAATACCAATCCTTGTAAAGGAAATATGTTTCAATAAGAAAAATATTTATGTAATTATAATCATGCATGAACGCATATAACGAGCATCCGTACGGCCACGGGATATACACCGAGCACTAGCGCAGCCACTTGTTCTCCGCAGCATAGATTTACGAAAAATGTCACAACTTTTAGGTTTCTACGCTGATGCAAAACTCCAAGCGGCATACCGGTGTCGGCGGGATTGTGCCGTAGGCAGGCAACTACGGTAACCCCAACAGGCTATATCTGGTCCTTCGATGGTTTCGCTCTCTGGTCGAACAACACCGCGATATGTTCGCTCTATATACATGCAATACATCGGCAATTACACGTTGGCCAAATGTACAACGTGGCGTTCGTGCCCAACCTTGCCCAAGTACGTCCACGGGTTCATTTTGATCCCCTTGACTTCCCGTCCCAGCTTGTAACCCCTCCGACGGTGGAAGAAGGTCGGGCTGCTCACTCCTTGGGGTGACAACTAAAGGTTGCATGGCTCGAAAGGCAAGAGAAGGAAATAGAGGGGCGAAAGACAAACATCCCAAAAGGCCATTCTACTTAGAACAGGAATAAAACTGAACTAACGAACTAAGTCCTACCCATAGTCGAAGATCGCCTCGAGCGGACACTTTGAATAAAAAACCTGATCGGCCTTTTCCGTTCATCCTTTGGAGCATCCTGGGATTCCGACCCGCCTCAAGCAGGCAAATCAGAGCGCGCTTCCATGTAGGTGTAGGTTACATCAATACGTGGCGTACCAGGTTGTAACCTGCGGTAACCGGTCCTGCATAGGATTAGCGTGATTGTAAAACCGGCGCCATCATTGCTCCCATGGACACCAGTCAGATCGGTCCACTAACACTCAAGCACTGAGATGAAATTGAAGCATGGACGAATAATTTACATCGGGATGCGGCTTGCAGTCCTGGCACCATGCTGCTGCAGACCCATCCAATATATATGAAAAGTCAAGCAAAAATTTAGGACTCAATGTCATCTTGATGGTTCGCGCTCGACATACTGCACGCAAAATTGCACACTGTTATTACCCTTGATTACTGAACTACGGATGCGACAGATGCGAGAGTGAAAAACCTTGGAGGTATCGTCCAGGTTTTCTTAATTCTTGTTTTCTAATCTTGCGACTTTTGTTTGATCCCTTGATTTTCTCATCTCGCGCCCCGGCTGAAGCCTAGCCTAACTAGTAATGTTGTTGGCATGATTTGCCGAGTCCGTTAAGGATAAGGCCCCAGCGTGTGCTGCAAGGACTTGTAGCCGATCGGGCTCCGCTGTAAGAATTCATTCATTCAATTATTTATTCAACTTCGAGGATCTACCTCTGGGAAGTAAAATTAGTCACAGTTCTCATCTCATTTACCTTACAAACATCGCGGCATCAATAGGATATACTTGTAATTATTATTCTTACCTATACAATCAATTACCTTTCGTAATGTGCAAAATAAGTTAATATGGAAATGTGTTTGAGGGAAGTTTGTAAATTGACCGTTAGCATGTGCCGCAGGGCCCAGCGGGACTTTAGGACGGTGCAGATTACCCCATAACGCCGAGAATTTATCTGCATTGTTAGTTTGACAAGTGTAACATCATCAACGTATCTCAACAAATGATTGCATCTATATATTTTTTCAAGTGGAACTTTAGACGTCAAGTTTACGCAGCAAGTTGGAAATGCTGGAAGGGATCACTGCTTAAGCGTTTGTTTTGCAGACTAAGCTATTTTGTTTTGATTCATTGTATACTTAATTGAAAACACTTGTTAGAGCGTCCGTGCGGCCTGTCAGTACCCCACCGGCTAGCGGCCACGCACTGAACGCAACGCGGATGCCTTACATATTGTAGATGAATACCCCCAAAACAGGCTAAAAGTTCTTGTAACTCATACAAACGCTGTGGCGCTTAGAACAGCTAGCCAAAGGTGATAGCGAGGTCCGCCGGGCGCGCCATAATCAACGTCGCAATCATCACGATCCTCGGCCGCACCGTCGTTGCCTCGCAGCTGCGCGCCGGGGCATGCGGCCCGGCTGCCTCTGCTGGCAGCCGCGCTAATAGAGGTCGTGCCGGCCTGAACTCCGCTTGCCCGGCTCCAGTACCTCCGCACAATTACCCAGCCGGCTGTAGGAAGCACGCACACGCACATGTTGTTGGCGTTGGCGTTGGCGCCGGCTTCAGCGTATTGACATCCGCCATGGCCGCAGTATCCCTTAAGGGGGACCTTTCGTTGAAATCGTCTCCCCGCCCACGTGGAGGTCCGGGCCGGTGTGATAAGGAGCTCGTCTGCGGTGGTGGGAGCAGCGACTTACCAACAACCGTGGAACTGACGGAGCGGCATCCGGGACACAATCAGCGACAGGCGCAGCAACAGCAGCAGCAGGACCTGGAGCAGAGTGTCCTGCGTGTCTTGGATCTCTACAGCGGCATTGGCGGCATGCACCATGCTCTGCTGCGGATGCTACAGCCGCCGCCACCGCAGCCGCTGCACGTCCAGGAACGGCATCGGAGTGAGGCAGAAGCGAGGGCGGTGGGGATGGGGCGCCCTCAGCAATGGACTTACGAGGCCGGAAAGCATGGGCTGCAGGGCATGCGGCTGCAGGTCACCGCTGTGGACATCAACACACTGGTTAGTTGCGCCAAAACTTGGGAGGTTGTCGGTTAAATCTGTGTGATAGAACCAACCAACAAACCCTGAAACGCAGTAGTGCGCTCGCCTTACCTGCTTTACACCGCCCCTGCTTTACTCCCGCGTCCAGGCAAACCAGGTATACGCCGCGGAGTTCGGCGTCCGGCCGCGGACTCTGGATCTGCAGCGGGTGCGTCCGTGACCCCATTTGCTCGATTGGCCCGTTGATTTGGGTGGTTTGTATGTCCCGTGGGCCTGTAAGTCCCGTGGGCCTGTTAAGTCTCGTGTGCAGTCATATCACTGCAATGTATTTGCGCCTTTCCTCAACATGTCTTCATATCCATCCGCCTCCATTCCGTCAGGTCACTGCGGCACAGCTGGACGAGATAGAGGCAGACATCTGGCTCTTGACGCCACCATGTCAGCCGTACACCACCACGTCAAACGCACGTCGCCGTGATACCGCCGACCCACGGGCCGCCTCATTGCTGCATTTGCTGTCGGATGCAGTACTGCCCGCTATGCGGCGCCCGCCCATGCGGATACTATTAGAAAATGTGCCGGGCTTTGTCGGCTCGGACAGCCACAGCGCGTTGGTGACGGTTTTGCGGACGTCAGGTTACGAGCTTAGGGAGTTTATCGTATCACCTCACCAGCTTGGGGTGCCGTACTCAAGGTATGGAGGTTACACGAGGAGACGCTTAGCGAACGGGATTTATTCTATAATTTATTTATCATCATCATCATCATTATTATTATTATTATTATTATTATTATCATCATCACCATGATTATTATTATAAGTGTGATACAGTTTGGGTTGCCGTGGGTAATTTAAAATCCAAGGGTCCTCACAATGCAATGTGCTTTTGCAAAAATGATATTGATAAAACATTGATTTTCCGCGAGATATTTTTCTGTCTCCTACCCGCTTTAATTATGTTGCCATATAAATTCTCACTCATACTTCTCTTTAACAACTCTCTGGGCGCGTACGTCACACCCGGACGCCATCCTCAAGCAAAAGGTGCTGCGGCATCTTTGTAATATGATGCGGACCGAACCGTTCCCGCGCCTAATTCTCTGTTCTTCTTTTACAGCGCCGCGCAGTTGTTGCCACCACTCATATATTTATAGCTCTTCCGTAGAACAGGTAGATGTTCATTTTACGCAAACCCCATCCATGGTGTCTGACTGCCGCCCGATATTCATCTGCAGGCCCCGCTACTTTGCACTCGCTTTACAGCGACCTCTGCGCTTCCCGCAGTCACAGTTCTTCGACTGCGGTCCAGGTCCAGTCGAGCATCCGCCTCCCCTGATGAGGCGGCGGAGGCACAGGGCACATCAACCCGCTACCGCTCCCAATCATGCCGATGATGGTGGGTGCAATGATGGGTATGAGGCTCAGTCTCCTCTGGATGCCTCTGGTGCTGCTGACGCTGAAGAGACTTGTACAAGGCTTACTACGACACCGACATGGCCGGGAGTGTATGACGCGGGTCCGGCTCCTTGTGGGACTGCAGCCCCTCCTCGCAGTGCCGCTGCTGTGTCACCGACATTACCCCGCTGTCAGACCCCGTTGGCAGCTTACCTAATCTCCACAGCTCCCAGTGATGGCTTGGATGTTGCCGACCCGGCAGGCAGAAGTAGATGCCGTGAGGGTGACGACTCTATGGCCGCCGCCAGTGGTGGTGACCACAAGGCTGGTTTTATTGACCCATGGGTCGCTTATGCCCTCCCAGCCGCTCAGTTGTTGCGCTTCTGGCGAGTATTGGATGTTGTGACGCCGTCCAGTACTTATTGCAACTGCTTTACCAAGCACTACACGGACAATCTGCTAGGGGCGGGCTCAGTGCTGGCCAGCGAGGAATTTGCGGCAAGGTTCTGTACGCGGGATGAACGCGGCCGCCTACATTTTGCTGTCCCTCCACTGCTTCCGCCAACGCCGCTTCCGCCTCAACGACAGCAACAGGATGCTGTAGCCGTGCGTAGAAGGCGAGAGGTACAGGAACAGGGCATCCATGCTGGCCTCGTTGATGAGGTTGGTAGCGGAGTCCTTCCAGTGGTCTATCGTCAGTGGCCGACACCGTGTGGTGGCCGCAGTGGTGGCGGTGGGCGCCGTGGAGGGTTGGGACATGATAATGTGGTAGCCGCCAATGTGTGCAGGAATGCTTCCGGAAACCAGTCCCAGCTTCAGCGAGGAGACAGAGACAGCTGTTGGGCCTCTGCTGCTGCTGCTGCTGCTGGTACTGCTGCTCCTGCTCCTGCCGCTGCTGCTGCTGATTTAATGGACCAGCACCGGCAGTCCCAACAACAGGAGATGTGGGAGGTCTCGGACTGCATGGTGGACTCGAAGCTGGAGGTGGAGATGGAGGCTGTGGTGTTAGGTCTGCGGTTCTTCAGCCCCTCGGAGGTGGCGGCCATCCACGGCCTGCCTGGAGACTGGGCATCCCGTGCCAGTGCCATTGGTGTGCAGCCACGGCAGCAGTACGGCCTACTGGGTAATGGGCTGAGTGTTGACGTCGTGTCGTACTTGCTGCAGTACCTTTTTGAAGCCCAACCTGCCCCGGAAGAATTTTAAGCCTGATGGAATATGCCGTACTTTGATGAGTCTATCTTGCGTGATACTTCTGCTGCACTGCTGGGTGGTGCCATCAGCTATACGTGTTGCTTGGCAGCTTGCCGCCGACTTGTCTATGGATGATGATGCTTGTGAGGTGCTGCTTGACAGGGTGCTGCTACAAGAGTCGCATCCATGTGTGATGCTGAGATGCGTTGTTTTCTGGTGTTTGACAATCCGTTGTTTGGCCCGTTCCCGAACGAGGTGTGGCCCAAATGGGATGACAGCTGAGGGATGGCAGCCTCGACCTCGACAGATGATCCATTGATGAAATGCATTGTGCATTTTTCATATTATATTTGGTCTTACATGTGGCTTACATTAGGCACGTGGTATAGCTGCAGCTGAGAATATAGTTAATGGTTTGCCTCTTTAGGTAGTTAACTATCGGTTTGCCTCTCTACCTAGATATCCTATATCGCTCGGACTCCAGCTCTGTTTTTAAGTGGCATCCACGCGAGCCGTTCCTGAAGCTCCTCCTGAAGCGCAGCCTGCTGTATGTCGAGCTACCTTTGGCCCCGGCTCAACGACGGAAGAATGACCATTGGGTCATTAATGACTGGGCATCCTGCGTTTCCAACTCTCTTGGTTCATCTGTGACAATATCTCCGTGGGGATGGGAAGTTTCGGACGCCAAGAAGGGTTCGGCGTCGGGTGATATTCTAAGAACATGCCATTCATCGAGTGTGCACCTGTTTTTAGCTTCGAGTAACAATTTCGAATTGTCCTCTGATTTTTAGCTACCCATACATTGATGTAAACCTTCCCAGCAAATTGAAGTGCGCACAGCAAGCGATAACCGTATACAAGGCAATATTAATGCCATCAATTGGATTTTACACAATCACGACATCGCCATCGTACAGCATGAGCAGCATTGCTACCATTCAATTTGGGAAAAAAAGCCACGGTGTACGACGTGTAAATACGCCAAATGCGTTAGATTACATTCCAGTTTTAAAGCTTGGCGTATTTCTGGCGTGTTCTTGGCGTATTCTGTTTCCATCGTTTGTCGTGCAATGGGAAAATTGCCAGGTTGATGCCAATTCGTTCATTTTCATGGTCGAAAGCATCGTGTTTTAGTCCTCCAAATACCGAGCCGCAGAAATTCTGCCTGCGGAAAAACGGCAATCCTGAAGGCCAAATTTATACTGAAAATGCGTTTGAATTATATATGTTAAAAACTCAGAAAGAGCTCGTAAGGCCCGTACGAGCCAGGAGGCTCAAAGGACCGCAAGAACGAGCAGTAAAGAAAGGAAAGGAAATTGATAGTCAAAAAGATAGCGCAAAGTTAAACTACTGGAAGAAAAACCTACTGCAGGCCAAAGTCAAGTTCTGCCAACGTTGGTTAACCTGTGATACACGCCTTTGACGAATGCTATGGATAATCCGAGCAAGGCGTAATTGATCCTGCATTGACATAATCTGAAGCATTGTCGAGTCTTGACCCACTCCTAGGCTAGCAAAATCGGCACGGATGTCATCATAGGCAGGACATTCCATCATCACATGTATTCATCTTCGACAGAATCTGCATTATTGCAAACTCGGCACCAGCATTGCTCTCTTGGCCGACCATTAGGGCGGTTTACTTCTAGAGCCCAAGCACCAAGACGAAAACGAAGAAGGGATGTGTAGGCAGGCATTGGGATATAGCTAGCACCATGCTGCGGCATACCCATCCAATTAGTGTGCCTACACATTTTCACGCCGGGTTTGCAACCATCAGATACAAACTCACGCGGTTGGGTAAGCAGACGTGGGCTTAACCAACTTCTTTGATTGAAGCATTCCTCCAAGGTAAACATGATGACAGAGCCAACACAAATCTCTCTAGAGGCCAAAAAATTCACACGATCTTCGAGATCTAAATCAACTCGAAGATCTGAATCAACGGGAACATCTGGCCAATGCCCCAAGCATCTCAACATTTTTAAGATAAAAGAACCCCAATTAGCACTAGAACAGTCAGACAAGAGTGCAATACGAATTTCTTCACGAAATACATTATAAAAGATGTGTTTGAGTTGGACCAATGGCCGGCTGTAAGTGAAACATTCCTCAATAAGCCACTGCTTATCTTTCCTAGGCGTAGTCGGGTACTATGCAACTGGGCGGGTAATTGGTTTATTAGTAGTAGGGCAGATACACTACATGGATGTGCCACAACATGGCGAATAGCCGTAGAGTGACGTCCCATTCCTTAAATATAGGGACAAATCACCATACTATCATCAAAGGACCTGCCTTCTCATTCTTAGAAACTTATGCAACCTACGCGAGAATTATGATGATGATTGTTACAAACTCGTTAGAGCTCGTAAGGCCCATACGAGCCACGAGGCTCAAAGGACCGCGAAAAACGAAGAAAAAACAGAAATGAAAAAGAAAAACAACAGTAAGAAAGAGAAAAGACCAAAGGGATAACCAGCAAGGAGAAGTGCACGAAAACGTTAGGTCCTTCCCATCATAGAAAGCCGCGTTAGTCTGATGCCATGAATAATGCGCGCAAGGCCTAATTGGTCCTCAATCGACATAATTTGAAGCATAGTAGCACCCCGCACAACCCCTAGCCTAGCAAAATTAGCACGCGCTTCCGCATAACCGACAGCACATGATATTCGTCTTCTACTGAGTTAGAATTGTTGCACATACACGCCAGCGCTGCTCCCTAGGACGGCCAGTAGGACGATTTGCCTCAAGCGCCCAAGCACCAAGCCGGAAACGAAGCAGGGAAGTGTACACAACCATCGGAATATAACTATTAATATGCTGTGGCGAGAATTATGCTGGTTTATGGTATGATGGTACGACCAGGTAAGGGCCGGCAAGTTTTATGATAATCACATATGGCCACAAATAAGCTTATGTGGTTTACGTATGTGGCCCTGCATGCGAGTGCATGGCGAAAGTCAAGGTTGCGTGCCGTCATCATCATCATGAAGTTTACGGCAAAATCGCTCGGAATATGCCCCGTATATAACTCCATCTTTTGTAATACGCGTTGTGCATAAAATTCGCAACGCCATCTGTCAAATGCATGGCGGATAGTTCTTGATCTGGAGCGCGACCGCTTGCAAGTTACTGGCGTTTGGGTTCCTGGGAACGTTTCCTCGTGCGCGGCCAAACCACATCACTTGGTTTCAGCTCGACTATGGGGTGTGTGATGCGCAGCACATCTGCGTGGCCAAAGGTACTCCCTGAGCAAGAGGGATGTCAATCGCCATACGTGTACCGGCACTCATCGCCCAAGTTGTAACAGCTGAAGAAAATTGTATGAGTATGAGTATACCTGTATGAGTCGGGGTCCAAACACCTCCCTGGGATATGCGACCTGTCTGTCCGCTGCGGTCAAAGCAAGCTGATCTGCGGCATGACTGAACTGCTCCGTGCCGGGGCAATTTTCTAGGTCTCTCTGTTGATTTCGGCCAGACTTCCTTGACGATGGCCTGCGTGCATTGCTGCTTGCCAGTGACCTGGAGTGGCATCTCAAGTTTGGATCTAAAAACGGACGCACAATATGCAATACGTTTGAGCTTGGCTGCAATAACTGTCTAGGCGAAGGGGCCTGCGTCGCTGCTGTTTGCATTTACAGGACAGTACTCGTGTGATCAGGCATTCCAGCCCAATCATGGACTGAGAGTTCTCTCAAATAAAAAGGCCTCGAACGGGCCCTTTAAAGCAAGCGTTGATGGCACCGTTTCTAAGTACATGTGAAGAAATTTTACGTACGAAGATATTGCAAAGAAGACTATCCACGTGTCCGGACCACCGATTCTGACGTAAGTCCGGACGACGACCTCTGACGTAAGTCACGTGTCTGACTTGCGATAAGTAGCAACGTCCACACAGAGTGAATGCGCTGCGAATTAATGGCAGGATATTTAAAAAACGGTATCCTTTCCCCGTGTCCTTCTGTCCCTCCAATGTTGGCAACTATCTCCTTTCTGGCACTTCGTTGGCGAAAATTCTGTCACGCAATTTGTGACTGCCAGACACCAGCTAAAATACTCAATATTCGAATGAACTTCAGATGTTGTTCGCTAGCCTGTCCTGTGGACGAATCCTTTCGAGCTGTGGACGACGACAGATGTGCCTATGACCTTGGGCCAAAGACCAGGTTAAACTTTACTTTCAATAAGGTTCACTGATACCAAAGCACTATATCTACTCTGTCTATGGTCCGTTAGTCCCGCAACCATCCCTGTTGGCTTATTAGCGCTGGTAACGAACAACGCGGCTCGGGACAAGTCTGCGAGGTTCACGCGACACAAAGAATGCTATAGCGTATTTAACAGAAGATTTGTGCGAACGTAACCGTACTCCCGGCGTCTCAGGTCCAGTCATCGTGCAGTGCAGGCGAAGGTGCAGGGTAACTCAGGCACGTCACCCAAGTGTCACCCATGCGTGTGCCTTCCGTAACACTTCGGGTCCTCTCAAGTCATCGTATCATTCAACTCAAAAGCCATTTAGGGATAGTTATGATGAATCTGTCTGTTGTGTATCGCTATGTCCTAAATCCATTTAAGCTGGCGCAGCGGATGCTCGCGGATGTCGCCAAGTTCGATCCGGCACAGCCATTTTAAACTCTTACTTTGTACCCACTACCCCCGCAACCATCCAACCATCTTGCCCGCCACACCCTTCTTAAACTTTAGCAACTGGTATGGGTTAGGGTTGAATATCAACCCACTAAAACCAAACCAAAGACAGTACTTAATTACATGTATGCACGAAAGGAAAGTGGATATGAATCATCATATAAAGTGGATATGAATCATCATCATTATTCTGCACGTGGCGATGCAGGGCAAACGGAGGAAAGATACCGAGCGGCAGCATGTGATGATTATCCACGCGCATCCTATATATTCTTACATTCAAGCCCTGCAGTCTGCACAGGTCTGCAGACTGCTGCTGTCTGCTGTCTGCATCCCAGAGTAACGTGCATGTGGAAACTCACAGGAACTCACTAGCAGAGAAATGTTTTACCCGAGGGAACCGGAGTTATCTCTAAGCGGACCGCAGGCGCTAATAAACTAAACCACATCACAGCGGCAGCCTCTTATATGCTCTGCTGTTGCCTTGACGGTTGCCTATCCGAAGGAGGCCGAAACGGGTTGGAAAGCAAGAGCACTATGAGAGACTATGCCGCCGGCATAATTCCAACTCCATAGAAGCTAGTGCTCCCCTAACAGGCCCGGGCGGGCCTTGTCGAGACGGATCGCTATTGGCGTCAAATGAGAGCTGAAAGAGCCCATCAAAAAAGAAAGGCTTTCTCGCTCTTGTCTTTGATCATATCTTGTCTTTGACCCGTCCAAGCGCGACTCAAATCACCACGAGTCACGCAACAGCGGCAGCTGGCAAAGTTACGAGATGGGCCGTGACGCGTGTGACGCCAAAATCACGGAGGCCCTCGCCTTCGCATACTTAGGAGGTGATTATTATGAACCTAAGTGTCATCATCAGGTGGCCGGCCACTGATCCAAACTAAATATGGGGTGGTTTGGGTAGGGAGTTGTAGCGGGGTCAAGCTGGAGCAGCCAGCCAATCAGCAGAGCTGCTTACGAAGCAGGACAGCGAGTCGAGTCTTGGTAGGTGTTGTTAGCAGTGGGGTTCAGTTCTCAGGTTTCACTAGGTCAGCCGCCGGTGGCATTACTGCTGGGGCCATTTTAGTGTTATTATGTCGCTTGTAACTGCTGAGTGATGTCACCTAATCCGCCGCCTTCATCGTGCCGATGGGTGGTGCGCATGCGGGTGGTGCGAGAAGTGCCAGGTCATATAACGTGTGTGCGTGTGTACGTCCCAGGCGTGCGGAACGTTCCACAGAACCGGCTAAGAGCGAAACCGCGTGGTGGGCCAATTCATCACAAGTAGTAATCCTGTGGCTGTAGGTTTAACTTCTTATTCCCCATGCTGGGAATCATCGCCTGCCTTGCTGTCAACCCCAGCTCCCCTTTCTATCCACCGAAATAAATTATCTATATGGCTGACTGCCAATACATGGGCAGGTGTTTGGCAGAACTTGATCCTTTGGTTGCAGAGCAGCTGGCACTGCGAAGAGGGAACAACGATTCAACTGCTGACGCCACCTGGTCAGGGAGGTTACTGATTTGTCGAACCACGGTTATGGAAGGGGTTTGAATGAAGAATAGCAAAATGCACACGCACACGGCTCGGTTTAATGCATGTGCACATAAGCAACGATTTTGGACCGAAGATAGGGGATGGCCGGCACCTGCAGACGGTGCAACTAGAGGCTGTGGCGCCGTGACGCGGTGAGAAGCCTGCTGCAGAAGAGCTGGCCGTTCAAGGCTGTTCGCGTTTTCTATCCGTCTAGAAACATCCTCGTTCGAAGATAAGGGATAAGTTTGTCCAGAGCTGTGCTAAGAAAACTTGCGTCTGGCGGTGCCAGGCTTCGTTGCCAGCTGTCGCCAGCAGAGCTAGCTCGGCTTCGCACGAAATGGGCAATCCCTAGATATATAGAATACTACTATGCTAAGGTCAACGAATCTGCTGTAGATTATTGCTGTGTATTCTTTCAGGGTTAACGGATAGGATTTCTCCTGCTTTGCAGGAAAGGTCGCGGGCGATATTTGTGAGGGCGGGTACCTTCCTGACAGGAATACGCGTTTGGCTTGCATTAATCATATGGCGGATTCCATACGTCTCGCGTGTGTACTTTCGCGATGATAAGATTCCGTAACCAAATGATTGACAGGTTCGGAGGTCTTGCGTGTGCCATCCAAAACCCAAAACATTTTTATCACTGGATAAGACAATGTAATTATAAAGAGATTGGTTATGTTCAGACTTCGCGCGTACAAGTTCGTCTGTTGGTGTAGCGTCCCGAAACTTTTCCCGTGAAATCAGCGCATTTGATTCTGTAAAATGCTATTAACTATATCAAACTTCAATGTATTGACAGATACTTAAGGTTTCATAATTTGTGGAAAAATTGCGTTCGACTAATGAAGGGGTGGTTGCCTAGAAGTCGACAAAAACATCTTACGAAACAACATTTCATCATCGAAAAAACATTTTTATTCTTTGCGGTCTGGTAATGTATTTCAGGTGCGCAACCCTCTCATACGAGTGACGTTGGAGCGTTTCTCACAATAAACTTGCACGCTTGCCCCCAATCCATGAAAACTCCAACCATTACTTTGTTTGCCCCGTGTCTGGAAATTATGTTATTGATTATTCTTGGCGCATCATGTGTGGGCGAAATCCAGACCGATATTCCAAAAGCAGTCGTCGTACTTCCTGCTGAACGAAGCAACCGTGAAGACAGAGATACTAAACCCAGACCTCTTATTTAAGTTCGTAGTTGCATATTGTCTTTATAAGATATATCACCTCTAGGTCATTAAATTTTTGTACTTGTTGTCATCTGGCCTCGACCTTGCTCTCTTCGTCAAAGTCTTTTACGGCGCCCCTATAATTAAACTCCCACGATGGCCTGGCCACAAACCGTGCTTTAATATCCTGCTATCTCCACTAGTAGGTCGTTACATCCCCTCGGGCCTTGGTGTGTCACCGAGTCTCGCACTTGAGCGCTATCGTTCTTGCGGTGGCCCTTGCGGACTCCAAAAGGGAGGTGAGTATTGCTTGGACTCGATTTCTGATGCTTACTTATTGGCTTGCGCACCCCACTATTGCGCCGGGCGAATCAGGGCTAAGCAACTTTTGTACACATTAATATTGAAATAAAGTATTTTTTACAATCTATCCGTTGATGCTCTTGCTTTGTAGAAAGAGAGTGCTTGCGAGCCAACAACGTGTTTAGGGTCGTGTGCGCTTTTGAGCCGCTTCCCGTTGCACCCGTTCCCGATGCACAGGCGCAAGTCAGTTGCGTGACGCGCTCGGTTCTGCAATGATAATTGGCTAAATTCGCAGTTGAGAACCAGCTTCGTCCGGTTTCCGTTCTAGTGACTCGTACCGATGACGCTGTCCTGTGACGGGGCAAATGATGATTTGTGGGCTTCTGGAGTTCATATCGTCAGCGAATGCTTGAACATATATAGCCCATCTAGCTGTCTTAGCAGTCAGCCTTGTTCTCCAGGTCCCTCTGGCGGGCTGGTTGGGCTCGCCGAAAAGCATTCTGGCGACCTCGCAGCCGTTACATTCGCAATTCAAGATTCAGCTAATAGGAGCAAGCGTATTCGCCTTAATGCGGAGCCCAGCGTACGCGACGGTGCTGTGCAAGCGTACAACCACGTTGGGAATTCACAGGCAACGTCTGCACAGCTCACTAACAGTGTGACGCCATCCTCACAGAATAGTTGTGGAATAGAACCGTTTTTACAACTGTCCGGCGGACCTAAAAATTTCTGCAACCATCTGTCATCTGGTCACATCGGGGGAAACTTGGCAATCTCTACGAATCTCCCCTGCGACGCGCAGCCCCCGGCACCTGGATCCATGCCCGAGCTGCCCAGCCGCGTGCTACTGGGCTTCTCGTGCTCGGATGGTCTCCCGGGATCCGGCGCTTCGTCTTTTGCTCCTGAGAAACCGTCCTCCTGCTCCGTACCATTATGGCAGCCGCCGCTGCTGCAACCGCAACCGCAGTCTCAGCCGCAGCCCCAGCCGCAGCATCTCCCTGCGCTAGAGTCATTGTATCAACCGCTCCAACCGCTCTACCAACCGTTCCAGCAACCGCAGCAGCAACCGTTCCAGCAACTGCAACAGCACCTACAACAGCAACTCGCACAGTTGGTCTCGGAGCAGCCGGCGCTCGTCTGCTCGAATCCCATCGGTGGCATGGCACTTTCCTTCACTGTGCTTGACTCTGCAGCTTCGGCGGCGGCAAGCAATCAGCTGGCCCCGTCGGTTTTGCCTCCGAATGGGTCGTCTTTGCAAAGTTGTGCTACGCTAGCCGGAGGTTGCGGGCCTTCAGTTGGTGGTTTCTCCCTGCCTTTCGTCTTTACTGGTTCGAGCACAGTCACAGCCGCATCAGTGGCGGCGCCGCCGGTGCCAGTGGCGCAGACGGGGGTGTTGCTGCCCCTTACTCGAACCTTACCGTCGACGCTGCCCTGCAGTGATGTGCCCTGCAGCGGTTTCTTAAACCCCAGCCTGGTGATGCCGCAGAAATTTAGCATTGGCTTGGGTGGGGTCCCAATGGCGCCGCTGGCCCCCCCGGTGCTGTTCAGCTCGCTTAGTAACATCGCGGCCGGTGACGCGCCGTCAGCAGTCGCCATCGCACCCCACGTCAATGTAGTGGCGGCGCCGCCGACGCTTTGGCAGCATCAGCCACCTTCGCTGCTGGCACCGCAACCGAAGACTCCTCGGTTTGCCTACTTGCCGGAGACGACACGCTGCGGGGCTGCAGTCTCGGGCGTTACTGGCCCTAAGGTTGTGACCCATGGGTCGCAACCCCAGCTGCAGCCCCAGCTGCTGCTTCAACCGCTGAAGCAGTCGCAGCAGCAGCAGCAACCGCAGCTGAAGCTGAAGCCTCGGCAAACGCACCCCCGACGTGTGAGGCCGCCGTCGCCGCCGCCGCCGATTACGCCGTCGACGCCGCTGCAGCTCGCATCGCTTGGGTCCGATGACTGGATTCTCCACGCGGTGAAGGTCTTGGGTATGAGTGAACCTGACACGGCACGGCTGGCGCTCCATTGCTGGCGCAGGGTTTCGGGGCTGCCGCAGCTCCATCACGCCGCGCGGCTTTGGCCGACAGTCGCGGCGGGGCGGAACCTTTACGCGACGGCTTGTTTGTGGGTGAGCACTTTGTAGCCTGTGTACGGCAGGTCTCTTTTCCGGAGTTTTTCTGTTGTGATGTTTTTTGTATGTGACGTTTGTATGTACGAATATAATAATACATATGCGATTCCTGTAGTATTGTTGCTGATAACTGCATCCGCGACTCGCTCCCTTACCTGAACCTTATTGCTGTCCACAGGTAAGCATTAAGTTGGAGGAGAAGCGGCGCGCCGCTCCCGGCGGGGTGGTGCTCGCGCATATGGCTGGTGTGACAGCCGCTGCACTGTGCTCGGCTGAGCTCGCAGTCATGAACTGGCTCGGGTGGAGGCCCTATGATGGCTACCGGCTGGACGAGAGCCATCTCCTTGTGTACATGTAGACACATCCCCGTGCGGTGCATCATCATCACTGTGGGGATGGTCGCAAGTTCAAGTCCCGTACATTGCTTGGCGCTGTACGAGATATGGATCTGTCGTCGGATAAGATTTTTTGCTGAGTTCACGCGTTCACGCCAAATGGTTACTTCGTATCCGGATTGCACGCCGGCGTGGTGGATCCGAATACTCTAGGGCAGGTGCTGGAGATTTCGGGCGGGCGGTGATAGGCTCGTGTGTACGCATGCTGCGGTGTCGTACTTAGGTTTCGCGCATCGGCGCATGGATAGAAAGGTGCAGGTAATTGACGGGTAGCCGAGCGTACCCCGCTCATGCGGCGTGGTCGCCGCGAGCTACTTAGGGCCGAAGGATCATGTGTAGGCCTTAGGCTCTAGAGGTGCTCGTCATCGCAGATTG
This sequence comes from Volvox reticuliferus, assembly GCA_019650235.1. Classification (NCBI taxonomy): domain Eukaryota; kingdom Viridiplantae; phylum Chlorophyta; class Chlorophyceae; order Chlamydomonadales; family Volvocaceae; genus Volvox; species Volvox reticuliferus. The sequence continues at coordinate 805,097 of BNCP01000030.1, forward strand.
ACTGAGCGATTTCAGAACTCCTCGGGTGCGGATCCTGAGGTCAGGACCTGGACAAAAAAGAGTAGCTGTCCCAGACACTATGTACGCCTGATGTATGTATTGGGAACTTGCGCCCTCGCTTGGCCGATGTGGCCGCTGGTGCCTGTGGGCGATTTTGGAGCTGACGTAGGACAGGTTATACGTAGAAGCAAGTTTTACAGCTATCTTAATATATCGTCTGCTAACGTCTGCTGCCAAACATTACTACAGTGTGGCTAATTGTCGGTCCATAAATCATCAGAGTAAAATCGACGCTGGCCTGTGGTGGTTGAATGTCAGAGCGCCGAAACCACAACTTGTCAACTTCGGACTCCTGTGTGCGTGTATGGGTGTGTATGTGTATGTGCGTGTGTGTGTGTGTTTATGTGCGTGTGTGTGTGCGTGTGTGTGTGTGTTCATGTTTGAGGCTCCGACTTTTGCAGCTACTGCTATCCACGCCCTTGCCTCCAGACATATGCGGGCGTCTGGTCATTAAGTCGTGTTTTCTTACCTCCTCGCCCTTGCGCGACGCGACGCGGCACGGCTCTTGGGGCAAACCCTCACATTTCCGATGTTACTTCAAGCGAATGCGGTTAGAAGGTCTTTTGCTGCTGCGCTGCCGGTCTCCCGGATGTCCGGGCACTGCCGCGTACACAAGCAGGGCGGCGGCGCGCTTCATTGCGCGGTCACGCAACACTGCTGTGCTGTCCGATGCAAGGCGATTTCGGTCAATTCCTGTGTGCGTGTGCTTTATATGTTTTGGTCGTACATACGCCGTTATGACGTTGGTCATGAGTCTTTGGGCCGTTGCAAAAGGCTTGGCTTTGCGCATGGTTGGCCCCTGGCTGGGTTACGGAACGGGGACGGACTGCCAACATATCCGGCACCACGCGCCCGTATTTTCATGTACGAATGCGCAACGTACATGTGCGCGCACGCATTGTACAGCATAAGCATATGCAGTCACGTGGATGGCCGTTCAAAGTGCAGCGCGTCCGCGTCCGCGTTGTCGTCTATGCCGGCCGTGCAGCCTTGCCCTGGGCAGGTGACTGCGACTCAAATCAGGGTGCAGTACAGATGCCATTTCCTCCGTAACGTAACTTCCTCGAGTAACATGGATCGGGAAGAGTTGCTGTACCACGGTCATTGTACGACAGGGGCTGCGATGAAGTGCAGCGTCTGTGTGTGTATGTGTGTATGTCCGGTCCCCGCACATGCGTGCATTCCGGGGGGAAGGCTCCCTCGCGTTGGTGCGCTAGTATCTTGCCTGTTGCTTCTCGGCCAACCCTCCCCCACCTCCGTCTCCGTTTGCCTTTCCATGCATTTGTGAGTTCATGTTCGTGTGCCAAGACGTGACCGGGGTTACCCAATGGAAGGCTGTGTTTTGGTTTGTTTTTTTGACGCGTGTGTCAAATCGTCATGTGGAAGCGTCGACCTTTGGTGTTGCCGCGTAAATGTCTCCAAACGAACTCAAACGTAGGAAGGGTTACAGAGCGGTGGACAGACAGGCGCCGGTGAGTGGGGAATACGTCGTTTTGATGTCTTGCTGCTATTTGCTCTTTTTCTCTCGTCTGGTACTGATTGGTTATGAATGGTTTGAAGGCTTCGTTTTTCTCCCTTCAGGTGCTTTTATGCCCCAGGAGGAAAGGATTCGCTGTCGGTGCCAATAACCGCGCACAGGCAACCACGGTGTCTCAGTGCACTTGGCACTTTGCGCTGACTCGTCCTCCTCCTTCTTCTTCTTCTTCTTCTTCTTCTCCTTCCTGGTCAACATCGATTGATGAAGCGACCATGCCTGTAGGGCAAGAGTCCGTATGTACGGTTAAATGGCATGTGGGCGCGTGTGATAAGGTAGAAGGCTCAAGAACATGGCAAGAGGGCAAGAGAGAAGGGACTTTTCCATGAGACTGTGGGTGATGGATTAAAATGGTTACATAATCGAAAGTACTTGCTGCAGTGCTACGTCGGAGGATGGAGGGCTCTCGCTGAAGGAGGAGGGGCTTTGTGTGACATATGCTGATTTTTACGTATGTCTCTATTTCAGTCCGTTGACCGAACTGAAGAACTGCATATCACAAACACACAAACACACATACACACACAGGCGGACATGACATGCACTCCAGGCGCTGCATCTTTTGTAGTGTTAGTTGGTGGTGATAGAGCTGAGGGCTCGTTTGTGACATGTCGCTGGTGCCTCTGGTGCCTTCCAGATCCGTTGTGGTGTAGGGGCGAACAAGAAGGGCTGGCTGAATGCGAGGCCAACGTGCGGGAAGGAGAAGTAAGTAGAGCATGGAGATGCAGATGAAGATGGCACAAAGGGACGGGATAAATGAGCATATGAGAACCGGAGGGTCTAGCTGGCGGGCAGGCAGGCAGGCAGGCAGGAAGCCAGGTGGCTTCTGCTGGCAGGCAAAGAATGTGTGTGTGCGCGCTATTCATATAGAGGACGAACCTGCCAAAGATGCTGCTAGCGTTACCGATACATAGCTCCTGGAGGTCAAATTGGTCCCACAGTGACTGTCATCGTCGTTAGAGTATGATATGGTCACATCATAAGTTGCGGCTATTATGAAAAGGTGAAGTTAAGGATTTGTTCTCAAGCAGGTGAGCAGTACAGTAGCGCACTGAACTGCCCGTATTGAACAGAAGACTTTCCTGTGCAGCGGCTGAGGTTTTGAGGTCGTGTGGATTTGGGCTGTTGCGAAACTGAGCCCGCCAAATAAGCCAGGCACAGGAGGAAACGTTTTTGTCGCGGCAGTTTTGACCTATGCAGGCACAGGTGGAAAGGGACAGAAAGGATTATGATGGTTGCCTTAAGCCTTCACAAGGAAATGCACGATAATTGTTTTTTCCTTCGAGCGCGGTAGGTATGTTACGTGATGGTGTACTACATGGCGAGAGAATCTTTTAAATCCAGTTTGATGTCAAAAGCCGTCAGGTATACATATATCATAACAGCTGTTGACTGTTTGGAGGCAAATTTCACGCGCGCACTGGCGTCCGCGAAAACTCATGGTTCATGGTGCTCGGTGGCTCAGAGAAATTGACATCTCAGATCGAATTTTGGGGCTACAAGAAAAGTATTTGGCAAGGTAGTGCAGCAGCAGCTTGAGATAGGAGCATGGATAGGGCGCTATGCATGGATGGGTTTGAGCTGGCTGTTGGCGGTTTCTGGCTGTTTCTGGCGGGAGGGAGAGTGGTTGGAAATACAATCACACGTTAAGGCTCCTGCCACGTCTCCTGTCATGGAACTATTAAGGCCGTGCCAATCAGAAACGCTTAGGTCACGATCCAATGATGGAGCGGCCATTATAACGCAATCCACAGTTGGGACGGACCCATCAGTTTCATTCTCTGTCGATCAGGGTCGATCTATCGAATGCACGTCTCGCAAGGTTGTGGTTGAGGTTGAGTGGTGAAAATGGAGGGCCGCGGCCTCAGCATCTTCCCCCTCTGTGCCGCCTTGCAGATTAGGTTAGCTGTATACTCGGTGTCGGTGGACAGTGTCGGTGGGGATGTGGGTTTCGTTCAGCTGTACGGGGGGTAACGTACAGTGCAGGTACGGCTACCAGTGGACATTGGCCTGCTTGCGAGCGAGTGGGAGCACAATTGAAACCAAATCCGCTTTACATGAGCATGTGTCTGTCTGTCTGTTATATCTGTCTGTCTATCGGTGTCCCGCGATACCCACACGTGTGTGCTTATCTACGTCGACATGGAGGAGGGGGAACAGGAGGTCTCATGGCACCTGCCGTACGAGTACAGTAAAATCTGCTTGTCAGTTAACTAAGCGATGTCGCCGTGTAAGCGAAAGAAGAAAATCTGAGTTTTGGACACCTGACACCGTGTTCTTCACAGGAATAAGGCCCGTGTAGAGACTGTGGGTTCCCCCGGACATGGTGGTTTTCGGACAGTACGGCAGATGTGCTGCCGCCATTTGTCAACACCACGCGGCGGGTTTCGCATTGTAACAAAGGCTTCAAACACATACACATAAACACATGTATATACATACACATCGTGGGCATGTGAACGAAGAGCTGTATAATATAATAATCTTGTGCCCCTCCTTCAGATCTCAAGATCTGTCGTACAACAGATATAAATCGGAGGAGCAGGCAAGCTTTGCCGTACAAACTGTGCTGTACAAGCCTATTGCACTATTCCATTATCCTGGCCCTGCGCGGCGATTTTTGTTTTTGTTGCGTGCGTGGCCTTGGGTCTTGTCGAACTCTACCCAGCGCCCGTGCGGTGGCGAAGATCGGGCCTAGGTGTCTGATACCTAATTCTTTTAATTGCGTTTGGAGTGAACCCTAACGAACGTAATCACGATGGATGGATTTCAATATGATGGGTGCATAAAGCGGTGACGCATGTCACATCAAATATAATTAATAAAAAGTGCGCCATGTTATCATGTGTATTTTATGTTATGTGTACTGCTTTCATATGTTGGTATCCTAATATTCGCGCACTTCTTGCACGCTCTTGCATACTTAGAAAATACTTCTGCATTTCTAGGAAGCTGGAGGCTCCTCGGCCCAGCAGGGACGCATCGGGGGAATTGGAACCCGTTTCCTGATCAAGTAAGGGTTGTGTACGGCTGAGTACGGCTGAGTACGGGTTCACAGTTCGGGTTAAATGCCAGAGACAAAAAAAGCCCCAGAAGGGACCGCGACTTCTCACACATGCCCTCGGAGGATGCTCTGGGGAGAGGGGGAAGAGCACCTCCACGCAGAACGCCGTGCCCGCCAAGAAGGCAATCACAGAAAATCAGTGCTATGTGGCAGGATGAGGCCAGGGACGGTTCGACGCACCCCCTTATGGGGCTTTCGGCAGTCCACCGCAAAAATGAAGTGCGCGAACGCGCGGGTCGAAAAATGCAAGGCCTCATTATTACATGGGCCTGATGAGCATGAGCTGCCGTTGCGAAAGAAGATGAGTTTAAATATAGTATAGTATCTCGAGGGCAAGTGAGGGAAGGGTATGTATGTAAAACCAGCAGAGGTATTCAAGACTGTGTTGATCTTCCCAAACTTTTAATCCTAGCCCTAAGCCCCTAAAAGCCCCTAAGCCCCCTGTTACAGAGTAATGGTCTGTACAGCAGCAGATGAAATAACAAGGGACCCGCGTTTCGTAACCGCTTATAATCCCTCAAGAACACACAGGCAGGAAGAGGCGGGCGGTCATCAAAGCAGTGGCGGTGTGAGTCACAAATAATGGCTTTGCGCCCATCAAACGCTACCATCGCTTGCATTGCGGCGGTTTGAGCTGTGGGTTACTGTATTCGCAGCCGTATCACGGCTCTCTGCTCATCACAGCCCATCGCTCTAACCAAGTGTGGTTTCTCGTGGTGACGCGGAAACGGCATGACCTCAGCTGAATTGGGGTACCGATTCGGAGTTGAGTCAAAAGTCATCAGGGGCATCACGGTGAAAGTTGCAACACCTGTGTGGGTCGCAACAAATTTCGTTCTTTTAGCGAAATTTTGTGCCCGCCACTATCGACATGTGCTTCTTTGCCTAAATTGGCATTGCACGTTGCACTGCATTATTTGTTGACCCTAAGATCAATCAATCGAAGGGTGACCAGTGCAACAACCAGTGCAACCGTAAAGGCCAAATGCGCGGGTCGTGTCTACCCAGACCAAGCATTAATCTTATAGGATTTGGATAAGGCATCCCATCAGTTTTCCAACGCATTTTCTAAGTTGACGACTAGGATTTTTTTTATCATAAACAGGTTGGCCTGCATTCCGTACCATGCGTGAGGTAAGAATCGCGCTGGTAAGAAGCTAGGAACACACGCCGGGAATAGCAACTGCACTAGATGGGATTTTCCATCAATGAAAATCAATCAGTGCAATTGAAGTAACCTGGTTTTTTTCCAGCCCCATTTACATTCACAGGCAAACGTACTACGCTTATCGACATGAGCCCAACAACACAGCGTGGAGATAGCCCAACGCGTTCAGGTGGATATTAATTCCAAAATATACTGATCTCTTCTTGCGACTGTTGCATCAATGATTATCAAGGGTTCAAGGCTGCCCATTTAAGACGTACCTGATATGTACTGACCTCGGATGCAATCCACAATACTATCGCGCCGAAACTGTATTGCAGTCCATTATACTACAGCGCTGAAGCTGTACTTGTACGCGTCTTATATGATAAAAAATTTCTTACAGTGCAGATGCGCGAGGACGCAAGACCGAAAGGCGTGGTCGGCGCTTTGGGCCCCAAAATTTAGGATATGCTTTCATTTCAATTATGCCTAAAAGTAAATATTGCAGTCTGACGGGTATTTATGGGTCACATAACGCGGCATCGGATCAGGAAACACCTTTGGAGCTTGCGCTAAACACTCTTCCGACGCGCGCACCTCGACTGATTCGTGCAGCTTTATTTGAGAAGCTAAATTTTCCTAGCGGTTCCCTTCCCGGGGACATCCTCCGCCGCGAGGCGTGTCGGCGGCACCTTGCAGAGCAGCGCTTTAGGCGTACAGCAACATTCCGCACACGCCTTCGAGCGTTAGAAACATCAGCCGTCGCTGGATTCGTTATTGACTCCGCCACAAGTGCCGCGCGTTCGGCGCCTGTCGGGACCGCGCTTGGCCTTGGCCAGCAGACAACCCAAACCGCGGCATCCGGCACCACGAATGCCAGCAAATCCGATTTTCCATCAACGCATGTCTCAAGCGATACGGCCCCCGTCAGCTCCTGCTCTGCCGGTGCTGCAGTAGCAGCAGCGCAGGCATCCCCTGAGTCGAACGCAGCAGCCGACATAGCAGCGTCAGGGGTGATTCTTCGGGTGACGCCTATCCAATCTGCAGATGGCAGTTATGGCAGGGGCGCCTCCGCCGCCGCCAACGCTGCTGCCGCTGCCAACACCAAGCTGCGCGAGCCACCAGCGCCAGCACCTCGACTATCATCGCCATCACGGACGCCACAGCGGGACCGATACAGCAGCGGATGCTACTCTGGGACTCCGTTGGATGCTACCGATGGCGATTCGGCGATTGGTTTGGTAACGCTATCAGCATCGTCACCATCACTCTCCGAGGAGCAGCCGCGGTCGTCACAGCGCCGCCCACCACAAGACTTTCCTTTCCGGGCTTCACTTCAGCCCTTGCTTCATTCAGCTGACCACCACCAGCAGCACCAGCAACGCCACCAGCAGCAACGCCAGAACATTCTGGATTGCTGTGAGGCGGATGCTTCTGATGCTCCCCGAGCAGCAGCGGAGCATCAGAACCAAGATCCGGATCTAAATCTGGATGAAAAGCGGAGGCGGCGGCCGCCACCGCCACCACAGCAGGAGCGGGAGCAGCATATGTGGGCCACATCTGCAACACAGCAGCCGACAGACCGCCAGCCAGAGGAGCGCTCCTTATGTGGGTCGAAAACGACATGTAGCAGAGGCCCCAGGAATAGCGTTGGCGGCAATGATGGCAGTAGAGGCAAGGGTTACTACAACAGTAGCAGTAGCAGTAGCAGTAGCAGTAGCAAGCACATGAACACTGGCAACTGCAGTGGCGGCAGTGGCGATGATGCGACGGGTAGCAGCCTCGGCAGCACAAGCGTCAGTTATGTCAAATATGACAACGTCGATACGACCGCCAACGGTGACATCAATGGTAACGGTCACTACGAGAAGACGTTGAAGCCCAGTGCGGTGACACGGTCTGGCGACCGGCTACTTCCAACATCGGGGAAGCAGCAGCAGCAGCAACACCAGCAACACCAGCAGCAACATCAGCAACATCAGCAACACCAGCAGCAGCAGCAATTGCAGCAGCAGCAACACCAGCAGCAGCAGCAATTGCAACAGCAGCAGCAGCAGCAGCAGCAGCAACAACAACAAGAACAGCAACCGAAGCAAGGCCGACAAAAGCATCTGAAGGGATTGCGGGGTGGGTGGATGGTGAGTCCTAGGACAGATTCAGAGACGGGCGCGTGCCGGAAAGAGCCGAAGGCCACTCACACAGCTAAGCTTGTGGCGCTTAGCTCAGATACTTCTGACATTGCAGCCGTAGCCGCCGCAACAACATATGCATCTGGCGCTGCTGGGTATGGATTTAGTGCTGTAGAGGCTGTCGTTCCTGCTTCTGCTCCAGCGGCTACTGCTACTGCTACTGTTACTGCTACTCCGCGGTCCGCTACTGCTGCGAACTCCGCGGTCGGCGATCATGCGGATCTGCTCCGGATGCGGACAGACGTATCAGAAGAGCGCATAAAGCATATCGATTACATTCAGAAGGTCGACCTGGGTGCGAAGCTGAATGAGCTCAAAGCGGCTGACGAGGACCTTCTCATGTTCAAGCGGGCCGCTGCTGCTGCCCTCGCGTCCACCGCTACTACGGCCATGAAAGATGATGCGGGCTTGGCATCTGCATTGACATCGAACGTGTCGTCGCAAGAACGTCTTCGGCAGCGGCTGTGGTCTATGTTGATAGACAATGTCCGAGCGTACCCGGTCCATCATGTGGTGACGATGCTGATAGAGACGACGCGGGGCGGGGACAAGCTGGTGGGTCCCAAGATGCCCAAACCCGCGTTGGAGCTCAACACGGTAGGGCGGGTTTTGGGTGGATGGCTGGGTGGATTTTTGTGTCGGTGTTCGGGTGGTTATATCACCTACTTCGCCGCGTAATCGGCCCCTTCTGCCGGACTGCTTCAGTGATTTTTTGGCCGCATGGTTCAGGAGTTACCCTCTGGGGGGTCTGGGGGGTCTGCTTATTAGTCTTATCAGGGTTCATTGTAATACACAATGAGCCCGTCTCTCCCTCTCCTCCCTCCCTCTCCTTCCTCCCTCTCCTCCCTCCCTCTCCTCCCTCCCTCTCCTCCCTCCCTCTCCTCCCTCCCTCTCCCCTCTTTCTGTGGTACAATCATTCAGGTATTCGTAGTTTCTCGATGAGTTATCTCGTGGTGTCTCCGCTCCGTCGTCCTTTGCACGTTTTGGCACATTACCAACTGCCGTGATCTGCACCCGTTTTGCACCCATACAAACCGCAGGACCAACCGGCAGCCACCACGAATGTCTGGGCGAGCCGAGTCGCCGCTTTCCTTCGATGCACCAGCTATCTTCGTATGACCGGGTGGGAGGGCGCGAACTCCAACGCCGTTACCTTGGAGGAATTCGCCGCGACAAGCGGGCTCCTGCAGTATCATGGTGGGGAAAAGCGCGATTAAAATAATGTCGAGCACAAACGAAGTTTTGTTCTTGCCAACGGCTGGCATAGTTTTTAATGTATGACGAAACGTTAAAATGTTCGTGCGCACGAATCGCGTTTTCATTTCAGGTGCTGGATTCCGTTTTATAAAAATGAAACGGGACTCGGTTCTGGAGTCTTGAGACATCCCGGCGTCCATAATGCTGTGCTGCGAGTAAAAAATGTTTATTTCCGCTACATTTCATTGCTGCTCTTCGTTCCAACACCTGTCCGCAATAATACATAAACCCTTCCTTATTCCGATGCGTTCTCACAAACTCACAGGGCTACTTTTATTAAAAGACCTAAGTCCGTCTGCTTCGTGCGCTTTCGATATCCGGCGTTGGAAGCGCCCCTTCCCTGATACACGTGGCGCATTTGCGCCTGATTACCTCAGCAGCTACACTCCGTACAGGATGTAAACTAGAGAGCGTCTAAATTTGGCTTTTCCACTCGTAAAGCCCATACTGGCTTTTTTGACCCTTACGTAAAACGTAGAGGCGCTGACGAGTCCACAGCCCGCAACACTTCAGCAGTTCCGCCTTGCTTGCTCACCGAGGCGCGGCATGGTTTACATCCCACCCGGCCTATTTCCCCCAACGCAGACATCACAACTCCATTGCACTGGAACGAGCTGCACGCGGTGAAGTACGTGCTCAGCAGCCTACAGGTACGATCATCGTACAACGCTTTACGGACGTAGTCTTAAGTACTGAAACAAAGCAATGCAGTTATGCAGTTACATGCTGAATAATTCCAACTGACTGGCTCATCTTATCTGCGCCTTGGGTTGGGTTTGTGACTGCTTACTTGGTTCTCATTTTCGCTGCCAAGATTCGCATCTTTTAGACCGCTGGTTAATCCCCACCTCTAGCCACCTCGCCAGTACACACTGGAAGCCACTCTCCCCCCACTCCCCAGCCGCCAAGATACACAAAAGATTGACAAAACCATCAACCCTTCCACCCTCCCCCTTTTTTCACACCTTCCCCGACTGGATGTGACCTTGTGACCTTGTGACCTTCCCCGGCGGGATAAACGCTATGGCACGTGTGATACGGCGCGCGCATACGTACCGTGCACAGCACAAGTTCGACGTATTCAGAAGGCTAGGAAAGGACGCGGGGTTGCATTCGCGCTTGACCACCATGACTTTTGTCGTGGAGGTAACGCATCTTGCGCTGGCGACACCGGGTTTCTTCCTGAACCCAAGCTTGGGCGAGACAGGGCTCCAGATGGTTATGGGCGTCCACGTCAAAGTCATGTCTGAGGCTTGGGGCGCCATCACAACTGCCAAGCGCCCCATTGCCACCACCGCCACCGCCAAAGCCACCAGAAGCGGCTGCGGTGGCAGCAGCAGCAGCAGCGGTTTGGCAAGGCTCTGGGGCGAGTTTGAGACTAAATACCGCGAAGAGCTGAACAGCATTAGGGCGATCATCCTCCAGAACGACTTTGAAATGAAAGGATCAGCGATAGCCGAAGCGACGGAAGTTTGGGATTGGGAGCAGCGCCGCTGTAACAAAAAGGAGGCTGAAGTGTTCCTCCGGGCCGTCGGGCGTGTGCTGGAGGTGATTCCGGATTTGCTATTTCGAGGCGGCATCAGCCGTGGCCGCGGCGGCGGCGGCGGCGGCGGTGGCGGCGGCGGTGGCGGTGGCAGTGGCGGTGGGTGGGGCAGTGGCACCCTTGGCGACATCCTGTTCATGACCACTGCATCCTGGAGGCAGAAATCGCCTCTGGGTCGTCAAGTACTCGCGTTGGATCAGGGGCAGGTCAGTTTTAAGCCCTCGATTATGAAGACGAGTATTTCTAGAGGGGCTCGGATTTCGGAAGGTGGTGTGTGAGCAAGGTGGTGCGGAGGGTGGGATGTGGCGGTTACGTCCCCGAAAGACTTGTAGATGTGGGTGCCCGATAAAGCGGCGCACGTGTGTGTATATGCCGCTCTCTATCATCTATCTATATACCTAAACCTATCAAGATCTATCTATCTATCTATCTATCTATCTATCTATCTATCTATCTATCCATCTATCCATCTATGCTTCTCCGTCCCTGTCTTTGTCGTTCTTTAATCGGCAGCACGAAGCTTCTCTTTAATCGACATCCGTCCGTCTCTCTCCTGTCCTGATCCCTTCTCTGCCGTCCCCAAAACTTGCAGACCCAACTTCGTACATACTTACCCTCTGCCCCACTTTTCCATCTGATCCTCGGAATGCCGTACCTCCATCACCTTGGGACATTGGATGCGGACACCTGCGTTCCGTTCATCCGCATCCATTCTTGGTATACATTTCACATGCGACCACACTTCTATCCCTTCGGCCGTTTCTCATCCACACGATCGCTCAGCTCTCCAGCCCTCCATTGCTGGTGGCTGGACCGCTGGCGCTCCTGTCCTCAATGCGGATGTTCGCGTACGTGGGTGTGGCCCGATACCTGGGAACACCCGTCGCTGCGGCAGCAACGAAGCTGCGAACATCGCCGCAGGCTGCTGCTGCGGCGGCTGCGGCGGCGGCGACGGCTGCTACAGCACCAACTGCGGCAGCTGCGCTAATGGGACGCAAGGATCATCAGAACGCTGCCGGTGCTACTGCCGCAGCCACCGAAGCGGTGCTGGCCGCCAGCGAGAGCGAGTTAGAGGCCCTTAGAGGCGTTCTCGCAGTACAGGTTACCACCAATCGGGCGCTGACGGAGAAGCACCTGGTGAGGTTGATAGGAAGGTGGATGCCGTAGGAAAGGAAAAGGGGGAGGGGGGACGATGGAGGCAGTGGGGAGGGGGAGTAGGGCTTGGGGGGGGAACGAGGTTTAGGGAGGGGGAAAGGGAGGGGGGTAAGTTTTCCGTCAAAACGTAACCGGCACCTTCAGCGGCCCTCGTCAAAACCCTTTCTTCTCTTCCTCCGCGTCCTCATTTCCCGCCTCCAACAATTCGTCCTCTGCACTCTTCCTCCTACACCACAAACTTTCCGCCCCTCCCCTCTTTTCTACACCTTTTCCCCACGTGCAGCCTCAGGCGCACCACATACCGGTGCTGTCACTGCAGCTGCTGCGCTGTCCATCCCGCCTCTATGAATGCCTCTCCCAGTTTGACGTAATGCTGGAACCTATGGTACATTACGATCATCCAAAGTAAGCAGCACCAAAGCCCAAATCAGTAGTGGTCAGACCCAGAGGGCATCTCGTTATCCCATTCACGGGTGTCACCGAATATAATATGACGATCGTATATCTGGTTGTTGGTGTATTGGCCAATACGCATGGAAGGTTGACCGGCGGACAGGTATACTCCGGTGGGTCCGTTGATAAGGTCCAACTGTCTTTCATTTGTCCACCTTCAATACGGCTATATGTATGGTACCATACACACACACGCGATTCAGTTACCGACCCACAAAAAATCGCGGTCCCGTCTTTTTATTTCATTTCTTTTGAACTTTTAATATTTTGGTGGTGGGTCATGTTTGATTTAGCTACTGCTGCGTTCGGGACCCCGCATCGGACATGTGGGATGCGCAGGGACTCGGACAACACACATTCTTGCCAAGAGCATCCCAAGCTGCTGCAGAAGATTCTGAAGAAAGTTGCGGACTCATTGCGATCCCGCCGAGTGGCAATCATTGAATCCGTTGGAGCATGGGCATTACATTCAGTAATGGTGCTGTTGGCAAAGGTGGGTGGGGGGGGATCTCATATTGATGTGCCCCCCCCCCTCGCCCCGCGGGTTTAACCCGGGGGGTTTGAACTGTTTTTTACAGTTAAACCATCTCAGCTCAGCTCTTCATGTGGGCTGAGATGGTTTAACTGTCAAAACTGCAGGGGTGCACGATCTGTGGAGAGGGTATTTTGTACCCTCCCAGGAGTTAGTTCGTTCATGAAAGGAACCGGAAATCCGACATTCCTCCGAGGCGGGGATCTCACAGGGGGCCTTATATCTTTATTTTTCTTTTCATCGGTGCCATCGGTCATTTGTGTCCGTGACGATAACGGTATCGGACATGAATTACATGGCACTGTATATGGCTCAGGATGGCTCAGGATGGCTCTCCCTTCCTTTTACCACCACCATCACCACCACTACCACCACCATCACCCTGGAAGCCGAATTTCATTCACCCGTCTCTCCCCCATTCCGTAACCTCTTCATGCATCTCCAGCACCGGCAGGATCTCATCCTTGGTGCGGATCGGGACCTGCTCCTGGTGCCCTGGATGCCAGGCCTGGGCGCGGCAACCGAGATGCATGAGTGGATTTTGCATCTCCTGCGTGAAATGTGTGATGGTGGGCCGCTGCGTCGGGGACAACAGCTCCAGCCGCCGCAGCAAGGGGCATCAAACCCGCAAAATAAGGCGCGGAAGGAAGATCAGGCAAGATCGGGACGAACAGCAGTGGATGCAACCACAGGGGCCCACCGCCAACAATCGAGTGGCTTGGAAGACAGCAGAGCAGGAAAGGGAGGGGGAAGTCTGGGGACGAGGGAGGGCGCTGAGGTGGAGACCTTTATGAAAGCAGCCCAACAGGGTAAGCTACCACTTCGAGCAGACTGGCGCATCCGCCGGCGCATTGCAATGATGGTCTCAATTTCCGCAATGCTGGATCTCTGCGAATGTGAGGACGCCGGCCACACCCTCCCCGAATCGGCACAAACGATGGAGCGCCTGAAGAGCATCAAGACCCTCGTGATGAAGACGCCACCACTGCTGTTTGTGCTGGATTGTGCTAAAGGGGGAGGGGACATAGGAATACTGCAGACGAAGCAGGAGGTGTGTGTGGATTGATTTGGTGTGAGTGAATGTACATCAGCATAGATGTCGATGTCGGTGTCAATGTCAATGTCGATGCTGACACTGACACAGTGGCTTTATGAGGCCCATGGGCTTTATTATCTGCGGTGTCATTTTTCCTCGGAGAGTTTGTTCATATAAAAGCGCCCCTCTCTCGTTTGTTGCGTCTTGCCAGCACCAATATTTTAGACCATCCTTGCCTTTCCGCTCTTCTGTTTCCGCATCCCGATATATCGTTCCGCGCGACAGTTTGTTTGTTTCTCCTCCGCTTTGTTTGCATCACACCTGGTCCAGACGCAACACACCCTCTGTCTGGCCATGGTATATCTTGAGGGAGGGGCCAAGGTAAAGTGGAGGGGGGTGGGGTTGTAGATCTCGTCCTTTTTTTGTTGTGAAATAAGAAATGCGCTTTTAACGCAGGGCATCTCGTATCTTGACTTATATGGACAGCCGGTGAGGCTGGTCGTTCGTGGCTGTTTAGAATGTGAGTATCTCCCAGACCTAGCCAGCACCCAACGACTTATGCAACGGGGGCCCCCACGTGTCACAAGTCACGTGTGGAACACCGACTTGGGGCTTACAACGTCGGGTTTTATTAAGAATATATATATATATATATATATATATACGTCTCGTGCTTTCATTGCAGCGCGATGAGAATACGCAAATATGTGGTATTACGAAAAATATCTAGGTGACTTCGTTCCAGCGGAACAAGCCGCTCGGGATTCCGGGTTTTGGGGCTTTTAGCACCAAATTCGTGTTTATGTGCAGTACACTGTGCAGTACACTGAGTTTGTATCTCCTTTCTCTCTCTTCTGGAGGTAATGCCTTGGGCCCTCTTAATGGCCCTCTTCGTGATCCTCTTCATGACCCTCTTGATGGCCCTGCCAGCATACATGCTTTTGCCATCCCCTGCCTACCATGGCCAGTCCCCATAGCCCTCAAGGAGTTTCAACACTCCTTGCTGCAATCAGTTAAACTTATCGAAGCTTTTCGGTTCTTTCGTTCTTTTACCACAGGTTACTCATATAGTGCTAAACGAGTCGCCCTTTGACGTATTTCCTGGTTGTCCAGATTCCAAGATATCGCATCTTTATCATCATATTAATTTTTGTGTTTGCGTGTACCGTACGTACTGTATGGCGACTACAGGAGGAATATCTTATGCGTTTATTGCCGCTGCTTGGAGCCCCGCTTCGGATTGACCTTACTCTTTTGCATGCATTCGACTTTACACATGCTCGCAGCGCGGAGCGCATTTTGCTAGGGGTGCAGATAGGTTCACGCAGTTGGTGCATGTTGCGGGATGCTGGTGCTAGTGGCGGGCTGTTATTACCCCGCCACTGAGGTAGCAGGCTGGTGGTCGCAGGCTCGTCTTATGCGCCCTCGTACCGGCTCGTCTTTTTGTCAACGCTTCGGAATTGCGTGTGTGCTCTCAGGAGTTCTGTTTCCTGATGCGGGGTATATGTAGCGATTGCAACACAGACTCCTCGCACACAGACCCGTCTGTTTGGATTTCTTGTGGTGATCGTTAACCTGCGAGTTAAAGTTAGCCGTGTGTGATCCGATGCTCTAGTACGGCATTATTGTGGATGGAGGTAAGTTTAGGAGGTGGGAAAGAGAGGACCTGGCCTCCATTGATCGGTTATGATTCACTGCGGTATGGTGTTCGGTTTTCGATGTAGCAAAAAAACAGACTCTTATCACGTGATGTAAAATAAAGTGAGGAATAAAAAAGTGAAGAATAAAAATGTGTGTAAAAGGGACTGGGACTTGGGTTTCACGTCTCCCAAGGAGCGGCTTGCGTCATCTTCCATCACGGCCTACCCGTTGAGTGGGTGTTTGTTTACATTACATTATCCAGGGGGAAGAGTGGCCTATTAACTTGGGCGTGCAGGAGGGGGGAGCACGGTTTCGGCGCACACACGTCATCAACGATTGCCACCGCATCCATGCCTCGTTTTCCATTACTCCGTACGCAGATTCGATTCCGGTACAGCGGTACAAGACGACGCATCTTGTTCGGACCTCTCAGTCCTCAAGTCCGGTGATGGGCGAAAAGATAAATAGTGATGGCGGCCTGGCGTGTAGAGCGAGGATGGGATTCGGGGTTCGCACAGGTAGCTGCAGGCATGAATACGGAACATTGCTATCTAGTGTTTGGATGGGGGGTTTCGGAGCTGTAGGGACAGGGTGGGATTACAGCGGTTACCTTGTGCAGCGCTTCACGGTATATAGTGTATCACGACAGACCACACCCTATGTACCCGACACACTTTGTTTTGGAACGACCGGGCCAACCAATAGATGCTCCATCCTTTTAATCGTGTAGGTGGGCGGTGCAGGAGATTATGACCCCTGCTGCCTGCACCTGCCAGCAACGCCCCTGCTTTGACTAAAAGTTTGAATATGCTTATAGCAGCCAGCAATCCCATAGGAAGAAGATTGAGTACGTATGCCTAAGATGAGGCTAGTCATCGCTTTGTGCAGCTTCACGCAGGCATAGTTGACACATTAGCAAGGACCTGCAAGGACGATATGGGCTCATCCGGCTCATTGGCGCTGCTTAACGTGGCTGCACGCGACCATAGTTCAGCAGCAACGCTAGGCAAGAAGATTTACATGCTCATGTGAGATGGGTTTCCATGGTGCGTTTTGGGATGGATGTGTGCGCGAGGCGAGTAACCGCCAGCATCGGCTGTGTAGCCAGCTGAAGCGACGGATCTATCTATTCCCGCGACAGAGGAGATCCTTAATGGGTTTTGGTTTAATAATCAGTGTGATAACATATACCTGTCATAGTCTTTCGTTCTCAGTCCAGCTTTCCGCGCGTCATGCTCTTCGGGTTTGTATGCCGGTGTATGCGAAGGTTACAATCACGGGTTACTTTCGCTACAGTCATCTTTGGTCTCGTCTTTTTTATTGCAAAATAAAAGCATGCAATTCCCGACATTTAACATTTTAAAGTACTGATCAGGTTTACTTGGGGCTGCGTCTCGGAAATCCAGCTCTTGGCTAGAACACGCCAAGAAGACATTGCAGCAATTTTTGTTTGCCTTCAATAACGTTTCTGTAAGAGAGATATTTCGACGATGGTTGCCACCCTTAGTCTAGACCACCTAACAGCTACACTGCTGGTACATAGTATTCGACAAGCCCGTCAGCCAAGAAAGAAATGCGAGTCACGACATTTATTTTCATGTCAAATTTCTCAAGCTCGCTGACTAGTTCGCTGCTGGCTTGCCGGTCTTGGGGAAGCAATTTTGTTCGTGAACTCATGTTGTACAGATGCACGCGGCCCTGTAAGCTTTTTGACTGGCAGTATAAGCATATTGCAAAGTATGCACTTAAAATACAGTGATTTCAATTAATTAGTGCGAATGTAATGCACAGCGAAAGCTGGGTAGATTTGTCCCATGGTCAGACTCTTGCCTTCGCTATCTGTTCTTCCTAGTGTCAGGTGAAACGAGCTTAATTCTTGCAGCTGGTGATTTTTATTGTCCACGTTAGTTACGCAGCCACGAGCGTTGCTTAACCACCGTCCATTCGATAAGCCTTCCCGACTGGAACTACACCCTTAGAGGCCGCATCTGAGTCAATAAAATTACCATGGATTCAAATATAGATTCCATTTTAGGCGGAGATTGCGGTGCAATCGTTGACGGGAGCGACCCAAGTCGCTCTAACTCGTCTGCTCCGTCCTCCGCCCCCTCGTTCTACACTGATCTTAGCTCTCCCAAACACGGCCGAAGTCGTAGCTCAAGCCCTCCAGCCGCGAGAGCAGCAGCTCCTTCCCCTGGCCAAACCTACAGCAACTTACGTGGCGCCGCGGCGTCCACACACCCTGTCCCACCCGTGGAGCTCCCGGAGCCTGAATTCGGACCCGGTTTAGCACGCGAGCTCTCCTCCACTTCCACCCCCTCCCCTAGCTCTGTTCGCTCTCCAGTGGCGATTCCCCCCCCATCCTCCATGCCGGTGGCTCCTGGGCAGCCCCCAACCGTCCCTGGCTCCATGGTCACGTACGTCAGGGCGGTTCCCGCCCCGGCACCTCCACACGGCCCGCACTATCCTTACACACAGCATCCGTCCTCCTTGCCGCACCACCCACAACTGCACCCTAACCAGCAACACCTGCCGGTGCAACAGCAGCAACAGCAGCAGCAACAACAGCAGCAACAGCAGGCATACCAGCTCACAGGGGCCCAAACCATGACTCGGAATCAGGGCATGGTTGCCGCCATGCTACAGCGAGCCAACAGCGCTCCCCCTAGTCGGGCAAACGGCGGAGACCGCGCCGGCACTCTCAAGAGCGCCGATTGGGCACAGCCCGCCACTGGCGGCGCTGGCGACGGCTTCGACGTCACCCTAAGCTTGCACGTGGAGCCCATACCCAAGCCCGCCGGGTCGGTGGTAAAGCCATATGGGTTCCTGCCGCCGCCCGCGACGCCGCCGCCGTTGAAGCCTAAGTGGCCGACCGCTCGGCTCGTCTCCTCTAGGCGCAGCGCAGCGTCAGCTTTTACTTCCTTCGCTGCCGCACCTTCCTCTGCCCTCCGCATCACTGGCCTTGGAGGACAGGGAGGTAATGGCGGCGGCACCGCCACCTCGGCGACGCCTCGGGCTCAGCAGCCGAGTAATACTCCGGCCCCACAATCGAAGCGTTTCAGCAGCCACCGGACTAGATGCCTGGTCGAGAACTTGGCCTTCCTATACCGAGGCAACACCTACAACCCACCCATCAACGAGCGGATTAATAAGTTGCTTGAAGTGGTGCTCCCGTCGCCAACCTCCACCTCCTTGGTGCTTCATGCTGTGCCGCCGCCGCCGCCAACACCCCCGGAAGCGACGACGGCGCAGATTGACCGTGTGCTGCAGCAGCGGCGAGAGGCGGCGGCGGCGCAGCGGAATTACCCAGATGGTGCTGCGGCCGCCGACGCCGCTGCAGTGACGGCTACTTTTATGCGGTGGAGCAGTCGTCGCGCCGGCGGGGCCGCCGGCAGCGGCGCAGCTGCCCCACCCCCGCCGGCGCTGCGCAGCTTCAGTGTAGCCTCCAGTTGGCCGTCACGCGGCAGTGAAGGGGCCGACGACGCCGGTGGTGGCAGTGGCGCCAGCGCCAGCGCCAGCAGCGGCATGGGTCTTGGAGCCGGGGGCGCGCTGCGTCGCGGACCCAGCATCTCTTACGGCAGCAACATGATGCCGGAAGCCGCGGAGGGTGGCACGGGTATGGCCTTTGGGTCGGAAATACCCTCCGGGTTTACACCGTTCGGTACCGCCGCCGCCGCCTCTGCACGGCGCGCCTCGGGCTCCGAGGTACTGCAGCTGCAAGGTGTCTCGTACAAAGCGTCGAGGCCGCCAACGCGTGCGATGTCGGAAATGCAGAGGCCTGGAATAGGCTTCCGAATGCAGACGCTGGTCCCCGACGAGGCGCCCCAGATGCCACCGCAACAGAACTCATACACGCACCCGCACCCCTCCTCAATTCAGCGTCCGCATCCACCTCCGCCGTCCCCACCGGCGCCATTGGCGCTACCCCCCCAGCAGCAGCAGCAGCAGCAGCAACCAGTGCACCTCTCCCAGTACCATATTCACCAGCTTCAACTACAACCAGAACAGCAACTTGAACCACAACAGCAGCACTCGCAGCGATTCTCGCAGCTCGCGACCCGCACGCAGGTACTGCCACATCCACCAATGAGCAAGGGCCCGGCCACTGTATGGATATAGTAACCAACAACGACAAGTAGTAACGACGCGTGGGGGGGGACCTGCGTACGGCTTCGGCTCTGGACATGTAAACCTCCACATCTGCATTTCCTGCGGGATGTGGTTTTCATGGTGGTGCTATTTGTGTGCGTTCCCGCCTCTCCCCCGTAACCCATTCCTCGCTTTGGTTTGGTCAACGCTGGCCGGCGTTGAAGAGTTGAAGAAAGGGCGCCGGATGGCGGCTTGGGGTTGCGAACGGGCGGGGCGGGGCGGGGCGGGTTCACGACAGTGTACGGGTTACTATAAGCTTTATTTCATGCTGGCTAAATCGATGGCGGGGGGATTATCTGAGCTTATTTTCACCATCACCATCACTGGCTCACATCGTACGTGCTGGTGCTGGCCTGGTAGTGAGGCAGCAGCGGCGGCAGGGGCACGATCCGCAATGTCCCACTTGGTCTGGTCATTGTTGGCATGTCGGCACACACGTCTTTACTTGTATATATAGATATGTACTTATGACTGGCATGGAATCGCATTATTGCATTTATGCGTGCTTGCTTGCAGAGGCGGCGCCCCTGAGCTTTTTAAGAAAAGCAGGTATGAAGGATACTCCTCCATCACACAGTCCGCACAGTCAATGAGTCATTGACAGGGCTTAAATACTTATGCACGGCTTATTAGGCACGAATACGCTCCATCGGTATGTGTGTGTGTGTGTGTGTGTGTGTGCGCATGCGGGCTACTGGCTCTAAATGATAGGTCTGCGGAGCAGCGGCACTGTTTGGACCGACTACGTATGTACTGGCTCCTTGACCGCGCGTGCGTGATTCTGGTGCTGCGGACCCAAAATTCCAAAATGTATTCTCAAAATGCACATGGTTCGCGGCGCTGCGCATCGTTACGTTTCGCATATGCCCGTGAGACAGTTCTAATTATGGTTCGCGGCGCTGCTGCACATATGTTGAAAGTTACTTCATTTATTATCATAGACTGTGTGGAGTTCTCAGAGGTGCAGGTTGAGCTTTTTGCTATTGTTAGGCCAAGGTTGGTCGCAGGATGGAGCACCATGTGTGAGCATCCCGACTTTTAACATCCATGCAAGGTCGATTGACGGCCGTACTACGACTTACCGAATACGGTTGGAGGATTGAAGCGTTGGTGAATGAATGAAACGCCCCTAGGTATTTTAGGGCTATCATGCGCGAAATAGATGACTGACGGACTCCTTGGTTTCAGAAGGTTGAGAATGATTTACGACGTGGCGTGGTGTCGGTGGTGCATTGATGCATTCCGTTCGCGGAATCGATGGCGGGCATTTCTGCGCATGATAGAGATGTTTACATTCTACTGATAGATGGTTTCGACTTCATTTTTCTTCCGGTTTATTTTTGTTGAACAGAGCCAAGTAATATCCTAAGATCCATCAATTCGCAGTTGACGTAACAGCCGCATAATGGCAGGTTGGCAGCATGGATGTGCACTAAGTACGAGCAAGTGGAATGGGCGGGGTGGAGGGGGCGGGGTGGAAAACGAGCCCCCGTCATTGGGGGTGAGAAGACACACATAAACGGGCAATGTATGGGCTGTGCGATAGCAGAGCACGTACAAATGTACGGTAGTCGATTCCCCGTGCGCGGTGGCATGTTGCGGCTGTTGAGATTGTAGGTACGTATGTGGATGGTGGCGTACGGCATGGTCAGCTGCGTTTGTACATGCGTGCGTTTATACATGTATACAAAACTGTTTTCTTTTAGTACACGACCGCTGATGCAAAAGTTTGCATCTAGTTCGGGTCATCGCCATCGTACATCCCTTGCTCTTGATGGTGAAGCTTGACTGCTTCGATGGACGATCTAAGCAGAAGAAGATGAAGAAGAAGAAGAAGAGAAAGAAGAAGAGGAAGAAGCGGCAACAGTTGTCGTACGACACTACTGCCGTGTGCGTGTTTATATTTGTTGAATAAGTAACGGACCACTGCACTCAAGGGTTAGCACCTCCATCCTCCTCCGAGAGCAGTGCCTTCATATAATCAAATCTAGCTCGATTTGTGACCTTGGATTGTTGGGTGGTGGATGTTAAAGGCGCCGTATGGACTTCCTTGCTGACTGACGATGGAGGGCTCCTGCGGGCGACCTCATACTAATATATTCGGTTGTGTGTATGGCTATGCCCCGACCCCTCATCACCAGGAGTGGCAGGGTAAATAATCGTATGCGCAGGGCTTGTCCGCTGTGCAAAACTTCTTCTTTAAGCCCGATGTAATCAGCACTGTTATTTTGCGAGTGCGCACAAAAATACTTGTTGTGTATATATGTACATATAAAAGTAAATTGAGGTTACGCCCGCTAAGATCTACTGGCAAAAGCAAAACAAAAGGGTAAGGTTCAACACGCAGATGGAGTCCGCGCCCGCCTTGTTTATCGTTAGGCTGCCTCGGTGAAGCACCGCAGGGGTACAGTAGGTTGAACCTATTTCTCAGCAGCCCTCAGCTTGAGCACCTGTTTTGCTAGGGCTGTGGCGTATCTTTTGGTGCGGGACGTGAATAGTTGTGGTTTCCGATTACATACCGCTTGTGAAGCTTTGCGACTTTTTTTCAGATCTTCCCTAGCTGCAAAGTAATACGTGCGCATAACCCATGGTCATTCCTCACTTGGACGTGCGGCCTTCGCGCGCGATGCGGCCGTATCCGCCCCGCTAATTCGTCGGGCACAATTAAATCATATAATCCCTTAACTCTCTTTATAATATTATAGGTTATTTTGACAAGTAGATAACAATTTTTCTGGGGCATTTCTTTCAAATACGCAAAGACACATAAGGTAGGTACGAAATGTACGGAGTTGCTCCTGGAAGGTAATGCCTTTTGGTATGCGCTGATGGCAATTCTGAGCATCAGTTTGGGTATTGATTTGCAGTTATATGCTTGAAAACGCGGGCACATACCTATCCTTTCAGTCTAAGCTTATTCTGCGTGGAGTGTCATATATTGAACATGACGAATGACGCTCAAGGGCGGCCAACTAATATGGTAGGTCGAAACAGTTAACGACCGGCCCACTTTAGTTGAAGGCCTCGCCTTGCTTTTGGTGGCTTCCTGCGATATTTAGTTGCATATTGTGGTATGTAACATTATATCAACATCCGGTGTGGGTTGCCTCTTTTTACGAAAGCGCCCTTGCAAGTTCTACCTGCGTTGCGCTCCTCGTGCTGAAGTACTTTTGTCGCTGCTTGCAGGTCGCATCATAGAATCCTTTAGCTTCATATGTGAGGACGGATTACATCCATTACCTCGCATCTGGCCGTGATGAAGCAGGGCTCAATGCCCCAAGCGACCTCAGAACGCTCCAGCCCTGAACGCGCAGCTGCAGCAGCTTCTGCGGTACCTGCTCCACTCGTGACGAAGCTATCCGTGCAGTTTGAGAAACAGCTGGAGCGAAATCAAGGAGGAGTGGAGCAAGAGGACCCGTCCATATGGCAACCGGCCGCTCCACGGCTGCGCTTGTTCTCCCCAGCCACACCACGCCCCAACAGCGCAACGCCAACCCCGACCAGACGTAACTCCCAGGTCTCAACCCCCCCATCTTCACTCTCCCCCACCACACTCCGTCCCGCCTCCGCCATCTGCTGCAAAATCTCAGTGCCTTCCGAACATGATCGCATGTTGGCAACAGCAGTCACCAGCCCTGGTGCCGCTCCTCCGACGACACCTGCTCCCAGCCGGGCCTCTCAAATCCTGAGCAAGGCCCAAGCACTGCAAGCGCGCACTGCTGCTGCCGCCGTCGCCGCCGCAGCCCATGGCCCCGTCCTGGCGTTTGCAGCGCAAACAGGAGCAGGAATGCCGTCGGGACCATCGGTATCGGTGGACTCGCCGCCGGGATCCCCCTTGATGGTCGTCCGTAGCGTCCCACGTGCTCCGCGGCCGGTCCCCGGCGGCGCCGTTTCCGCCGCCGCGTCTTCTTCCCCCGGCAGGGCGCCCACTGGCGTAGATCGCAACTGTCGCTGGTCCATGCCGGATCCGATCCTGCGGTTGACCTTTTCAGGGGGTTCTGTGCCAGTGACGACGACGACGATGACGACGATGACGACGACGACGATGGCGCCACGGCGCCACATCGCTGCCGCGTCATTTAGCGACGAAGCCGATACGGCGGCGGCTTTGGCGGCCAGAGCCGCCAGCAGCGATTCCAATTCACCATTCGCGAGTTCTTGTCGTGGCGGGGCAGAGGCGCATCAGAAGCCGCCAGATAGTCCGAAGCATGTGGGGCTAGGCGACGGCAGCGGCGGCAATGACGGCGTCAGGCGGATGAGCGAGGATTTCAGCGGAGGTGGTGGACCGCAGAGCAGCGGCGTGGCAGGTATTGACGCCGCTCGCCGCCTGCTGGCACCCCAGCCTGGGCCAGCTGGCAGTGCGGTGGGTGAAGGCAGTGGTGATGACACCGGCAGCGGCAGTGAGACGCAAAGCTGTCGCGGCACGGCCACTGGTGACGGCGCCACAGCCCTGACGGATGCCGGTAGCGGCGGCGGCGGCGGCGGCGGCGGCTGCCAGAGTCCTGCCAAGTTCAGGCGCACTTCCGCCGTGACCACTGGCGGCGGCACCGGTGGTTCTGGGCGCTTCGTCACGTCATCGTCGGTGCCGTCCCCGTTCGCCGTACAATCACCATCGCCGGCAGTGTGGCCCTGGCCGCAGGACGCCCCGCGGCGTGCCTCCCAAGCAGCCGAAGGCTCCCCCGTAACCCCCGGCTTCCTGTCGTACTTTAACCATGTAAGCCAAGCCAACCACTCCAACCACTCCAACCACTCCAACCACTACTCCGCCCCTCAGCAGCACCTCAGCCTTCCGTTAGAGCCGCGAAGCAGTACATTAGGTGGCGGCCACATTGGACCCCGCGCCAGCAGCGGATACGGCTCCCCAGCGAGACCCGGGAGCTCGGCTTCCGTACTCATGACGTCACGCTCAATCACTGCGAGGTCACGGCCGCGGTCCTGCAGCGGCACACCCGCCGCCGCCGCCGCTAACTCCACTCTTGGCGGTTTTCGCGCCCCGGCTGCTTCCTCGGGCGGCGGGTTCAGCAGCGGTGGCGGCGGCGGCGGCGCTGTGGCGGCGGCTGCCGCCACCGTGCCCCAGAGCGCAGCGTACGAGATCTTGCCGGACCACCATTCTCGGCCCGCCGCCGCCGCCGCCGCCGCCGCCGCCGTACCGCTTGGCAGTCGCGTATCGCGCGCCCTCGCCGGCATCCTAACCTTGGGAAACCCGGGAACATTCAACTTGCGAATGGACGAGCGGATTGATCAGGTACGGCCCTTCCGGTACACGTCCTTTCATTCCGGTACATTCCGGTACGATTTTTACGGCATTTCGATTTTTCCTTATTTTTTGTATTTATTAGTTGGATTGGTTGGATTGCATCCTTGTCATTGCCATTGTCTCTGCATCCGTCGCTAAAGACATGCGCTCCGAAACCCTGCAGGTTCTGAACGAAGGCTCTCCGGCGGTCAAGACCTCAGGTCCCAAGTCCCCTCCGCCTCAGCCCCCGAACCCCACCGTCATCAAGATGTTGCATGTGAGCGCTCTTCTCGGGTTGTGGTTTAACACATCGCTCAGTCGTAGGCTTACAATTGATAACGGATGCGTCCGTTCGTCCGTCCGTTCGTCCGTCCGTCCGTCTGTTCGTCCGTCCGTTCGCTTGCTACAACATGATGTGTGTGTGTGTGTTTTCGTACGGCTGCGTGCTGCAAAGTGCTGCCAACTCTACGTATAGTAGGTGCCCTCGATCAGGTACTCCCCTTTTTCCCCCTCCTTCTCTGTGTGTGTGTATGTGTGTATGTGTGTGTAATCTCCGCCGACTTACCTCCGCCGTGCCCCCCCCATCACTACATCCCACTAGCCCCTCCTCATGAGCTGCCCGTTCTCATCTCACTACTCCCCCCCCCGCACACACACAATACACATACACACGCACCACAACTACAACCCCAATTACTGCTACCCCAACAGGACCGTCACGAGGCCGAGGCGCAGCGAACAGTGGTGGATTATGCATTTAGCAGCGGCAACCCCGCGGTGTGGATGCACCAGATCATGGCGGAGAGCGGCTCCGGAACCCCCCCCTGGGCCCAATCGGCTAAGCAGTCCCATCAACAACAACAACAACAACCGCAAGCCCTCCGACAAACGGCCGCCTCTGCCAGCGGCAGCGGCAGCGGCAGCGCCGCACAAAGCCCCCGCCATAACCGCCCAGCCCAGCCCCATCCGCCCCAGCTCTCTCCCCGTCAACAGGCCCGACCGCCCCCTCACCAACTCAACCACCACAACCACCACAACCACCACAACCAACCCCAGCAACACTCAGCCGGTGGTTCCCGGGTGGGTAACAACGCGGGCTTGACAGCCGCAGCTGCAGCCAACCATACACACACACACAACCAGCAGCAGCGGCTCCCCACAGGATTGGGTCCGGGTGTGCCTCGACACACCTCCGCAGAGACGCTACACCTGCAGAGTATGTCGTACTTGGCATCGAAGGAGGCCTGTCGTACACTAGCGGCAGATTCCCGGCCGGCGGTAAGTATCAACTTGCGGGAGGTGTTGTTCGACGGGTACGGCAGCAACAACAATGATTACATCACCGCCAGCAATAACAACAACAGCAACAGCGCGGGTAGTCCCACCGGGGGGGGATCCGCCACCAATAGATTCGGAGCGGGTGTCTTCAAATAGAGGTATGTGTTTTTTGAAGGAGTTCAACAATTGCGAGAAGGATTAATGAAGATGAAGTTGATGATGTGGAGAAGTTGAAAAGTAAAGATGTAAAATGGGAACATTCCCCCCCCCCCACACACACAATTCCGCTATCTCGTTTGTGCGGAATGTACTTAGCTATCTTACGGTACGGCGACTCGGTTAATGGTTAGGTTAAATTGGGTTGGCGGTTGGCGGTTGGATGTTATCACGTGCGACTAAAACGAGGAGGAGGACACACACGCCGTGAGGAAGTGTGAGCATGAATGCCTGGGCCGTGAGGAAGTGTGAGGCCCGTTGTCAGACGTTGGGGGGTTGGGGGTTTGCGACAAGATGTGGGAGTACGACAACATCTCACATGAGACCGTTTGAAATCTAAAGAATTTTTGTGCGTTGACGTTTAGAAGGGCCTTACTTGCTTATTCTTACTTCACTCGCTTTACATCCATCAAGACTGCTGTTGTGTTGCGCCACCGAGCTGCCATGTTCCGATAACGCACGGTTGTTGGCGTCCAGAGCGCTGTACGATTTTGTGCTCTGATAGGGTTTACATGTACGTGTACCGTATGGCTGTGTGTGTATGTGTGTAAACATCAGCGGCAAAAGGTTAGCATTGCCGTACGTATCGGACGCTCGCCACGCGCGTGCGTGCGTGTTGTGCTGAAACTGATTATGCACCGAGCACGGAGACAGACACGCTTGTGTGTGTGTGTGTGTCCATGTGTGTGTGTTTTTGCGGGACGGGAGGAGTGACTGACGATTGCGTGGGTGAGGGGGGAAGGCCGGGGGGGGAAATGTGAGGGGTGCGTGGTACAGCAATCAGGCTTGACTGCTGGCGAGCACCACGGCACAGGAAGAGGGAGTGGGAATGTGCGACCGGGAACAAACGGATGATGTACGACACCATGATATTACAGGGTGATCGCCTCCTGACCGGCCGAGAAATATATTTGTCATATAAACATGAGACAACATATTATATATATACACTTTTCACATAACTTTGTGATTTTTGAAATGTACGGCACCGTATAAGCCCCCCTGGAGACTCGGAAGCATTTGCTTACATGACGGATGGCGGTTCTCTTTTTTTCTTTACTCCAAATGAGTGAACGCGAAGTCCGCAACTACCCGCGGTGCGCCAAAAGGGAGGGGGGAGTGAGAGAGAGAGAGAGAGAGTCAGCCATTGCTGCGGTAGATGATGACGTGGCGGTGTGCGGTGCTGTGCAGCCGGGGGACGGGGAAACGAAAAGATAGCAGCAGCAGCAAGAGGAGGTGAGGCAGGATGAGTGTGTCGTACCGAGCGCAAGGTAGTTATCGCATCGTTGTTCTCGTTAGGCGCCGGGCCGTGTGGCTCCTCCCCTGAGGCCCGACTCGAACACAACCCCGTGAGTGCCGAAAGCGTGTTGGAAGGCCTCCTCTCTCCCCCCTTCCTTCACCGCTGCCACGCATGGCTAATGGAGGAGTGGCAGTCCTTCCTGGAGAAGGGACTGACTGCGGACTTGGGTGGAACGGATGGTTCGTTGGTCGAATCGGTTGGAACCGTTGACAGTTGATGGTTTTAAGGTTTCGAGCTGGTTTCGGAGAGTTCTGGTTGCCCGGTCGCGATATCGCAAACGGGCGGTTGGAAGACCATCTGCATTTGCTCGTTCTATTTTAGCGAGGAGGTGATGGGCGGGGATGGGAGTGGTGTGGAGTACAGGATCGGCGGGTTTCGGAGGCAGATGATGGGGCTGACGTCGGGCCAACACGTTCAGTGGTTGTTGACCAGAATGGGAAGAGCCAGTCCAAAGCTCATCGGTGGTGGGTGGTCCCCATACGGGCGGTATAACCTTGCTCCCGGAACAGAAGCGCGCTGGAGGTGGAGGTGGAGGTGGAGGTGGAGGTGGAGGTGGAGGTGGAGGTGGAGGTGGAGGTGGAGGTGGTGTGTGTGACAGGGACCGGGGGTACGGGGGTGGGTGGGTAGGTGGGTAGGGCCTTGCAGGGGGGGGCCGGGGGATGGGGCCACGAGACGGGCGCGCCCAGGGAGGAAACTCAACTTTTAATTCTTCGTGCGCTGACTTCAGACTCTCCGCCTGCCGCTTTTAATTTTTCTCTGTCCATCATCCATCACCTGTTTACCGTACGTACACCGTTTGTCGTACACTGAATTACCGTTTTCCAAAGCTGTTAGTTCGTTACATGCAGACCCAGTTCCACAGGAGATACTTTACTCAGTCCTGCCAGGTGGTGAGCGACCTCATGGCATAGATGGCGTGTTTGTATGTATATGTGTATGTTGCGGTTTATAGTGTACGGCAGCGAACACGTTATTGTGAGCCTACGCATTGCGCATGCGTCTGTCGGCGGTCACCGCCCGACCCCACATAAACCCCACTGGGGGCCCGGCCGCGTGTGCAGTGTGCTCAATGGAATTGTGTGCAGCTATGACCTGCCGCACTGGTGGTCTTGTGGCTCATTTCGGTTACAACGTTGCCCTCTTTTAAGTGCTGCGCAGTTGTTTTGTACGGCGTGTCCGAAACGCCCGCTCGGATCAGACGGTGATTCAAACTTAGAAATGAAGCCAAGTATGATCGGGGGTGGGGGAGGGGGGAGGTCAAAGCCGCGTCACGAGGTCTTGTCTGACTGTCTAGCAGCACTGCAAGGGTGTCTTCAAGGACGTGAGAGAACTCTGTGTTGGGGGCGTTTTAGCCACCACCACCATTACCATCACTAACAACAATAACAACAACATCGTCGTTCGGAGGGCGAACACCCGCGTGTGTGTGCAGAAGGAGGAGGAGAGCCCTACACCCACCTCCTCCTCCGCTTCCTCCTCCACCTCCTCCACCTCCTCAGCAGTAGCAGCAGCAGTAGCAGCAGGGGGCCGGCCCCTCTTCTGCCCGCGTTGGATGACGTGGCGTACGGTGTACGGCGTACGGCGTGTTGCCATATTACAATTAGCATTAGTGAAGCCTTCTGGGGGGGTGGGAAGACCTTTTCTTTCCCTTCTTAAAGCTTCCCTTATTACCTTTGTTGGGGTGGGTGGGTGGACATGGCTCGGGTTGGGGGCCGAGGTCCTGAGGCGTTAGGGCACCTACTAGGCAGGGTTTACTACATACTTCTTCGTCATGGCAGTCCCGCAGCTGTGATGAGACAGGACAGGGCCAATAGGGTGGGTAGGCGGGACGCGCCGACAGCTCGGCGGGTGGAGAGTCCTGTGACCGGTCTTAGCCTGTCTTGATCGCCTTGGTCGCCTAACGACCATGATTGTAGGCTAAGGCCTGCTGTGCGCATTTCGCGCAGCGGTCGAACTGAGTGACGCGTAACGCGTGAGTCGCAGGACTTCGAGAGTCTTGATCAAGCAATGTTGTGGTTCGCACAAATTACAGCCAGACCGAGAGAGAAATCTCATTTGGGTTCGTGACCGAGGAGGGTAAATTTGCGGCTCACTGGCCAATGAGCGATACCGGTCGTCGATTGTACGGCAGCCCATGTGGTGGTACGGCCGGAGTACATGTGTACATGTGTACCTAATGCTGTCGTATATCAATCTGGGTACTTGGGCATGTACGGCCGGCCGGCTGCAGTTTGAGGAAGCTTTGGCGGTGCATGGCGCGCATGTGTGTCTTCACCGACTGAGCCACATCATTTATTACGTAACTTGTACGACACGGCACTGGTATATTTTCCCCTTTTTCCCGCAGTGGTTCTGGCTGCGTGACGTTTTGTGCGGTCTGGTGGCCTGTGAAGGGTCTTGTCGTACCGGCATACTTCATATCGGCGCATCTCCCCAAGCTGCGTGTCGTTGCCTCATGAACCTGCGGTGCGCGCATTTATTGGCTGCGGGCACATGAGACCTTGTTATGCACGTGTCATTATAGATTATTCATCTCACGCACTCTCTTGGGGCTGTTCCTGTGTCCCAGGCATGTGCAAAGAAGCCCACCTGTTTCCCAGGTTGTCACTGCTTGTTTATGTTGCAACCGTTCTCCCTACCCAAACCGCATGTGTCGAGCGTGGGTTTAGCAGGCATCGTATCATTAAGAACCGGCTCACCAACCGGCTCATGATTCCTACAGTAGACTCTCTGCTTCGCGTTGGTTTGCTGGGTCCACCTGCTGATATGGCAGCAAAACCCTTGATAGAGGAGGCAGCATGCATTCATGAGACTCAGGGATACAAGGGCAAGCTCCATGCACTGTTTGATGGAGCAAGTGCCGTGCAGTTGATTCCGTTTGGCGATGAGTCTGGTGAGGTGGAGGATGCTGATGAAGCTCAGTTGGTTTATCCTGCCAGTGATGATGAGGCATTTACTGAGAGTGATTACGAGTCTGCTGATGATAGAGAAGAGGTGGAAGAAGAGGAAAGGACAATCCTGCGGTCCCGGCTTCCAGGCGACTTTTAAAAAGCTTTTCTGCATGTTCGTCTTCCGCAAATTATAGCGCGTGGTGGCACTGCCATGACAACAATGATAGTGATGAGTCCGGGCCGCAGCTTGTTCCGTTACCGGAAATGAGTTGACAAGCTCTGCACGGGTCGCCGTCAGCGCAGGACGGTACAAACATCGACGAATGTGCCAAGTAAGAAGTGTTGTGCGGTTTGCAAATGGATGCACAAGTAAACATCAACAGCAAGACACTGAGTAATCCCTCGCACAAGCTCGTCGCTTTCTTGCGCTCGCAACGGATAAGCTGATCCCATGACATAGGGTAAGTCCGTCCCCAGTCTGCTAACGCACTCTCTTCCCTTACCCTGTCCCGGACTAGCGATAGGCCAAACGAAGTCTTCCAGCAAGCGCAGACTATCAGCAGCAGCCACAGCCTCATCCAGCGCCACAGCGACCCTTGAAACGTCACCCGGCGACGATGCTGCCGGCGACCCAGATGCCGGCCAGTCCACCCGATCCACCGACCCTGATACCGTACTAGACGGCTTCGTCTCCGCCTTTGGACTTCCCCGCCAGCAGCTCCGAATGGTTCTGGAGCGCCAGCCTGCCCTGAAGCTCGCCAATCCGCACATCCTAGCACAGCGCATGGACGCTTACAGTCGTGCTACCGGCCTGGATGCTTACCAGTTGCTTTACATGGCGGCCCGGCTGCCCGCCTTCCTGCGGCTCTCACCTCCAGTGCTGAAGGAGCGCTGTGAGGCCCTTGCGAAGAGCCTAGCTCTAGGCTTTGAGGATGTACTTAAACTGCTCGTCTCACAACCGGCGTTTCTGGATGTCCAGCCTGATTTGCTACGGGCGGTCTCGGGGCGAGTCACCAGGGAGTTGGGCATGCGGCCAGGCGCCGCGCTGCGTGTGTTGGCACGACTGCCGCCTAGTGAGTTGCGCGGCGTCATTACACGTCAGCAGCCGGGGCTGATTCGGGAGCGGCTGGCGGGGTTGCGGCGAATGATGATGCGGACCTTCGGGCCGCGGCGCGCAACACCAGAGGCGGCGCTGCTGCTGGTTGCGCGGTGTCCACCGTTGCTGGCGCTACCGACCAAGTTCGTGGAGGCAGCGCTGGCGGCCTTGATGAGCATACCGCCTACCAAAGGCGCGGTGATGCCTGTGGTGGCAGCCAGCGGTGGTGCTGGTGCTGCCGCCAGCAGTGGCGGCCGAATCCGCGGCCGCTCCAGCATGTTCCATATGAACGTAAACACACGCTCAGGTGTAGGATCCCTTCTTTGCCTTCTATTTCGGTCTGTTCCTTCCCTTTGCTATCGCGCATTCGCCCTTTTCCTATCATCATCGCATTTTCCATACCCCAATACCCGCCTGCAACAAACCGTACGGCACGATTTGTACAGTGCCGTGTACGAACAAGGCTCAAGCTGCCATACGCATTTGCATGGCACGTGTGGAACGTGAATACAACTCGACTGGCACTACGACGACGAAATACATTGATCGCTTGTGTTTAAATTAAATGTTTCCCAATCGATCGTCTGGATCTGGATCCAATTGTGGATTAATTGAATCTGTATCTTAAATTTAAACTTGGACTGGATTTCGATGAATATGAATCTGAAGTGGACCTCAGATTCAATTTTTATCTGACTAATCCGAATCTTCTGGATCCAATACGAATTGAGGTGGATCACGATACCAGAGCACTGCCGTACAAGCGGCGCGCAGCGTCGCGATGACCATCGGTGACACTTGTTGCATCAACGGTGCCGCCGGTAGCACGAGCAGATTGATTTCGTGCTCCGAAACCGCAGTGGCGAGCGCGCGATCCGCCGGGCCGTCGAGCAGAAGGGTCTTGACGGGGCGGGTTCCGTGGACTGGGGACGAGATTGGTTGGAACGGTTGACGGTCATGGCGGTTGGGAGGTGGACACGACATGGCACAATGTGCATGCAGGGGAATAGCATGTAAGGATCCTGTTCGTGATGAAGGGAGCTTCCTTTTATCTATCGGTGGCGTTTTGACACGTGCTTGCACCGTATTTGTACGGTACCGAAAAGTCTTGTAGGTTACGGCAAGACGGAAAAATAAAGGAACGAAGGGAGAAGGCGCGTAAATACCCTACCAACTTATAGGGGGTTTAACTGGTGACAAACAGCACCAAACAGCGCCAAACAGCCTCTAGCTGGCTGTTATGCAATGTTAACAGCTGTTATACCCCCTATAAGTTGGTAGGGATAACGACAAGGATAACGATGATGAGCAGGACTCCAAACATTCAACCAAATAAGTAAATTCTTCACATTGCCCGCGCTCCGTATTGCCGTACATGTTTCGTAATACCTTGCCGTACACAAACGTGTGTTTTTTAATCTGTAAAGATCAACCCGCTAGTTCCATACACATACCCGTATATCCGTACATCCGTATTCACTCACCTGATGCCTGCTGCACGTACTTCCCGACGACCGCCTTAATGCCCCCAATTTGTTGTTGTGTCAAGTTGTTGCTGGGTTTGATGTAGGCGAAATAAATCTGATCCCCCACCCGTGCGTTACACAACCGCCCGGCAAGGTAATCCACCATTGCACCAGCTTGGCCGTCCAGCACAGCCATCAAATTTAAGGCGCTTCGTTTGCCTCCTTTCTCCGCAGAGGAAACCGCAGCCGCAGCGGACGCCGTCGCGATCGATGTCCGCATAACGAGCAGTAGCGGCATCGGAAGCCGGCGCAGTAGCGCTACAGTGATACTGCCGACAATGTGAATGAGGTTGGCAGCGGAAGATGCAGAGTTCGTGAAGGACATGGTGGTGGCTTTGGAAGTTAGGGAGTTGGATCCCATGACGGCGAGAGTAGCGGCATTGCGAGCGGCGTACTCGATCATGCAATCGATAAGGCCCATCGTGTTGCGCTCCTTATCACGTCACGTCACAGGAATGGTGGGTCGAAAATGAGTGTGGTGGTGGCGGGGAAAGGGGGGACAGGGGTGGGGAAGGGGGGGGACAGGAGAGGGGAAGGGGGGGACAGGGGAGGGGAAGGGGGCCGGACAGGGGAGGGGATGGGGGCGGACAGGGGAGGGGAAGGGGGAGAGGACGTACATCTCGGAGGCCAGAAGAGGTGGATGCTTGGAAGGAAACGCACACGTACACACCGTACCGCATGAAGTAGAAGCACAGGTTGAGGAATGATGTCATCGTGGGTGCAAGAGGGTGTTATAAATGATATTTCGGGTGAAAATTATTATCCTAAGATATTAAAACCTTTTTTGGATACATTATTCCGTATTTGTAGGAAATAAACATGATTTATGATGTCGGATGGTGGGATAGTCACTGTACGGCGGCCGTACGACCCGCGTTTTTATATTCAGTCCCAGTCACGTTTGCCTTGATTGTACGGACTGTAAACTTATACGGTACATTTCTACGACTTACCACGATCTCGCACGTGTACTGCGCTGCGGACAGCTTTTGGAACTCAGCCGCGTGTTTTGTCAGCGTCTCTTCGCCACGCTGCCGATGCATAAGGCCCTCCGCCACCACCGTCACCAACATGACAACATCTCGCCCAGGCTGCGCAACCGCAGCAGCCATCGACACGGCGGCGGCGGAAACCTATGCACAAAGAAAGCATTTACGTTTTCTTACATTTTTTCCCAAAATTTAGTAAGGTCCTTTTTTCTTGGAAAAAAAATTGTATGAAACGATTCATCTCAAAATCGAAATTGAATATCAATAACAGCAACAATAACGACAGCTAATTAGTTAATAAAAAAGCAGGGGAATATTTTGGAGTAAATGATGCTCTGGTAGGGTTCCCAGTTTTTTTATTAAATAGAATTCCAAAAAAAGGAAATCGAGTTCGTACCACGTTAGAGACCACGAACACGACGATGCGCTGCGCTTTTGGATCGGGTTTTGCATCCTCCGAGTGCCCTCCTGGAGCCGTTACGTCATTCTTGTTGCAGCTACTGCGACTGGTGCTACTGCCGTCGCCGCCGGGTCGCATACCACCCGGCACCACTTTGCGGCCCTCCTGCACCCTCGAGCTCTGAACCAGGTTGCGAAAGTAATGGTTTTCGTCCTGTGCCTGTGTACGTACGGCAGGTTACGACAAATTAGTCAAACAAGTACGGTAAGTACGGCGTTGTCCCATCTGGGTGGGAGTTAGGATACCTATACATTTACTATGTAAACGTTTTCAACCCCCACCTGCAAAAGGGGCAGCAGCGCTTCCACGTCGTCTTGAACAAGCAACTGAGGGGTGTCGGATCGGGCCTTATGTGTGGAGAAAGGAAGGGGGAAGCAGCGGGGGGGGGGCACCAGACGGGGCGCGGGAGAGGAGAGGTGAGAGTCAGCCGCGATGAGGACGGAAGGCGGGGGAGGATGTAGCCGCGTTACGTTATTGAACGCCTGTTGAAACGGTTGGATCTTAAAAAGCGTCCAGATTAAAAAAAATGCCGCAACCAAAGACATTGTGACGTCATGGCGTCTTAAAGCCGTACGTATTGCGTTATTGTTGCCCCAACCACTTCCCAAAATCTAGGACTCAATTACAGGGACTCAAGTGGGCCTTATGGGACTTGATTCATGATTTTCATGATTCATATGATTAATGATATAATATATACTATACACACATGGATATACATATAAAGCCGATGTTGTCGCACGCTGTACGTACACATGTCGTACGTGTCGTACCTGTAGCAATAGTGATTGTGCGTTTGGAGCCGACGTGAGATCGGCGAGCTCCATTCGGATGTGCAACAGATCGTCCACAAGGCCCAATTTGGGGCGCAGTACGGACAATCGCCCGGCGAGCAACGCTGCATCATGTGGAGTTTTCTTTAATTATTTGGTTTCGAAACCCTGGATGAATCATCAGGAGTCCTAGGAGGGAAATTAATGACTATGTAGACTTCACCAAAATTAATAAATAAATACGATGATAGATAACAATCGCATTCCTTTAGGTTATCAGTCATTTATTTATCCACATGATGGAATCAATGTACAGGAAAAGATCCCGTACATATGTACTTACGTAGATCCCGTACATCCCGTATACAGGTATTTTTGGTATTGTCGTACTCACGTTTGATGCTGGGAATGTGCAACGTGTATCGCCCCAGTCCCGCCAGTACTCGGCCCATGCCCTGGTAGTCCGAAAGCACCGCTCTCATGGCGGGTGTTGAAAGATCTGTACCGCAGAGCTCAACCACCTGGTACGGCAATGGCGGCGCCATTGGCGGGTGATGCACGCCGCTGCCATCTCCGATCGTTGTCCGGCGGCTGGGATAGACGGAATCGGCCCTAGGCGCCACCAATGAGTCACTGCTGCCAGCGGAGGTACCGGCTGAGGCGGCGTTGGCGGCTGCTGAAGCCGCCGCGTCAAGACGACGGCTCATAATGAAGCTGTGCGTGCGTGTGTGTGTGCGTGTGTGTGTGTGTGTGTGTGTGTGTGTGTGTGTGTGTGTGTGTGTGTGTAGGGAAAGGGGATGAGGGGGGATGAGGGGGGATGAAGGGGGATAAGTGTATGTGCTACATACAGAGAGGTGGGAGCTCTAGCTGCCTCGTGGGATTGACATTTTTGGAAAGTCCATGTTCTCACACGCAGAGAGAGATCTCACCCCCATTAATATATGCGGAGACGTGGGCGGTCACCTGTCACTGGGGTGCAAACACATACACACACATACACATACACACACGCGCGCGCTCACACCTGTCCAATACACGTGACAGCAGAAGGCTGTTCGTGAGGGCCGCTTCAATAATCATGTTGGTGTCGGGGGACCTGCAAGTAGGGGTTTGGGTTTTTAGTTTTTTAGGGGTTTAGGGATCTTTTCGGATTCGGTCACGTTTTTCAGGAGTGGGCTTAAAAGCGGGTTTTGGAGCGGAGTTGCGGAGTGAGTTGCGGAGTGAGTGGTTCGCATGTAGTATGTTTGCTGAGCGGTAATCGGGCGGGACAAGGCCGTACGGCAGAGCTTTAAGGTCTCCAATGTGTATGTGCCGAGAGACTAAGGAACGATGATCGATAGATTTTGTTGGTGAGCAGCGGCACATGATGCAGTACATGAATTTATCACCGGCCGATAACGAATCCAACTGACTTACCGCTCTTTATGGTAGTACAGTGCGTACGACAAGGAGTTGATGTCCAAAACGCCGTCCCGCCCCAGGAGCCCCAGGTCACGGGCGCGTCGACTGATCATCCATCTGCACGTACGACGCATGCGCACCACGCATGCGTGCGACAGAGGCAGCAGGTGGATGACGTACTATGTACAAAATGTACATCAAACACTTGTTCACACGCTTTCCTGCAAAACGCACACATGAAACGCTTATTTGCCGTACAGCTGGCGTCTTTTTGACTCTGCTGGCCTCTATACCACCGTAGAGAATTCTTAGAATCCTTTTATGGCCGAGTATTTTTATTAATTTTATTTGCCTTACATCGTTACATGTCGTACTAGCCGTACATGTCGTATCATGCATACACTCACGTGATTCCCTTCTCCTCCATCCACGTCAAGGCCGACTGTCCCAAATTCACTAGGCAGCCATCTTCACGAATGCCCATAGCCTCTTCCCGCCAAGCCAGCTGCATCAACCCGTAGCCGCTGCCCAGCGGCAGATTGTGGGAGGCATCACCCTGCTCCCACGTGCGTGTTTCGCTGTTGTACCAGTAGCCGGGATGAGAGGGCTGGATGAGCACCACGACGTTCTCCCGGGGAATGCTAGGGGGAAAAACGTGGGCGGGGCGGGGGAGCGGGGAGAGAGGCGGGAGGAGGGGGGGAGAGAGGAGGGAGGAGGGGGGAAGAGAGGCGGGAGGAGGGGGAAGAGAGGCGGGAGGAGGGGGGAGAGAGGTGGGAGGAGGGGGGAGAGAGGCGGGAGGACGGGGGAGAGAAGCGGGAGGAGGGGGGGAGAGAAGCGGGAGGAGGGGGGGAGAGAAGCGGGAGGAGGGTGGACAGGGGAAATGGGCAAGGAAGGAGGTTCCCACGATCATAAGACGTACGTGTGTTTTAAGACGAAGCCGTAAGAAGACACACAATCCCGTACAACCTGATGAGTGAATGAATGAAGAAGCTACAACATGAATTTGCAACCATTTGCAACCGTTCTTAAGCACAACCGTTATCCAACGAACTGAAAACATAACGGTACGTAGCAACCACCAACCGTTGAAATGACAATTCACGGTTGGTTTTATGATTACGCTTACCCCGTATCTTGGAGTACGTACCCGAAGAACTTGTAGCGGCATAACTGATGGATCACCTCGTCTTGCTGGTCTTCGTTCACTACCAGAATTAACGGTAACCGTTTAACGGCTTCCTGACCGGCTAACCCCTCCAATGTCAGAACTAGTGAAGCGATGTATCGGCAGCCCAGGGGCAGTCCCTCCAGCCTGAAGGTGCCGGAGACCACCATACCGGGCCTGCGGTAGCCAAGTAGGGTGTAAGTACGGTTTTATAGAATGACATATTTTGGAAGATGGTCTCGGAGCCCGTGGCCACGAGATTATAATGGTTAGCCCATAACAAGTTTTGTACGTGATTTTGTGTCGTTGAGAAGATAATTAAGTTCAGAAGAACGTTACAGAATCCTCTTCTGCTTGCAAGGTCCAAAATAAAAATTTATTTCTTGTGTAGCGATATAGATGGTACGGCACACCTGTATGTTTCCAACAGCTTCCATGGGTCATGTGTCCAAAGATCCGGTGCCGTACTGCGGTACAATACCCCAGGCATGTTGGCCCCTGGCGCCTCCACCGAAGCGGCTGCCGTACCGCCGCCGCCAACAGATCCAACGCTACCGCCGCCGCCGCCGCTGCCTATATCGAAGACCGAGCCATCACACGCACCAGGGTGGGCGCCGCCGCCACAGCCGCCGCCAACATTGCCACCGCCACTGCTAACGCCGCCGCCGCCGCCACGCATACCTTGCTCAACGTAATCGTCCGCGGCGCGCATGTGTACGGCAATCGTACCGCGGAGCAGCATTCGTAAGGCCTCATCTCTGTACTCCAGTCCCATGTCGGACCGCGTGAACATATTCAGCTGCCCTTGTGAGACCAGCGACGGCGGGCCCCAAGCCTGCGCCTCCGCCCAGCTGGCATTGCAACGATTCAGCAGCATGGTGATCATTTGTACGGACCTTTGGAGCTCATCTAACCGAGCCTGGCATTGCGCCGTCAGTTCCGTAATTTTCGAGATGCTTTCCTCCGAAAGCGGCGGCGGCGGCGGCGGCGCACCGAGCTCCCGCGGCGCCGCCGCGGCGTCGCTTGCCGCTCCGAAACCGCTCCGTTCTCTACAGAATGACGTGGAATAATGAATGGCGTTCAGAGCTCTCGCGGCGGCATTCAATGGCATGTCAGCGGCGGGCCGGTGTAGATGGGCGCCGCCGCCGCCGCCGCCGCCGCCAGTGGTGGTGGTGCTAGCGGCGGTCCCGACTGCGTGCAGCGGCGGCAGCATAGGCAAATGCGGCGGGCTCCGAGACGGTGAGTGTGGTCGACTCGTCCGTGAAATAGTGTTTAGGCCGCCGCTGCCGCCGCCGCCGTCGCCGTCGCCGGCGATAAGGGTTGTAATAGGTCGGTCCTGTTCGGTCAAAAGAGTAAGAATACGGCAAGGGGGTATGGAATACCGTTTTGTACGACAGTTAATGGCTGTACTGTACTGGATTTAGCATCACTCGCAAAGAAAGACCCAAGTCAATCTAAATACCAACAGGTACTATTATTTTAGAAGATACAACTATCGTACACTCTCCGTAAACAAGCCTAATATTACCGTACAGTTGCCGTACATACCGGCGTCGGGGTGATGCTTCGTAGGATAGGCGGCGGTGCCAATGAAGGGCTCTGGGGTGATGGCGGCGGCATGTTTGGGAGGAGCGGCGATGGCGCTGCCGCGGTTAGTGACAGCGGAGGCGGCGCCAGTGCCGGCCTGACCGCCGCCATGCGGCCGCCCGGGGGGTTGGGGATGGTGCTACTGCCCCTGACGCTACTGCCGGCGATGGGTGAGGAGGGGGCGATAGGCGAGGTAGGGCAGGAGAAACCCACGCGCTGTGCGCCGCTGCCGCCGGCAACGGTGCCGATGCTACTGCCGCCGCCGTGGCCTGTAGCAACAGCAAGAGCCAAGGATGTCCACGACAGTGAATCCAATCTGGATTCAATAATATCCAACTAGGATACCTTGATACTTGGATCCGACTGAAATCCAATTTCGGATTTTGAATTTTTGGATCCAAGAATTCAATTTAGATCAATTCAAATATGCCGACACTTCTATTTATACGAAGCCTGTCTCGGAGTTCCCGCTGAATTGCCTGAAAATTGATGTTGGCATATGTCGTACAATCCTGGACCCTAGGTGACTGTTCCCGCGATGCTCTTAGGAAATCTAAAACCCGCACAAAGCCGACGTTCACAAGGACCCTCTTCCCTAAAATCCGTTCCCAGACTCAACCCATCAACAATTCCGATACCGCCGCACAATGTACGACCCACCATCGTACGAGACACGGAGCCGGCTGCGCAATATCCCACATCGCGGTGACGTCAACCCCCCGCTGTTGCGGAGAATGCCAGCTCCGAGACCGCCGCCGCCGCCGCCGGCGTTGCA
The DNA here is from genome assembly GCA_019650235.1 of Volvox reticuliferus. Classification (NCBI taxonomy): domain Eukaryota; kingdom Viridiplantae; phylum Chlorophyta; class Chlorophyceae; order Chlamydomonadales; family Volvocaceae; genus Volvox; species Volvox reticuliferus. Next base: position 845,553 of record BNCP01000030.1, read on the forward strand.
ACTGCCGGCGGCCGTGGTGGCGGCGCCGCCGGCGAATGCGTCGTTATCACTGGCGGTATTACCAATGCCATCACTCGACATGCGTCTTAGCCGGCGGGGATGTGGCGGTACGACGGGCCGTACGGCGGTGGCGGCGGCGATGGACTGGAGGTAGGGGCTGAGTGGGCTGTTGCTCCTGGAGCTTTCGCTAGGCAATGGGGCCCTATGTTTGGTCAAACTGATGCCGTGGTGGTTTGATGCATCGGGAGAGGTGGCTGCGTTATGGAACAGAAAAGGGAGGCACGAGGGTAGCTTTGAAACTGTACTGGATCCGGATCCGGATCTGGACTGGGTACAAAGCGTACAGGATCCCAAAGAATGAACCTTGAAAAGCCAATAATGTAATGATTAAATATTAAATTTTATTAAATAAATATTAATATTTAATTTGATTTAAAGATAATATTTAATTTGTTTTTACAAATTTATGCTTATGAAAAGGCCGCGTCAAGTGTGCATTTCTGCCCAGCCCATGGATAGATGGGGCGCAAACTCCAGTGTGTGATCCACAAGTCAAAAATGGTTCCGGAGCCACTTTCAGAAATACTGTACCCTATGTCCTCCTCATCTTCATCGGGAAGATGAAATCACTCACCTCTGATGTTTTGCGCGCTTTCAATTCGGGGTAGGGGGGCGTTCCCACAGCACTGATCGTTCCCACCAGCGGCGGTGCCGATACTGCCGTGACTGTGACGTCCTCTGGCGGAAGGGCTCCGCCGACCCGTGGACCCGTCCTCCAGAATGGTTCCGGAGCTGCGCCCAATGGCCGTTGCCGTAATGCAGGTGGAACGGAGGTTGGACGCCGTCGGCGACAGCGCCGCCACCGTTGCCGCTGCCGCCGCTCGGCCGGCGGCGCCGCTGCCATGATAGTCAAGGCCACTACCGCAGGCCGCCACGTCGCCCCAATTTGGAGAACTCATTTTGTTGTACGGCTGTACGGCGCAGGTTGGCAATGGTCCGCTGCTGACGCCACCCCCATCGTCAACGCTGTGTTTGATGTTTTCGGTTAGCGCTAACGGTCGTTCGCTGGTTGTGACCGTTGCAGTGGCAGCATGGACAGGAGTAGTGTTATCTACGAAGTTGGCTTCTTCTCGTACCGGGGGTAGGTCGTACATTTGCGGTGGCCTGCGAATGCGAGCTGATTTCAGGTGAACCACGAGGGGGCCGTGAGGGGAAGAAAGTCCAGGGGTGGTAGGGTGACGAGGCAACTGATGAGCGCAAAGATTTAACGTGCCAGCAAGATATGGAGTTTTATTTCAGGGTCCACCTCAAATAATTCCATATCAAATATGACTTCATAAAAATATTATAGATTATATATAAATAATATAAATCAATTTCACATTTATTAGAATGAAAAGGAAATGCGCCAGAAAATTTTCCTCCACGTGTATAATGTCGTACATGTCGTACACCATTAGGCATTAGTTAGACAGGCTGGTGAAGCTCACCGCAGATGAAAAGACCGGAGCCCTTCTTTGCTGTAAGTGGGTCAAGAGTGGCCGGCGCTGCCGGCCACGTCACAGGTGAAGGCGCTGCCGGCAAGCCGAATGGAACCGATGGCGGCAGTGGATTCACCGACCCATGGGTCGGCCGTGCCACGTCGCCGGCACTGCCGTTGCCTTTCGGTGCGACGGGACGAAGCGCCCGCCGCCGAGGCGACGACAATCCGCGACCTCCGTCGCCGCCACCGCCACCAGCGTCCCGCCGCCGAGGCGACGGCATTCCGCGACCTCCGTCGCCGCCACCGCCACCAGCGTCCCGCCGCCGAGGCGACGGCATTCCGCGACCTCCGTCGCCGCCACCGCCACCAGCGTCCCGCCGCCGAGGCGACGGCATTCCGCGACCTCCGTCGCCGCCACCGCCACCAGCGTCCCGCCCGCCGGGTGACACTGCCCGCGGGGACCTGCCAGGTGAAGGGCGCGGGGACCGCGGCGACTGCGGCATATTCAGTTGACCGACGTACAACGCAATCGTGCCACCGATGCCGCTTGTTCTGGAGCCCGGTACGACATGGTCACGAATGCTGATGCGGCGCTGCTGTATCGCCAACGATGTCCGGCCAGTATTTTGCGACGACGTCAGCGGCGGGGGGTCGCTACTGCCGCCGCCGCCGCCGCCGCCGCTGCTCATAATGATCCGTCTTTTCATCGGCAATCCCCCCGTGTACCCCAGTGCGTGATGGCCAGGAAGTTTGCCCTGCCGAGTTTTAGCCGTCAAAGTAGCAGGGTTATTGTCGCCGTACCCTGCAGTTCCGAGATTTGGAATTTTTGGGAAATATGATGGAGGTGGGGGTGTCAGATAGAAGGGTTTGGGCTCCCCACATGATGGGGGTGGAAATACGGCCCTTGGCGGAAACCCCAGAAAAGGCAAACGCGGGGGCTGCCGCTCTGAAACCGCCGCCCCGAAACCGCGCTGGAGCGGACCTCTTTCGTGTCGTACCTTGGGACTGCTGTTTCGCATGGTGGTCCCGTACGCGTGGGTCCTCTCCTGACTCGTTAATCTCCGTTTTGACCAGCAGGTCCGCCATCAGCGGTGACAAACCCCCGTTAACCCTGCGCGCCATTTCGCCCAAGTATGCACGCAGACACCCAAATTATTTGGGCTCAAAATTAAGGCTCAATTAACACGGTCAATGTAAAATATTAATTATTATTTTTATACTTTATAATGCAAAATTCGCATTCATTAAATTCCTTGGAATAGATAGAAACGCGCTCGTGTACCTGGACATGGCTCTTAATTATACATCCCGGATATTATTTAAATACTTAATTCTCTGGTTAATTCGTAATTTAATTAATTTGATTCTTTTATATGTTATGTTTTAATAAACAAAACATTTTGAATTTCTAATTATTTTAAATTTTAAATTTTTATTTTTTAATAAAATTTTAAGGAATTCATCATTTATTATTTGTTCTTATAGCTTTTATTGTACATGTCTCTAATATGTTGCTCACAAGGCCGTTACTGCAGCTTTCCCATGCTCAATCTGCTCCTTCTCAGCGCTGCACGCGGCCGCATGGAGGGCGTCCTGGAGGGCGACCTGCACGAACACACAGACGCAGACACACGCAGGTCCAGAAAACATAAACATAAACATAAACATGATGGATTTTGACAATTGATTCTGGTATTTTTAGAAATCGTAGAAATTTAGATATCGAATAGCACCACGTTTTCTATTGCTGCCACGTTGACCCCACTCTCAGGAGACCCTCACCCATAGAACTACTCACCGTGGCTTCTTCCACCTGAGTCCGAAGCACCATATAGCGCTTCTGCTCATCGGCGACACGGTGCCAGTCGGGACCTGCAGGAAGTAACAACAGAAGAGCCAACATGAGCCTGCTGGCAAATAAATTAAACTAAGCTTGGTAAACTAAAAGCGAACGTACCATACATGCATGTGCAGGGGGTTTAACCAGCCGAAAACTACCAAAAAAAACACTTCCCCCACACGGGGTGGTGGTGTTGGCTCTCCGGTTGAACCTAATGGGCGCAGATTCTTTCGCACCATGTCAATGCGTCCATTTCAGTTATTTCAGTATGACCACTTTTCGCACATTCTCGTCACCCTCTGAACCCCTGACCCACGCACTGACCCACGCACTGACCCACGCACTGACCCGCGCACTGACCCGCGCATTGACCCACGCACTGACCCACGCACTGACCCGCGCACTGACCCGCGCATTGACCCGCGCATTGACCCACGCACTGACCCACGCACTGACCCACGCACTGACCCACGCACTGACCCGCGCACTGACCCGCGCACTGACCCGCGCACTGACCCGCGTACCTAGGGTCGCATAAATGGCGAAGTCGAATCGGTCCAACCTTGGAACCGGTGCGACTGTTAGCTTTCCCCGCATCAGCTTTACAACCACCTTCACTAACAGAATCACTCTCCTGCGAGCCTTATGCACTCTCACGCGCCACTCTGACGCCACCAGACGCCCTGCCGTCATTATTTTCCAAAAATCATATCGAAGGCATGCATATGATGCAAAACACGATGCATCGATAACGATGACAGCAGGAAAGTTCGTACATACATCCGTACTGTACGGCTATATGTACAAATTTTACCTTTTGGCTTGAGCAACGTTGGAATGCCGATCTTAGCGGGAGATCTGCGGGGAGTTGTCAAGCTCTTAAATGTTATGGGTTGAAAATGTCAATCAATACGTGTCGTACGATTCGGGACTCCTGCATGGATATGGCGCGAGCGAGGCGGCAGAATGACTGACGACGGACCCCAACAGGTTGCTTTCACTTTTATTTCATTCCCCCTCCCGTTCCCTCATCAGCAACTTCGGTCGTCCGGACGACCGATGGGATCCCATTTCCTCCCTCCCTTCCAGCCATCTATTACGGGGCCCTGCTGCTGACCGCCTTCCATTTCGCCGGGCTATGCGGTGTACGACGATAGCACTGACCTGCTGGATCCAGGATTGAAGAATTGTGACAGCTCCGCACCATGCCGACTTAGCTCACTCTGTTATCCGTTTACGTAATGGGTTGTGATTCAGTTACGGTTGCAGTTAGGCATACGTACGTAGTAACGTGGCGCAATAACATTACGCGGCGGCTGCTTGGCTGATGTGCATGGCGGGGGGTCAAGAAACGATGTGGGTGTGTATATATGTGTAGGTTGGTGGAGGTTCAGCTGGATGCACGCACGCTCGTCAATGCATGGGGAGGAGCTACGTGTAATCCAAATAGGTTACAGTTGGAATCAGGTGGTTAGAAATGTAAAATATTGAACGGTAAATGCGTCGTTAGTCCCTAAGTTCGCCTCCAGTCGTCCTGCGCGGGGAGCTGGGCAGGCGCGTCGGTCACGCAATTATGAGCGATATACACGAGGAAATTAGCTTTATTTTATTATATTATCTTAAGATGTGCATGTAAACTTTATTTTATTATTAGCTGTATTGAAAAGTTTCCGGTAACGGCGCGAGCACGTCGAAAGTACCTCCTTGATGAAGTAGGCGTTAATAATAAGCACGCTGAGCCCAAAATTAAAACTAATAAACAAATAATCTATAATTTAAAAAGATGCTGTGCCGCTGCAGCATTCACACGGACCTCGAGGAGCTCAAGTTTTCTCGAAAAACTTGAACCGCGAGGAATTGGCTGTCGTCCAGGTCCTATTTTAAATAAAAGGAATGCGTCTTATAAAAGAACATTTTTAAATTTTCAGAAAGATGCTGTCACAGCTGGTCGGATGCAAACCGTCAGCAACGCGAGCTCGCAAAGTCAATCTTAAAGAATCTTACCTCCAAGTCCGTCAAGCTGTCGAGTGGTTTCACTCCGCCATGTTTGGTTAATGTATTCGCTCCATTCAATTTCTTCAGCAAGAAATACGGACGGGACATTGCCCATTGCGACATACAAAGCGTTCTCCCTTGAGACGCCAAACGATATTTATCCAATTTGATAAAAATAAAAAATCTCAAGACTTATGTAACGTGAGGCTTCAAAATGTTGCATGGAGAGAAGCTGCAATGAATACAAGGTTCAAATTAGGCTGGATGGAATTGTTCCGTACGATTTATATATACCAGCCATTTTCATCGTTTGGGCAAAAAGCTTTCTTTGCCTACAAAATATTCTTTTCGCTTAGTTTCTCCTTATTCCAGTGCGTTTTATTGTCCTTTTAGATAGTCGCAAGTGCACTCATGACAGAGTAATTTGTTAGTTGATTGCCGCTCGTATCGTAGCTATCGCATACTAGCTAGAGGTACAAAGGATCGTTGAAATTAACTGATGTAAAATTGTATGTGCACGTATAAATATCATGCTTGTATTATAAGTGGCTGCCCTTAGCTTTACCTGGTTTTATTAGTAAAAAACATTTCACCCGAACAATAGATGTAGATTTTGCCGATTGTAACAGAGCAGGTCTGTAATGAGTCGAATGTGAATAAAATCGCAGGCTGAATACACCACCAGGCCGGTTTCGTTATATTTTGATTTTCATTGACATCTATATATCTTTATATTTACGTACGTAACAACCGGGGGGTTATTTGTTGACTCATTTTCGATGTCGGATGTTCGATGACTCGCCCTATGCTTATTATGAGCAATTAAATTAATCAACTGACGGCTGATAACTATATATATTAGCCCCCTTAAGAGCAATCATGATACACCCATATACACACAAACATACATATATGTATATAATTATTGTGCGCTGCTAATGATTGCTCTCAAGGGGGCTAATTATTAGCCCCCAGTTAATTGATACACACACACACACATATATATATATATACAAAAAGTGTAACACCCCAAATATACATGTGTGTGTACGTTTGTATGTATGTATGTAGTGCATACTAAATTCCCACTTAATTGAGCATGTCCCAAGCAAAAATTATAAAATAATCCATTTGCGTATTATCCGGGGAATGTTTATTATTTCATGCATTTCATGTAAGTGAGTAGTGCGTGGCAAAGTTACCCTCCTGCTGCCGATCCCATGCTAAGCGGCCATAGCCTGCCATACACAAACATACATCACAAAAGTGGGCAGACCCAACAACCTAACTGCACCCTACTTTGGCGTCATGCATGCATGACACACAAAAGCAAGTGGAAGTCTGAGTTGCGCCCGCCAACAGGATTCCCATTTCCTCCTTGGCCCTTCCCTCCAATCGATCGATGATGGATCGACCGATCGATTGATGTGCCTGTCCCAGCTGCTGGTAGGTAGAACTCCCTGCTGCTGGCGGCTGCCATAGATTCGGTTACCCCATCTCACCTAATAAGGATCTTCTCCCTGTTGTCGGTTGCATCCAAGTAATCCACTGCTGTGCACTGGTACATTTGGTAACTAAAACTGTATTCGTTAAACCCTACGATGCCATTCCCTGTATGTAGTAGTACTTTGCAACTGCTTCGTCGTCTGCTGCTGCTAGATGCGAGTACTACAACAACAATGAGTACCATGATTATAATTACTGCAATTACTGCTGCTGCAACTGCCCATACACTGCAGCAAATTCGAGTGGTATGTATATTATGTTGTGTAGGGGCAATAGGATCCCTTTAGGTTTTGATAGGAGCGCATCATAAAAGAGAAACAAAAACTGCACCTAAAGAGGCAAAGAATTACAAGTTTTCAACCGCGGTCGTGCCCGAGTGGTTAAGGGGTCTGACTTGAAATCAGATGGGATCTCCCGCGCAGGTTCGAATCCTGTCGACCGCGACAGCAATCGCAAGGTCTCTTAAAATTAGAGGTTGCAACTTCCCTGAAGTGCCCAATAGAGATCATTTGCCCGGCGCGGTGTAGTTGCTGTGTGTGGCAACCGCATACTTGGCCAATGCAAGCATAACCGCATGGTCAATGTACGAAACCGTTGACACCATGCCATACAGTTCCGTGCCCTCGAGGTTCTTCATCACGACGTCAGATTGCGTCTGGTTAGCTGCATAGCGAACGAAATGGACAGGAGGATGCACCCAATGCGAAAGAGGTGAACTTGTTACAGGTGCACAGGTGGGACAGACCTTATATCTTAAGATGCAAACCATTGTGCGAACCAAAGGACAAATGATATGGAAAGAATGTGGGTGAAGGGGGGTTGAGGGGTGGGGGTGGAAGGCTGAGTGGATGGGTGGGTTAGCAAGTGAAGTTAGGGGTTGCGAGTATAGTTGTGGGGAAGGTCGTCTTAATCCGGCCCTTGATATGTGTCTTACGCGCTGTCTTAGCTTGGGCCAGAGCTCTCATGTAACATTCCCCCCTACAGGTTTATTAAACTCAATTCTACATACTACTACTTATGTACGATAGTACAACAAGGCAACGACGTTAGCATCATCGGATTATGAACCCACGTACATGTGTCCCTCAGCACCAGCACGGACGGGTCCTTGCTGGCCACCCACAACTCTTGCTGTACGACCTTCATGGCAGTTGGTGCTCTGTTGTACAGCAGCATCGCCGCAAAGGCCACCCAATCAAATGGCACGCACTTGCCTGCGGTGATGCAACGTTGTGTTGACATCAGGAAAAAAGGAAAGTTTATGGATTTGGAGAGTTGGGTAAATCACACCTTGCTGCAATTATTGCTACAATTATCAAGTCAATGGCAGATATCGTACACATGCCGTACACTTGTTTGTGTGCAATACCTTTCGTATAAGCAACAGCATCTCTTGAACCTCCAGAATTTTTTAATGATTAAATCCAATAAAATTAATTTGAATAGTTTATTATAAAATTTCTATGTCGTACATATTCCGTACGCTAGTAGTACCTTTGAGGTGTGCCATTCCGAACCAGGTATCGCTGATTTTCCGCAGCAGGCCCCCCTCCCCTTCCCGGAGGCCCAGCAGTTGCTCCAAAACCTCTCCTGCATCTTGGAACTTCAAAAGTTGGTTGCAGACGTTGTTCGTTACGAACAGTAACGGTACAGAATACTGCTTGGCGAGTCGCAACAGGACGCGGACGCCATCGGCGTGGTAGATGGCGTTGCTTGTGGAGCGGGGGTCCCTGGAGTTCATCGGTTTCACCGAAAGGAGGGGGAATAAGGAGAGGGTTTCAGAAAACAATATAGACCTTCATTAATTGTGCCGCACCGCCACAGCACGCAATCACGTAATCGTGTCTTTCCGTACATGCCTTACGTGTAATCGTACACGTACGCCACCCTCTCACCTGCCGGGCAGGGGCAATGTCTGAGGCACCACTTCCGCTTGCACGCCCGCCATGATGACGATAGGTAGTCTCGAGGCCCTCAGCTTATTTCCCAGCACCTTCTCGGAAAAAAGAAAAAGAACAAAAAAATCAAAAATGATAGTAATAAATAATAATAATAAAATTATAATAATATAATAAAATTAAAAATAATAATAATACATAAAAATAAATTATTTAAGAAGCGGGGTGAATGGACATTGCCATGTAAATTGATCATGATAATGGTACGAATTATAGCGATACCCTCCATTCCTTCCGCATTCCACGTCATGCCCAAACACGCCATGATTGCTTTATATGTGCAATTATCATTATGAATCATTAACAAAACACAATCTTCCCCATGACTTAGGAAACCTGGTGCATAGGTGCGGCACAGGTTTAAGGTGGTGTGTTCAGGTCCCGCCGTACCCGCCGTAAAATGGAAGTACGACACCTTACCTGCTCGCCGTCTCGATCCAGCATCTTGACCAAACTGTCGAGGTAACCGACTGAGCCGTTCATGTCCAACATAACGCTGTGAACCTGAGATCGGTGAGACATGTGGCAACTGAAAATAACTGAAAATAACAACCATAACCATAAGCTGCGACTGCTGTTCGTTAAGCATCTTAAACAGACAGACAGACACTTAAACTGATTATGTGGTTCATATATGGTCGTACAATCAGACGGTCGTACCTGGGGGCTAAGGATCCGATCCGCCAAGGTCTTCAATGCCGTCCATTGGACATTAACTGCACATTCGTCACACAAGAGACAAAACAGGTGTTTTCGTACATGCCGTACGGCCCGTTATTATGACATGAAGGGTTACCGCGCATGATGTTATATATGGCGTGATGACAACGTGATATGAATCGGACGTACGGCACCATGCTGCGGTGCAGAACCCTGCGATATCTTCTTACGTATCAAAGCGTGTGTCCAAGTTACCCTGATCGCATCACATGCCTAAAGAGATCTTTCCTAAGACAGCAGGACAAAGCAAATTTCCGTACACTTCCGTACATTTTCGTATACCTGGTTTAAGGCCCTGGAGCAGCGGGCCGTACTTCTCCGGCTCGTTAAACATCATCCTCCAGGGAATGACGTTACGCTGGTTGAGCGGGCCCCGAACCAGACACGCCCGGGGGCAGAGGTGCCGCAATATCGCCCCCCCGGTAGCCATGACTTCTTCTGAGTACACCGGGTCGTGCTTCGTGAGGTCGTTCTCATTCTTGTCCAGCCAGACACGCCGTTCCGGAACCTGGGGAGGATTTTTGGTCCATGTGCATGACCGTGTGTGTGTGTGTGTGTGTATGTGTATGTGTGTGTGTATATATATAGGAGGCGGGGACACTACCAAAGTACGATGTCCATAAAACAACAAAAGCCATACACACCTGAGGCACATACATACAAGAGGATGCTGGGAGCGGAGTCAACATAATTACTTGATCACGGGAGTGTGGTACGGTTTGGACGATCTGATTGTCTGTCTGTGTATCTGCCAGTCCATATGTCTATCTATCCATGTACCTATCTATCTATCCATCTGTCTGTTTGTTGGGTACGAGGAATATCGAGAAAAGAAAAACAATGGAACACAAAATGGGCACAGGATGTAACACAAAATTGCGACCCACCCCTCATGCTTATGTGACCCCTGACTGAATAAACAGTTTATTTGTTGCGGTTGTTGAAGTCCTCAGGCGGGCTTGGGGGTTGTGGGGTTTTAGAGTTAGGTTTCGGGAAGGGGGGCTCGCAATTCGCAAGCCATCGCGTGACTCCTGCTGGACGCTGCAGGCAGCGACCTTGCATCTCGTGGCTGCAGAGCAATGATCTGCGGAGTGCGTGCGCATGCACCTTGCCTTCATGTGGGATGCCGCCGCTTACCGCAATGACGAAGTCAAACTGTTTCGTCCTTAATTGTAGAACCTCTCCAGCCGCGGCGATAAGGTATCCTGTCAACAGTGTCGACAGACGCACGGGGAGAAATGAACATGAAGAGGTCGTCACCTTCCGGTCGTTATTACGTTCTATGGATTGTTAAATTACAAGCATGGTAGTCTTCTCAAGTAATTTTATTTACCGTCAAAGTCGCTTGTGTCGCCAGCTTGTATGTAAAGGCAGGCTCCATTCGAAATGTTGCCCCGCTCACGAAGGTCAAAAAACTTTGCAGGATCGAAAGACGGCGATCGATCTGCTTCAGTATCTTTTTGTTTCATACTAGTTCGGTTCGCACTGTGCAGTTGCTTGACCAAATAGTTGACGCAATGTAGCAGGTACGCACCGTCGTCTAAGGCCTTGTTGGGTAAGATCCGTTAACCGTAGAAAAAACATGAGTTTATTTTATAATGTTACTTCCATAAGAGCAAAGCAGCAATTTTGGGTTTTCGGAATTCCCATACGGATACGGCACTACTTTTGCCGTTTTTGGTGACAAGCTCCTGACAAGCTCCTGACAAAGGTGCCGGGCAGATCAGAGCCTTCTCGTACGAACCTCATAAACGGCATTCGGCAAGAACCGCCACAACTCCCCTTGGAGTCAGGGTTTCTTCGTACCCTGCCGCTTCCCTTGCATCTCTTCCCATCTCTCCGTCACCCGGCTGCAATGCTGCCGCGCACAGGCATCTTTCCTCCTTCCTTCTGTGATTGACCCCTGATTATAGCTGTTCTCATAACTAATTGCCGATTGCAGCATGAAAGTCCGCAGTCGCAATCGTATTGCCGATAACGAATCCGTACTTTATTTCTAAAAGGAATTTGTAAGTCGTACATCTGCAATCTCGCAAAAATAACAAAGTTCAGGTAAAATACGTCAAAAATATGATGTGCGGCGGTTAGTTCGTGCTTGATTTCGCTTTTCCTGAGGCCCTCTGCTACCAGCAGAGGAGCCGGCTAATCAAAATAGCTGGAATTACACAGGGTAAAATGCTTTTGGGAGCGCCGCCATGGCCCAATCGCGGCAGCACTACTACTATAATGTGCAAATCCGCCGCGAACGCGTGTGTCGCCTTTATTTTGTAGACAGATTCACTCAACAAGAAATAGCTAATCTGGTGCAATGGGAGAAAACATCTATCCGGAACCGGGCAGGGTGGCACCAGCCACTGGGGTAGCGAGTGCAAGGCCGTGTCGCATCTGCTGCGTGCTAAGGTGCAGCATGGCTCACGAAAGCAGAAACCTCCCATCCTGCATGGTCATAGACCCAGAAGAGGATGAGGACGAACGAGGGGGTGGTGGAGGGCTTCAGTTACAGAGGCCGGCAGCACAGATGACCAGGCATCACTCTTTGACCTATCGAGGGAATGCTATGGCAAAATGTTCCCAGGACCAGGAATTCGCGACCGATCTCCGCTGATCCCCCGCATGCCTGCAGCACCTCGCGGGGGGGAGGAAGGGACAGGGAGTCCACACCTGTTGCACCAGGCGCTGCATCCACCCCAACGGGGACCGCACCTGGGCGCATTAGGACTTGAGTATTCTTCATTAGCTTTTCATTCTTGCTCCCGAAGTTGCTCTAAGTTTTAGCGTAATGGCGTACCTGCGTGACTTTTCATGTTTATGTTATGGTGGCAGTGTGTTCCAGGGCTGTTGTGTGGGGACGGCGAGGAGAGGGAAGCCTGGCCCGGGAGGTTGCTTTTTGGCGCCAACCCCCCGAAACATCTTACGATCCGCAACTCCCTAAAAGAGGACATCGCGTGTAAGATGTCTGTCTGATCTGTCTGGTCCCGGCGCTGCCGACTTAAGGGCTGCTCGACACGTGTTGCTGCTCCTCCGCAAAGCGCCTGCATCTAACTGCGTAATGTGCCAGTCCATGAAATCTCAGGAAATTCCAATTGGCCCCCCCCACACACACACACACATACACACACATACACATACACACACATACATACACCTCAAATATGTGTGTGCGCGTTTTAGGTATCCAACAAGGCTCTTCGGCTGCAACCGAAATAGAAAGCCGCCAAGAAGCAAATCGGCATCATCGTGACGGAATTTAACATGCATGTGTGTGTGTATATGTGTGTATGTGTGTGTGTTTTGTTTTCTGACAAGCTTCGTGCCATAAGGGGTAACGGAAAGGGTTACACCCCCACCCCCCTAAACCCCCCGCACCCCCCCACCCCGTCTTCACTTTCGTACGAGTACCACCTTCACCAGCGGTGGAGAGGAAGGTGCGCTGCTTGTGTGCCCGCACACGCAAAGCCCACTTCACACCGAAGAACTTATCCTCGACCTGATGTGTGTGTCAGCGGTGCTATAAACGTATACTAGCCAGGGAACAGAAACGAAAGAAAACCGATGCAACAGAAATGCAGTTACCCTCTTCCAACTTCCAACAGAAATCCAACAGAAACCCCCCCCCCCAACACACACATGGCCCGCAAGTGCGAGACACATTCATCGGAAAGGTCGTGTATTAATCATGCCAACCGACAACCCACCATCCCCTTCGACATCGCTCGTGAGGGATTTCCGCCGTATCCCTTCCCCCCAACGCCCCGACTCCCCCTGCTCTTCACCCCAACCCGATACACACACGCAGTTAATTAGGTACATGTCGTACAGATTCATGCGTTGTTGACTGCTATTGCTGCCAAAACTATTGCCCACGTAGCAGAATAGAAGCCACAAACTATCATAACTACGGATATGAAGTACGGGAGGTACCAAGTACGGCGAGCTTTTAGTACGGCAATACACGCAGCCTATGGTCCTACTATCAGTTCCACTACAATCGTCGCCGCTACTTGTCACCTTCGACACCTTCGCGCCCGCAGCTGTTTCCAATGCTTCCAATGCTGCTGCATTTCTACGGCCGCACCACTTCACCCCCCCGCACACACACACACATAATCTCCAGTCTGCCAACCCCGTCAAGAGCTAACGGTTGATTGCCGTACAAACGCTGTACGGCTTCCTACGAGCATGCGGATGCCGTCATCTACAAAGCCCACTCTAAAGTTGCCTATCATCTCACTCATTGCTTCTTCGGCCCCCTCCACAACCCCTTCGTACTCAACACCTGTTCTAAGAAATGTGCGCGCAAGATCCTTCCCGTACAGAAACCCCTTTCTTATCGCTCAACCCCCCTTAACACATACACATACACACGCACACACAAACTTCCGTTTTCTTCGTCGTCGTCAGTGCGTCTGTCGGTAACTTACCAACCAACTCCCGTACCACCGACTTGTCGATTTCTGGAACCCTTTTATTTCCCCGTTTAATTCCGTAACATGCTCTGAACCGCTTTAACCAACGAATCTACAACCGACAGAAACCGCTTTAACCGCCGAAACCGCAACGACCGGAAAGCCTGTAAAGGCAACCCCCTGCGCCGCCCTTGCAAGGTCACAAATCCAATGCGACCCCTGACGTGTGGACATGATGTGTGTGTATGTGTATATATGTGTGTGTAAACCACATTTTTATTTTTTAAATAATAATTTATTGTTATTATTATTATTATTAATGTTTTAGAAAGTGACGCCGGCGACGACAATTTCTGACGATTCTGATGCAGCGAAAAAGACCGGCTGGCCTCCCGCCCACCGCAGGTCGTGGAACTGGAACTTGGAGTCCAGGGGGGGCTGGATGCCGACGGTGAGGGGGGCGGTCATGTTGGTGAAGTCCATCACGTGGAGGCCTTTTGGATCGCAATCAAGGTTTCGAATAGAATGGGTTCACACGGGGGCGGGGGACGGGAGGATTTTAAGCGGGGGAAGAATTTAACCCTAAGTTGGGGGAAAAGTACGACCATAGTTAAAAGTCCACCAAAAGTCGCACGATTTGGGTGAGATCATGACGAACGAACAAAACCAAAGGTACTTCATCAGTACGCAGAAAGATGGGGATGATGGGGATGATGGGGATGGAGGATGGTTTCCCCCCCTCCCCCACTCCTCCTCACTTCCCCCTCCTTCCCCCCTTCACCTCGGTACGTGCTGAGAGCCGCCAGCCGCGAGTGTGGGGCACCAGTAACCGCCATCTGAAGTTGCAAAAAGCGGTTGGAAATTGAAGCGGTTAGTAGCGAAACCCTAAACGGTTGTGAGAGAGACGCATTACAACTTTGATATTAGAATCCAACCGCCATAAGTTCAGGAAACCTGGAAGATCCAAATCCATGATGATGATCCAAATTCCGAATTGCAGATTTTCATCAAAATCCAAAATCTATATCCAAACATTTGCCCACTCGCACCTTGAGAATCGGGGTTTCGTCGATTTGCATCCGTACGACAGGACCCGCAGCCGACCCATGGGTCATACTGAGCTGTCGGAAGTCCCAGATGCACATGAAGGAGTCCACGCCTGCGATTTTCACATTTTTAATATTAATTATAAAAAAACAAACAGGTAAGCAGCCGCAAACGTTTCCGTACAATGTAAAACAAGCGACCCTGAGTTACGACACAAATCAGCACAGGGTTCGTTTCCCGAACATTCGTCACGTGTTCAAAGTGGATGAGTGACCGGAGATCCCCCTAACCGCCCAGGTTTCAGTACAATGTGCCGTGCTCCGTTTCTTCCCGTACTTACAGCTGCTAATTAGGAAATTCTCCGTCGTATCGAGCGCCGAAACCATGTCGCTGTGTGCCTATGCACAGGATTACGGGGGGAAAATGGGAGGGCTACCACTTGCGGGACTTCCTCTCCTCTTCCCACATGCACATACACATACACATACACGTAAACACATAAACATACACATACACACACGCGCGCGCTTACCTCTGCCCGGCCCTTCGCAGGGTTAAGCTCCCCGAACATCCCCACACTGCCCTCAACCCGCCGGTCCCACACGAGGATGGTGTGGTCGCGCCCCGCCGTCGCGAACACATTCGGATTTTGAGCCCAGGCCGCGGCAGTTGTTACCATCTCCGTATGCTCAGCGTAGGCGCGGAGCGGCGTCAATCGATCCATGGGACCACCGCGGGCGGCGTCGTAGACGTACACAATATCCTGTGTACGACATCCCCGATTGTGTTTTAGGGGGAAGGAATATAAGAGTTTTTTTCCACAGCGCATCTTTCCTGTCGTATAATACACATGCGTCGTACAATGCACCTGCCTAAGCCTGCGCGCCATCCGTCTGTGTTTTTCTTTCTGTTCGTACGCTTTCCATAACACATCAAAACACACACGCATAAAAACCCTAAGCCAATACGACCACAAGAGTAACACACACGAGTAAGAACCGGAAGGAGGGACACAAACAATCGAGCGGCAACCGAACGTCTTTTCGACGTTAGCAACGGAAAAATAACGTACCCGTACGGGTGCACTCGGATCTGAAGCTGCCGTATCTTCCCCCATCACGAACACGTCGCCATCCCCCAGTGGCACGGCGAAACTGATTATTCCGCGGTTCGGCGCCTGCAGCTTGCCACGAGGAGTCCACGTACCGACCCGTGGGACGGTCGGCGGCGGGGTAAAACCCAACAGGCAGGAGCCCTCCACGGGTCTGCCCTCCTCCACATTCGGGACCGCCGCAGCCAAGACGGTTCCGGAGCGCGGCAGGACGCTGACGCTGCAGACGTAATGAGATTGGATGTCCATCCTGTACGACAATGTATACGATCGTGTACGACAGAGGCATTTTCAGACGTTATTAAAAAATGTGCGTCGAGCCAGAATGTTTAGGAGCCTAACAAAAACAGGCAACAGAGCAAATCATAAAATATGTTATCAGATTCGTGTTTAAGGCACGCCTTCTTGTCTTGTTTATCCTTTTCGGAACGACTGAACTAACACATGTAACGAACCTTAGGGTACCTTAGGGTTAGGGTACTCCCCTCGTCGCCCCATCCACCCCGACTTTCATTTTTGCTCCTCCCCCCCTTCAAATACACACACACATACAAATAAACACACACACACACACACACACACCTGCCGACGGGGACTCCTTCGGGGCCCCAGCATAGCAGCTGCCCGTCCTGCGCCGCGCTAAACAACTGCCCATGTACGGCATCGTAGTACATCGAAAAAACGGTTGCGGTATGACCATTGTAACTACCTATTTGCGTGAGACCCGTGGGCGTCGTCTGCGCCGGCACGCCGGGGGCGGGGGCGGTGGGAGCGGCGACGGCTGCCGCCTGTGCCGCGCCCGCCGGCGCCTGCCCTGGCGGAACCAGCCCTGGGATGATGGCTCCAGGTGCGGCAGCGGCGCTCTGAGCAGCCATGGTTGCGTGCTGGCGGGCGATGGGTCATAGGGTGTACGGCAGCACAAAAGTCGTACCGTCATCCCGTATTTCTCACATTTTCCATTTTTTGCATTCGTGTCTTCTTCGCAAAGCAACACGAGATTAAATGTGAATGTGAATATGAATGGGGAAGTACTCCCGAATGACGAGAACAAATAACGTCAGTGTACGACAACACGATAACATACAGAGAGGTTGCCGTACCAGGGTGTTAAGAATGTAGTGCATGTCGTACTGGAAGGTATCCTCCGTGACCGTTCCCAAGGCGCGCCAAAGCAGCGCCAGGCTGCTTTCAGGCACACGAACTACCTGTACGGAAGTGTCAGTTTGGACGAACGCAAGTGGGGGAAAGGAATATCGCAATATGGGAAATAACGCTGGAATGTAAAATGGAGTACGGGAAGCTGTACGGGACGGGAAGAAAACCCGCCAAAAAACTGAAGACACACACACACACATGTTTTCAATCTGCCTTCCCTTTTCTCCCCCTTCCCCCCCAAAGCCCGAAAGGGGACGGAAAGCGGTCAGGTGCTTCTCGTTCTAACAACAGTAGACTAACAACAACAGTACGACACCACCACGACACCAAAACGGTTTCCGGTAAAACCTGCTGACCTGATCTCCGCAGTACTCCACAGTCTTGCCCAACATGGTCACCGCCTGGCACCGACTGTCCGTCTTCATGAGGAGGCGGCTAAGCGTCTGAATTGCACCTGTGTACGGCAACATGTTCAATTTCATGGCAGCAGAAGACCGCCATGTCAGCGCGAATGCCGTAAGGGCTTTATATTAACATTAATATTAATAACGAACATCAAATGAGAGCAGTAACATCAACAGTACGACATACGTCGGGTTTCGTACACTCAATACACACACAAACACATGTACACGCTTAAAGCTATCTCACCATCCATCGGAACTGCTTCAAATTTCACCAGGCAAGCGAAGGCATCCGCATATCCAAAAAAGGTTGACCGGTCAACATTGACCGGCCGTTTCCTGTTGAGAGTAGAAATAACCTGCAATCGAATGTCGTACCGGGACAAAAGTACGTCCTCACGGTTGGGCTCACATTATTAAATTTCACTAATTCAGGTTTCAGGATAATTGAGGTACATAATTCTTTGATTTCTGAGTACGACACAAAGCTTGCATCATCCACCATCAACACACACACACATCACCCATGACGCGGCCACGGAAGGTACGGAAGCTACGTATTGCATACAAATACCCCTCCCCAGTTACCCGCCCCTTCACCCCCCCGTCACAACCACGCACCTTGGAAACAAGCTTCTCCCGCATCTTTACCCGCAAATCATCCGGCACCCGTGTGTATAGCATGACGTACGGCATCTGTACGGCAGGCGTCATTTGCCGACATATGTAGGAGGCAATCATTCGCGTTCGAAGTTTCATAAACTATGTTTGCAAAAAAAGAGGCCTGCAGATAAAACACACGTCCCTAGGCTTCCCTGATGACTTCGGATCACGCAGGGAGGCAATAATCCTCCACATCCGGACGAGGACCTCTCCTCCATGCATCATGCAGATCCCGACCTTTCCCCCTTTCCCCCCTCTAACCCCCACCCCCTTCCCCTCCCGCTTTACCCCACGCCCTCCATCTCATCCCACATCCTTCCTACAAGCAATTTTACAGCTCGGAGACTCTAATGAGATGCATGTTCATCGAATTTCGTAACATTGCCACCCCCCTCCCGAACCCCACCCCCCTCCCGAACCCACCACGCCGCTGGGAATCACTTCTGGGTTTTCAAACACACACTGTTCGTACGCCGCGACCAGCTCCTGCGCACACAGGAGGTAACGAACAAAGAAACAGAAAGCGGGGCCCGATGACAGCTGACTGCAGCCCCAGAAAATACGACATATCCATGAAAGCAAAGAAAGCAGTTGGGCGGCTGGTGAAAGATAACCGATCATCTTAACGATTTCCAACGGTATTTCGTTGGTTTTGGGATGAGTTTTAGGGCCGGGTCAGGAGATGAGGTCAAAAAGAGGAAAATATGTTCACAGTGATCATAGCACGCGTTTGATTGTCGTATCTCAGTGGTGATGAGGTGTGTGGGTTTGTGGGGTGGGGTGACTCCAGTCTACGCGCCGTTACCCCTTTCCTCTCTCTCTCTCTCGAACTCATATTCCCTCGTGTTTTCCCGTCTCTCCCGCTCTCTAACACACACACACACACACACACACTCTCCCCCGCCTCACCCCCTCACCCCCTCTTCCGCGTACCTCGAAGACCTTATCGACGTAGCTCTCATCAACACTTCGCAACACAGCAATGATGTCCACAACAGCCTGCAGCAGCAGCCGCAGCAGCAGTCGCAGCAGCAAGTCACGAACGAGTGTGGAATAGGAAAAAGAAGGCAGGGGGAAAGGGGAGAGAAAGGACGAGAGAGGAGGAAACATGACTAAAGACAAACTCATGCCGTCCTCATAGGGCAACCTGCCTGCTCCTGGGTGGCGGGGTTACCGAGGCGCGGCACCAGCGCCTGGAATGACTGTATCTGGCTTTGGTACGGCTGCGGGGCCGGACGAGGAGGCGGCGGCCCCGCAGAAGCGGGCTGGGGCGCCGGGGGCGCTGGCGCCGCAGGCGCAGGTTGCGGCCGCGCCGGCGGGGCTGCTACCGCTGCCGCTGGCTGCGCCGGCGTGGGGTGCATTTGGGCTGGCGCTGGCGGCTGTGGCTGGGTGGGTGCATTTTTTTGGACGGGCGCTGGCGGCTGTGAGACTGCACCATTAGGAAGGCTGGAGGCGGCGGGTGTGTGTGGCGGGCCCGGTACGGAGGAGGTGGCAGTGGCAGCGGAGGCAGCAGCGGAGGCAGCCGGAAGGGAGGGAGGAGGGACAGCAGCAGCTGCCTGGGTCTCAACCTTAACATGATCGGTCAGCAACCTGGTGGAAGAGGTGAAGAAGAGTCAATGGGTCAATGGATAATGATTGTAAAGATAAAGAAGGACGGAAGGATGAAGGATAGAAAGAATGGATGGGTGACGGGACACGCAAGTCCCGTCAAAAGCGGAATTTGGCGCCAAACATTGCATGAGTGAGAGTAGAAATGGAAATAATATGAGAAATGCAGGTTTATGCATTTCGGCGCTGAGGAGTTCTACGCACAACGCGAGCGCGACCACGAGTCATTAACTGCACTGCGTCGAACCTAGGCCCAGCAGCAGAGATTACTTTTAACAGGGTCTTGAGATAAGGACTGATGTCTGTACGCGATTACTTATGCGTTATGTGACAAAGTGGCCGTCGCACACACACGCACAGAGCTCCAGCCCGAAATCTGATCTCCCACGCCGTCGAGACCTCCCACCTTAGCGTGCTGATTAGCTCAGTCGCCAAGGCCACTTCATCAGGTTGAATCTCAAGTTGAATTGTAATCTTCATTTTGGCAACGTCGAAACAGGGCTTCAATCGGTCTGCGCCGCCCCGCACTTCAGCTAAATGACGATTCTGCTTAGCCGATAAATGAATGATAGAAATACAAATGTGAAGTAATATTTACTCTGCACGAACTTTCAAAATCTACGGTGGTGCTTATTGCACAACCAATGGACCAAAGAGACACAAAATCTTCGATTGTTGCAGTACGTCGAAGCTGATGACGTACTATACTGCTGCTGCCTATTCTGTGCACCCATTTGCATGCCGGTTCTATTTGCTAACCTTCTGTATCTGAAAATTTATCTTATACACACATCCACAAGCGGCGGTTGACGGAGTGATAGGTGATGAGCTGAAGTGCTGTGCTGTGCTGTGCTGCTGGTGCGATCGCTTCGCTCACAGCGTCCACGACACGCCACTACTATGCCTTCCAGCTGCACTTGGATGCGTCTGCATTGAGGAGCTGGAAAGCCCCGGGGGATGCATGCGGATCCCCGTTGAGGCTCATTGTCGAAAACCTGCACACGGCACGCACCCCCCCACACACAGTACGAGCACAGTGGGTCCACCTGCTGTAACGAGCAAGCCCTGGTTTCGGGCCCATCTTATCGTTTCGTGTAGAATTCCTTACACCTCCACCACTAAGCAGACTTATATGCGGCGGCTGTGCATTGGAGCCTCTGTGTAATTGTTGTCCGCCGAATGAAAAGGCTAGTAAGGGGTATGCTTGTAAGGGGGCTTGTCAATGGCTGGAGATGCTTGTCGGGGGCATGCTGGTAGCTCGAGGAGCTAGAGGCATACATTCACACATGACTATATGAGCTGCGTCCTCCCCCCTCGTGAACCCACATGCCCAGCGTCCATCTGTCTGTCGCTCAGTAACAAACTGAGCCCGAGCATGTGTGGTATGTGTGGTATGGCCCATACATTATGACCTATACTTTAAAGCCGGCATATATCCATGATCGTGTCCACGTCCCGTGCTCAGGCTGCGCCCATATCCAGACGACCTGCTGCTTGGCTGGAATGTGTGTGTGTGTGTATGTGTGTGTGTATGTGTGTGTGTGTATGTGTGTGTGTATGTATGTGTGTATGTGTGTGTATATCTCACGACTAGAGATAATTACACCCGTGTCTACTGGCATGTGCAATCCAGGAGCTTACTTGTGATTGAATGCACTTAGGGTTCTTCTTCTTCTTCTGATTGCACCCTTCAAACCTTCATCCTCACATCACTTCTCCATTCAAAGAAGGCACTGATCGGCTGGTGATCATCACCTTACATCTTTGTGTTCCGTGCATGCACACGGGAAAGACGAGGAAATAAAAAAAGAATGGGAAAGCACGATACTGGATACCCTTTCCGGGTTTGTTGGTTTGGTCCTTCGGTAGGGTTTAGGGTTTAGGGTTTAGGATCTCTCTCGAGATATCGACAAAATTTATTACATTCTTTCCTGACAAAAAAGTCGTACAAGCACACCCACCAGCCATCTAATATCCATAAATACACACACGTACACATACATGCACACCTCCACGCCTCCGTTTCCCTCTTAAGTTGATTGGGGAATAGGTGATTGGATGACGGGGGGCCATCCCTGTAGCACAGCAACAGGGAGAGGCAGCGCGCGCTCCGCCCAGTGGTTAGAGGCCGCTGGTAAGGATTGATCATTGAACCTGTGACACCGACAACTTTCCCTCAGATACAGCAGGCGCATACTGGGGTATGTGATACACAACGGACACGTGCACACGTACTGAATGGGGAAAGGGCACATCACGTTGGTGCCCATCCACACTTCCGCTCCGTGCATAGATTGCATCCGTGCAGCCATTGCATAGCCTCAAGCTGGCGACAGGTTTGCGTTTGCCACCGCGCTAAAAACTGCGCTGACAGCGAAATAGGACTACCTAATCCCGGCTAGCATCGACCACTGAACTCCATAATCTGGGTGTCCGCTCCACTAGCGTGCTCCGAAAGGCCGGCGTGACATGTTGGAAATCACATTTCACCGAAGGAAACCTCTAGCAGAGAACACGACCCCACAACAAGACAATATATGATAAATATGCTTGGCTTCTTATGACTTGGTTTTGCATCCTTTTCTCCACATCTCTCTCCGCGGCATTTACGCAAGGCCTTGTCGCTTCTGCTCCTCTGTTAGCCACTTGACCATCCAGCCAACCGGCTCTTGTGGTCGCTCCACAAAAAGATCCGCAGTCATCTTTTGTAGGAGCTCCTGTACCTTGTTGCTGTGGGCATACTCGCGCATCCTCTCGTATAGAGGCGTCTGCACCGCGCTGCCATGAAGTGGCCGGGACTCTGAATATTGTGTAGACATGGCAACGACAAGCTTGAAATGGGATAAAGCAAGGAACACCTACGGCTTTAACTCAAGTAATACTAGCAAAGTATGTTAAACAGATTTAGCTTTATATTGGAACAGGTCTTGTGTTAAAATTATTGTTTTATTGAAACTAAAAAGTTTTCATTTCCTGGGTAACAAATCTTGCAAGTCGAAGGTTGCACGGCACCATTACTAAAGAATGCGGATGTCATCGTGATACTTTACATATTATTAAGGTTCAAGTTCTCCTTTCTGTGAACAAAGGAACATTTAAATTTGCACATCTGCCACTGGATGTCGAAAATCCGAAACTAGCCGCCGCACTTATCACAGTAATTCTGCAGATGAAGCTTGCTCAAGGCGTCTAATACAAAGGATTTGCTGTTACATCAAACATGTGGACGTCTTTGGGTCATGGACCCGCCACGGGCATGCGCTCACTTCGAAAGGTTCGTGACCACGCTCACCCCAGCTCATTTCTCATATTGACCCAGATGGTTGTTAACCCCAAGCCACCTGCAATTTCCATCAAGCGACTTCAAAATTTAAATCTCGTCTTTGGACTTTCTATCTTTGAACACAGAAGTATCGCACTCTTAAAAGTTAACATTCAACTCCGATCCCTTAACTCCCTTAACTCCATCTTACATTCCCCCTTTCGCCGTGATGATGGCTTAGATCTACAGTAAACCCTCAATCGGGATCACGACCCCAAGCGCATTGCTATTCCCTGGAGTCTGGAACTCCGGCGCGAAGCAACAGCAGCAGGCCCAGCAGCGTGCGCGTGCCCTTAGCTCCGCCGTTCCCGCTGCCGCCGACCCCGCCGAGCACGACATCGTATCCTCAAGGCCAGCTCCTTCTCCTCTTCCCCAGTACGACAGCGATTCCTTGGGCCGAAGTACCGGGGAGTCGGCCTCCATAGAATCCGGCGGACGCAACCACCGCAGTGGCGGCACACGTAGCAGTAGTAGCAGCAGCAGCAGCAGCAGCGACAGGCACAGGGAAGCATCTGGTGGGAACGCAGGCAACAGTCGCTCGTGGAAAAAAATCCGCCGTACCCCTCGGTACGACGATGATGGCCGCGTCAGCGTTGCAAAATGGGAATCCCAGCCCAACCATTCACCACGTCATGGCCACGGCCATGACAACTTCAACAATGGTAACGGTTACGATCGTTCCTATCCATCGCCGCGCGTGCGCCGCCGGGAGACAGACCCCATGGGGCCCCCTGGAGTCAACCGTACGTCCGAATCTCATCGTCTTAAGGTACGATCGTCGTCTGCCACCTCATCCTCGTCCTCATCCGCATTGTCGCCTTCCGTGGCGGCGGCGGCTGCGCCTGCGAATGAGCCTTCCTGGGCCGTCATCGGCTTGAACCAGCAATTAAAAGATGCCAAGACATGTCAACAGCTCGTGCGCGTGCTCCGAAACCCACGCCCAGGAGCGTTGACCGCAGTCAACGTCGCGACCGCGTGGGTCCGGTTGGGTAACCTGCAGTCGCGGGGGGGAGGCCGAAAGCATGTGGGCGCCGGCGCCGGTGCCGACGCGGCGGGGGAGGAGGAGGGAGCGGAAATGGCGGCGTGTATGGCGGCGGTACGGCAGCTGCTGGAGCCGACAGCGTTGGCGGCAGCTGAGATGGAGCTTCGTCAAATTGCCAATACGCTTTGGGGCATGGCCAAGGTGGGTCCTACCGTATCAACGAGTGGGGGTGGGAGGTTGGCGGAGGGATGGGAAGGGAGGGGGAGGGGAAGGGGAGGGAGGGGGAAGGGGTTTTCCGCCTAGACTGTGTGCCCCCACTTCCTCTTTGACCACTACCTGGACGCGTTTTCCTCAATCATCCCATTCCGAACACTCAAAACACATGGATTGCTGCCACCTCACACCTCACACCTCCCGATTGCGTCTGTGATGATCAGATCGGCGAAAACGTGCTGTACGCTCAGGGAGGCAGAGAAGGAGACGGCAACAGATTGCCGTACGCCTCCACTTCCCCAGCCCAAGTGCTGCAACAGCTACAGCGCCGCGCCATTGAGCTGCTACAGCTATTGGCGCCGCGATCCGGCGATGGCAGTAGCAGCGACGGCGTCAGACAGCGGGCGCCCCATCAGCTGGATTTAAGGGACGCGACACAGCTATGGTACGGCATGGGGGGGCTGAATCAGCACCCCTGGAGCGACGCCGTATGCTCAACTTTTGAGGAAGCCACGCTGCAAGCGATGGAGACTGCCGTACTGGACGAGCATTCGGGGCGTGACGTGAATGCGGCTCCTGCAGCTGGCGGCGGCCGCACTGGCGGCGGCGGCAGCGGCGGTTGGGAGGCGGATTTGACGGCGGTGGCGCAGATTGTTTTCCGTATGGCCTGCGTCAGCGGCGCTAAAATGAGCCCGGAACATAAGGCCCGTCTGACGGCCGTTAT
Source organism: Volvox reticuliferus (assembly GCA_019650235.1). Lineage (NCBI taxonomy): Eukaryota > Viridiplantae > Chlorophyta > Chlorophyceae > Chlamydomonadales > Volvocaceae > Volvox > Volvox reticuliferus. The sequence goes on from BNCP01000030.1 coordinate 870,690, forward strand.
CGATGCACTATCGTACGGCAGCGACGCACTGTCGTCGCCGCTGGAGAACCCGGACTGTCTGCTCGTCGGGGCGCAGTTGCTAAAACTAGACCTGGCGAAGGAGACTGTACGGCGACTGCACGACATGGCGTTGACGTTACTACCGCCGGCGGCTGCGCGTACGGGTCGCACGGCCATGGCGCGTGCGCTGAACAGCGCCGTCGGCTTGGGGCTGCAGCCCAGCGCATCCGAGGCGAGACGTTGGGAACGGCGTCTGTTAGAGGAGTTGACCGTTGACGGTGGCGGTTATGACCGGTGGACATGCGAGGGGTTGTCGTGGACGATGTTGGCTTTATCCGGCGTGAAGGCCTATTTGCCGGGGGAGGAGGCTCGGGGGATTCTTTTGGGTGGGTTACGACGGGTTGTACGACAGATGCGGGCAAATGACGCGACGCGCGTACAACACGCAATGCGGGCGTGGGGTTTACGGCTGCCGGAACGCGAGGCGGAGCTGTTGCGGAGAAAGGCCTCGAGTGGTGGAGACGCCGAGTGGAGCGAGCCCCGGCCGCGCGGCGGCGGGGACTACGGGGTTCGATCCTGGGGTTTTGGCCGTTGACTGCCGTACTCGGTTACTCGGAGGGGCAATGGGAAAGACGGGATGAAACTGGATGTGCCGGCTTGAGGTGTGCGAAGCGTACCGTCGTACACATAGCGGGGGTTAGGGAGAGCCTCTGGCAACACACACACACACACAAAAACACACGCACACAAACACACGCACACGCAGGGGTAATTTCTGTACTCTTGCGGTGGAACGAGTTGGCATGCCGCTGGGTTCGTATGTGATGACCCGTGGGTCAACTCTTCCGATTACGGTGTTTTAACCCCGTAAACAACTTTTATCCCCCTTTTCTCTTCCCTCTCTCACCCCACTCCTGTGCTTCCCAAGACTCATCACCAGCATACACGGCTGGCTGATTCGTATCACAGCCCATTGGCCCCCACTTGGAGCGACACTTTGTTCAAATATTTTCGCCTTCTCCACTTCGCCCATCCAGTCATGTTATAGTCATATTATAAAATTTGTTTACGAATATTTACGTATAAAATATAAAAAATAAAATATAAATATATATAAACATATAAAAAGTACAAATTTGTGAACATATATATCTTTAAAACCCAGAAAAATCCCGAACCCAAAATTGTGTGTGTGTGTGTGTGTGTGTGTGTCCAGACGAGGTCCATCAGCTTGATTCATATCAAACTTACAGAGGCCAATATCGTAGCACACACAAGTCGTTGCAACTTCTGCTTCAACCGCTTCAAGCGCGCCCCCCTTTACGTTAACCAATAACCGATTTGATTACACGATTATGCACAACCGCAATGCCATTTTGCCAACCGCTTTGTAATATAATATCTTATGTGAAATGAATGTACGGTATATATGCACTCGGGGTATTTTTTTATTTCACGAATAATCGTTTCCTCCCCGAAGTCGCGTGGCGGGCGCGTCATGCGTGGCCCGGAAAGGGGGAAGAAAACCCTAACATACACACAACTCAACTGTCCCCCGGCACACGGCAGTAGCAGTAACGATAATATGTTGACGTGAGCGGGGAGGGGGGCACTTCCTCGTCCCCTCCCAACCCCAGGAGGCACGTAAGCTTCGTAAACACGTACAGCCACAGCTGTAGCCGCAGAGCCAGTTCGGAAAACACACTCGCATACCCCACACCCCATACCCCATACTGCGCACGTGTCTGGTAGCTGCTACAGTAACCGGCAGGATGGATTCCCCCCCCACCCTCCTTTGCGATGCTCTCCTCCCCCGCCCCCCCCCGAAGCCCGCCCCCGGGCACCCCCCCCGAGGGCTATAACCCGCAAAAAGGCGACGGGGTGACTTCCACCATGTTACAATGGCTACCGCGTTCGGTTCCGCAAATGCGCCTGACGCTCCGAAACCCCGTTTCCACCTCCGCCGCCGCCGCCGCCGGCCCCGCTCATCATACCCAGCGCCGCTGCTGCTGCGCTACTGCCACCACCGCCGCCGTACCCGTTTCCGGCTGCCGTGCCAAACGGCGCGGCGACGAGAGCTGGTAAGGAGGAGCCGCCGCCGCCGCCGCCGCCAGTGGGTGACGTCAGCGGGGAGTGGGAGTCAAGCGCCGGGGCACTCGAGGGCAGCGGGCCGGCCCCGGCGCCGCCGCCACCGGCGGCTGCCGCCGCCGATGCGCCTGGCGTAGGGCCTGCCATGCGATCTCGGAGGGCCCTATATTCGCGGTGCATCATGAAATTCATGAGCTAAGGAGCGATGAGGTACTTGAGAAACGGCAGTACGGCAAGCAGCTGATCTGGATTGATTGGGGGACTGCCGAACTGGTAATTTGTACGTGTTTTTATGCAGACAACGGAGGCAAATACAAAATAAAATTGAATTGATTAATTTTTAAAAAATAAAATAAAAAAGCCAGATAGGACATTCGTTGGAGTCTCAACAACAGAGAAGCGATAAAGAGAGGGCGCCTGTCTTTCCCCCCCTCCCCCCTTTCCTTCTTCCCCCCCGCCTCCTTCCCCCCTCCCTCCCATTGACATTGGAAACCCTGAGGCCCCCGTCCCCCCTCCCTGCCCCACTTTCGAAGCGCCTCCAGCTCGTCATGGATGGTGGCGGCTCGACCAACAGGAGGCAGCCTGGTAAACAACGCCGCGTCCTCAGCGCCCTGTGGCGGAGAGGAGGACGGGTGTGGGTGTGGTGGGGCGGGATTTTGGGAGGACAGCGATAACGGAGGAGGGCGAGTGGGAAGACGAAGAGACGAATTTGACCGAAATTGTTAATCGGGAAAGGAAGGATAAGAACATGCAGCCACAGCAGAGTTCAATTCGTCCATGCTAGCTAACGACTTCCCAACCACCTTCCGCAACCACCACCCGCGCACTCACTTTGAGTCGGGCGACTTCGGCGGCGCTCGCATCGACCTCTCTTTGAAGCCGCTCGATGGCCTAATCAATACATAGGGTAATATCGTACATTTCGTTACAGCCCGTACGGCATCCCCGATGGCAGGAGATGAAGGGGAACCGACGGACGGAGCACAAAAATGGACCTAGTCAAGATGAACACGAATCGATTAATATATAGATAACATCGCCGTTAAGAACCCTAACTTCAACTTCCCCTGAACCCATCATTCGGTTGCCCCGAACCCTAAGACCTAAACGGTCAAAGTCAATGTCAAAGTCATGGCCATACACACCCTCCCTCCGTCCCTCCCCCCTTCTTCCCCCTTCCTCCTGGAATCAGCACTTCCCTCCCCCTCCCCTGTGCCGTACCTTCTCCAGCTGTTTCTGCACCGAAGCCGCATCAAGTTTAACCCGCCGTACTTCCTCTTCTCGCGCCGCCAACTGCGTCCTCAGCGCCACCACCTGCCCCTCCGCGGCCGCTCCGGACCGAACATGCTCCACCTTGCCTTCGCTGAGCTGAGAGCGGGCGACCTGTGCGGATGAAGGTTGTGTGTGTGTGTATGTGTGTAAAATAATAGGGTGTATTATTACATCTTCAGCTAAACCGCATTCCGGAACCCTATTCCGGAAAATCCACGAATACGGCACATGCACGAATCTGTTTGGTTTCCAAACAGTGAAAAGTCAATCATTTTCCTCGCTCGTTACTTAGCCCCTCACCGTACACCGTACACCATACGCAGTACGCCGTACCTCCAGCTCTTTAGTCAACGCCGAAATCCGGCCCCTGGCTTCTCTCAACTCACGCTGCCACCCATCGGACAGAGCTCGCGCTAAAGTCGCCTCCCGACCCGCCTCTTCCAGGAGGGCCTAATGAAGGGGGAGATTGGGGTTTTCCTTGGAGGACAGGAGGACAGACGGGATGGAAAACACAGCAACGACCCACGGGTCGGTCCCTCAGAGGACTGAACGACTATTCATGGCGGGGACGACAGAGAAATACACAGACAGACAGACAGACAGACAGACAGACAGACACACACACATACACATACCTGCAGGCGAGCCTTTTCCGCCGCAGCCGCTTCTTTGGCCGCAGACTCCGCCACCGCGCGTTCCTTATCACGTTGCGCAGCATCCAACCGAATTCGTTGAATTTCCGCCTTAAGCGTCGTACAGCGGGTAATTGAGGGTAGTTTCGGCGTCTTACTTCGCTTGAAAAAGAGCCCGTACTGTACCGTACTATACCGTACTCGCAAACAGAGCTGAAACCTCAAAAAAAATCCCAATTACATACTTGCCGTGCCACGCCAACCGTACGATCTATGTCGTAATGCACATACTTTGTCGTACCTGTAGCTTGCTAACGGTGGTCCGCTGGTCGTCTCTTGCGGCTGCGGCTGCGGTCCTCTCCCCTTGACACAGCGACAACTGCTTTTGCAGGTCTTTAACTTGCAACTGAAGTAATCCGTTGGCTTTCCGTTGCGTATCCAATTCGGCATCACGACTTGCAAGACGGTCCTGCGAGAGAGCGGGAAAGGGTGGAGGGGAAAGGGGGAGCGTGTGGGGGGGGGAAGACCAGGCGTGTGTGTTTTTGCACGTGCTTTGAGAACTTAACTCCATAGAAGAAGAAGAAGAAGAAGAGGAGGAGGAGGAGAAGGAAGCAGCAATGCAACCTAATTCTATTTCTTGGCGGGTGGGGTGAAGGTGGCAGAGAGGACGTGATGGGGCTTATACTGACATCTCTGTCTGTCCGTCTGTCTGTACATATGCATATGCCAACCTGTGTAAATCATGTACGATTCGCGCCGCAAGACGTAGGTTTCCGTCAACGCGTGTGTGTGTGTATGTGTGTGTGTGTTTTGAGGACTATACCTAGGGTAAAGTCTTAAACCCCCCACCCCAGCCCCCAATCCCCCAACCCCCACCTCCCGCGCCCGTACGTCCGCCCTCCACAACGCCTCCTTCTTCTCCGCCTCCGCCGACTTCGCCTCCACCGCCGTCCTCGTCCGCGCGTGTGCCTCCTGCTCCTCCCTCAGCTTATCCGCCTCCACCTTTTTCAGGACGTCCTGCCACTCCCTCAACCTGGCCAGCTCTCTCACGGTGCGGTCGAGCTCCGCCCCCAGGCGAGAACACTCCTCCCCCAACCGACCCACCTCCCGCTCGTAATGGAGCCTTAAAGCGGGCGAGGGCGGATTGTTGCGAATTGCAGTTGTTGGAGGGAGGGAGGGAGCCAGAGGGGGAGGGGGAGCGACGTGAATCGACGGTGGTTTCAAGGGTGTTTGTACGTATAAAACACAGTTCGCCTCTCTACTACTCCCACCCCCCAACGCCCAAACCCATTTCCCTGAGGCACATGTGGCAACATGCCATGCACCACTGCTTCATAAAACACACCTTCATCCCCCCCCTCCTTAACCCCTCCTCACTTTTCACTTCGCACGTGCGACAGCGTCCCCTGCGCCGCCGCCGCCGCCTCCTGCGCCGCCGCCAGCTGCTGCCGCAAGTGCTCATTGGCGCTCCGTACCTCCCCCGTCAGCTGCTTTAGGTGACCCACATCGGCACGACGAGCTGCCAGCTCCTCCTTGAGATTGGTGGTGGCGGTGGCCTGTACGGCATTGGCGGCCTGTGGAAAAACACACACACACACAGAGATACAGATACACACGAAACGAGGGGAAAAGGCCATGAGGGCGGGTGAGGTGGCGGAAATTCGGAAAACCTGCAGCTGAAGGCCATTGTTACAGCTGTACGGTGTACGAGTATCTGTATCAGAATAGTGGAAAACTTGGATGAAGCTAAAATTACGCGCGGGTGTATACCCCAGGATTTGTACGGCAATATTTGGAGATGGAATGCGGAAATGGGGGAGAGAGAGGAAGGGGGAGAATACACACTGCGGGTGAGGGAGAGGGGAGGATAGGGACGGGCATAAATAATGCAACGATATTCTGTCGTAAAAATTTAGGTACAAACACACACACACACACACACGCATACACGCACACGCCATCAGCTTCCCTCGTCCCACCCCACACCCACCCGCATATCCCTGAGCTCCCCTTGGAGCTGTTCAAGCTCCAGCTTGGTGCGGTCCAGCTCCGAAGCCGCATCCGCCCTCTGCTTTTCAACGGCCCATAACTCTTGCCGTACCTAAACGGAAGAGCACCCATACCGGCCAACGGAGGGAAACGGGAGTTGTTCGTTAAGTACGGGAGTGAATAATTCACAAATATCAAAATATCCCCCCTTAAGACCGAAACCCAAGCGGGACAAACACATACACACACACGCGGGCATTAAGACATGCCATTTGTCGGACCTGCAAGCGCTCCCCCCGCCAGGCAGTACTGCATTAGGATTGGAGGGGCTTAAGAGTTTTTCCCCACTTTTTTCCACTTTTTTTCCACCTGCTGCGCTGCTTAAGTGGCATTCATTATACTTCTTTTATGTTTCATAAAATAAATAATTGAAATGAAATTATACTATCATAATTTGTTCTCTCGCCCGTTTCCGTACACACACTCACAAACCCCACATATTTTTTCCTTCCCACATACAGACACAGCGGCCCCCCCTCCACCCCACCCACCCACCTGTTGCGCGTCTCGCTTCGCATCCTCTAGCTGCACCCTGAGGTCCCGCAGGTCCCGGTGTACGACATTGCACTGCCGCTGCAAGTCGTCGCTCCTTGCGGAAGCGGCCGCTAATGACTCTTTCAAAGTGGCGCTCTCCGCCCTCTCCCCGTCCAGTTGTGTCTGGCATGTAAAAATGGAGGCATTGTCCTTGAAAGGAGTGTGGTGTGGTATTACGACATTGTACGACATTTAATGCGTGGATGCATCATCAAAAGGTTGATGAACGGAAGGGAAGCTCAGTCACAGCAGCAATTCAGCATTCCCTACAAGCAGTGTGAATTCTGAAATGACTTGTTTCGTTTTGTGGGTTGGGAAGGGTGGGGAAGTTTTGGTTAAGTTTTGGATACCCCCCCTCTCTTTCCCCCCCCCCCACCACCACCACTCGCCACACGCCACACTATCATTACGCCCCAAACCCCCCCACACACACCCCTGCAACCCCGCCCTGCCTTACCTGAAGTCCCCGATTGGCCGCCTCCAGACGGTTGGTGGTTTGCGCCACCATGTCGGTTAGGAAATCTAAATCATCAACCGACTGGGACACGCCAGGCCAGGAGAGTGCCGTACCATCCAGGATTGCGAGGACCTGTGAAGTGATCCAATTATGTCATGATGATGATAATTATCCAAAAAAAGGGTGCCGGAATTAAATTTAAAATTTAATCCTGAAAACTGAAGAAGAAAAAGAAAAGAAAAAGAAGAAGAGGAAGATCGCGTTGTTGAAGATGATGTGTTGTGTTTGGGTTCATGTAGAGGAAAAACAGCGTGTGCGGAGGCGAGGGGGAAGGTGGAAGTGGTTGGGTTTTAGGGTGAAGTGGAATGATGTGGCACAACTTTGGATTAGTCGTACGGGTACGGCAGAAGAAGCCCAGGGGACCGCCGTACCTGCAACTGTTCTTTGACCGCTTGAAGCCCCGACTTGAGCGCTTCCGTCAGCTGTTTCGCGCTGTACATTCGCTCGCCGGCGGAGCTCGGCGGGGCCGCTGCAGCCGCATCAGCGGCGGCGATGGTGCTAGCCACGCCAGCTGGATTGGCTTTGGCATCGTTGGCCGTGGCGGAGGGAAGAGGGGGCATGGAAGTTGATCTGTAGGGGGCGCCTCCGACGGACGCGGAGACTGCGCGCAAGCCCGCCGCAGCAGCAGAGGGTGACGGCGTCGACGCCACCCCGCCACCAACGCTGCGGGTGCCACTGATGCTGGCGCTGGCACTGATGGAATCGCTATCGACAGCGCCTCTGCTTTGTCTAGCCATAGCGGGCATGTGCTATTCGCCAGGGCGCGCGAGGTCACGGCTTGGAGTGCTGGGATGATGTGTTGGAAAGGCCTGTGGCCGATCTCACAACCCGGGGCCGGCGCCTAGGTTAAGGTAGACCCGGCCCCGGATTATGTGATGGCCGTGACTAGGCGTGAGCGAGTTTTTGTGATTGGTCTATGTCGTCCATGAAGCATGGGCGACAAAGTTGACTGGTCTCTGTACGCAAAGGTTTCAATATGAAAAATTAAAAAACATATTCAAGTTCAAAATTATACAGTAAGACTCACGGAATAGCGTAAATTATATAGGATCGAGAAGAAGTCTAAGGGTTTGTTGACGCGCTTTGCTGCAAAATGTCAGATGAATATACTTTGCAGATATGTACAACTTGGCTTTTACAAGCCAAGTTTAAAAACACCTCAGTGGCTAGAATGGACAGCGACAAAAGAGACTAGCAGTCCATTAATAATGATTAAAATCAATACTCGCTGAATGATTATTTGAATTACTTAGATTGTGGACACGTTTCAGATAGGAATCAGGAATTCTGCTGTATGACACATGCACATGTTCGATCATGCCCGTACATCCTGATTTCAATCATAACGCTGGTTGGATAATTGTTTTCTTGTATCAATACCGCTGTCTTAAACCATTACACTTACTCGCATCCAAAAAATTATTTATCAGGAAAACGTATGTAGAAATGTGTAAATGCGCAGAATAGCTCGCTAAGATAGGTTAAACCTCAGGCAAGTAAAGATTTTTAAAGGAGCATTTTGTTTAAGGAATCAAATGCGCCGTTACGCATTAAAAACGGCGACGAGCCGCCTTCGCCACGCAAATCACTCCGTGGAAGGTTCCTTGCACGCACAGGTAGGTGCTGAGATGGGTGACTCATTGTATACCACTTCTAGATAATTTTATGAAACCTGCTGGTCAGCGGCGCAACATTGCCAAACTAAATGGTGTGATTATCGGTATGCATCTCTTTGAACTGTGTCCGCGGTAGGTATCCAGAGCTTGCATCCATGCTACCGCGACGCGACGGCAGCAGAAGCATCAGGTGTGTGGTCTGTCTGTGTGAATTTCCGTCGAGAGTAGTCGACTGTACATATCGGATTCTCCTCCGGTGTGCTGCGATGCGGTGTGCCTGTACGGCTTGGAAGGTTCACCTGCGCTCCGAAGTTCCGTTAATAGCAAATCTTCTGCATAAAAAAATTCGTTTTCCTTCCGGCCTCCCTCTCTCCTTCGGCCTCGCATACCGCACACATACTCGTTGGTCTTCTGACTTGGCAGGGCTCGGCAGGGTGGAGCTTGCCCTGGCCAGCATCAACCCGCCCACTTAAATATTCAACACACACATACGCGTATGTCCATTCACACATTCACACATACACATCCAGTAATCAATGCCCCCCGGGCTTTTTGCAGCTCCCCCCTCCTGAATTGCGCTCTGCTTATCTATTGCCCCATCTTGTACCTAGGCCTTATGCACGGGCAGGTTGAACCAGCCTTCCAAAGAACTTGGAAAATATAAGCATCAACAGCAACAGTTGATGTACGACAGTCCGAAGCGGGGCCCTACCATTCTACGGGCCGCACGTGGGCCACCGGTCTTAGCCAAAGCGTCGTACGCCAACGACCCAAATGGCAGTAGCAAAGATACCAGCTGTGGGCGTAGCGGCGTTGCCGACATTCCGCCGCCGCCACCACTGCCGCCGCCGCACAGGCACGGCGTCCTCCGCCGGGCACCGCCGCCGTTGCTACAGCCGCTCTTGAACGCCGTTGTTACCATCAGTGGTGGCCGCCTGGCGTTGCTGCCGCCTTCGGCTGTAGCATGGCTGTTGCGGACTTTGCTGTCTGTGGGTCACACCCCACCGCCGGCTTGGATTACGGAGGCGTACGACATATTGACGGCTGGGGTGGACGCGTTACAACCCGGACAGGCTGCTACAGCATACCTGGTATTGCCGTACCCTAATATCGTACCCAACTGGTGGTGTCGGAGAACCTTGTAAAACTGTTGCACCATTGTCTATTATTACGTCCTTTGGTAAACATGGTTCCTGCGCCGTGAATTACTTTATGGGCTTTCCGTACATCTCACATACCTCCCGCTGCACCGTATTCTGCCGTACAGGCGATCGCGAGTCTCGCCGTTTCCAGTGGCAGAACCTCCGAGCTGGCGACGGCGGCGACGGGTACGGCACAACCCCCACCCCGTTCACCGCTGCCGCCGCCCCCGCCCCCGCCGCCGGCGCTATTGCCAGGTCTTTACGTCGCAATGGCGCGGCATAGTCGTACAGATACAATCGGCCCACGGGTCGCACTCGCGTGCCTGGAAGAAGCCGCCGCGGCTGGAGAGTCGGATACGTCCGTCCATGCGTCTAATGGGTACGGCAGCAGTACGGCAGCAGTACGGCAAGATTACCTAGAGTTGCCATCATATTGCAGCAATGCCAACGCTGGTGACTTTCGAAATAGAGTCGGTAATGAATTGTGTTCTGTTCGGGTATCCGAATCTACTTTACCGTACGATGGCGATGGTGGGACGTGGCGTGGGAACTCGCGGCGGACGTCAGGGGATCCGAATGCGCCGGCGGCGGCAACGGCCGAGCAAACTGTGTCGACTGGCGACGGCGCGGAGCGGCCGACGTCCACTGACCCATGGGTCAGTGAGCCGCCACCCCAGCAGCAGTGGCGCCAAAATTGGAACTTGAGTCCTGCCATGCCACGGCAGCTGGTGGAGTTACTCATACGGCGCACTGTCAGCTTGTCGCCGTTTGACGGGGTGCCAGCAGGGGCAGCGGCGGCGGCGGCGGCGGCGACGGCCGAGTCCAGGATGTTCGGGCCGGAGGCGGCGGTAGCGGCGGCACGGGCGGTCATTGCGGCGGCGCACCTAGCGCACCCACCTCGACCCATCGTACTGTCGTATATTGCGACGCTGATTTCGGAGAATTGCGGCGGCGGTGGACCCTTCCGTACTCCAGCCAGCGGCAGTGATCGCGACGGCGGCTCGCCGCCGATGCTAGTGCATGCCCTCTCGGCGCTCTGCGCGATGGCGGCGGAGCCGTTGCCGCCACCAATCGTCGAGACGCTCGTTCTCGGGTTGGGCGATCAACTAACGAATCTTGATGCCGTACAAATATCGTACTGCATTGTTGCCGTACAGCGACTGGCAGCGGAGGCCGCCTCTGCCACCGCACTGGGTTTCGCACGCGGCCCTGCTGCGGCGGAGCTGACGCGCCAGCTGCCGGGACTGCCGGCGGCGCGCCTGGCGACGGCGCTGGCGGCGCTGCCGCCTCCGCTGCAACCACCGCCAGCTTTGCTTGCGGCGGCAGCGCACGAGGCGCTGCGCCGAGGCTTGGCGGCAGCGGACAGTGACGACCTGGCGGAGGTGCTCCGTCAGCTTAGCGCCGCTGATGCGCTGCCGTTGTACGGGTGGCAAGGCGAGCTGGCGGCGGCGCTGAGTCGACGGCTTCAGGACGCCGCAGCGGCGGCGCTAATTTCGTCTCAGGAGCTATGCAATACGATGTTCGTACTGGCGGCGTTGAACTACCGCCCGGGATTCAGCTGGACAGCCGCCGCGGCGGCGGCGCTGCAGCCACGTCTTCTGACGCTGACGCCACCGCAACTAACCAACGCGCTGTGGGCCTTAGCCAAATTTGGCTACCGCCCAGAGTCTCCCTGGAGCACCTTTGCCGTACAAGCGCTACAGCTGCAGCTGCCGTCGCTACTTCCGCATCAGCTCAGCTACGGCCTTGGCTCCCTGCAGCGTATGGGCTGCCACGTAAACGCTGCCGTACTGGACGAGATGCTGGCGGCGGCGGCCGCACAACTGGTTCAATACCCTCCAGGCGAGCTGGTGCTACTGCTAATGACGGTGGCGCGGCTGCGCCATGTGCCGAGCTACAGCTTCACGGAGGCGGTGACGGAGCGGCTACGGCCGCATCTGGCGGCGGCGGCGGTGGCGGCGGCGGCGGCGCCGACGGCAGCAGGCGTCGTGCCCTTAGACTTGAGAGGACCGGTGACAGTAGCGGCGCCGCTTCCGTCACCCTCGGCGGCGGCGGCGCCACCGCTGACGTGTCAGGAGCTCGCGTCTGTGGGCTACGCACTTGCGAAGTTGCACAGCCGGCCGGAGGTATGGCAGGGTTGTACGGAAAGTAACTGAATCCCTGGGCAAGGTCGCCAGGTTTAACAAAATCACATCATAACTAACCCTTATGTCTCGATATATATATTAGAATATTCATTATCTTCTTGAAAATATATTCAGCATTCGTTCCTTTGATCTTAATTCTCCATGAATTATCTGGATCTCGCCGTACAATCGTACCACTTTACTTTCCTTCCTCTTGCTGGCTGCTGCTCCTCATCTGCTGGATTCCTCTCTCAACCCTCTGCCCGGTAGCCCGAATGGATGTCTGCCTACATGGACGCCTGCCTGGCGGCGATGGGGGGCTTCTCACCGGACCTGCTGGCGTCGCTGCTGTGGGCGGTGGGGGAGTTGGGGCAGGTGAGTGGGGTGGGGGGGGGTTGGTGGCGGCGATGGGGCAGCAGTGAGTTGAGATGACATCCGCCCCCCCCTCCCTCCCCTCCTTCCCCCTTCCCTCCGTCCATCGCCCCTCCTTTTCAGGTTCCGAGCCCCCCCTGGATTTCCGCCTTCCTGGCGGCCGCGCGGCCCCGGCTCGGCGAGCTGGCGCCGCAAGATCTGGTTTCGGTGCTGTCCAGCTTCGCGGCGCTGCGTACACCCCCCCCGGCGGAGTGGCTGGGGGAGGCGCTGACGGTGCTCGGGGCGCGAGTGGGCGGACTGGACGGCGTGGGGGTTACGGCGCTGCTCAAGGTAAGTAGGGGGGACAGGGTTGTGAAACATAATTTACTTTTTTCGTAATTTACACAGTCAGGGGCTCCCCTCACACAAACGCACTTTCCGCCTTTTCCTCATCCCCCCCTCATCCCCCCCTCCTCCCGAAGGCACTTGTGGATTTGGACGCGCGTGTGGGTAACCCCAAGTGGTACGAGGCGCTGTGTGACCAGGTGGGGTTTTGGGGAGGGGGCAGGAAGTTTGTTTAGTTTGAAGTCCGTTCTTACACCGTAAGTCAGGTCCTTTGGGGACGACAATCCCGTACAGCCCGAATACGCACGCACACGCACACACACACACACCCCTGTTGATTCTCTATTCCTCCGATGGGACCCGGCCCGGACCCGCAGGTCTACCCCTTCCTCCCCCTCCTCCCCGCGGAGACCCTGGTTGACCTCGTGTCCTCTTTAGGCACCCTGGGCCATAAGCCCCGGGCGGAGTGGCTGCAGAGGTGCAGTGCTGCCATCGTCAGAGCACAGGCACAAGCACAGGCAATGAAGCCGGCGGCGGTCAGAACAGCCCGACCCGGTGGCATTGACATGAATGCCGATAAGAACGTCACCGTTGATACCAGCCGAGGTGGTGGCGGTGGCAGTAGTAGTGGTGGCGGTGGTCTGAGCGTCCAGCAGCTGGAGGCGCTGGTGTGCGGGATGGCGAAAATGGGAGCAGTGCCCCCGGTGCAGCTCCTGCAGGTGGTTAAGGTGGTGGTTGGGGTAGTGGTTGGGGTGGTGGTTGAAGATAATACTAGGGTAATAATACTGGAGCATATTTACGGAAAATAAAAATATTAAGTAATTTTTACTGTCGCTAATATTATTACTGCCTTAGGGTATACTATATTAGACAAGATCCGTCTGTTTCTTTCAACAATAAAACCTAACTTAGCTTGGTTTTAATTTTAATAATCCGCCTCTTTTTTAAACCGCATCACTTAGATCACCAAATTCATCATTTATTTTTTCGCATTTACTTATTCCCCTGATTCCCGACCCTTCTCTTTTTTGTTTCATTTTTCTAAATTTCATTTTTAATTTTGTTTGATTTATTTTACTAAATTTCATTTTATATCTCCGCGCCCCTCTCCCCCCCCCCAAATTTCGTGTCACAGGCTTTCTTCGCCGCCACAGTAACCAGTCTGGCAGTTATGTCGCCGGATCGCGTCACTGCTATCGCCTCGGCACTGGCCGGTGCCAAGGTCGCTCCGGACCCATCATGGCTCGACAGCCTCGCAAATGCCGTACGCAATGACGTCATGTCGTACACACTCGTGCAGCTGGATGCGCTCACTCGTGCTCTTGCGGTATTCCAGGGACTGGTTCCAGAGCACGGAGCCACAAAGGACCTCCTGGCATTCCTGCGCGAATTTTGCTTGTACGGCTGATGTTGTACGCATAGCGTCGTCCGTGCGAATCGTCCGTCCGATTTCTGTATGTGGCTGCTGTACATGTTGTGTAGTCTAGGGGCGGTTAGGTCTAGGGATGGTTCTGTCTCTCCCTGTTGGATCCTAAGAGGGCGAAGGGCCATATTTTCCAGGTCGTTCCGTCGTCAACCGACCGAGCTGTTATATCCTTGTATTTTAAGTTATGGTCTATTAAGCACTAACTACGCTGAGCTTATGATGGTTTGTTTGCGTCTGGGCTTTGATATAGCAGTCTCGTAGTCCGAGGCAACTCTGCGATCGTTCGTCCCGTACGAGGCTGCAGCTGAATAGCTAGGGAAGGCTACATAGGTAAGGCTTCAAATCGACGCATTCCAGAATGCATGAATAAGAGTGTAGTTTTTATGGTTTTGGTACGCGCGAAAATGATGATTGTGCGCTGTTGCAAGCACAGGTACACTGCAATCTGGTGCACGCAAATGGTCATTTTACCACGCTTTTGTGCAACAAGCTTATCTTAGTTTATCTTAAAGGTATAATTTGTAGTTTCGTTTTCGGAGATATCGTTTCTTTCCAACGTGCGACCATACGATTTTCTTCAGAATGCATGATCCATTACTAAGTGTCCGATTAATTCTCAAGTACTAAATACCTGCACAATTTTATTATATTTGAACTCGTTTGCGATGCCATGTGAGATGACGTGGTCACCACCTGTTTGGCGCGAAGCAACTTTTTTTTGAGGTTCCAACTTCGCAAAAACGAATTATATCTTGTGCACGAAGACCTGCACTAAGGTGTAAATGTGAACAATATTGTCATGAGCTGTTTATTTTGAGTTTGGTGTCCATCCACAAAGCACCCTTGCGACGCAACACTTGGTCCGAGAAAAGACGAAGCAGCTGTAACCTTACAATGACAAGGTTTGCTGATCCATCATCGGCTATATAGAGAGTCGTCTTTAGCTGCTCCAATGCTGCCCTCATCACGGGATGCTGCGGCAACCTTCCCAGCCGAAGGAATGATCCGACATGGCGTTGCTGGTATTGCGCTGCCTCCCTACGACCCTTCTTCCTCAGTCCCTGTGAGGGAGGTGGCTAGGGTGCAAGGAGTGCCCCAACAAGGGAAGAACGCCCGCATCTGCGCTCCGGAACCACGGACTGGTGGCCAACCCGCAAACACCCAGCAGCCCTTAGCGCCTTCGTCGCAGCTAAACCACCAGCACCACCACCACCAGCATCAGCAGCAGCAGCACCACCACCACCACCACCAGCAACAGCAGCAACGGCAGCAACACCACCAGGGAAACCAGCGGGGACAGCATCCGGTGACCCAGTTCGGGGAACCTCACAGAGACGCCGCCGCGATGCAGCACCACCAGCAACAGTATTTTTCTTCCCACCAGGCCGCAAGGCCGGAGCAAATGGACCACCCGCAGCGGCAACAACAACTACAGCAACAGCCACCGAACACGAACAACTCCCAACCAGAACCAACGAACAACCGCCAGCCGGACCCAACCAGCAGCTGGCAGCAATCGGGATGTGTTGCGGGTGTCCCGGGGGCTCAGATCCAGCGGGCGCCAATGGCAGGTTACGGCCACCACCACCACCACCTGCAGCAGAAGCAGGAGCACCACCAGCACCATCTGCACTCCCAAAACCTGCGCAGCTGGCGGGAATGCCCCGGTCCACAACACCAACGGCAACACCAACAGCAGTACCATCTTCACCCGCAGGACATGTTGCCGTACTGCCAACCGCAGCAGTTGCCGGCTCGGCACCAGCAGCAACGACCACAACCGCAACTGCAACGGCAGGCGCTACAGCTCGCGCAGGTTTCCGCATGTTCGAATCAGAACGCAATATCTGGGAGGGAGGACGGCGTGACGGGACATGGCAGCGGCGGGGGCGGCAAAGGCGGCGACGGCGGCAAAGGCGGCGGCGGCGGCGGCGGGATCAGCAATGGGGCTAGATCTCTGGAGGGGGGTACTTATATGACTGGTGGTGGAGGCCCTGAAGGAGCCACAAGTGGAACAGGAGCAGGAGATGGTTCCGGAGCTAGCGGCGGCAGTGGCAGTGCTGGAGACGGCAACGGAGGTAGCGGCGGCGGAGGCGGCGGCAGTGGAGGTGCACGTGGCGGCAGCGGCGGCAGATGTTACGGTGCTCCCGTCCGCCGACGCCAGCGGGATGGCGGCGAAGGTGGCGGTGGCCGCAGCGAGTGTACGGTGGCCGCTGCTGCCGACGGCGACGATATCGACGACGACGACGACGAAGATGACGATGGTGGTGTAATTCCCGCCGTCAACCCCTTTCTCTGTTTCGTCGGGAGCCCGCCGTCAGCCGGAAAGAAGCGGGGTGCCGCGGGTGGGGGTGCGGCGGTCAGCCCGCTGATGCGGCGGCGGCAGCCGCTGCCGCTACAGCCGCCGCCACCGCCGCCGACACAGCCAATGTATCAACAGCCGTTACAGCCACAGGCGCTGTCATTGCAGCAGCAGCAGCAGCAACAGCAGTTGTCCCAGCGCAAGGGGGGAGGGCAGCAGCAATCTAACATGCTACAGCCTCCACAGCAGCAGCAACAGTTCCTACTACAGCTGCCAGCGGCACAACAACACATGCAGTTGCAGCTGCAGTTGCAGGAGAGCAATAGCCAACGGGCAGCATGGCAGCAGCTACAGCCGGGCCAGCTACAGCCACCACAAGCTCTTAACCTCCAGAGCCAGCAGCAAAACCACATCACCGCCGGCCGCCAGGACCTGCCCTTCAATCCGAACCTGCCTCGCCCCGCCTGGCCGCCGCCGCCGCCACCGCCGCCACCGCCGCCACCACAGCTGCTCCCGCTAGCCCCGCTGGCAGATGCGGCGGTTTCGGAGCCTTCAGTTCAGTGCGGTGGTGGTATACATCAGTCTGCGCCGCCCGTGCCTTCCTGCGTTGCCTATCCCCCTCGCCGACCCATGGGACCGTTGGGGAAACAGACGGAGCGACAGATGGGTGAAAGAAATGCTGCTGCCGGTGGCGGTGGTCGCGTTGATGTTGACTGTGGGGATGGTACTACTGCTGCTGCTACAGCTGCTACAGCCGGCGGTGCTGATGGCAGTGGCGGTGGTGGCGGCGTGGTGACGGTTGCAGTAGCAGCAGCGGCAGAAGCACCGAAACCATTGCAACAACATCAATCCAATGAACATCATCATCGACAGCAGCAGCTACAGCAGCTACAGCTACATCACGTTGGCGTTCAGCCGCAGCAACCTCCCCCTTCTGGATTGCCGTCTGCTGCTCATGCAACTGCTGTACAACATTTCCCGCAGCACCCAACTCTGGATTCTGAACCGTTGCAACCGCCAACCAACAACCGTAACCACCCCCTACAACATCTGTGCGAACAAACGCGCCACCAGCAGCCACAACCACAACTTCAGCACTGGCCGTATTCACACACCCCATCTCTGCCGCAACAGTTGCTACAGCCGCAGCATCACCGTCAGCAATACCCACAGCTGCAGCATCAACAACAAATACGAGGGCAATCCACGCATGGGGCAGCGTACGGCAGCAAAACGTCACAACCTCCGGCGAGGTGTACTGGCGGCGGCGGCGGCGGCGGCGGCCTTCCAAGCGGCGCAGGTGCAGCAGGCGGTGGCGGCACCGGCAATGTGCCGTACGGTCTGAAGATGGACTCCGAGTACCTCGGACGGTGTCCGTACGAAAGGTACGTTAATTCGTAAATCCATAGTCTTCCTCCATCTCGTTTTATAAACTCCTTGATTTAAAATGTCCGTACAATCTGTTTTTCCTACGATTTGTACGGAACCCCTCGTAGATGTCCCGGCGTCTACCAGCCCTGCAACGGAGAGTTAGTTTGGATACGACCGATACGACAACCTTCATTGCAGCAACAGCATCTCTTTGGCGGTGGCGGTGGGGCCGGTGGTACGGCGCCCGCCATGTACGAACCCGTAGGGTACTGGCGTTGTTGTCGCTACCCGGATTGCGGCTGGCGGTACTACCCCCACCCGCGTCTGCGATTGCCGGTCCTCGCGCTGGAGGTGGTCGGCGACAACGTGTTCAAAGTGAGTGAGAGCGACGCGCGCCGTGGGGGGAAAGCGAGTGGGGGGGGGTCCCGGGGAAAGGCCAACACGAAAAACACAAAAAAATGGAGCCCAATGGTTTGTAATGTACGATCTATCAATTACAACTAGCGATGACGTGTCACCAGCCTTTCTCTCCTAATTCGTACATCATTTTATTTTCATTTCGCGCGTACAGGTGGTACCTTTCCCTGGAGCGGAGGACGCGGTCGTGGCCGCCGGCGGCGTCGCTTGCGTGCTGGCTGGGGCGGGATTGGATCTCAGCGCCGCCCTGACTCCCGCTGAGGCGAGAGCGCTCGTACGGGGGTCCCGTACTGCCGGGGCCGCAACCTCGGGTGGCGCTGACGCGCCGACAGCAGTGGAATGTACGGCCGGCGGCACGGCGCCTGGCGGTGCCGATGCAGCAGTAGCAACGTCGAATGCGGTCTCGTCGTCTGTTACGGCCGGCGATGCAAGTACGACACAGCAGCCGACGGCGCCGCCAGTGTCGGCGGCGACGGCAGCCGGACCCGCGTCGTCGGGCGCATTGGATGCGGCAGAGAATTTCGATGTGAGTGAGGCAGCTCATTGACAAGTGACGGCTCGTCACAATGGGTAAAAGCCAATTAGACGCGTGATTAGCGCACGTCCGCAATAACGGCCCCATTCACGGTATACAGCAGGTGTACGGTGTACACTACAGTAAACGATGCCGTATGGTGTACGACATAAACCGCCGGCCCGCCACGGTTGCCCCTCAGGACTCCGCCATGTACTTCCCGCTTGACGTGTACGAACGTCTGTTGGCGCCGCTTCCGCCGCACAGCTCCCTCTTCAATGCGGGCTCACTGATTCCTGAGCCAGTACGGCGGGCGTATAGGTACCCGACAGTCCGGCGGCTGGGTTTTTAGGCGGGCGGCAGCAGATTAGGTCGTCTGGCTCGCAAAACCGAGCGGATTACGTAAATTCGTTCCTGTACGAAAATCCTTAGATCCGTACCCATATTACGCGCAACAAGCAACCTTGATTGGCTTCTTTTATTTCACATGTGCTCTTCAGCGCTCTTGGTGTGGTATAATCGTCAGGTCACCGTGGCTTCTGCACTCTATATTCTGATTTCCTCTGCCGTACACCCTGTCGTACCCCGAACTTACGACAGGGGCTGTTTCCACGAGCGCGCGTCGCGGGAGGAGGTGGCGGCGCGACTTTGCCGCATGCCCCCCTCGCTGCGGACCGCCCTGATGCCCTTTCAGCTCCAGGGGGTGCAGTTTGGTCTGGCGCGTCACGGCCGATGTCTGATTGCGGATGAGATGGGGGTGGGGAAGACGGTGCAGGCGATCGCGCTGGCGGCGTGCTACGAGGTACGGAATGTATGTGTGTATATCTGTTTGTATTTATTCAAGGGGTGTTACACTGCGTTGCTGTGGGCGACTCGCCCTGCAAAGACCCCCGAGCACCGGGCGCGGGGGTCCTGAATGGACCGAGCCACAGCGCAGGGGAGGGGCACGTGGCTTTGTCTGTCTGTCCTGCCACATGCTCCCCCTCTCACGTATTTATGTGTGTAAAGTTTTATGGGGCATGATTTAAATACGGCGTTTGCGTACTTTTCAGATCTGGTACTGGAGAGTCAAAACTTTAACTGAGACAAACCTGCCTGCCTCCTTTGTACGATTGTCGTGGTACGGAAACTCGCATACTAATTGTCGTGATGCGGCTTATGTGTTGCTAGGACGAATGGCCACTGTTATGTATTGTGCCGGCGAGTCTGCGGCTGGTGTGGGCAGAGGAGCTGGAGAAGTGGCTGCCACACCTGAGGTACGGGACGATACGGCAATGTTTCCGTACACTTGTACGAATTATGTGTACGTTCGCTACGAATGGTTCGCGTCGGCCATCCAAAACCAAGAAGGGTCGCTTAGGGTGGTTAAAGTACTCACAACCTAACTGGAAACTCGTTCATAACCCCGTAATAATAACCCCTAACTAACAACAAACCTGACTTAACAACCAAAACTAACAATTACGATAACTATAACATATCAACCGTTAAGCGAAAGTTCCTAAACGTCAACACACCGTAACCCGCAGGCCCAGCCACATCCACGTCATCGAGGGCAAGGCTAACCGGCTAACAGGGCGGGCGTCTAGAGGGCAGGTACGGCATAGGTAGTGGGGAATGGCTAGGCCAGGGCGACTGTGGGGGACCGGGAGGGGAAGGAGAGGGGGGGGGAGAAGGTGGGGGGAGGGGGGGAACGGGCTTGGATGAGATCCATTCCATCGCATCCGAGATTCGTCTTATGCCCCCTCCTAAAACCCACCCCAACCCTAAAACCCAAAACACAACACACACGTACACGCCCACGCCCACGCACATACTCAAACCCGCCCGTTTCCCCCCCGGGGGATTCAGGCGCTTCCACGCATCACCATCACGAGCTACGAGATGATGCGCCGTCTCACCTGCCCCGCGTGCTCCAAAACCAAGATGTCCTTGCCGCCACAAACTACAGAGGTGCCAGGCGGCATGGCAAAGGCTGCGGCTGCGACTGGGGCCACAGGTGTTTCGGGCGGCGGTGCCGGTGCCGCTGCTGGTGGCGGTGGCGGAGGAAAGGGCAGTAGTGGTGCTGGCGGCAGCAGAACTGTATGCTGGGGTCCCGGTAAGGTCGTCGTACGCATGCCGTACATGGCGTTCAAATCAAGGGGGCCGTTTAATACGGGGTTTATGTGGGGCTTATCCTTGTGACGTATGATGTGGGGCTTATCTCACGGTTGGAGCATGCATTGATTGTTATAAAATGTCTCGCCACGGGTTATGGCACAAATTCATACAAACACCGTGTGTGTTTTCCCGCCTTTCCCCCTATTCCCGCCCAGATCGATGTATGGCGGCCATGCCCTGGGGCATGGTCATCGTGGATGAGTCACACAATTTGCGTACGACAAACTCCAGGGACGCTGATTCTCCACACACAGAGGCGTGTGTGGCGGCGGTGGCCCGTGTGAAGCGCGCCGTACTGTTGTCCGGGACGCCCAGCCTGTCACGGCCGTACGACCTTTTCCGTCAGGTGCCGTACAGTTCACGCGATATCAGGGTATAAATGGTTACCCATTGATGGTTAATGTACCATATGATATCCTATGATTTACAATATTAGAAAAATATGTATATGTATATTATATTATATTATATTATATTATACATTATATGGAATATATTTGCATATAAATATATTATATGCATGTATGTAAATGGATATATATGTCATGTTCTTGCCAAAGGCTCCCTTCCAATGTCTTGTGGCCGAGTAGTGACAGCGGCCAGACAGGCATCACTCTCATGACGCAAGGGGCGCGCCTATCGCACTCTTACATTCTGGGTTGACGTACAATTGTCGTATATATAGTACGACACTTCATACACATTGTGGAATATGTGTTAATACACTCCTTTTCATCTTTTCCCCTCTTCCCCCTTGTTTCCCCCTTGTGCACACAAATACACAGACACACACACATACACACCTTAATTTTTAGCTTATGGCCATTGGGTGCCCCACACCCCCAACATATATAAATACAAGGATTATCGTTGTGCCTCTGACGCCTACGTTTGTTTCCCTCCTGGCAGGTGAATGCGCTACAGCCGGGGCTGGTCGGCCCCAGCAAACAGGCCTTCGCATTCCGCTACTGCGACGGCCGAATGGTGCCGCACCGCATCCTGCCAAACGCTGCCAGGGCTTTCCGGAGTGGCGGCGGAGGCGGCGGAGGCGGCGGCGGCGGAGGAGGAGGCGGCGGCGGAGGCGTTCCAGGGGCCGAGGGGCCGCCGGCGCCGATGGCGGCGGAGGCGGCAGTCGCGGCACCGCCACCACGGAAACGGCTGGAGACATCGGGTGGGATGGTTTTGATAAATTGGGAGGAGAGAAGCCGGATGCAGTGCCGTACATGTCGTACGGGAACACCTTGTCGTCTCTGTCTGTGTGTGTGTGTATGTTATGCCGTAAAACACATGGGAACAGGTGCTGTCCATGGCACGGAAGTTGCCGTACAGATTGTGTTTGCCACCGTGTGATTATGTGTATGGTGCGCCAGGGGGTAGCCGGTTGTACGAACTCCACGGCTTGCTTACGCGCGAGGTGATGATCCGTCGATTGAAGCGAGATATTATGGCGCAGCTGCCGCCCAAGAGGCGCCAGGTCGTACGGCTGCCGTACCCTAAAAGGTATGGCTTACAATAATAGCAATGTGCTGAATGTGTATGGTGGTTGCTTGGGCATGTGCCAACTTAATTTTTCCGAAGAATGATTTAATTGTTTTTTGACTGAATTTTCGGAGCCATGGACAGCACTGCAGTTGCCTTACTAGGACACTTCGGCGCGTCCTCTTCCTCCTCGCACCAGCTGGCCAGGATCGGCTCCGAAATCGCAACGTCCGCCAGCAGCTGGCTCCGCTCCGGAACCATCAAACAACAATAGTAGCGACGGCGGCGGCGGCGGCGGCGGTGTCGGCGGTAAGAAACGCACTATCAGCGGTCGCAAGGGCGGCGGGCGGCTCCGCGACGGCGGTAGTGGCAGCAGTGACGGTGGCGACAGTGGCGGCCGGGGAAAAAGGGCCTCTGCAGGAGGGGGAAGGTCGTACAAGCGGCCATGTCGTACAGCCGGCGGTGACGAGGTGGTGGCGGTTAACGACTTGGTTGCTGCCGGTGGTGGGAGCGATAGTGACGATGATGGTGATGACGACGTCGATGGTGGGCGCGGCATCGACGGAGTGGAGGACGAGCCGGGATTAGACGACGATGAGGATACGGACGAGGACGGTGAGTGGGGCTGGATGAGTGTGATGACCCATGGGTCACAGTCGTAATTGTGCCCATACATGAGTCACTGCATGGGGACTGATACGAACAATTCATAATAAAATATTAAATGAAATATTATATCCAATTAGTATTACTACTTCAAAATGATGTAGACATTAAGAGTATATTATTTACGTTCATATATCTAAATAAATACATGTGTGTATAACAATATTTACATGTGTACTACCCATGATTATCAAACAAGATCTGAATGTTGTGAATTTTAAAGCCCGCACGATTCTCCGTACCCGTACATGTCAGGAGGCAAGAGCGCCAAAGCAGCCCCCGATGGCGGCGGCAAAGGCGACCCATGCACTGACCCATCCACTGACCCAGCCGCCGCCGTTTCCAACATGACGAGCGCCCACCGTACGGCACTCGCTAAGCTGCCGGACGCCATCAGCTGGCTCATCGGCACGTTGGGGGGAGGCGGTGTGATGCTGGAGGGGCGGGGGGGCCCCAGGTAGGGGAGGGGGCCGGAAAGGGGAGTGAATGCATGATTATTTTGACAGTCATGACTATGTGGGGGGTTTAATTGTTTAATTAAGTTCAATATGTTGGCAATAATTCACAATAATTAAAAAATATATTATATAGTACAGGTTTAATGAAGACATGTGAAAAGGATTTAGCCATCCATCCTACATACGCATGAAACACGTGTGTATGTGTATGTGTATGTGTATGTGTATGTGTATGTGTATGTGTATGTGTATGTGTATGTGTATGTGTATGTGTATGTGTATGTGTATGTGTATGTGTTTGGGGGGAGAGGTGGGGGGCTTTGGATCAACGATAGACCCGCGGGGGGGGGGCAACGGAACCCACATACCCAGGGGGGCCGGGTTGTGAATCGAATGTCATGATAAGATTCGTACGAATTACTGTGTTTCTTCCGTACATTCAGGGGAAGACCACCTCGGAAACGCCATATAACACCCGCCGACGCCAGTGCCGGCGCCACAACTAGCGGGGTGCCGCCGGGGACGCTTTCGACAGCTGGATCTAGATCCGGCGCGAACGTTGGCGGGGCGGTGGACGGCGGCGGCGGCCAGTCGCATCACAATCAGGCGCCGCCGAAGCTTCTGGTTTTCGCCCACCATAAGTGAGTTTTCGAATTTAGGAATAGAGTGAGCTCCTCGGGCCCCTCGTCCACTATCTTCCTTTTCCTAGACATTACCAATGCATTAGAATTTAATGGGATTTAATTTATTTTCCCATTTTTTTAATTTTTCCCTATTTAACGTATTCTTTAAATTTAAGTTTCGATTTTTTGTAAACACCGTCTTGTTGTATTTAATATTTTTTTTCCATGTCAGGGATGTTATGGATCGCTTGGCGGAGGCGCTGCAGGGCTTCGACGGGGCCGAGGGCAGCGGCGGCACGGGCGGCGATGATGATGACGGTGGCGGTGGCGATGCTGCAGTATGGCAGGGGGTCAATTACGTGCGCATCGACGGCAGCCACGACAGCGGGGAGCGGCGGACAGCCGTGATGAGATTCCGGTATGTGTGTGTGCCCCGGGGGGGAATGAGAGGGGGAAGCGGGAAGAGCTGCATGTGTGTCAGGGGGGGAGAGAGAGAATGAGGGGGGAGATGTGCGTGTGTGGGGGGGGAGGGGTAAGAGAGAAGGGGGGAGAGGTGTGTGTGTGTGTGTATCAAGGTGTGTTTTTGCAGTAAGGGGAGGGAGGGGGGTAAGGAAAAACACGGACTGAGTCCCCCTCCCCCTCCCTGCTCAAACCTGTGACCTTCGTTTCGGGTCAAAAAAACCCCTTTGGCACGCAGTGACGATCCGACGGTGCGCGTGGCCCTCCTCTCCATCACCGCAGCGGCAGTCGGTCTGGACTTTAGCACTGCATCCGCCGTCGTCTTTGTGGAGCTTCCCACGGAGGTACATGAATCGATGATTACGTTTTTGCCGTACGGCTGTCATGCTTGTGTAACTGCCGTACAACGTAGTTTTTAGGGCGTCCTCCTTCCTAGTTATGTACTACATGGTATTGGACTTTTCCCCATTTCCCTCCCTGGACCTTCCCGCTGGCTTTTCACCACTTCGTACACTTGGCCTTCACGGCCCACATACACACACACACATACACACATACAGACATACAGACATGCATATGGATGGATGCACACACGAACACCCCTCCCTCTCACACCTTCAGGTGTCCCTGCTGCAGCAAGCCGAGGATAGGGCCCACCGCAAGGGTCAGGAGCACGCGTGTGTGAATGTGTACTTCCTGTGCGCGAAGGGGACCTGCGACGATAAGAGGTGGGGTAGCTGAGAGGGTTTTGTGAAAGAAAGCGGTCCGGGGCACAGGACGCGCGACGGGGCCGAAAACAATTAATAATAATAATAATAATATCATCATCACCATTAACACCATTAGTTACAATCATTATTAACAATAATCATTTTATGTTGGTAATCATGAGTTCTTTATAAAATAAATCATCATTTCTTGTTTATTCCATTCCATTTATATTGTTGATAATATATCCTATCCTTATCAAACAAAGCTCCCTCCACTTGCCCCGCATTGACACCACCCTCTTGTCCTCCTCCTCTTCACCATACCTCCATAAGCCCCATGTGGTACCACCCCTCCATTCAACCTCTTGCCGGCGACTGTGTCCGACTTTCCCCCCTCCACCCAACTTCGCTTTCCGCCTCTCCTCCACGAAGGTGGCAGAAGCTGAACGATTCGTTAAACAATCTGACGCAGGTAAATGGAAGCCACAAAATTTCGGACCAGGGTGCATAAGCTGGTTTCGGAGGCATTGGTTTCGGAGATGGCTGCCTCCGGAATGAGGGGGGGCCCTGGGAGGCCGTACCGGGCCTGTGAATCCGTACGTGCGTTTAGGAGCCGAACGACAAGGATTACGATGGCAGGATGACGTCGAGGAGGGGGAGACGATGTACGATGCCTATTTATGTATATATATATATAATTACCTCGATCCGATCCTAAAAAGGAGGATCCCATTTTTTGGAACCGGCCGTACATAGTGTAGTGTTTAGTCTTTGTTGTTTAGTCTTTAGCGTCTCCCGATCTCCCAAGGGTCCTAATTAGGATCCTTTGGTCCTCGTGCGCCGCCACAGGTGCACGACGGCTCGGAAGCGGGGAATACCTGCGGCGGCAGAGCTGGCGGCGGCGTACGGGGTGGCGGCGGCGCTGTCACCGGCCTAACGGTTGATACCGTTGTGGATCTTGACGAGCTGAAGCATCAACTAGACCAGCGGGTGGACGAACAGTACGTCTCAGGCGACGGGGCGGTGGCAGCAGCGGCGGCGCCGCATGAGGTGGAGCCGGCAGCGGCGGCGGCGGCGGCGGCGGTGGCGGCTGCGGCAGCGGCAGCCGAACTGACCACACTAGCAACAGAAGATGTCGTCCCGTCGGGGATGAGTCCGCCGTTGGCGACGGGGGCAGCGGCGGTGGAGGTGAATGACGAGCAAATGTACGACGCGTCGCAACTTGCGATGCATCGCCAAAGCGCCGTCGTTGAGGCGGTGGTGCCGGAGACGCCGGCCACAGCGCCATTACAGGCTCCGAAACCTGGCGCTAACCTTACGCCGCCGGTGGCGGCGGTGGCGGAGCAAATGACAGCAGTGGCGCTTATGGCGAGGCGGCCATTTGCGCCGGCCGCCGAGGGACCGGCACCGGCGAGTCAGTGCGCCATCGCATTGACCCCTGGGTCTGCCGTCACACCGAGCCGCGCGGCGCTGCTGCAAATGCTGCCGCCGTCCACTAATTTTTACTTCGAGGTACGGCATGCGGGGTGCCGTAAGTTTGCGAGTTTTACCTCCTTCACCCCGTGCTGTACGGATGCACGCGTGTCGTTCGAGTTCGTGATGCGCTTGCAGGTTCACTTCCCACCCCTCTCTACGTGTTCCGCATTCCCCCCGGTTGGTTCCTGTTTAAGTCACACTCAGATTTTCCCTGTCGTACACCTGCTAGGTGAGTGCCCACACTGGCCGAGTCCACCTCCACCTCGCACCCGACGGCAACCAACCCATGGGTCTGTCCCTGCCGGTGGAGCTCCTTCGCGCTCACCCGTGCAGTGCCGTACTGAGATCCATTTTGGACGAGCACGCGACCAGGTGGGCACGAGCGCGGCTGACGGTGGCGGTGGAGCAGCGACATCGACAGCATCGACAGCTGCCGCGGCCGCCGCCCCTAGCGCTGGATGCGCCGCCGGATCCAACTAACGACAGCTCGGTGTCAAACGGTGCTGCTACTGCCACCACTGACATGGCAGTAGCGGCGTCCTGCACTCCCTCGGCCGCCATACTTGTCACACCTGAAGATGAAGGCCGGGGTGGCTGTACGGCTGGCGGCGGTGCTGGAGCCTCAATGCGGCTGGCGGCCGCGTTGGGGGCCGGTGGCGGCGGCGGCGGGGGGTGCGCCGCCATTAACTTCAGTGATCCGGATGAGGAAGCCGATGGGTCGGTGGCGCGACTGAGCTTTGTGGGCCCTGTGGGTTTGGTGGCGCCCCAACCCTCCTTGACGCCATCGCAGCTGGCGGAGGGGGTGGCGGAGGCTGCGGCCTTCGTACGAGACTGGTGCGAGCTGCGTGCGGTGTCCCGCAATCGCTTGTACGGCGCCGTACTGGAGCGGTACTTCCAAGACGCACTGGAGGCGATCACAAACGAGGCCGTTGCGGCAGGCGCGTACGGCACAAGTACGTCACGATATGTGCAAGGCGTACCTGTCAAGGTTCCCGAGGGAGCGACGCTACAGCCAGTCCAGGTACGGCCAACTAAAGGGTTTGTATGTCGTACGGCGCCATCATACAACGAATATATCAACTTATTTCCCGCCCATTCCACCTAACGTTCTTTGCCCCC
The DNA here is from genome assembly GCA_019650235.1 of Volvox reticuliferus. Taxonomy (NCBI): domain Eukaryota; kingdom Viridiplantae; phylum Chlorophyta; class Chlorophyceae; order Chlamydomonadales; family Volvocaceae; genus Volvox; species Volvox reticuliferus. Next base: position 898,542 of record BNCP01000030.1, read on the forward strand.
ACCCACGCGCCCCGCACGCACGCTGCAGGTCCGTACGGAAGCAAGGTACGGCAACGGCAATGGCAATGGCGGCGGCACCAGCCCCGCCGCTGACACGGGGTCCGGCGCCCCCGCCGGCTGGCGGACGTTTCAGCAGGCCTTTCTCGCTGACGGCCGTCGATTATGTCTCAACTGTGCCAAACCAGTGCAGGATTGCAGGTATGTGTGTGTGTCCGTGTGTCCGTCTGTATCTGTGCGTGTGTGTGTGTGTATGTGTGTCGTTAGGAACTGTGCATGTGTGGGTTACGAAGGTCGAGGGCGCGGGAGGAGTTTCGGCAATGGGCAAAGGGGGGCGAAGGTGCCGTATCAATAACCTTAAGGGGGAGGGACGGGAGAAATGCGAGTGGCAGACCGGGAGGGGGTGGGAAAGGGACACGGAGGATGTGTGTGTGTGTATGTGTGTATGTAAAGCCTGATGGAAAACCACGGTGGTTTCCCGACCACCACACCCCCGTCCCCCCGGGTCAAAAACCCATCCTTCCATGCACCCCTCCCGCCCGTTACCCACCTCCCCTAAATCAACACCCTGCCGTACAGTCTCCCCGCCTCAATGCCATTGGACACGTCGGACTACCTCTTTTGTGAGCCCCACTGCGAAACCGGATATTTCGTCAAGGTCAGAGTTGCGTGTGTGTGTGTTGGGTTTTGAGGGGTGGGGGGAAAAGAGAGAGAGGAGTGAAACTGGTTTTGGAGCGGAGAACGGGATTGGATATATGCAAGAATCGGGTGTATCACAAAATCTGGAACAGCAACGGCAACCTGTTCCGGTTGACGATGTATATATACTTCTTTCCGAAGTTGTACGGCACTAGAGGGTGAGGGTTTGGCTAACGTTCTGTCTCTTTGCCGGACGGCACAACTGACGGCCGCCATCCATACTCCGTGTTCTTTTCGGCACAGGGCAGCGGTTCCGCGCTTCGCCGTACACTGGCCCGACTGGAGCATGGCGTGTGTCAGATGTGTGGGCTCGACTGTACCAATTTGGTACGGCAACTACAGGTACGGCACTGTCCTTTCCAGAAGCTTGCATGCCTATAGCTCAGCTCCCCAACAACATCTTCGACCGGCCCCTATCATGCGGCATACACACACGCACACCCCACATCTCCCCCTTGCACCCCCTCCGACAACCCCACATCTCCCCTCCTTCCTCATCTGCACTGCATCGAAATCCCATATTCCTTTGCCTGCGTAAAACACACACGCAGACCATCCGTACGACATCCCGTGACTACCTAGCCAAACGTCGTGCCGTCGTGGAGCGTCTCGCCCCCCGCCTGACCCGCCACGGTTACACGGCCCTCCTGGAGCGACTGCTTCGCACTGCCACGGAGGGTTTCGCCTGGCAGGCAGATCACATAACCCCCGTGTATGCGGGCGGGGGCCTGTGTGACGTGGACAACATGCGTACGCTGTGCGTGGCGTGTCATGCGGGTACGGAGAGATAAAGAGGAGGAGCAGAGGGGGGGAGAGAGGGGGGATTCGAATTTCCTAATTAATTACTAATTGACTTCTTTTGGATTATTTAATTTATTTAATTTATTTCGATGTGATTTGACTATTTCGTGAAATCCTGCCGAGGACCAGATAAATCGGTAAACAGGATGGGGAGGAGGGGGAGGGGGAGGGGGGAAGGGGGGTCGTGAGTAAGGGACATGCGGAATGGGGGCCGGGCTGTGTGTTTATCTGTATGTGTGTATATGTGTATGTGTGTGTGTGTATGCTTAATCGTAAGATTTCATGTCCTCCATCTCTAATGCCTGCAGATGTGACCAAGGCACAGTGCAAGCTGCGGGCGGTGGAACGGCAGCAGCGACGGTACGGCACTAAGGACATTCGGACTTTCTGGGCGGCCTCAGGAAAGGCTGGTAGGTGGTGGGGTGGGAGGGAGGGAAAGTACCCAAACCCAACACGACACAATTTAAGTGCTCACGTCCTCACTCCTCTCACTCTCCGTGTGCAAGCATTCACCCGTCGAACCCTTTCATCTTCTTTACCCTGGTGAATTTGGTTCAATTAGTTCATAACTAATTAGGTAGGTTAGTTAGTAGGTCGTTGATTCCCTTAAGGATTAGGAAGAACAGCTGGGACAAATCACAGAACCATATGGGTCGGTGTCCCACGGGTCGGTGGTTTCTCTCAAAACCCACGGGTCACGTATTCCACGTCCACTTATCCCTTTCATGATCATCCCACGTTCATGAATATAGTTATGTGTGATGTGTGATGGGTGTGATTGATTGATTAATTAGATAGATGTGAATGCATGATTATTTCTGACTCATCAAATCCCGTCAGGGGGCTTGCCGCCGGTACCCCCAAGCAAGCGGCGGCCTGACCCAGGGGTCGGTCTGGTCAATAAGCGCCGCCGGCCCGCCGCCAGTCGGTTGGCGTACATCGATACATCAGATGATAGTCCTGCCAGAACTACAATGTTGGCCGCGGCGGCGGTCGCTGCCCCTCCACCCGGGGGCAAACGAGCAATGAAGGGCCCAGCGCGCGGCGGCGGAAACAGCGGTGGATGTGGTGGCAAGGTGGTTAGGGGCTCGACAAAGGACGCAGCATTCGTACCAATGCACGACGACGATGATAACATATGGGAGTTCCACGTCGTTGATCTGGCTGGCAGTGACGATGAGGGAATGGCCACGGCGAAGGTTCAGGTCGCCGATGGTACGGCCGATGTCTTAGACGCGCTATTAACGGAAGTCGTTGACCTGGCCGATAGTGATGAGGGAGGGGACAACGGTGGCGACGGCGACGAGGCGCTGGCGGCGGCAGCTGTTTGTACGGCAGTTGTTACTGACCGTGTGGACGGCACTCAGAACACAAGTGTGCAACCTCATCTTCTGCCGACATTACCGCCGCTGCCGCTGGCTTCGCCGCCGTCGCCGGCATCGCCGCCATCAGAAAGAGAAGCCGCCGGGCACACGACGCATTTACCGATGCACCACTCCTTGCCAACTTCTGCGGCCGTACCTCGTACAGTTCCGTTGTTCGAGGAGATTGTCACAGCGGCGGAAGAGGCTGACGGCGGCAACGGCGGCGGCGGCGGCGGCGGAAGAGGCCACTCGGTCCTCGAGGCGGTTTCGGAGACGAAGGCAGGCGGGAGATCCATCGGATACTGGGCTGGGTGGCTGCGTGCAAGGGTTCAAGAGGGACGCGGAGCCGACGGCAGCGGTATCAGTGGCGGCGGCGGCATCAGCGCCATCGGTGCAGCAGCTGCAAGGTCAACGGCGGCTTCTGATTTGCGCTGTCTGAGTGTCGCTCGTGCGGATTCCTCGTTGGCGGTGGCAATGGTTCCGGCGGCGGCCGCGATGGTGGCGACGACCACGGCGGTTACGGCGACTGTGACGGCAGCGAAAGCGGAGGGAGGGGAGGGAGAGGGAGAGGGAGAGGGGGAGGGGGATGCCAGGAAGTCTAGAAGCCGCGGCGGGGAACCGAAATTTTGGGCTGCTCCGGAGGCTGGGACCAGTAAAAGGGGACTTGGGGACAGGATTAACACTATCGATGACGGGCGCAGCGCCGTCACCAGTAACGGTGGCGGCGGCAAGCCATCTGATGGATCTGAACCCCCTGATGGATCTGAAGCCCCTGATGGATCCTGTCAACTGCATGGACCGGATTATTGGGCTTTGGTTTTGGCCGGAGCAGTTAGGGGGGAGGCGTGTGACGGGGGAAAGGGCCAACGCCAACCGGCGGGTGCTACTACTGCCACTGCCACAGCTACTGCTACCACCACTTCTGCTGCGGCGCCGAGGGCGCCGGATGATTTGGTGGAACAGCCATCGACGGGGGCAATATCGGTGGCAGTAGCTGCAGCCGTTCAACAGCAGGGGCAAGAGCAGCTACAGCCGCGGCGCAGTCGTCTTGCGTTGAAGAGGCGCGCGTGAGTACATGTCCTCTTGGAGGAGGTGGCAGTAGCTACAGCTTCTCAGCTTTCTTGAGGGAGCGAAAACTGGGATCGGGGGGAAAGGGGATAGTAAATGAAGAAAAGTGAAGGGTACGGAAGGCGTTATCAGTTACGAAATGTTGCGATCTGTTGATGAACGGATGGACGGAGGTTCAGATCGTGATGTGGGCAGGCACCAGCGCGCTGCACGGCGTGCCAGCCGAGAAGGCCGAAATTGCATTTGCGTCGGTTCTCCTGCCGGCTCTGCGGGCGGTCCCGCCTCATTGTTTGTTGTAGCGGGGAGACTCAGCAGCTCCAGAACCAGCTGCAGAGCTCGAGTGCGGCACGTGCGAGTACGATCCAGCAACCTGCAGGAGGATGCAGGGGGGTGCTGGTGGCGGCTTAGGTTTCGTGGCGCCGTGCGGTGCGGCATAACTGGGGCTGCGCGGCGTGGCAGCGGACCCGGTGGGACTCCCCGCATTCTGCTGTTAGGACACAAAGGAATGTGATATGTGATGTGTGTGTGTGTATTGATGTCCCCCCTATCGGGGGGGTATGTAGCCGCCAAGACAAGCACGTCTGTCCGACCTCTGCTCGCTACTACGTGCCTCCAGCAGTCCTCGAGAAACCGCGGAGCAGCAACCGGCTCCAGCTGTCCCAAGTAAACCCAGCCTTGTTTGCATCATGCAGCCCCCAGCGGGTGCTACTGCTACTGCCACAGCTACTGCTACCACCGCTTCTGCTGCGGCGCCGAGGGCGCCAGTTGATTTGGTGGAACAGAAATCATCCACTGACGATCCTGATTAGGATCTATTTTATTTGTAATTTAATAATATGGCGCGAATAATCCAAACAAGAAAACATTAACATCTTAGCAATTCGCAAGTTCATGGTCAAACGAGGTCAATGGAGCACTCATCCGGTGTAGCAATTTAATACGTGTCATGGTGCGAGTATGTGTCAATGTATTAACCATCTGTGTCGTACCCGATCACTCAGTTGAAGGCTTGGGAGTTGTCAATTGATTTGGTCATTTGGCTAACGAACACTTGTACGAAAAAGATTGTACGACGGCATCCATTCGAATCAACAAAGAAACAATAAAATTTGCCTCTGGATTTCTCTATTAAATTTGCCTGTGCCGAAATCTCAAGCTGCACTCACCCCATGAACTAATAACCGCCTTTGAACTCGTGAATAATATTTTTTAGTTGCGCATGAATCATTGCCTGCCCCTCCCAAGACATCACAGCAATTTAAACCAAATCTGTTTGGTATCACCAGGCGTGAGTATATCATTCATTCGGGCTTAATATGTCAATACGTGTCAACCTTAGGGTATAATAATGATATTATTAATGATATTAACAAAAGTAATAACACAATAATATACAATATTGTTCTTAGATTCGCGGATTGTCGCCAGGTCTGTGTCAAGCTGCGGCGTACCAATTTATGTTGATTGGAACTTGTACGTATACCCCATTTGTACAACAGCATGGAATATAATTGATGCATCTTATAGAATATCGTTAGTACTTACCGAGGGTGGACATAAGCGTTCTTTTTTCACATCACATCATCACGACCATCACTACTATCATCACCATTGCCACGAACAAGTAAGACAGGCCTACAATCACCTCTGCTTTGCTTAAGAGAATATAAGACAGAAAACGTTTCCTTTACATACAACAGCAGCGCGCGAGGGTACAGCGCGCGAAGCTTACTCCCGCAAGTGCAAACAACAACCGTTAATAAGGTTGCATCCCATTGTCGCTTCCCTTTGCCTTATCAACAGCACATTCTACATCCCCATACACACACACACAGCCACGCTTCCTCAACAGCTCCTCAGAGCTCGGCAGTGGCCGCACAGCCGGTGGAACTAGCCATCAGAACGATATCACCCTTAGAAGCAGTAGTAGCCATCGCACCACCACCACCACCAGTTGTAGCAGTAGTAATAGGAGCAGCAGCAGCAGCAGCAAGTACTAAAAAAGGAACAGCAGCAGCAACGCAACTGAACGCAGAGTGCGCATACACATACACTTGCATACTCTTTGTACTGTTCCTGGACATTACTCGCTTTTTACGAACGCTCGTGGGCCTTAAATCAAAACAACTTATAGCTCTCTAAGCCCAGCCCAGAGATCAACGGTCTCCGAAACCACACGAACCAGCTTCACTGGGGATCAAATTCAAATCCTACCGTAGATGATGATAAAAGAAAAAAATTCCCATCCACTGCTCTATCTTTTCTGGCTGCAACGCACAATCCCCAAGGGCACGCAGCCATGCACAGTGTGCACTGAGCAGGCAGGTGTCATGATGAGAACACAGAGGCGGGCACAACCTTCGGACTGCAGTTCAGGAGGTGGTGGGGTGGGGGTTTTAGGGGGAGACCGCTAAAAACGCCTCACGAAATTCTCCAAGCCGAAATCCTCACAGTCCATTCCCCTTCTCCCAGAGTGCGGGGGAGGAAAGCCCATCTAGGCAACCCACGCTCCAGGGGGAAATGAAGTGAAGGACGGAGGGGGCATTGCGTTGCTCGACACGCGCTTAAGTAAAAAAGCCTGCCCGGACGATCGGAACTTGCCCCACCCGAACCCTCGTATACCTCTCCCCCACCCCACCCCACCCCACCCCACCCCATATTTCTACCGGCGTCAAACAGCGGTGATAGGCATCATCAAGTGGCGGCGAGACCCAGGAAAGGAAGGCGAGGAGGCTATGACTGCAGCGCCCGGCTGCTGGCTGCAGCACCACCGCCGTCGCCAACACGGCAGAGCTGGCCGCCGCTATCATCGCCATCACCGTCATTACCATCACGACTGCAACTACGGTCGCCATCACCATCACACGGTCGCTTTCTAGTCGATAACTTTTGATAAAAACGAGCGAAAGGTGTCAATTGACCCCACGTTCCTGGAAGATCATCACCCAGTGCCTTCAATCCAGAGGCCCCGCGAGGAGGAGATGCACACACATGCATCCATTCACAACTCCTGCCAGTCCCAAGCATATGCGGTCATAAATTATAAGCAAGGGAAACCTACCACCTCTTCCCCCCCGTATTGTTCGGGACTCCGAAAAGGACCCACACGGTTAGTTATTCGAATTTGCATTGGTGGCACGAGGGCTCTCCTCTCCGCATCCATCACTCGAGTCATTTCACTCCCCTATCCTCGTTCATTCATCCCTCTAATCCCGCCCCCCTCCATGGCAACATCTCTGCATGGCGAAGCGCCCACGCACTCATGGAAAATTGCATATGGGTCAAACAGCCTCGGGTAGTCAAACAACGCCTGTGAAGGAGTTATTTCCGCGACCCAAATGGTCACGTTGACTTCTCCCCTAAGCCCTCCCCCTCCCAATCTCCGTCTTGGGTCTACAATCCGCGTCCCCCCACAAGAGCCTGAATAGCCATAACGTAAGTGCCGACCCACATCGGTCATTGACCCACATTGACCCAGATCGGAACGGACTCGGGATAGCTGGCAAAGGCCACCTATTTACTCATTCACTCACTCATTCATTCATTCGCGCCAGGTAACTTGTTGTAAATTGCAATTGGTTGAATTCTTGCGACAGGGTCGGTTATTTCCTCACAAGGCACTCCATCCGTGTCGCATCCAACGTCGCATACCTGCCAAGGTAGGCCGGGGCCTCCACGCCGCCTCCACGCTCTCCGCTCCTTTGTCCTTCAACCTCCCTTCCTCATCTCTGCGCTGCAGGCTCTACCAGGACGTGCGGGTTCCCGTATCGCCTATATGCTAAAGGCGCCAGGCGTCTGCATCACCTCTAGTTCAATCTTCTCCGCCTCATCCTGATTGAGACCCAGCATCTCCTGGAGCTGTAGCAACGTGGCGAAGTTTGGTGGCACTTCGGCATTTTGAAGATGCAACTTGTACAACTCCACAAGCTCGTCCTTAATATGGTGGCCATCGAGGAGCGGAGAACGGCAGATGCTATTCTCCGACAGCGCTCGACCTAACTCCATGTAAGCACGGGCGGGTTCGCCTGTCTTGAGGAATGCGAGCGCCTTCGCGACAGCTGCCGCCTGGCGCGTTCGCGCAAGAGCGCGCTGATAACTGCGAGGATCCTGCTGTGGGCTTGGTGGAAGCGGCAATACCTCATCCGTCTCAATCACTGCAGGCTTCCGTTGTCTGTTCTTGAGGATGACAGCGGAGAAGAGAGTCGCCACTCCAAAAACAATCAGCGGCGGAATCCAGCAGGGCGGCTGTGTGTAATCTCGTGTACATGATTTGCAGTTAGTGGGAATGAGAACCGTAGCCTCCGACTCCGGTGCCATCGCTAGGACCGATACTGAAATCTGCCGGCCGGGCCGAGCCTGCAGCCGAGCGCCTGGGCATCGCCTAGAACATCGGGCTGTGTAAGTTAGAGACGATGTGCGTCTGGCAAGCAAGCGCCCAAGACTCATATTTCAGTCGCGCCAAGGTTCAGGCCACCAGGCACGAAGACCTTAAACTACTGTGGGCGGCTTTGAATGTTATATGAAATAAACAATGTTATGACTTTGGCTCGAATGAGCAAGACGCGGCGTCGAAATGAATACGAGCAATCACGTTCCCTTGCAACATTCATCCATCCACCGGTCTCACCGGCGTGCACCGGAACCGTTTAATCCGTCTTTCGGCTTCTCCTTATAAGTGAGCGCTATATTTCGTATTACCGTCTTTCCTATGAAGTCAAGTCCAAGATAACGCTGGATGACTGCAAGTGTCAAGTGTCAGTAGGGATTTGTAGGAAGACGCTTTGCGTTCGTTTATTTACTCATTGCAATATACGACCAGATGCGATAGGTTTACAGAATGTGGGGTGTCATCGCTGGAGCAGCATCGCGCGCTCAAAACTTGGCTTCCAACGTGAAAAGCGTCCTCCTTGATGAGCAGGACTTAAATCAACAGGTGCCGCATGTCGCCTCTTTTATAAAAGAACCTACCCCAACGGCTGTCTGATGGCAATCAATCATCCCCTCCCTGTAATACCTGTATATATCATTGCATCCAAGCCTGGTAAACCAATTTTGCTATGCAATCCATGGGTTACCTGCAGGAGTATGATGATTCAGGGGTATCTGTGGAATATACGAGGTGCGTAACAGTTAGGCTTGCAGATCCCGCCTTACAAGGGTTGCAACGGCTCTGCTGGACCATGACCTCTACCCATTCAATTTCAGGTACAACCACGGACCTTTCGATGAGGAAGGCGTTCTGGAGGATGCGGCCTTTGACAGTATCGGGGAATTGCCACCCGTGAGCTCGAACGCGGCCGACGCCGCTACCCCAACTGACACCGCCGCCGTGTATGCCAATCCAGCACCAGCCGTGTTCTCTGCTTCACAAGCAGCAGCAGCCCGAAGGAGTGAACGCACTCACAGCAGCAGCACCACCACCAACACGCTGCAGTCTACAGCTTCCGCTACTGCCGTCGCTGCACCCGCGAAGCCAGGTGGCGGGTACGGCAGCGTCAACCCTCACAGCAGCAGCACCATTACAACCCCTTCCACTACTAACACGCCCCACCATTACCAGAATACGGATACCTTCGACCATTCGGTTATCGCTGAGGCCGCGATGCCCTCGGATGGCGCTGGGGTTGTTGCCGGCGGCAGCAGCAGCCGCAGGCCGGCGGCCTCGGCAGCCGCCACCTCGTTGTCGCCTGGGGTCAGTGGTGTCGGTGCCGGTCTAGGCGTTGGTCGCATGCTGGGTACCGCTACCACCACCATGTCCTTCTTCACCTCAGCTTCCTCAGTCCTGCAGAAGGTTGCAACTCACGTGGCTGGGGCGGAGGAGGCGACGGATGGCGCGAAGCAGAAGCCGCAGGTATGCGATGTCTTCTTGCCTCCTGGAGGGAGCGGAAGGGAGGGAGGGTAAGGGATGTTGAAAAAGGAAGGCAGGAAGGGAGGTACATGGGGTTAAGATAAAGGGAGTTGAAAATCAAGGGGGGTTGAACGAGAGGGAAGCCAAAGGGCGCATGAGGGCAAGGCAAGACAAGACGGGCCAAGGGGAGGAAAGGCGAAGGGACGATGGTGCTGATGGCGAGAGTGATGACGCTTCTGATAGCGGAGTTTGTCTGTTTCCTTTTTGCAAGCCCTGCCCTGTCCTGCCCTGTCCTGTTTCGGCCGCGCTTCAACTCTTGTGATGAAGGTGGAGCTCTTGAAGCAGCAGCTGATTGAGGTCACCATCGAGAACGACGGACTGGTGGCGGAGGTGGCCCGGTTGAAGAGAGCACTGGAGGATGCGGAGGACAGCGCGGAGCTTCTGCAGGTGGGCCTTATGTCCCACTGGGCACGTACGGAAGAATCAAAATCAGGCCATCCCGTCTCAACCGGTTCCATACACGTACCCATACTCGTACCCACACACACACCTATGCACAGACCCATAATACACATACGTGTATGTGTATGTTCCATACCCATACACACACCTCACTGTCCAGGGGAATAAGATTCCCATGTGGATATGAGAATATACGGCAAAATGTCCTCCAGGAGGGGAACATTTGAAAACACGATTCGGTCAAGAGAGCAGACTTGGATTAAAGCATTCGGCATTCATGTAATTTACCAGTCTTACCATTACTGCTGGTACGGCTGGTTTCGGGGCTGGCGCCACAGGCTCAGTCGCAGACGGCGGCTCTTCTGCGAAATGAGCTGACGACGGAGCAAAAGGCCCACGACGCCACACGCAGGGAGGTGGATAAGCTGTTGGCGAAACTACGGCAGGTGTGTGTGTGTGTCTGTCTGTCTGTCTCTCTCTCTTTCTCTCTCTCTCTCTGTGTGTGTGTGTATCAGCGTATGTACCCATGGAGCACAGGAACCCACTGCGGGGCGTGTGCCATTCACTTATTGGAGTAAGAGGCGGATAGACGAGACCTCGTGATGGGGTCATTTGAAGCGCTGTTGACGAGGAAGACGAGGGGAGAATTTCACCCCCTGGCACCGAAGCCTATATGCCAAAGAAAGAACGCTTTATGTTGCCTTCGTATTGTTATCTGGTGCAGTTGGAGCAGCAGGTGGAGAGCGATGCAGCGGACGTTGCCCAGCATGACTCGTTTTGGAAAGCAGAGTTGGAGCAGCAGAGGGCAGCAGTGGCCAAGGTGTGTGTGGGGAGGGCGGCAGACGGGTGGAAAGAATGTTCTCAGGTGTGTGTGTATGTGTGTAAAGGGGGCATGAGGGTGGGCCCGCGACGGCTCATTGCGAAAAAACGACGAAAATGCGACTGGAGTTTGTGTCTGATGTTGTAGTACAAGGTGCACGGCTGGGGAGAGGAAATGGGGGAGGAGAATAAGGGAGGTAGAATCAAACGTATAGAAAACCCGCAGCTTAATGAAAAGTCCAGATCCAATGGGCTGCAATGGGAGAACGTATGGGACTGGGTGAGCGAGTGCGTAAACCAGGGATGCTTGGAAAAGAGAATCAGATGGATATAAGCCGTGGGGCGTTCAGGGAGAAAGGAAATGTGTGCGTGTGCGTGTGCGTGCAACCCGTCCCACACCCCGTCCCACACCCCGTCCCACACCCCGTCCCACACCCCGTCCCAACACATACACATTGCATGTGGCCACTGCTCGCCGTGCGTTTCCCTGCTGACTATGACCGACCCTCTCTTACCCGCCCCCTCCACCTTCGACACACGCGCGGTTCGCCAATCACTTGTGTTTCGCCGCTGACGACCTTGACGATGTTGACGGCACTTCTCAGGTTCAGACCCGCAACACTGAATTGGAAGCCTTGGTGGAGCAGCTGCAACAGCAACAAAACACGGCGGCGATAGCAGATGCTACTGCCGCTGCTGACGCCGCAACGGAGCGTATTGCGGCGCTGGAGGCACAATTGACGGCATCGCAGGCCGCCGTGAAGGAAGCGCAGCGCCGCGTTGCTGTACTCGAGGAGGACATGGCGTCGGTACGACACGCGGCGGCGGACGCAGAGCGACGGGCCGTAGCCCTGGAGGCTGAGCTGGCGGAGCAGCGGCAAGCGGCGGCGGCAGCAGCGGTTGGCCATGCCGAGGAGCTGCGGCGCGCAGCGGCAGCGGCGGCGGCAGCGGAAGTTGCGGCAGTAGCGGAGGCTCGCGCTGCCGAAGCAGAGGCAAGGGCCCTGGGGGCGACGGCGCGAGCGGAGGCGGCGGATTCTCAGGCGGTGGCATTGCGAGGGGAGCTGCTGGCGGCAATGGAAAAGGTGGCGGAGGCGGAGGCACGGGCCACCGCCGGCGCCGCGATTGAGTCGGAGCTCCGTCGGGAGCTAACGGAGGCGCAGGCAGCACTGACAGCGGCACGGGATGAGCTATGTGTGGCTTCGGAGCGCGGCCTCGCCGATGCCACCGCCGTTTCGGAGCTTCGAAACCAACTATTGGAGCTGGAACGACAGTTGGAAAACCAACGTTTGGCGCACCGAGCCGCTTTGGCGGCAGCGGAGGCGCGCGCGGCCGATGCAGAGGCTGCGGCAACGGCAGCGCGGAGCGCTGCCGCCGCCGCAGCGGCGGCAACTTCCGACGCCGACGGCGATGACGGGCCGCTGGCGAGCATGAGGGAGCAATTGGAGATGATGAAGGAGCTTTTCGAGGACGAGCAGCGTTTCGGGCTACAACACCGGCAGCAGCTCGAAGAGGAACGATCAGCCCATGCCGAAGCACGCGCACGGGTGGCGGAGGCGGAGAGCGAGGTACGGCAGCTTCAGGCGAAGCTAGCGGAAGCGGAGGTGCATGCAACGGATACGGATTCGCGGCTTGCCGACGCCACGGCGGCGGCAGAGGCGGCGGAGGCTGCTCTCGCGGCAGCGCAGGCGCAGGCGGAGGAGCAGCTGCGGGAAGCCGCGGAGGCGGCGCGGCGGGAGGCAGATCGACTGGCGCAGGCGCTAGCGGAGCGTGACCTGGAGCTCCAGAAATTGCAGGTGAGAAGACGACTTCGTCTGGTTGTAATCCTTCTCAATGCCCCCGGCTTACTCGTCTTTGCCTTCTCGTACGCATGCCTTACTTGCTCGTACATTTCGGCTGCAGTATACCTGCGGGTATACTCGGGCTTACCCCTTCTGCGTGTTTTCAAGTACCAAGGTAAACCCTGATAAATCCCTACAGGATCGCGAGCGCCAGGGCGCGTCGTCGCTGTCTTCGGAGCTGGAGGACGTGCGCCGCAAATGTACGGCGGCTCAGACGAGGGCTGCAGAAGCGGAAGCAGAGGCAGCGCGACTCAAGGACCGGCTACTAGCCCAGGCAGAGGCCGCCGCAGCCGCAGCGGCGGAAGCGGAAGCGGATCGGGACGCAGTGGCGGCAGCAGAGGAGCTGCGGGCGCAAGTGGTGCAATTACAGCAGGCGCTGAAGCAGCGAAAGGAGGAGGCAGAAGCAGAGGTGCGGAAGGTGGCGAGGGCGAGTGCTGCCCCGCAGCAGCGGGGACGTTTGTGACGTCTTAGGCTTGATCTTATCGTTCGCTTGCCTGAGTATCGATCTTAAGTGTTTTGAAAAAATCGTTTTCATTGTTTTAGAAATATGCATATTAAAAATCTCAAAATGTTTAGTTATTTCCATTCTTGATGTAAAAATAAAATAAGAACGGAAAGGAAATCACGAGAAGCCATTATGCTCTGTTTGTTTGGCCGTACTACTGTTGTCTTATGTTAATCACTTTTATATTGCCAATGAAAATCCTGTCGAACAATTTTACATACATATCAAAACATGTTCAAGTCCAAGTTAAAAAATACAAATAATATAAAAAAGATGACACGACCCAGGTTCGAACTGGGGACCTCCTGTGTGTGAGACAGATGTGATAACCAACTACACCATCGTGTCACGGGGTGAAAGATTATGCAAATCATTTCCATATATTAAAGTGGCCGTACCCATCGCTCTTCAGGTCGCCGATTTACAAGAGCAGGTTCGGTTATTGGGTGAGAAGGCCGTTAGCCAGGCGGCTCAGCTAGCGGCGGAGCGGCAGGAGCGGCAGCTGGGCAGCCAGGAGGTCGAGGCGCGTATTAAGCAGGTCCGGTTGGGAGAGGATTTAAGAACACATAAGAATGATGCAACTGAAAATGAAGTTGAAATGGTGGTAGTGGGGAGAGGGTGAAGTAGAACTCCGCACTAGATGCTGCAGGGGTGGGAGATTTCAAAGGGATCAATGCATTAGGAGAATGTGTAAGTGGTGGGGGCATTTCATTTCATGAGGCGCATATCACATATTGTGTATTGGTTGACTTAACCTTTTCTGCCCTACAGTTTACTGAGCAGCTGGCAGCGGCAGAGGGCAACGTTGAGGTGCTCCGAAACCAGCTGGCAGAGGCACGTGCGCAATGCCAACAGACAGCAGAAGAAGCAGCCACTGCAGCGGCGGCCGTACATTCAGCGGCTGCGGCAGAGCGGTCTGAGGCGGAAGAAGCTGCACAGCGAGCGGCCCAGGAGAAGGAGGCCTTACGGGAGATTGTACGGCGTTTGGACGAGCAATTGGCGGAATCGTCTCGGGCGCGGCAAGAGCTGGAGAGCAGAGTGGAGGTGGCAGAAGCGACAGTGAGGAGGTAAGGTGCTGAGGCATGGGCGACCTAACATGCCGTACTCTTGGTACGACATTCCTCCACACAATTTCAGTGTTGGTCAAGTTGTAGTCTCTGTAGTAATCACGGCACCTCCATTCCTCCCTCCCCTCCCTTTAGCCGACATGGTGTATTCTAGTTGTGGTCCTTATCCTGGGTATGATTCTTTGTGATTTTTTGCCCTCCCCCGCGGTCCCCCCCCCGCACACACACACACACACACACACGCGCGCGCGCGCACATGTCCCATCCCAATGGTCTCAGACTCAAAGAAGAACTAGCCGGTGCTGAAGCGGTACGACAGCAGCTGTCCACAGAGTTGCAGCAGCAGCGGGCTGCCAGTGCCGCTGCCGCCGGCAGTAGCCACGAGCTGGTTTCGGAGCTCACGGCGGCGTCACAGCGCATGTCGGCGCTACAGACGCAGGTGGCGCAATTGCAACATGCATTGGACGAGCAGACAAACAGATCACAGACTGTACTGCAGGTGGGGTACTTTTAGTTCGTTGATTGGTTGGTCGTTTTACAATTTTTTCCGTTTCCAAATAGGCGGCAGAGCTGTGAGAAAATATGGCTTCCCAAGATATAAAACTATATATTTCTTCTTTTCTCTGTATGGGAAATTGTTCAATTTATAACATACCAGTTGAATAATTCTTTTATCCATGATATGTTATTGTTCATGATTACACGGTGGAGATTGGCGCACGATACGCAATGGGAAATTTCTCTTTTTCGATAATCTAAATGGGGGGGGAGATGCTCAACTGGTCCAAATTATTGCTCGTTATTTGCCACCATGCCACGTCACGTGCTGCTCGTACTACTCGTACTGATACTCAATGCAGGAACGTGACGTGTTTTGGAAGCGGGAGCTATCGGAGCGTGCGGTTGCGGCAACCGATCTGGAGCGCCGACTTAAAGCGGCGCAGGAACAGACGGCCAGGGAGGCAGAGGCGCTGCAGGTACGGGTACGACAAAAATGCATATGCTGTACATTAATGTCATGATCGTTAGTACCTGATAAAATTCATTAGACGGTGGCCGGGGGGTTGTAGGGATTAGGCTATATCCTGACATGACGGAGTTGTGTTTAAGGGGAGGAATTGATGGTCGTTTCCCGCTGACCGTTTACCGTTGTCGGTTAGGAGTTGCGGGCGGAGACCGAGCGGTTGCGCCGGGAAGCGGCCTCGAGTGCCGCTAACGCCACGGCCACTCAGTCCAGTCTCCGCCGAGAGGTAGAGGCGCTGCAGGCCGCCCTGGAGAGAGTACAGCACAGTACGGCGTACGGGTACGGCGATCACGACAGCCATACGGAGAAAGAGTTGGCGGCGGCACGAACGGAAGTGTTGCGGCTACAGTCAGAAGCGCGACGTTTGCAGGTACGTGGTGTGTTGCTATGTTTGGTACTTTGATAGTGCTTTTGCTGCCGTTCCGTTGTCTTGGCCATTATCGTGTTTAAAAAATAACAAATTTTTTAATTTTCCCGCCACTGCCACTGATCATGAAATTCCTTTAGATATTATTTCAAGGCGGCCATACACAAATATATATCCAAATTCCTAAGCCCGTTCCGCCCGCCTGCCGTACATATTTAACAATTGTTGCTGCCGTACAGGCTCAGTTGGAATCGGCCCATGCCTCCGCCGCCTCCGCAACCTCGGAGGCTTCACGCGCCCAACATGAGGCTCGTACGCTGGCGGCGCAGCTGGCGGCCGCGGCGGCGGAACGTGACGCCGCGACGGCGGAGCTCCGCCAGCTGAGCCACGTGTACCAGCAGCACTTGGCGCAGCAGCGCGAGGAGATGCAGGCGGTGGTGGCAGCAACGTCTTCAGCGTCAGCAACGCCACGACTGGTACGGCGGCCCGAAACGAAACAAACTAAATCGTACAGCTGAGCTGAACCCGGGCCCCTTTCCTTAACGACTTCGGGTTTCACACGACGACGATTTCCCTCCCCCTCTCTCCCCCCTCTTCCCCCTCTTCCCCCTCTCTCCCCCCTCTTCCCCCTCTTCCCCCTCTTCCCCCTCTTCCCCGTACACACACACATACACATACACACACACATCTCACCAAGTTCGCTTGGCTTGATAGGTATTCGGTCTCTGCAAAATGATTATAAACCAAATTTAGGGTTTATTTCGTCCCATCGATGGGCTTTTTTATTTTCCATGTTACTACTTCCGTCACAAAAAACCGCCATCACTCCCAGAAAACGTTTTATTTCCAAAACAGGCAAGTCGTCAAGAGAGCTCCCTCTCGCCAAGAATGGTCGCTGTCGCCGACGCAGCGGCCAGTTCCATAAACCCCAGCAGCGGCGCCGCCTCCGCCTCCGCCGCTGTCGCTGTCGCCACCGACGGATCCGCTGTTTCACCGGCGGCGGCCTCTCACGCCATTACTACGGCCCTGGAGGCGGAGGTTTCGGAGCTCCGTACGGCGCTAGAAGCAGCGGATTCGGAGCGGGAGAGGTTGAAGGGACAGCTGCTGCGATTGAAGGCCCAGATGCTGAGGGAGCAGGAGGAGGAAGAAGATAAGGTACGACAGAAAAAACCTGGGCAGGTGCTTCTAATGGAACGTGTGTGTGTGTGTGTGTGTTTGTCTTCACTCGATAAGGGTTTCAGTTGCGGTTTAGTCATTCCCCATTCCGTCTGGAGTTATTGTCGTACCTGACCTGACCTCAGCCGTCCCCACCCTGTCTTTCTCCTCTTCCGCCTATTTCTGTTGAGCGGTTAGGTCGGTTGGCGGGTAGAGGCTGAGGTGAAGGCCGCCGAGGAACGGTACAAAGGGATGGTTTCGGAGCTGCGGGAGGCGCTGGAGGCAGCACGGGCTGCGGCGGCGCGGCAGGAGGCTGAGGTGAAAGGTGTGTGAACGGAAGAGCACACACACCACATACACATACACATACACATACACATACACATACACATACACATACACATACACATACACATACACATACACATACACATACACATACACATACACATACACATACACATACACATACACATACACATACACATACACATACACATACACATACACATACACATACACATACACATACACATACACATACACATACACATACACATACACATACACACACACGTGTGGACCCAGACGCCGTGTCAGTTTTACTCGAATGGCCTGGGTATAGGTGGCTGCTGCTGAAAAGCCCCCAACTCCCAACCACCAACCAACCACCCTCATAGCCCACCAACCACCCAGCCACCAACAACCAACACTTACCAATCCACATACACAACCAGCAACCAACCACTAACCTAACAACCACTGAACAACCAACCCAACCAACCATGTTACATATTACATCCATCTGGTTTGTACGTTCTCCGTCGTACCCGCCGTCGTACCCGGCCCCCTTGGAAAGGTATTCGGTTGCATAGGGCTAACCCTTCTCTTCCTGTGTTCCCATGTGTCACCCGACCACCGTCCGTTCGATGCCCCTGTCACACGCAGCAATCAATGAGGCGCTGGAGCTGAAGGACACTGAGATCCAGAATCTCCAGGTGGATTTGGATTCGGCACTGCGGGGAGAGGGGGAACGTGAATGTGTGTGTTTTGGCATCGGCGATAGCGGTTGGGGGAAAGGTACAAAACACGGGTGTACTGTAGGTTATGGCTTGTTGTAAAATGATGTACGATGATAATGTACGACGATGATGTTTTAGAGATTATCTGGTTTGGGGCGATTTACCGCCACTATAACCACTCTAACCACTGCAACCGCCATAACCACCATCATGACTTTGCTTGTGACAGTGGGACCTTACCTTCCCCATAAATCCTGACACGACACAAACAAACACACACACACATTGTCACGCATTCCCCCTTTCGCGCGTGCCAGGCGGCATTGGGCGAATTGACGTACGAAAGCGAAGCTGCTGAGAAGCTGCGTTTAGAGGTACGAGCAACTGCAAACAAGGTGGCGAAATTGCAGCAAGAGTTGGCGGCGGCGCAGGCGGCGGTGGCGGCTGCGCAAGCGGAGAAGCAGGGGGCTGAGAGGCTGGTCGAACAGGTGAGTCATGGGCCATTAGTAAAATGGTTCTCCCCCTTTTTTGTACGGATGAATAAATTAAAACCGAAGTCCAACAGTTGCCATTTGTAAAATGTACTGATTATTGTGCGCGTTAAAATGAAAAGATCAACAAATGTGTTCATCATATTGATACATGATGAATATATTTATTTAATATTGTCCCGTTACACCCCCCCCCCGCATCCCCTGCAACAGATCCGCAGCTCCCACCCACGTCTCACTCCCCCACCCACCCCACCCATCACCCACAGACTCGTACTTCCCTAGCCGCCGTTGTCGCCTCCGAGGCCCGCACTGCGGACGAGTGCGCCATGCTGCGCCGAGCTCTGGACCAGGCGGTGGCTCAGGCGGCGGCTATGAGCTCCGAAACCAACGGCATGGTGGACCGCCGTATCATGGGGAAGCTGCTGCTGACGTACTTTCAGAGAAACCACAGCAAGGAGGTGGGGGGAGGGGGGGAGGACGGAGGGGGAAAAGGGGAGGGGGGCCCTATCCGGATTGGGCTCTGGATGGGGGAAGGAGTACGACGGAGGGGGGAGTGAGGGAGCCCCGCCCTAAAACCCTAACCCTAAACTACCCCCGGTCACATGAATACACAGCAACATTTCCACGGCCGTGTCCCCCATGCCCTCACCTCGTAACTCCAGGGGTTCTTGGCCCAAATGCAAGTGTGGCGTCACAGTGTGCCGTACCGACCCGAGGTCCTGACGCGCCCCGAGGGAGAGGGGGGTGGATTGCACACTTACACCAACACCTGTTGTGTAACATGTCAACTATCAACTGTCATCTAACAACCCAATGTTAACGACTTACCTTTTCTGCATGACTGCCCCCCCCCCTTCCCCCAAGGTACTGCAACTCATGGCTCGTATGCTGAACATGAGCGACGACGACCGCGCGGCGTTGGGCCTTATGGGCTCCCGACGGGGTCTCCTCAGCAGAGTGGCGGGAGCGCCCCTGGCACTGGTCAGCGGCGCCGGAAGGATGCTCGTACGAGCAGGGTCCCAGGGCTCCCCAGGGGGCGGTCACGGCGGCGGCTTCGCTGCCCCCCCCACTGGCGGCGGCGGTGACTCGCTTGCGGATCAGTGGGTGCAGTTTCTACTTAGTCAAGATGAGGCGGCGCAGCGGCAGCAGCAGCTACAGCTGCAGCAACAACAGCATCCGCCCCTCCATTCGGCGGGTGGGCTCACGCACTCGCAAGCGCAAGCCGGTAGCAATCAGCAGCAGCCGGACCTAGCGGCGGCGGCGGCGGCTGCGTTGTCGTACAGTCAGACGACTGTTGCTCCCGCTCCCACCTCGAGCTCTTTTGCAGCAGCGATGGCGGCGCCTTCACCGCCGCCGCCGCCGCAGCAGCAGCAGCAGCAGGTACAGTCGACGAATCATTACCCTCATTCCAGTACGGCGTCGATGACCCAGCTACAGCTTTATCAGGCCTCGGCGGCTGCAGCGCCGCCATTAATCCGCTCCGTGGGACCGTTGAGTGAGCCGTCATCCATTGCGGGCTACCCACACGCCCTTCCGCCGTCACTCGGGACGTCTGCGCCGCCGGCGCAGTTCAGGACCCCCTCCCTTGAGCCTCTCTCGGCGCCATCTCATCTGCAGGTGCACTCGTCTCTATACCAGGCTCCCGGCTTGCAGTACGACACCGTAGCGGGGCCGTACATGACATCAGCGGCATCGGAGGCAGCAATGGCGGCGGCGGCATCTACCGTGCGACCTGTTCATCAGGCAGCCATACCAACGGCGGCGGCAGCGGTAGCGGCACCGCCGCCGCCGCTTCCGTCGACGTCGCCATTTCCGGCGGCGCCACTGGCGGCGACGCCGACGCAGCCGACGAGAGCACCGCCTCATGCCGGAGATTGGTGACCGTGATTGGCTGCTGTGCGCCGGAGTCAGTGACAGCTGTGAACTCTGTCATAGTGGTGGATCTGGATCTTAATCTGATCTGTTTAATTGTTTTTGGATCTTAAGATGGGCGATGATGATGATGATGATCCCCACATGCTGGGGGTTTGGCTGGTCGGCAGTGCTGTGGAAGAAGAACACAGTGTTCTGGAGTTCGTTGCGCCAGTCAGTCTGTCTGTCTGTGCTGTCTGTCTTTCTATGCTGTTAAGAGAGGCGGAAGGAAGTAGTGAAAATGGTGCTAAAAATCATTTCAAAATTTTATCGTACCACACACTTCAGGCAGGCAGGCACCTGTGCATACAGAAAGGTTATGGCTAACCCTTGTCAAGTATTCCGAGTGTACGACAAGCAACATACTTTACGATCAGTAAGAGCAATAGAGCATGCCGTGGGGCAGTGCCTAAGGTAGTCCGGGAGCCCTCGTAGAGGGATATGTACGGCACGTACGGCATATCTTGACGTGCGGCCAGCCGGGCTGCAGCCGAAGGATAGGTTTGGACGCGTATGAGGGCTGTACGGGAGCAGCCGTTCGCGTTATCGTGGGAAGTAAACACACGATTCTGTGTGTGTATGTGCGTATGTGTACGGGAACCACCCTTGGCACATGATGGGGGAGGTGAGTGCTGCTGCCTCAAGAGGGTCTAAAACTAAAAGGGTGTGGGAGGAGAGGGGAGATGCGGTGCGGCGTGGGGGGGGGAAGGGGGTTGTGACTTGTGAGGGGTGAGGTGTGCGAGAATAAAAGACTAGTTTATGCGACGTGTTCTGATGGCTATAGTAGAGGAGGAAGCGGATGGTCAGGCGACAAACGAAGTAAAGGGAGGGGAGAGAGTCCATTTGGGTTTCTGTCGAAACCCAAATGAACTTGCCAAATCCCGGGCGTTGTGGGCTTTGCTTCGTTTCATGTCTTGTTCCGCGGTGGGATCAAACACCGTGGCGGCTCAGGCGCGCGAGAAAGAGGATATTGCGGGTTGGATTTCGCTGTTTAAATTGAGGTCCAGGAATAGCAGAGTCAGTCTGGAGAACTCTGCAGATTATTCGTCTAAGCGTCCGGGACCTTCGAGGCCTTTTTCGCGGCGGTCATTGTACGCTGCGGCATGCTTAACTGCAGCACTACCGGTGCGGCCCTTCTTATCATTATTATTAATCAATGTAGGACGTCTGGAAATTTCTGAGAGCTTTATAAGTTTTTTTAAGGAATTGTGTAAGCTCAGCTTAGACCTTAGTAAGCCCTCTCGTCGCCTCCGGAACCGCGGAACATGAAAACGCACATCTGAAAGCTTTTCACGAACGTTTCCTCGATAGTCTAAATACAGCTATCTATTAGTCCCGGTAAAAGAGAATTTTGTTGTAGAACGATGCGATCTGGCATTTCTGCTAGTGTCGTAATTTTTTAGCTGAACCCTCTTTTCAAAAGATTACAACGTTCTGTACAGCCACCAGGAGTTGAGAGGACTCAAATAGGATCAGAAAAAGCTTTAACTCATCATCTTTCCTCCTTACTATTCTCCTAACACACTCCTAACACAGGGCCGCGCCGACGGGCAGGACACAACGCAGGACAAACCTTATAAGGAATGGAGCTGATTCAATGGAGGTCGAAAGTCGATGCCTTCCACGCTCGTTTTAACGCGAAAGCTGCCCGCAAGGCATCGGGAAATCGCGGTGCCAATAGTGGGCCCGCTCAGCCGCAGCTCCCCGAAAACCTCAACTACGACGAAGAGGACGAGGATTTTGTCTGTGGTGGTTGTGGAACTCCCATCCAACATGGTCAATCCTTGTGGTGCGGCGCCTGCAAGTGTACGGCTTACTGTAATAGAGAGGCAAGCCTCCCGCCAGGGTTTTTGGAAAACAATGTTGGAATCATTTGTAGAGCTTCTAGAGCCATCGTATGGTGAAATAGTTTAAATAACGAACGGAGAAGCAGACCAGCTATATCGGGACGCCTGCCTTTTGCTGTATTTATCGGGTTTCAATTGGACAATCGGGCACACGCATGCATGTGCTGCTGCGCTCCATTATTTCCTAAAAACGCGGGAAACCCGGCAAAAAGAATTTGCTAACCCAGAACTTAAAGAAGTCCAAATACCAGCAGTCCGGTAAGTTGCACGTAATAAACAAATGATTGCATGATTGCACAGGCAAGCAACATGCAAATTATTCAACCCACATGGTTTGATAGGTTAATAAATATCATCTAACCTCATCATGTGAACTCATTCAAATTGTAAATCGATCTTAAACGCATGGCGGATTGTAACGCAGTGCCAACGTACCGGTTGGAGAGCCAGAGGTCACAAGGCCGCTTGCAAGCTGCTGGCCCGCGCCAAGGCCCTGCCGCCCGCGGATCTCGATCGGCACTACGTGGTGCAGCTCAAGCTGGTGGGACGGCAGGGCCTGACGGAGTGGGCGGAGCATCTGCAGCGCGATGGCGAAACGGAGCTCGGCTCTATGCACAGAGAGATGGCGGCCGTGTTGGCGCCCCGAGAACGAGTGCTGTTTGCGCTGGAGGCTCGTTCACACTTCATGCTCAAATTTCAGGTCAGAAGGTTAGAAAATTACTGTTATTGTTGTTTTTTAATATTACAAAAATATATTAATTAATTAATTAATTTATTATTACTTAATAATATATTTAAATTATAATTTGCAGGACATGGATTAAGGATTAAATGCAATTTGCACACAGGTATGTTGCAACGTAAATATTTGGTTATTGCATTATCTAGGGAAAATATTTTAACGCATGGTTGAAAAGCAAGTGTGATAGATGCATGTAAGGAAACCTACCAAGCGGGGATGACTCCCCCGCTCCGTCCTCGCACTCTTTCCCAACCGCTACCAGCCCCCCCCTCTCATTCTCTCCACCCTCTCCCCGTTCTGACCCGGTTCATCTCGTTCGTCTGCCGGCAGATGGTGGCCCCCAGCAAACGCCTGGAAGCGCACGACCTGGCCCTCTTCGCCCTTCAATCCATTCTGGAGCCCACCACAGACATACCGATGCTCAATATGCCTCGTGAAATGCCGCAGCGGCCGTACGCGATTTGGATCCCGGGCGGCGACGACGACGATAGCGTCAGCGTCCGTCGACCCATGGCTCGACCCGTGGGTCAGTTGCTAGCGGGCGCAGGTCTGCCCACTAGCACGTGGTACGTCGGCGGCGGGTTTTCCGCGGAGGCGATGCTAAGGCCTGGTGTGTACGGCGCCGGCTCACAGCGTACGGGAGATATTATGATGAACGCCTTCGCCGCACTTGACCTAGATGCGTTTACCGAAGATGAGGATAATGACGAGGACGAGGACGATGGCGATGACGAGGACGACGAGGGGAAAGTCAGTGGAAGCGGCGGCGGCGGCGGCACCGCGCCGCTTCGCGTGCTGATGATTGCCGGACTGCACATGTTTGGTCCCGATGCCGGGGAAGGTGACGATCCGTTGTTAACCGCCACGGCGGCGGCGTTACGTGGCTCCGTCGGCGCGCATGTCGACATCGCCATGTACAGGAAGGGCAACGGTAACCAACCAGCGCAACGAACATTGGCACAGCAGTTGATGAGTGGCGGTTACACCGCCTGTGTTGTGCTGGGTTTAGGTTCCGGCTCCGACTTCAAACCGCGGAGGCCCACTGACCCATGGGGCAATGGGCCCTGGCGCGACGCACTGACGGGCTGGGTGCGGAACGGCGGCGTGCTGGTGGTGCACGGCGAGCGCGCGGCTGCAGCGGTGCTGCGGGAGTTCTTCGGTCTGTCTTGGGCTATGGAGGGGGACTTTTATCGCAGGTGTGCAAAAGGGTTTTTTATGGTTCGAGGGTAGTCTGTCTGTCTGTCTGTCTGTCGATTTTCCTAGATTATCTACCTGGATTGTCTGCCTGCTTGTCCCTCTGTCTGTCTCTGTCTGTCTGTCTGTCTGTCCAGCTAATTATATAAATACAGTAAAATACGTACATTAAGAATATAATTTCAATTATTTTTCTTTTCTAAATAAAATAATAGGATTTAATAGGAAATAATGCATTTCTTTCTCGTTTTTGTACTCATGAATATTTATGTATGAATATTTAGGTTTATATATACTTATATATATACACTCTTATATATATATATATATATATATATTTGTACATATAATATCTTAAACGATACCAAAACGCGCAGGACCGACCACAAGCTCAACCAAGCCAACCCGCTCCTTGGCGACCTCGCCACTCGCCTCCCGAACGACTACAACGTCAAGGCCTGCATGCTGTCAAACGTCCCCGCCGGAGAGCGCATCTACGCCACACCGCCCGGCGCTCGGACCCACTCTCTGGTGCCGTTCATGGCGGGAGAGCCTGTCGACGCGGGCATGACCGCCATGGCGGCGGCCAGGGTGGGCGGCGGCGCTGTCATGTTCTTTGGGGACGTGAACTGGGAGCCCCCGACGATGGCGGCGGTGGCGGCACTGACGCAGCGGTTGGTGGCGGCATGTGTACGGCGTGCTGGCGTGGGTGGCGGCGGCATCGGCCGCTGAATGACGTTCATATGACGGATGTACGGACGGCAGGCGGGAATTTTACCGATATGGCCGCTGCCACCGCCACCGCCGCCGCCGCCGCCACCATCGCGTGTTTTGCTCGTTCAGGACTCAGAAAGGCAGCGCAGCAAAAATGGATTATGGGCAAATGGAAAATTTGGATAGTTGCAGTCTAGATCGTAGTTACTTGGCGGTTATCGGTTCCGTTTTTTCAGTTATGTAGGTTGTAGAAATTTGGAGATTCTATAGGACAGGTATACCCAGCAGCAGCACTAGCTGCCTTTACTGCTCTATCCGAAATCGCAAAAGACGAGTTTGGTTGTTCGTTTTCAGTTAGCGATGAACCCTAGCTTTGGAGGTAACGGTAATGATGGCGGTTTCAGTTATTTTCGGTTGCTTTGCTTCTAGTGTTTCCATATTCTTCTTGTCTGTTTGTGGAGATGGCGTGCGCAGGAGTGCCCTCAATAGAGATGCACGGACGTTTTGTCTGAGGAAGTAGGGTTCGTACATGTACATGGTGAAAATGTGTCGTACATGAGAAAACTATACTGTACGTGATGACTCATAATAGTCAGTGGAAAGAACTACACGCAACGGTTTCATCACAAAGATGGTTAACGGAAACCGTGACGGTTTTTCCTTTCCAGTATATCCCTCCAACAACATGTTGTTATCTTTTAGCGCAAAATATGATTTACGCAGAAGTGTTCATGTTATTTTTAAAGTCGCTTTACGGATGAATACTCTGCCCTTTAATCGCGTTCGCTCGCTTTCCTCCTGTGCTTCTTACTCACCTTAGCTGATGTGGTTTTCACACGACACGGATCTTTTGCTTAGAAGCAGTCCACTAGGCTTCTTGCTGCTTCAAGCATGCTTCTTCATCCTTCACGCCTCCACACGCCCTCACTTTTACATCATATCATATGCAAGTAAGGTTTGTAGTTCTGCCGCTGACATCATAAATATATATCTGCTGCCGGTGTACGGAAGGTATTATATGGATAAGAGATGCGAAGCATACACAGTCAAGCATCCCCAACCATACACACACACACACACACGCCTTCTTCCTTAACTAACCCCCCCTTCTCCAACAAACGAGGGGCGTTTTCCTCTCTCGCTCGCGCGTGTCCTCCCTCCCTCCCTCCCCCCCCTCCTCTTCCCCCTCCTCCACAACGTAAATTACAACCGAAAACGTGCTTCAACCCAATGTTTGTCAAGCATCAACCGAAAATACCTAACCACCACTAATACAGCGAGAAAAGATTCTATTAGCATCGTCCGTATACTTATCCTCATATCCTTATATTCATTATCCGTACTCATCATCTGTACAGATTTCCCCCCCTTTCCATCTAACCCACATCTCTCTCACAGCTCCCCGCACGCGGAAATGGTGATGGGCTCCACGGGCCGGTCGCCCCGACCCGTGGGGAAGTTCTCGACCTTGCTGACGATGTCCAGGCCCTCCACAACCTCTCCGAACACGACGTGGCGGCCGTCCAGCCAGGGCGTGGCCACCGTGCAGATGAAGAACCTGCACGCACCGGCAGCGAGAGCGGCCGAGTATGACGGTGAGAGGGGGGGAGGAGGGGGGAGGAGGGGGAAGGAGATGGTGAAAAAGGGGGGAGAGAGTAAGATGAGGGGGGAGGGGGAAGGGTCGGTGGTTTGGGTTGAAAGCGTGAAAACCGATTGGTTATTGGTTGAGCATTTCTGTTATAAGGGGGGTGCTCACGCACGTGAGTGGATAACTGTTGACCTATCGGAGATACCCCCCTGAGATCTGTCTGAGTGGCGAAGACACGCACACGTTTGCCGTACAGCACAGCAGAGCTCTAGTCCGTCATTCTCTTTTAACCTCCACTCGCGAGGCGCCTGTGCTCCGGGCTGCTGCCCCTCTCGCGCCCCTTCCCCTCCCTGTCCTTCCGCATCCGCCCGCCCTTACCCCCGCCCCTTCCCCTCTGCTTACTGGCTTCCGTTGGTATCTGGCCCCGCATTGGCCATGGACAGGATGCCAGCGCCGGTGTGACGGTCTGTACGAGTTGTGTACGAGTGTACGAAGGGGGGGGGAATCCGAGTGTGTGTAAATACGAACCAATACTAGTGAGAACCATGCCCCCCCGTTGTGCAGGTGGGTGTGGATGTACGGAATCGTAATGGACAAGACAAATACGTGAGTGAGGATGTCGTATTACCGCCGCAGGATAAACTTTGTTTCACATTTCCCCAAAGCCCTCCTCCTTTTTCTTCTTCTCCTCCTCATCGTTCTCCTCCTTACTCCCAAGCTGCCGCCATGCACCCAACACTGCCGCACTCACATTTGAAGTTTTCGTCTGGGAAGCGGGCGCCGTATATGGACTTGCCGCCGGTGCCGTTACCCGCCGTGAAGTCACCGCCTGGAGCGGCACGGCCCGTGGGGTTGCGATAGTGGGGTTACGAGCTGATGGGATCATTTCAGATCTTGAGTGCGGCAGTGGGGAGTGGGGGAATGATGGCGAGATGATGATCACGATAGGATGCCCCCACCAAAACCCCCGGCACTGACAACGCCGGGTAGCGTCTAACCCCCCATTGAACCCCCCATCCCCAAAACACACACGCACGCACACACACACATACACACTTTCTGGGTCCTCCAATTTCACGATGTGGTGCCGTATCGGTTGTTAGCGCACTCTCCGTACACCCGGCCCCCCCGTTGTCGCTCACCCTGAATCATGAATTGTCTGATTGGATAAACAGTTGACCGTTAGCCGTTAGTCAACGACCGCCACGAATTTTTGCCATTGAGGTAATTGAATGGAAGGGGAAGGTAGAGGGGCACAGGGGGAAAGGGGCGCAATGGTTAATGCTGGGGATTCGAACCGGGTAAGGTGTGTCTGTACGGCGGGGAGCTGGGGGGACGCAAGAAGGGGAAGTCCGCGTGTATAGGGGTGCGTGCGTCGATCGGCCAGTGGAGCGACCCATTGGTCGGTCGATAATCCTAGCTTGCTTCGGATTGTTCGCGGTGCCGAATGGAGCAATGTACGACACTCACTTGATGACGCGGTGAAAGGGTGAGCCCTTGTAGCCCATGCCCTTCTCTCCCGTACACAAGGCCCGGAAATTCTCAACGGTCTTGGGTACATCATTGCCGTACAGACCAATGACGATGCGGCCCGCTTTGTTGCCGCCGATGTCAACGTCAAAATACACCTGTTTGGGTAGTGTAGTTATAATAACTCAAGTTTAGAATTCTGTTAGTTCGTTTGTCGTTGGGTGGTTGACGTCGAGACTGGCGCACTGAGTGTGCAAGATCAGCCTTAACCTTCTCCACATGGTGATGAGGTTAAGTCGTCCTCTTTAACGAATTCAGCCCCCCTCCAAAACGGCGTAAGTATCCCCCCTCCTGGACCCCTGAACCCCTGAAGACCCAAATCACCCTCCAGCACAATTCTCAAACAGTCTTTAATTGCCCCAAGACAACTTCGGTGCGCGGTGCCGTACCTTCTTTGTAACGGCGGTGGGGTTGTGGGCAGCACGCACGGTCACAGCCTGCAAAGTCAAATTTAGGTTTCGGGGAAGGGTGCACGCACGGGTGCGTGATTGGGTACATGTATAGTGTACAAGTACGACAAGTACGACTTAATACTTTCCCCAATTCTTATTGCTTGTTTAGAACACGTGATAGATCGGGAACTATAACTGGCCGATGAGCTCGGGTGCGTTGGATCATAAACGGAATTGCTTGGTCCCGGAGCACAATTGGACGAACGCACCACCCACAAAGTGCATGAGGGAATGACGCGAGAAATTGTAGGATTTAAAACGGGTAGGATATGGGTCAAACCGCGAAAAAGAAGCGCTCCTATACAAGTGCTTTGCTGCAGAAGATGAAGAGGGCCAACTGGGTGGGATGAAGTCAAGCTGACGACCTTCGGCGGCCATGCAAGGACCTTCATCTCCACCCCACCATCTTATTATATTATTTAACCACACGGTGGGTAACACGCCAGAGAAGTACGGTAGTAATCGGGCGCCGGCATGCATGCGCAGATCTGACCATTCTATAGGAGCATTCGAATCATGCAGAGCCGGACAGGCGCTTCAACGCTATTGATAACTAAAGAATCGCTGATGTTGATTAAGAGATCAGGGGCACAGCGCAAGTCCAGGAAAGGCCTACCACACGACGAGCGGCGGCAGCGACGCGGGAGGTGCTGATGCGCCCGTTGACACGAGAAATGGAGCCCTGCAGATAAGAAATTTGTGCTTAGCGGTAGATCGCGTGTATCGACAAATCATCTGATCGTTCCGTGTATCAGACTTCAGCAAAATTCTTAAATGAAGGCTTACCAGAGCCATGGTACTTTCCAGGAAAGATATGAGAAAGAATGTGTTTATGTCTGATGCGACTACAGTGAGGTAAAGTAATAAATATCCGTGTGAGTGCCTAGGATTTACGATACGACAGTTTGGCCGGATTCCGTTCCGACCTAGAAAGCGACAATTTGATAATCATTTATATAAAATGATACTTGTCTATTATCAATCGTCGTCATTCGTATTGTGATACGTGCTTGCTTGCCTGGACATAATTTTCGTTACAATACGGTCAACGCACTGACCGGCAAAGCAATCCTGGTTATAGCCCGCACAGAGATTATTAAACGAGATTATAAAAATCATTATGCGTATCTAATTTACTTTCACTTCGTCCGCATGCCGTCCATCAACGCAGTAATGTTATTTCATAGTGCACTACGTGTATTCATGTTGAGTAGGAAATCTGATGCCTCTTACGTGTGGCACATTATATCCTCCGGCTGGAACCAGTACTGCACACACTTCATGAGCGCAACTTATTGAAGATTTTGGTGCGGCTTTACAGCAATTCTATTTCTACTGCGATATTATTACGTCCGAAATGCCCAACGATAGCGACGGCCGTTTGTTCCGGGCCACAACCACTGGCTGCTCACGATCAGCTGACGCAACGCCCGGCGCATAGAAACCGGATACAAATACACACCATATAAATATCAATATGCGTGCTTGTTATTCTTAGTGAATCTCTGCGTAGTGCAAATTACTGCTAAACTTGATTGCTTACCGTTCTGGAGGATCGCGAGCGTTGCGAATTTTGCAGCAATAAAGTGCATGACATAAGCTCTAAAGATCTATGGTAGGTCGCCACAAACAACTTTGTGAAAAATTGTCAAATGTGAATCCTTCCAGGGATAACGTAGGGAGGTCATAAGACTACCTATCGACTACCCCTCAACCTCAATCCATTTTATCGAATTGGACATAACAGGTCACGTTAACCTACGTTTCTCTAAACGTATCATACGTTTGCGGAGACAGCAATATAGGGAGTCATTCAAATTCACTATAAGGAGAATTATAGTTTTCCCTTTGGCCCAAATGCTGGAGCTTTGGAGATCATTACATTTTTTATTAAGTCAACGAGCTGAGTAAGGATTTACAGGGCGGGCAGGACTCATCCCCGCCCGCCTTAAACTCCGAATGGCGACGGGAAATAGCGATTTGGCGGCTAGCACTCTTCCTCCTTCTCCTTCTCCTCCTCCCCCGCAACAACAAGCCCGTGTCGTCCTTCAGCCGGGACAGCTTTCCAAACCCGAAAAAGTACGGCATGCGGGATGGGGACGGGGCATGTGACGGTGGCAGGCAACGCATCTACGTGACTCCGTCGTATACATGTACACATGGCTGGCCCTGAGCGTGTGGCGTGTAGGGCTGCACCCACCACCCACCATCCATCATCCCGAAAGGATGTCGTTCCCGAAGCAAATTCTTTTGGGGGAATCTACTTTGTGTTTTTGATTAACGCTTCCGGGAAAAGATCATGCATATGTATGCACGGTGCGAAACGCCAAAACCGGTGTGTGGCTTGCACATTACTACGTTGCACATTAACACAGCTTGCCGTACGGGGGGTGCTCCGTACGTGCCGTTCCCTTCTTCCCTCCTGTTGTGTATGTGCAGGTATGGGCTTCCTCTTCGGCGCTCATCATTGGCTTCTATCAGGCCGCCCCGTACAGCGAGACATTGAAAATATTTTACAAGGTACGGCAGGGCTACATACATTTTGTCGTACGTATGTAAATGCTAGGCTTATTGCGGCACCCGTTGTACGATATGAACATGAGACATCCGCATGCACTCTTCGGAATATTCTCATCTGACACGGTACGTCTAGATCTTGCCGTACCCATCCCGAGCTGCAGAAGTCTGGAGCGGTGTTCGGCACCCAGGTGATGTTGACGCCGGCCTCAATAATGGGTCCGGAGCTAGCTGTACGGCAGCCCACGCTGGGAGAGGCGCAGTACTTTGAGGTAACATGAACATGACGCGTCATCCATGTCCGTACAATTTTGCCCTACATTCCTTAATGGCGGAAAGCGAGGCCATATGCGTGTGTGTATGTGTGTCTATGTGTGTATGTGAGGGGGGGACGAGGTTGTGTCACGTGCACAAGCGGTGATGGGTGCCGGGGAATGCAATCGCTGGCAGGGGCCCCCCGGGTTTCCATATAACATATGGCGGGAAGGGGGCCTGGGACAAAACACCCAAGCCACACTTTTTGCGTTTTTTTTAATTAACCTGTGGCTCGGCTTTATGTTATAATTACATTTAATTTCAAAAAAACAAACCGCCAGCTCAAAAAGACGTGTAATTGTTTTAATAAATCGTATGTAGTGTTATTTTGTATTCTGTTTCATTTTACAAAAAAATTCTAGTCACTTATTGTATATGTACGACACCGTGTTTCTCAAAATTGCAAATTGCAGTATGAAATAAAAAAACTGAAACCGAGTACGCAGTATGTGGTAAAGATCAAGACTAGCGATGACTCGTCCGAGGTTAGGGCAGACAAAGTGGTGACGATCAGCCGGGAAGAGGAGCGGAACCGGGACAACGATATGCGTAACTTTGTTGGTGAGTGGTTAAGGTTGGTTAAGTTGGTTGGAGGGGTTGGCTATTCGTACAGATACAGGTACGGCAAGTCGTGGACGTAATTACCTGATATTGCTTCTCAGTTCCTCAGGGGACTGGAAATGACGAGGGATGGGTGGGCAGATATGCCGTAACACGGTGTACGATACCAGTGTGAAATGTACGGGAGGTTTTTCGGCCCACGGGATAATGTACGACCGAGACATATCTCGGGGCTTCAATTTAGCCACGTGTAGGTGCCAATATGCACATACACATGCTCACGCGGACACACACACACATGGTATCTTTGCAATTCACGTCACTGGGCTTTTTTCCCGGGGAGGGGGAGGGGGAGGGGGAGGGGACAGAGGCAATCATAACACATACACACACATCCTGACCGCGTCCTGGCTCCGGGGCCCCGAGGACTTCAACAAGCGCAGGCGCGCTCGTCAAGATGGGCGATTATGACGGCATGGTAGTGTCGTACACGCCTGGATCCGGGATCTTCGGGATCCGGATTTTGCAAATCGATGACGTGGCCAGTTCCCTTCAGTTGGCCCGCCTCACCTCGGACTATACGGACAACGGAGTGCCCGTACAGGCGTACACTCTCAGTGAGGTGGGACGCGGGGTCGCATGTGAAGATGTGGGTTGTGGCGAGTGTGCGGCACAACGGACCCACGGGTCGGAGGGACCCACATGGCCATGGATTACACATGGCCATGAAGTTTGTAAATGGAAACCTAATGTTACCTAATGATGGGGGTAACAGTGGTAGTTTTGATGAGGGGGGATGTGACGATTGAATTGCAAGTCAAGGTCGTTATGATACATGGTAAAAAGGACGCATAAATAATTCAGGATAACCCAGGATCGATCCCGAGTACGAACGGGATAAAAATCCTCCATTGGTTGAGGGGTGATGTGCCCCCACTATGATGGACGGTGGCAGACCCCGGTTATAGTAGTGACCTGCGAGCTGCTGACCGGGGGGGGAGTTGATGCCGCCCTTGATCCATCCGGCAGATCCCACTACCGGATGCCGGTGGTGGGTGCTGATCATCAGGATAATCACTGGTTTCGGAGAACGAGGTCAGCGGATGAGGGGTGAATGGATGAGGCTGCTCCGAAACACAGTCCTTGGGAGGGTGTAGAGGGACTACTGCCGACCGGCCAGGTAGGTAGCGGCCACCCACGAGTGAAGCAACCTCCCCCCCTCTATCCCCCGCTCAACAAAGCACACACGTGTTTATGAGGTCGACCTCTCAACCCCTGTGCCCTTATAGCTTTCCGCCCACCCCCCGGCGGCCATTCCCCCTGGCCCCCACCTCCTCTTCCGGATTCTGTTAGGTTCGTTTCGGTCGTTGGGGCGGTGCCATAACCGGCAGCAAAGTGGTCAACGAGGGGGAGCTCAAGTGGCTGGTGGCCCGGGCGGTGCAGATGGGGGATAAGAGCGACGCGGCGGCGGCCTTCGAGGCGAGGCAGAGGATGCTGCAGGCGCAGGTAAGAAATCAGCACGTGAACGTACCATAAGCGCGTACGGGGACCGGGAGGGGGGTGAAAGGGGTCTCGGGAATGCGTGTGCGTGTGTGTATGTATACGTGGAGTGTCATATTTTGTGGCGCGCATTCACTATCTATCTATCTATCTATCTAGATGTTATCTATCTACATATATCTATCAATTTGCCTTTGTCGATTAATGTCGTCGATGTCATGAAATGGACCCCGCAGGTCGAGCGCGTGACCATGTCATTGGAGATGGAGTGGTCAAACCGGTTTCGGAGCCTACGGCTCCGGTCGCTGACGTTTTTGGCTTTGTTGGTGAGGGGCCACGGTGGGGCAGCGGAGGAGTTCCCTGAGAGGAGGCACGCGGAGGGGGCGGGGGCAGGGAGGGGCGGGGAGGCACGTGAAAGGGTGGGTGTACAGCAATGTCCAAATGAAAATACGACCATGACAGAATACCGATGATGAATGATGTCATGATGGTGATGAGGACAGAAGTGTACGGGGTGAGAGGGGTATTCCTAATTAGGATCAGGCTCATCTTCAACGGCGGCCCTCTTCGGCGGCAGGCCATAAGCTGACCTTGTGTGTTTCGGAAAGGCTGACGCACCCCCTCCTCCCCCCTCCTCCCCTCCCGCAGGCGCTGCTGGCGGTGGCGGTTGGGGCTGGTATGGGTGTCATGTTGGCGGCGGCGGCGCGGCGGCAGCGGGCTCTGGAGCTGAAGTTAGCGGCGAGTGGCGTACGGCAGACGGAGCTGGAGGTACGGCTGGGCAGGGTGTACGGCAGACGGCTGGGTGAAGGCGTACGGCGTATCGGCAACCCCAAAAAATTGTGGACAGCACCATGGGGCGTTTTTTCTACTTCCCAGGTAGCGTTTTCGTCATCCAGTTTTCGCTGATGGATCTTCCCGTACTGGATCATCTTATTGTCGTACAGGCAGAGCTTCAGGTGCTGCACCTTTACCGCGTATCCCTGGAGCTGGATGTGGGGCGGCGAATGGCGCCATTACGTAATCCTGGGGCTCATTTGAACGATAGCCATAACGGTAGCCGTAGCAATCGTACGGCAGGCGGAGGGGGGGGCGGAGGGGGGGGCGGTGGGGGAGCTAGCCGACGTGGAGGCAGCGCCGATGTTGGCGGTGACTTGCTGGACGTGTACATGGAAGCAACTGCGCGTCGAAACGGCACCGCCGCCGCCGCCGGCGCGGCCCCGGCTTCGGCGGCGGCGGCGGCGGCGGCGGCGGCGAGGAAGCGGAAAAATGTTAATTCGGATGGGAGGCAGAAAGGGGGGTCGCGCCGAATGCCGGGCAGCCCGCGTGCGAGCGGCGGCGGCGGCGGTGCTAGCCGCGGCGCCGGGTCCAGGGAGGGCACCCGAGACGGCCGCGGTTCCGTACCCGCCTCCCGTAAGGATCGGCGGGAGAGCGGCAGTAGCAGAGGGGGTAGGCTGCAAGATGCTGATAAGGTTCGGCAGCCAGGCGGTGACGGTCGTGGCGATGTACGGTACCGTCGCCGTACAACCAGTGGTGACAGCGGTGGCGATAGCAATGAGGGGCGCAATATCGAACGATCGTACGGTGTTAGCAGCAGCCGCAGTAGCAGCAGCGGCGGCGGCGGCAACGCCCCAGATCTATG
Source organism: Volvox reticuliferus (assembly GCA_019650235.1). Classification (NCBI taxonomy): domain Eukaryota; kingdom Viridiplantae; phylum Chlorophyta; class Chlorophyceae; order Chlamydomonadales; family Volvocaceae; genus Volvox; species Volvox reticuliferus. Next base: position 933,582 of record BNCP01000030.1, read on the forward strand.
GGGATTGCCTAATCAGGCGCTCTTGGCAGCACTGGATCGCAGCCGTCTGGCACGACAGCAACTTGGTGGGTGAGGGGAGGAGAAGGGAGGGTTGGGGGCAACATCACCGCGAAAAAGGAAATTTGGGACGGCAGGCGGGGACGATGAGGACGAGAGAGGCATGCGCCCGGCGAAACCACAATGCACACACTATATGTAAAATACAAATATTATATAAAGTTAATACGTATTACATACAAAATATAATTTTTTATAATTCATGTCTTTCTAGGGTTTTAGGGTTTTTTAGGGGCTCACTGAAGCTGCGTTCGGCGGACTGCTGAACCCCAACAAAGCTATTTACCTCTTTCACCATATACTTCCGCGTCTTGCTTCCCTTGTTTGCACGTGTTGACATTTTCTTATTCTGTCATTCTTATTTGCGGACAATGCTGCCGCAGCGGAGGATAGGGAGGAAGAGGAGGAGGAGGAGGAGGAGGAGGCGCAGCCTGACGCCTGGGCTTATATACACTATGTGTCGCATTTTTATGCACTACACTTGCAGGTCTGCCGTACGATGTATGACATCATGAGGTTGATGAAGGCAACGTGCGGCCACTCAGTCCTTGTTGTATCGCTTTGTTATATCTATCCGCCTATCTACAAAAGCAGCAAAGGCTCGATCGATCGATCGAAAGGATGCCAGACAACCGGCCATCTCGCTCGGAAACTACCCGTAGATCGATATCCTAATCAGGATACTTACTACAGACCTTTCTAACTCTCCTCCTCGGAGTCGATACTTGGGAAATGTCAATGAGCGCCCGCATTAAGATCAGCAGGCCGCCGTCAGGGTTCCAATCCGAACTGATGAGTCAGATCCTGTCTGTCTGTCTGACTGACTCCATGCATGCGAGGATGCCCCCAGCTATAAAGGGGGAGGAGGAAATAATTGTTTTTAGTATTTTGATAATATATATATATATATATATTTATATTGATTAATGAGTTGTCTAATCTGTCGTAAACTTTTGAGCCTTTGCTTGCTAAGGGCATGATATGATGAACACATATGTCTTGATTAGGATCTTAAGGGTGGCCATTGGTGCCTAGGGAAGAACAAAATAGAAATAAAAAAGGTGAAAAAATATGAGAAACTTATTTGTGCGACATGATTTTATTTATATTTTAATTCTGAGGTTTTGGGGGCTGATCCTCCTCAACTAAAAAGCGAAATGGTTTGCCCTTTGCGGTTCTTCCCCCCCCTCTCCCCCCCCCCTCTCTCTCTCTCTCTCTCTCTCTCTCTCTTTCTCTTTCTCTCTTCTTCTCTTCCTCACACCCTCTCTTACCGCACCCATCGCATGGTTGGTTGGTTTGTTGGCCGCCTCTCACAGGAGTGGATGAAACTTCAGTTGCAGAAGGTAGGTCAGTTGCAGAAGGGCAGATGAAAATGATAATAATCATAACCATAATTTATTTAGTGATGATGTATTTATTTTCATTTTACAAGTTGGAACGAGTTTCCTTGATGTTATATTTTCTTGGCATGTTCAATCATATAATAATTATTATTATTACTGGCGATTATTAGTAAATTTGGATGATAATACTTATAATATTGTATTCTTTCATTTTACAGAAACCCAAAAATGATCGTCTGTTTCATCGTCTGTTTAACTTATCCGAGAGTGCTTGCCTGGGCCTACCACAGAACGTACAGCGGAGAGTGAATGAGATGCTAGTCCCAAACAGCCGTACGGACGCCGGGGCAGCTGGGGGTGAACCCGACGCCAACGCTGCTGCTGGTGCTGCTCGTGACGGGGCAGAAGATAACGACAACGAGTACGGATATGGGTTCCATACAACCGAATGCGACTATGATTACGATGAGGAACAACACGTGCTGTACGACACAGAGTACGAGGGGTAATGGGGTTTAAGTACGACCTCCATTTACAAATTCGTGTGACGCAATAGAGAACATCCTCCCCTCTAAGAGGGGTTGGACTCAAGGGTTTCGAGAACAGTGTTCCGGAAGGGTAAGAGAGTCGAAGGGCCATCGAGCGGCGTCTCACTCTTTTTTGGGGATCACTATTTCCTAAATAGGAATCATCTGCAATTTGAAAAGTACTGCTATGCCTCGAAGCGACAATATTTGGCTCCTTTGCTTACTTGCCTGTGTTGTGTTAGACCGTCATTAGGAAAAGACGTGTTGTACGGCTGACATATCGTACGGTTGAGCGCCTTGACATTGGAGCTAGAAGGAGTAAGGAAAGGCTAAGGTTTGTCGTACGGACCTGGTTGTGTGCGTGTGTTAAGGGTTTTTGTGGAAAACTTTTGGAAACTTGTCATCAAAGCGGGAGGGATCTCCCTCCAGAGGAGGGAAAGTCCAGGAGAGCAAGTCCACTCCTCTGATGATCATGATGATGGTCCACATGCTGCTACGGGTACGGGTTTTGGCGGGCGGCCACCAGAACATTAGGTCTCTCCATCGTAGCGCGTGACTTTGGAAGCTACGTTTTTCAGCTACTTTTGTGTGGCTGACGTGTTCAGTACTGCAAAACCCGCATGCGGTATGGGGCAGCGTGCGGGTATGGCTTTATGACGTAAGAGTGAGGACAAGTTGTTGACCCCTGACGGGAGGCGGTGATTGACTTTATACATCTAACGTGATATGCGGCACATAAGGGGTGCGTACACGTTGACGTCTTTTCCTTGTGGGATTTGGGGGAGTTTGGCGCCCCCGGTGGAGCTTTTATACTTTTGTACTGCAGCACATACGGACAGGTACGGACAAGGCAATCTTGTGGTGGTGGGGGTTGGGGGTTGGGGGGGGGTAACAGTCCCCCCTGAACACGCTTCACGCCCTTTGCCATATTTCTGCAAATTTCCTGATTCTTGCGCGCTCGTTATCATTAAACATAGACGTCTGACAAATTCAATTGGATTGAATCCAGGAATGGCGCGGGACTGAGTGAAGGTTTACACTCATATATGGTTGTATTACTAAGGGTATGTCGTACAGATAATGACCAGGATGTCATCATAGAGAGAGAGATCATTAGTAAATCTTCTTACCACCCTTTGCTTCGCGCGCGTGTGCGGTGTTGAAAGGTCGTTTGCCATCGTACAATCCTTGGGGTACGTCAGTGGTACGACCGTACGACAGTTGATACGACATTATGACAATTTATTATTTGCATGGCGTAACCTTTTTAAGAACATATACGCGAGCTTGGTATTTGCGCGACTACCGACACGTGGCACATATGCCGTGGCGCACGGTGGTATGTGAAAGGTAAGTTAACAAGTGGGGGTGGTACCCAAAAAACCTGTAACGCACTGTCGGATATTTGCCATTTTATATGGCAAATATATAATTTTATTTATCTTTTTAAATATGATCACCTGTACTCGGTTAAGTTCGGTTCGGTTCGGTCGTTCGTTTTCTATATGCATTACCTGACATAGTTGTTATCACCAATATCGCCAATGAATGAAAGAAAAATAATGTAATAAATAATTTTCGTATAATTTATAATTACATTTATTTAGCTTATCTCGCCCACAGCTGCAACCAATTCCCCTGAGCCGTCAACGTCCTTCTGACGATTTGGCTTCACATATGGAAACCCCGAATGAGGGACGACCATGAAAATTGGAATACGGCAATCCATGGACGGCAGGATGGCAGGACCCGCATGCTTTGGAGTACGATGTACGACATACACGAGGCAACATGACAGTCGACATACACACGCACACGTGCCACCTAAAAAGCGCACATTTTGAAGCGCATGGCTAAAGCTGTGGGGGCGGAGCAATCGCGGTTCGTGCGCCGTACCTAATACACCAAAACTTCCCTTCTCCCCTCGACTCCTGTCCCCTCCCATGTATACACATATACACATACACGCACAACAGAGAGCGTTATTGGTGCAAGTATATACCTTCCGATATACCCGTGAATTTCCCCGGGCAGTTAAGAAGGCAGTTAGATGTCGTACTCCTATGTATCGACCAACGGTCATTGGTTGACAGACCACGATTTGATTACGACTGCATACAGGAGGGACGAAGCATACAGCGCATGAATCTCTGGCGAAAGTCCATGGAGACCAAACTCCAGGGAGGCAAAGTTCTCTTCTCAACCCCCTTCCCCCTTCCTTTCCTCAAGGGGGATCGAAGGGGGCATTATAATTTGCTTCCGTACAGACGCCTCCGTCCCCTAAGTTCCACAAAAAGCGTCTGTCAAGGTGAATGGATGGGACATGGGACTTCCGTACATCTGTACGAACATTATTTGTGGCCGCCACACAATGACACGCCGTACAATGCTGGGTTTGCTCCTCCGATCAGAAAGCCCTTTTATCTTCCGCCTTACCCGCCGCCCTAGGTGCATAACTTGTGTTTATGCGTGTGTGTATGTGTTTTCATCGCACGAGGGCCCCCGGCACTGTCTCGTGCCACAAGGCGGGTGGCGAGTTGAATGCCGTACAGCTACACACGTAGCTAAAAAATCCCGAAACCAAAGCCAGAGCGCGCCGTACACATGCTTTTACTATTTAGGACCTATTCTAGGGGAGAATACTTCAGATACCGTACGGCATACGGCATTCGACACGTGGTCGTTGCCGTGTTAGTGGCATTGCCAGTGACACTAACCCGAGCTCTCCCGTGTCATACCCAAAGCAACTGCAGATTTCCCCGAGGGATAGCATGTAACCCGCACGGGTGTTTGTCTTGGGTGTACGACATAATGAAAGCATTCCGTACTGCATCTGGATTTGCATCTCCCTACCCTATTCGAATTTCGAGATGTACACAGTACAGCACAGCACAGCACGTCGCAAACCACGGCGAGTGCATGAAGTGCTCAAGACAACGTGATGACGTGTCCACTCTGTTGCGCAATTACCGAAACCAAAAGATCGCGATGAACACGATGGAAACAACCATCCGATCGCAATCACATAATCCGAATCTAACCACATTGACATAGTTACTGCCGTACGCAGCGGTCGTACGCATCATCTGCGTACGCATCATCAAACCCACCATCACTCGCACGAACTTCGCCAAATCGGCGGGCGGAGGGGGATGGGGTGAAGCCCTGGGGCCGGGGGTTTCGCATGGTGCGATGAAGGTCAGGTCGTACACACACAAACACACACACACACAAACACGCACACACACACACACACACACACACACACACGTGCGCGCGCGCGCGCAGGCACAAGAAACACCTTGACCCCTCAACCCCCCGCAGCCATAATACAATACCGTAGCAAATCCAGGAGGGGGGGTAAATATTTGTATGTGCCGGTGTCTTGATGGGCGAGAATGAAATGCTTCGAACGTGACGAATGAATGGGCGCCCCTCCTAACCGCCCTCCTGACTCGCTTCACAGCAAACAAATGCTCGAGTACCCTAACCTCCTAACCGCTGCCGTACGTGCTGCATCATCCGTACGATACCTGTAACCTCTGCTGGCGCCCAACACCAATCTCTTCAATCACCACCACCACACCGAAACCCACAAAGGGCCCCCCTCCTTCTGGAAGGGCCTTATCCCTAATTGACATTTCTGCCCCGTTCGTTGTTCCCCCGGCAGCCCTTGTTCGTCTTCTCTTGCCTTTTTATGCTTTGGTCCAAAAACGCAACATGCGGTAGCATAGTGTAGCAGCAGCAGTAGCAGCAGTAGCACAAGCAGCAGCACGATTTGTAGGGCCCGCCCCGCCCTCCGCGCCCATAGCATGTGTACGAATGACATGTACACCAGACGCCGTACAAAATTTATTGAGCAAACAACGGCCTTGTAACCCTTTATCGCCCACCTCACGACAAACCTTAGAAAATACTATATATATGTATATATATTACTCATATGTTCCGTTCACCTTAACTCCTGTACGGTACGGGAAATTTCAGTACAACCACCCGCATTTCAGTACAATACCCATCCACCAGAACCATGGTGGCCCCAAGCGCCAAACAGGTCTCATCGCGTCCAACCTTCCCTTATGTGCACAGGCACATCAACATGTAGGTCATGAGTTTGTGTCCATCAGCCACCAGTCAATTCAGCAGGCACGAGCGCTTTGCGCATAATCACGCCACGACCAAATAGCATACAGGGTTTATAACGCACCACATCATACATCGTACTACACGTCGTACCACATCATACACTACACAATATTTTGCTCAGCGCCAATATAGAGAGAGCGTGAAGTAGCACAGCCCTCACAGGGAGTTACAAATGCCCCTCCTGAAGCTGTTGTGTCGTCATTCCGTACTCCCGGTCAAAGTCAACTCAAAATCAGTCTTATGATTCTGATGTCCAACGGCAGCAACAGCAGCAAGGATGCTGTTGCTGCTACTGCTGCTGCACGGTCCTAGGCACTGCATGTACTCAAGTTGCACTTCTTTCATGCTGAATGGGGACAACATCATTATTTTACCGAATGTAGGGGTCGCCAGAGCGATCTGCACGGCGTCCAGTACGGCATCCGCAGGGTCCTTGTACGAGGAATTGATCATCTTCTCACCATCACCCGTAGGGGTTGCCGTACTCGTCGTGCAAGTTATTGTCCTCCCGGTGCGTACGACAGCTGCTTCCGCTGCTGCTGTGGCCGTACTTTTGTTGAACCCCCGAGTCTCCATTGCCGCCTGTTCTACTCTTGACGACGCCGCTTTTTCAAGGCAGCGGTTGCTCGCCTGGCCGTACTCTTCGCGGCTACTGCCGCCGCCAACGGCGGTAGTGGCAGTAGTGATGGTACCGCCGCCGGTGCTACTGCTCCCCGCTACTCGGTCCGACGAATCGCTGTTGTCGGAATTGCAGTTCCGAACACCCTCAGCTCCCTCCGAATCCAACGCCGACATCATAACCAAACCGTCGCTCTGCGTACGGCAAAACACGACACGCAATTAGTACGACAATTGTACGACAACAGATCGGCATCTGTACGGCGCTAGAAACTTTAAGAACGGCACGTTACATGGAACTGACGGGTGGATGAATTCGTGGACGGTCCTCATCGACCTCTCATTGGGCCCTTCCGTGAGTTGTTGCTCCGAGACCATTCGGAATGGCGTATTGCCATGCAAACGGTCACCTGAACCCAACCGCCAACCGCCAACTACCTTAGTCCGCCTCGCCACTGCCGCCAGCTCCACCATAATAACCTCCGGCTCGTCGCCCCTAGACTCCTGGGCGTTCTCATCACTGGACACCACCGCCGCCGCCGTGACGCCCGAATGCGGCGAACCCAAGTCAATGGCCACTGGCTTGGAGTCGTCGCCGAGGGCCCTATCAGGCGAAGCCGTGCGACTCACAGCGTGCTGAGGGCTTTGCGCGTTGTTGCCTGTTGAGGCAACGGAAGCGGCGTCGCAGTCTGTGCCCATTTCGAAAATGGCTGAAATCGCCCCTGAGCCGTTCCGACGGGATTGATCGTTATTATTGTACGGCTGGCCCGCCATCACGATGAGGTCATGTACGGCCTTGTTACGCCGTTTGATCTGGCGGGCGAGGAAGTTAGGATTTAGAGGAGGGGAAGGGGAGCACGTCTGTGTATGAGTGTGTACGTGCCTGTGCGTGTATGTTTGACGGAGACCGATGAAGTACGGCAGAGTAGGACGAGCAAGCGAGGGGAGCCCTACCTGCGCTTCCGTGGCGGCCTCCATCACCTTCGCCAGCCGCGCCTGGCGCTGCTCACACTCCTGCAGCGAGTTCCGAAAAACAGCAGTTAGCGGTTATGATGGTTGACATGAAGATGGTAGAAGTGCCGTACGGCAATCCAAGCTTTCCATAGGGTTTCCTTAGGGTAGGGTCCTTAGAGCCTCCTGGCTCGTAAGCTGGCCTTACGCACTCTTTCTTACACTTTTTGAGTTCACAACATCACATCACATCATATCACCTTACCTGCAACGCATCGTCCAAGTACGGCGGCAGAATTGTCGTAAACCACACGTGGCTTCGAATTTCCGGAATAGTAATCCGTTGCCTCTCGTCCGTGTTCAGCATCTGCAAAATATTATGTGTCATAAAACTTTAAGTGACAAGAAATGAAAATATGTAAAAAGTCGTACATGACTCATGTATATAGTTCATCACCACCCGCACACAAGGACAGCCAAGACATCACTCGCCGTACAAAAAATTGTATTGTCGTACCTACCCCGAGCGTCCTCACACCCTGGACCTAAAACCAAAACCCTAAGCCCGGATGGACGTTGAATCCATTTCCACATCCGTACTGTGTCCGGGTATTTGTCTTCTCCCTATCACTCCCTTGGGAAACCGACTTTCTCTCTTCCCTTCACCCGTCCCACTCCCACCACCTCCATCTCCCCCTTACCCCACATCCCCCCAAAATTGTCGTACAACAAAGAACACCCAAGACCCCTTCTCCCCCCACCAACGCATACACACGCACACGCACACACACATACACACACGCACCCTGCCTAGGAGGTCCTTGCATTCTTCGGTTAGTAAGTTGATGTGGGGTGCGACCCGGGGGGACGCCTCCCAGTTACCGTTACTGGCCTTCATCTGTTCCGCCCACACCTGAAGGTCGTTGAGTTAGTTTTCGTGAGTTAGTTTCAGTTCGTTATTCAGTTGACCTGTGGGCGGCGACACCCACTTAGATCTTGGCACACATCCCTACCTCGAAATGCGCTCCTGAGCTGTTCGGATCCGGGTGACCCACGTGATCGTACGGAAAACGGCCGAGCAGCATCGCGAAGAGCAACACCCCGCACGCCCAGACGTCGGCGGCGGTGGCGCTGTACGTCTTCCCCTCCGTCTTGGATGCGATAAGCTGTACGGAAATACACATGCCAAATCAAACATGTCATTGTCGTTGCTGCAAAATAACATTAATATGTCTTAAATGATAGATTAATTTATCTCTTTAAAATCATAAAATTTATTTCTTGAAAGAAAATGAAATAAACTTCAATAAATTAAAATGTGTAACGCAGGAAGGGCTCGATCGAAAAGGGCGACCTCATCGCGTACGCACCTGCGGGCTCATGTATACAGGGGTCCCGATCCGCGTGTGCATCATGCTGGACTCGTCCCACCCTTTCGCGAACCCGAAGTCACAAAGCTTCAGAGTGGGGGGCCGCCGCTGAGTTAAGACCACGTTGCACATCTTCAGATCTGGGGGTCGGTTGGTTCTTTGTTCGTTAGTGGTCGTTGCAGTCGTTAGTGGGAAAATTTCGTGTGTGTTTTACGGAATATTTCACCCACATGCGCCCCACGCCCCACGATCAAGGAAAACGGGGGTTTCTAACTGCTTCGTCACAATACGCCGCATTATTTTTCCTGACCACGCCTCCTGGCCCGGTGTTGAAGCACCGAAACAATCACATTCATATTCGTACATAGTCCTATCTTTTTAGATCGTACGACATGGTGCGACTCTTACCTCTATGCGCTACGTGAGAGCGATGCAAGTACTCCACTGCTGCTATCAATTGCTGTGTATTAAGGGGTGGGGGAGGGAAACGGGGGTGGGGAGGGGTGGCGGGAGGAGGGACACGAATGCTTAGGGCGAGGGGAAGGGGGGGGGCGAATAAATACCCAGAAGAGCACGGACCCCCAGCTCCCCCGAGAGAACACCGGCGTGGAAGAAGAGACCCACTGACCCGCGCACTGACCCACGCACTGACCCACGCACTGACCGACACATAAACCCGCTCACTTTGAAGAAATACCTCGCCTCGTCCTCAGTGAGGTGCAGCCCCCCGCGCTCGCCCTTATTGTGGGCCCGCTTCGTGACGTACTGGGTCAGGGTGCCGCCGTCGATGTACTCCATCACCTGAGGAGCATCAGGCAGTACGGCAGGAGACGGGTAGGAGGGGAGAGGAGGGTTTAGGGAGAGGGAGCAATGGTGGGAAGGGAGTAGAGTTCGTATGCGATATGCGGTGTGATGGAGACATGACGAACGACGAAAGGCCCTTTTTGGGCACTCCCTTCTGTGCCCATGCTCAAGGTCAGCTTATGGCCTGCCGCCGAAGATGAGTCTGATGCTCTGATCCTAATTAGGAATACCCCTCTCACCCCGTACACTTCTGCCCTCATCATCATGATGACGTAATCATCATCGGTAATCTGTTATGGTCGTATTGTCATTCGGACGTTGCTGCACACCCACCATTGCTTCACGTGCCTCCCCTCCCCTCCCCTCCCCTCCCCTCCCCTCCCCTCCCCTCCCCTCCCCTCCCCTCCCCTCCCCTCCCCTCCCCTCCCCTCCCCTCCCCTCCCCTCCCCTCCCTGCCCCCCTTCAAAGAAATCCCTCCCTTCATGACCATCCCTCGACCTCACCAGTCCCAAGTGCGACTTGCTTAGCAACGCCGACTCCACCCGCACCAGCCCCAGATGCCCCTCCGACAACTGGGCCTGGAGCTGGAGGGCGCGACCAGTAGGGGGCATGCGGGATGGCGAACCCGGACACACAGGCGGAGGGGGGTTAGGGGCAAGGGCAGCGTTGAGAGCTGGGAGATGCAACGGCATGTCATGCTTCGTAATAGGGGTCAGTGGCTCGAACTTAAACCCTCATGTCGATCCCGTTCGGCCAAATGTCATATTTTACTTAATTAGTTTTTTAGTGTGGAACAACGCCAGCCCAGTCCACCAGCTCGGACTTTTCATGTCGCCGTCTCCGGCCTCACTCCCGGACGTTTTCAGGGACGTCCGAACGATCTTAGAACAGTACCTCCGAAGCCTCGTTCGAGTAACAAATTGAGCCGAGCTAACCTCTCAATATTCCTGGTCGTGCGAGGTCCTTTAAATTCCTTAATTTTACGTAGTATAAAATCATACTTTTAAATATCCATGGGGCTACCGCTTCTACTGCTGTTCTGGCCCTGAAAGTTACGGTGGTCGTGCAGGTTGTGGGGTCTGCTACCCCACTTCCCTGCACTGCCACCGTCCCGACTAATGTTTCTCTGAGATCCCTCCCCTTTTCCTGTCCCTCATCACGGCCTTTGCCTTGTCCGTCCCCTTCCCCAACATATCCTCGTCTGGCATCAGCGTCAGAGTAACATAGCTAAAGTAAAATATGAAGGGAAAATACATAAAACATCATACAGTAAAAGAAGTGAAGGTATGACAGACAAAAGTTTGCTAAACTGACTAAAAGAGGAAAAAAGATCACTGCTGAAAGATAGTATCTAGGAGTTCTAGATCAGCTAAGTAAAAGAAGATTTCACGAACAAAAAATCATGTTTTGGCGGCGACGGCCAAAATTCCTGAGGGCCTTACACTACTAGGACTCGGTAATAGGGGTGACAGTACGACAGAGGAAATCTGCTAAACTTAAACAACTTCCTAAAATAATTTAAAACAACTACCTAAAAACAATAAATAACTACCTAACTAATAACAATTACTAGACCAGCTATATACAGCGGTAGCAATAATATAATAATGATAATTCTTAGTACACAATCGTTGAACCGTGTGTCGTACCTGAATCTCCTGGCTAACCATGGGGACGAGCACCTTGGCCAGGGGCCTGTGTTTCGTTCGCGGGAGAGGTGTGCGTGTTTCGAAGCGCGCGGGACGCGGGACGCGGGGTCCGGGTCCAAGTGAGAAGGGGACGGGCGTGTGTTTCGGGGGGGTTGGTGGTGGTAGAGAAAAAGGTAGAGGAGGTTGACGAAAGATTACCCTTATCGATGCAAAGAAGCCATTTTTTAATTCCCAAGTAACCGTAAAAATTTATTTAAGGGGGGAACGCGAGGCTTGAGATGGGAAGGGAGATGGGATCGGGGCCGGGTCCAGGGAGACCTGATAGGGGTGTGGTGCACTTTGGAATGGTGGATACTCGGACCTTAGGAAATATTTTGCAGTTATGAGAAATTTTATTTTGGAGGAATAGCATTCGGAGTACTGATATGGTAATTATTAAGCGGGATGAATGGGTGGCGGGGTGGGGGGAATTTGAGTTGACAGCGACGGCGGGGCGATTTGTTACGGGCGGCGATTTGCAACAGACTGGAGGCCAAATAAAAATCCAGCGCGATTTATGTCGCGGTGGCTTTCTGTGATTAGTCCCTTGTTGTTAATCCTATATTAATTATTATCTCATAAGTAAGTAAGTAGTGGCACATGCAAGAGGCTACTTGGAAGCGCTAGGATGGGGCTCAACAAAGGATGGCTTCTGCAGGACGTAATAAGTCCTACATCGCTACGGATGTTACCCGCAGGAACCGTCCCCGTATTCAAAATTCACGGGCATGGTTCATTCGGAGCTTTTGATTGTGTTTTCAATCATTTATTAAATTAAAAACCTTACCTGGGGATGAATTTTATAGCAACTCGTCTGTGCGTCTTGAGGTCCTGACACAGCCATGTCTGACCAGTTCCACCCTCTCCGAGCAGCTCCATGACTCGGTACAACGAGTTGATGCCGAAATCCGGGACAGGAGCTCGGTGGTTGCTGCCTCCACGTTCAATGCATGAACGAGTTCCTGAGGGTCCGAAGCCGCTGCGGGACCGACGTCGGGAAGAAGCCCGGCGACTTGGGCCTTCTATGCGGTCTTCGCCTGACTTGCAAAGGCAAAGCCCCATGCTACACTTTAGTAGTATATATTAAGCACCCAGGCACACAAAGTATAATGGTCCGTGTCCGCCGGGTGAAGAACGCCCAGGCCTTTGTAGACTTTGTGGCTGTCAGCTCGCCTTTAGGAAACCAAACAGGCCGCAGGGCTAATAGAATCGCTGGTCGTTATTATTATTCAACTCAGGAATGCCTTGCTATCTAGCCTTGCAGCGCATGGATGTGCAAACGAAATATGGATCATCGAGGATGATGCCTCACCTAATATTTTCATAATTATGCCATTATTTGTCATTCACATCCGACGTTGTAAAAGCTATTATGGGGGAGATATTACAATATGAAGATGTAGTAAGCATCGCTATGATGTACCTGCGCGGACCTTTTATGCTCGTCCCTTCCAATAAAGGTTACTTCCTTTAAAGATTGTAGCACAGCCAGATACATACATATATTAGAAAAAAACCGGTGAATTCTTCTGAAACATAGAAGCATCCCGCGGTCGCTGGCCTGCGAGCAGTTGCGACACCCTTGGCTGCAACATAAGGGCTTATCAATAGACATTGTTGGATTGAGAACCAGAACAACTCAGGAAGCATCTTCATTATATGATGCATTCAAACCAGAATTATTTGGTCGTCCAAATAGATGTCATTATGTGTGACCGAAACTTGAAACTTCCATATGACGGCGCCGTACACGAATTCGCATGCAGCAGATGGAAATGCTACGATGGGAGTGCCATACATAGACGCAATGCCTAAAAATTATCGTGAATGATACGTCATATCGGGGGAAACTGCTAAGGTCCGCTCCCCTTACTTCCACGGGGCGGGTAAACAGGGCCAACCAAAATTGCGACCATCTCTACCTTGATCGCGTCGCGCGGCATTGCGCCATTCAACAGACAGGCATAGGGGTTGGCCGCTTTACCAGTCATTGGCATTTGTTGATTTGCAATATAATTTTGGAAAGCCTTACAATTGGTGCCACACGCCAACGCTTCTCTCTGCTCTTTATCTCCTCGGGCTGATACTGCTTGCTTCAGATGTTGATCCCATGCAGATTATTCTGTAGCGTATAACCACCCGAGCTTGTATATCTGTGTGTTCTTGACAGCGGTCCGCACAGTTTGAGCTGCTTGATGACGGGCGGTTCGTCTGCCTGCCCTACGTAGGGCATGTCGTCGGTGTATACGCACTTCTGACCATGCATACATACATACGCGAGAGTGCGCGACAGCGTGAGGCAGCTGGTCTTTAACTGTCTATAACTGTCTTTAACTGTCTATAACTGTTTTTAACTGTCTTTAGCTACAGTCGACGGCTCTGGAGCTACGTCAATCCGTACTTACTAAGCTTACTAATACCTGTTTTTACAATGGCGGGCGCCATCAATGAGCTCAATTCATGATGACATCAAGACCACCACCAGTGCCATTCACATTTATCGCCTCTCAGAAGCGGTTTGTGTGTGGGGGGAGGGGCGGAGTTTGGCCGGCGTGCAGCCCCTGCACTCGAAGCCGCAGGACATGCAACCGAGCTGGCTTGTACCACGCACGTTCATAGCAAGCTGGTGCGGCGGTGCCAGAGCAGGTTAGCATCTATCCCCCCCTGTGTCACCCCCTGCCTGCCCCTCACAACATGCAGGACATACAATATATAATGTGCTGCACGTGACTAAATTCGTACAGCTTTCTTGTCTGATTGCCTGTGTACCTGTGGTCCTATGGGCCCTGTGCCCTGGGGAGCCTTTCGGGACCTGTGGTGGAGGAGGACCTTAGGTCGCCCACCCTGGGCGGGAGGTAGGCCAAAGGTGGGCGGGTGGGAGGCACAAGGTCCTAGGCAGCCTCGAGCAGCCTCGAGTCCATTCCGCGCCGCAGATACGAGACGCTCGTAGTGCCCGCTTTACCTCATTTGTTCATTCCTCATGTAAGTATAAAAAGTATGGAGCGTGCTTCTTCGTAATGGTAGGAAAATTGCCTATCTGAGCCCCGGTCTTCTTATCCCAACGCGTGAATCTAACTACCTGCTAGGTAGCTACGAGATGATGGTAAACCTGCTAAAGAAGTGAACGAAGATATGCAAGCAGGCAGCCATGCGTTTGAAATGGATATTCCAGAACAACATGGTGTTTGTCATGTTTCGCTCGATGACAGTTTATTCGTCCTTGCTTCGATTCCGCGGATTCCTTTTGGCAGTTGGTGCATGGGCGATACAGGCGGACAGACACGTGCAAGGCGACCGTTAGGTCGCTTTGCAAAAAGGTAGTATTGGCACCACGTTTGCATTCACACGAATTCTATGTATGGAGGACAATGACCACGTACGGACGGACTGCGCCGGTTAATTAATTTGAAGCGCGCGTTATCTCGATACTAACTCTAGCTTTCGGAGGTGTTGGTCAGAATCCTAAGATACGAAACACGTGATTTCTAACAACAATTAGATTTACGCCGAGTTGTTCACAGCGTCCTTTTAAGACGTTCTTCGACTATTAAAAGGACACCTTTTATTCCTGTTCTGAGTGGTTGGGGCTTTCGGAGAATCGGCCTCGTGTTTGTCTTTCTCTTGTTTCCTCCCTCCTCTTGCTTGATCTCGCGGTTCTTTGAACATCCTGGGTCGTATGGGCCTTACGAGCTCTTGCGGACGTCTGACATCACTCTAACATGCAACATGAAATAGCTATGCTAAGAAAGGTGCAAAAGATTTGAATTACACGGGCTGTGACCTTTTAAAAGTCCGAGTACCAAAAATTTTTGACCTTGCCGGAAAGAACTCTTCCAATTGGAAGTCGGCTATGCAGACCCTGCAGCGCTTGTGCGTCACAGCCGCAAGTGCTGTTACGTCTCGCAATTGCAACAAAACTTTAATAGATTGTTTATTTCAAGAGCCTGCTTCACTCTGGCCAGCGTCGCTAAAAGCGTTCTCCCATTCCAAAGCGGCAACCGCCAGGGATGGGCTCCCAGCTCGGGTCACCATCTACGAAGTCGGGCCGCGCGACGGCCTCCAAAACGAACCTAAGGTGCGCGGGAACTCTAGTTCCCTGTAAGCGAGCCGGCGCGGGGTTGCGAAGGTGCCCGTTGATTCCCATCGATGCGGTCATGATTGTGATGGACTATGGAGATGGACTTGCAGAGACGGCAATCACATGTCGTCTACTTAAACTAACCAACTCCTCTGCTCTCTTCCCCTTCGCCAACACACACATCTACCTCTGCCGTACTCCCTTCTGCCGTACCTACACCCCGTACCAGCTCCTAGTCCATTTCCTTTCATGATTCCTCTTCCTCTTATTGCTCAGCCTCTTAACCCCCGACCCGGGACGCAATTTCTGTTCCGTTCGACCGTTCCTTGACTTTGCATTTCAACCTTGACCGCGCCCCACAGAAAATCCCCACAGCTGTTAAGGTGGCTTTCATTGACATGTTGACAGCTGCGGGGTTCCAGGTACGACAGCCAGGGGATTTGTGAGGGGGACTTTTTTCGAAAGGGGAGGGTTCAATTACACTCCTTACTTGTTATGTGTATGTGTAGGATCTCCAAGCAATGATTCATTATAACGACATCGTATAAAAATGATCGGTGTATGCGCCGCATCCAGAGAAAGTACATATGGAGTATTACACATGAGGATATTTTGGTGCATGCATAAGACGGGAATGTCTGCCTTGTAAAGGAAAAAAGCCTTTACAGAGGAAGCCCCCAGCAGTGTGATTCGCATATATAAGTCGTCTTTATCGCATTATTTGCATCCATCCGAAGGGTCATCTTTATTTTGAGCCGTATGTAGCTCTTATCACTTCTGCAGCATTGCATGCCTATATATTGGTGTGTGCCTCACCTTAAGTGTTCATTTTACATTCACGCCATGTGCCGAGAGGTCATCATGAGGGCTCTTTTTCGAATAAGTCCCTACTACTCCTATTTCAAGAGTGTGGTTGGAGGAGGAGCAGGGGTGATTCGCCGCCAGCCCTGTCGCCGCTACGGCATGCATTTACCTTTCCATGCATCTAGCTATATGCGAGTTGTGTGACTTCCAATACACGTGGAAAATAATCCATGCACGTACACTGGGTTTATTTGATATACAAACAAATCTTATTGTGCACAATCCAACTAACGCTTAAATGCAAAACTAAAATGGCTTCTCTATCGGCAGCAGCCAGGGTGCTTCGGAGCCAATTAATAAGCTGATTAAATGCCACGTCATCAGATTTCCATTTTCAACAGCCAACATAGTGCGGCATAAAATGTGTGTAGGATAGGATAGGGAGGGGGGTTTGCTCCACCCGTGGGTGGCCACTACCCGGCAGTAGTCCCTACACCTTCCCCAGTACTGTGTTTCGGAGCACCTAATCATTACTAAAATGTACTTTTTACCCTACATCGTACTGTTTATTTATCTCCCGCAGAAAATTGAGGCTACCAGCTTCGTGTCCCCCAAGTGGGTGCCGCAACTGGGTGATGCCAAGGAGGTGATGGCGAAGATTCGGCGGGAGCCCAGTGTGTCGTACCCAGTACTGGTGCCAAATATGCAGGTGTGCTGTGTCGTACATCCTCTCGTAATGTAAAGCATGTCCCTGAATAAACCCCGACTGTTGCGGCTAATTTGGCTGTACCCTCAGAAACCGGAGTGGGGAGGGCCCACGCTGCTGCCGGGCTAAAATGTACAGCTATCTATCAGCAGAATTTTCGAACCCCACCCAAACCCAAACCCGCACCACCCGAATACGTCCGTTTGGTTGCTACTTGTGTCTTCCGTTGGCGCAGGGTTTGGCTGGTGCCCTCGCCTCCGGTTGCGGGGAGGTGGCCGTGTTCGCGGCTGCGAGTGAGACCTTCAGTCGGAGGAACATCAACTGCTCCGTCGACGAAAGCCTTAAGTGAGCTGCGTCATGAGCTACCTAGCTCATGGATGTATGAACCATGTGTGTGTGAGTATATATATATATATATGTATGTGTGTGTATGTATGTGTGTGTGTGTGTATCAGGACCCGCGGTGCTCATCTTTACAGGGTAAGTCACCCACCGTGTAACACCCCTTAATATAATATTTATGATATATATGTAGTCATATCATATCATGTATAGCTGATCATATTATATTATGATATGTTATAATGATATCTGTGTGTATGTGTGTGTGGGGGGGGGGTATGCACGCGTGCGTGGCTCAGGGGCCAACAGGGCGAAGGGATTACATGTGTACCGCAAAAAGGAATTTCAATCGCCATTTCGTTTTCAATAGCCTCCTCTGTTTTCGTGATCCGCCGCGCCATTGGTACATCTCCTTCCAGACGTTTCGAAAAGGTGGCGGTGGATGCCTTGGCTGCCGGAGTCCGGGTGCGCGGGTGAGCGAGCACGCGTGAGCAGGCGTGATGGGGAACATGCATGTATTGCCTTTTCCACCGTACATCGCATTTTTACTTACCTGTCGTACAATATTACTCTCTTCCTGGTTCAGAGCCGTAAGGTTGGGGTTTTCGTCACAACATGACATCATGATGGTTTCGGAGCGGCAGGCCTCGTGGGGGTTTGGTTGCTTCGGATAGCCTTCTCAACCCGCGTTCCTGTTCACAATTCCCCACCTGCTCCCCGTTCCTTCCCCCACAAAACACACAAACACATGTACACGGATCACGATAACACATATCGTACGGGTTACGATGGTGACTATGGGTGATGGTACGGGCGGATTGTACGGCGAATTTCAGCTACGTGTCCTGCGCTGTTGGATGCCCATATGAGGGCAAAATTGACCCCAAAGCGGCAGCGGATGTGGCGGTGGCCCTTCAGGAGATGGGCTGTTATGAGGTACGACATGTATAACTGGGTGCGAAGGATGGTTAGTACGGCATTTCCGTACAATACCAGAAATACCCGCTGAAATGTCGATCGGTCTCTTCAAAATTTCTCGAGGTCAAAACATATAGTCCAACTTGCTGAGATCTGTACGCGTCAAGGAATCCTACAGCAGTGCAAATGGCACATTGTTTGTCGTACAACTGTACGATGGATTTATGTACAGGCCCTGCGGTCATTTCTCCTGCAGGTCTCAATGGCGGACACGATTGGTGTGGGAACGCCGGCTTCCATGGAGGCGATGCTGACAGTGAGAATAAAAGGGGGTTTGTCGGTTATGTGAACCGACATGTTTTGGTGGAGGGATATTCACAATTAATTTTTTTATTTACATTCAATTACATATTTATATTTTTCAGGACTGGAAATCTGTGTGGTTATATAATCTTATCATTATCTATGAATTGAAAATGTTTTATATGTGTTTTACGCAAAAATGCAAGATTTTCATTTTCAAACTGTTTTTCATCTAAATGGAAAAAATGGAAAAAAAACACTCATTGACCCTATCCCTGTACGACAGGCGACGCTGCGTCAGCTCCGACCGGACAAAGTTGCCGTACATTGTCACGACACGTACGGCATGGCCATCGCCAATATCCTCACGGCGCTTCAAATGGGAATTACTGTGATCGACTCGTCAGTGGCTGGTCTCGGAGGCTGTCCTTATGCGCGCGGTGCGACAGGCAATGTCGCTACAGAGGACGTACTGTACCTACTGGATGGGTACGGCATCCAGCACGGCATTGACATGGATGCCGTACTGCGAGCCAGCGAGTACATTAGTAATGCGTTGGGGCGACCCAATGGCTCCAGGGTGGCACGGGCGCTATTAGCACGACGTGCGGATGCGGCCGATGCAGCGGCAGCAGCGGCTAAGATATCAGGGGGCCCGGTGAAGCCGGCGGCAGTGGCCGCATAGGGCGCGGGGGGGGGGCTGTTGGCGTTAAGTGGATGGTACTCGCTGGTGTGTGTGTATAATTTAATTTAGAGGGAATTAATTTTTGAAGTAACAAGCAAGCAGTGGTAATTAGCGCGATTTTGTGGAAGTGCGCTAATTATGGGAACCCTAAGGAGAGCGCAACGAACGCTGCATTCGGAAGGCCGTTGATACCACACCCGAGTTTTGTCCCCTTCCTCTCGATGACCCTCTCGATGGAGTTGTCGTACAGGTTTTAAGGTTTTAAGAGAGGGTTTTGATGCGGGAATGCCCAATGTGTGTCGGGGGAAGGGAAAGAGACCTCTGTGGTTTCGATCTCAGTGGGGACAGGGGAGAGGGAGCTAGGTTACTGGGGACCCAAGCATTTTTAGACGAACAAATCGTGGGAGTACGGGATGTGTTTTGAGGGGGGGAGGAAAAAGTCTGCAGGTGCAAATCCGACGACACGCATACGGGGTACTGCCCTCGAATGTGCTCGACTGTCCAGGGTTTGCTGGAAATGTGCCTGTGCCTATTATGAATGTACGATATAGTACGACATGATGGCGTAATAAAGTTGATTTCGAAGGGGGGAATCGGTATTAGGGTTGGAGAATAGGATCCACTTTTGTACGTGGCGTGTGTGTATGTGTGTATGTTGGGGGGGGGGTAGGATAACGACGCATGCAGGAGTAGTGGTTGAATAACCGTGCTGAGGTGAATTTCTGTTAGGGTTTCTGTTAGTGCCATCTTCTAAACCGTTAAACCCTAAAACCCCGACACCGCTGTTGGGGAATCTAAAACCACTGTTGGAAGAGGTTTGAAAGAGGTTGCCTCATTAGGCATCGTTCCGGCCAAGCCTCGAGGCCCTCTGGTGACTGGCGTCCAGGCCTCCTGGCCAATCACGCACACCAGTAGCAGCTCGCGTCCACTACTACTACTACTGCTGTGTAGTGGACGTTAGCTGGACAACCCCCGTGTTGCGTCTATAGGAGATGAAATACGCGGTCACATCGCCGTACAGCACACCGGTCATTGCTCGCGCTTGCCTTTCTAGATTAGGTCCTCTTTGAGGCGGAGGACGGCGGCGGACGGCTCACAGGACACAACAAGGACAGGTCATTTACCTTCCCATGCTCGGTTATCTGCGGCGTTTCGAGCGGCTGCGGAGTTCAAAGCTAGGGTTTGAAATATTGCCAGGCGTTGGGCATCTTCAACATTATGGACATGCCTTTTTACACATAACAATAAAAAAATGAAGCCTCAGACAATTCACATCGCTGTTTCCTTGAAAGGAAACCCTGTGTCCGAAAACGTCGTGCGTATGCAATTATCGAGGCAGAAGTCGAAACATTTTATCGTCGTAGCGACCTGTAAGTCGTAACGACCTGTAACGATGACTAATGGCGGGCTTTTTATAGCCATATCAATACATTGTTTATAAGTAAACTTGAGTAGACGTCTCAAATTGTGAATATTTATTTCAGATTTGAGTAATTAATAATAATATTCTATGAACATGCTGGCTGTGCCGACTTGTCATCGGCCGCTAACGACCACGAAAATTCGGGAAGGCGCCGTCGGTCGTCCAGTCGGGCAACGATTCAGAACTGCATGTTTAGCACCGTTCCAACGACCCAGGTCTTCATTAACATGCGATCGACGAGGAGAGTCTTTGCAGGAGCGCTTAGGGTTTTTAAGGGTTTTTGAAGAATTTCTAGGGTTTTTATTTCTAGGGTTCTTTATTTTACGTTTCTATTTTTAAGGGTTTTGAGATTTGTATTTTTTTCAAGGGTTACGCTGTGCATGTCCTCCCAGAGTCATATATAATTTTTATCAAAATCTTCCCGACCCCGCTGAGTTGATGATGCTGGCCTAAACCGACCGTACCTCTGATCATAAGACGGGTAACCTTTTGTATCACACTATAATACATGTGTACGTTCAAACATACGAACAGATGTCAAATACCGACCTCCAATTCATTCCGTCAGCCTGTCCGTCCGTCCGTGTGCTTACGCTTATTGTACGGCTTATTGTACGGCAGCGTACTGCATAACATGGAACATTTCCAGCCGGGCATGGATCCTGGAATCAGAAATAGGTACATATTTGAGCACGTACGGACGCACGCACATATATAGTAATACGAACTGCAACACAGCCACAAACGGAAATAACCGTATTACCGAATTGACGGGTAAACAAACCCGCTTCGGATTCCACTTTAACACTTATTAGTTAGGGGGGGAAAGGGGGGGGAGAAATTCAAAAGAGAACAAAAATACTCCGCCCGGAGCGACACGTCTGTGTCTGTCTGTCTGTCTGTCGATTTGTCTGTCTGTGTATGTACATGTATATATAGGTGTACGGATCTCGCTCCCTCCCTCTCGCCATACACCCTATCCGACGAACAGAGACACACAAACAGACGGACGGAGAATCAGACCGCAAAGGCCGTCGTACAAGCCCCCTCTGACACTCAGATGCCGCCTCTGGCGCATCCATCACCCCCCCGCCATCATGTGAAGCAAGGAATGCCGCCCCGCGCCTCATCTGAACAGCAGATAAATAAATCAATACCGGGTTACCGCAAACCTCAAAATATTTATGATGACATGCATGGTGTGCATGTGTATGTACGTGAATATGTGTGTATATATCTTATGTACGTGTATGTGTGTATGTGTGTATGTGTAGGAGACGGCCTTCTCAACACCTGCAACTGTAGGGAGGGCTCACACACCCATCCTCCCGCCCCCTTTTCTCATCCACTTTCACAGATTTACCTTTAAACGTGTACGAACGCAGTTAGGGGGAACCCACATTGTTATGTCATGTACGATTACGATCCGGACTGATCCATAATGGGATTGTACGATTTTGTCGTATTTCTGATTCTCTCTGGACCACCCTGTGGACCACCGTCCCCCGCCTCCGCCGCGGCGCTTAAGGCTCTTTAGCAATTAGGCACATCCTGCGCAGATGCTGCAAGGGACGGATATTCCGCCGACAGGTCTCCTACCCCGCCGTCGGCTGCGTCGTCAGCGCCTCCGACAGCTCCGCGATGTGCACCTGACGCAGCGCTGCCCGGCCCGCTTCCCCCCGGTGCGCCCTCCCTGTAGCTTCCCTCTTGTACAGCACCAGCGCCTCTTCAGGACGGCCCAGCGCCTCCAGAACCACCCCCAGGTTGAAGCATGCGGTCAGCGTATCGGCGTCCTCGGAGCCCAGTGCCGCCTCCCAGCCTGCGAGCGCCCGCCTGCGTTTCGCCACAAAACAAAGAAACAGGATTGAATTGACAATTATATATATGCATATATATTATAACATATGAATTTAATAAAATAAAAATATATAGATGTCTTTTGAACAAAAAGGGTGTCCTTAGTCGTTATTGTTGTTTGTTTTAGACATTTCCTATATTGATTAATTGATTTATTCTTTAATTTCTTTAACTAAAGTCAGGTTGCAAATGATTTACTTGGTTACTCGACTTGCGCTCGTGAAGACACGAGGGCACATCGACGCTCCCGTCCCCCACCCAACCCCTCCCCCCCTCCCCCTTCTCTCCTCCCCCACAAACCCCAGGCAGCTCATAAGACACAAAACCCGCCTGAACAACGGCTCTGCGTCGCCGTACTGCCCCCGCATCTGCAGCAGTACGGCAAGGTTGTTGACGGACCCCAGGGTATCCGGGTGCTCCGGCCCCAGCTCCGCCTCCCTCCCCCCCAGCGCCCGACGAAACAGCCCCTCAGCGGCATCCAGCTGCCCGCGACTCTGCAGGGCGGCCGCCAGGTTGTTGACCGCGGACAGCGTGTGGGGATGCATAGGGCCCAGAGCCCGCTCACAGCCGTCGAGTGCGCGCCTGCGTGAGGGCCGAGGGGGCCAGGAAACCGATGGAACGGCATGTGCTTATATCTGTCTGTCTGTCTGCCTGTCTGCCTGCGCGTGTTCGTGTGTGTATGCATATTTAACAATGAGGTTTCGATGCTTCCAGGGGAAGTGTGTGTGTGTGTGCGTGCACGCGAACGTGTGCGTGTGTGTGTGTGTGTGTAATGGGATGGATGAGGGGTTGCGTCTTGTCTTTTATATACTGCCCCCCCATATACACACATACACACACACACACACACACACACACACTTTCTCTCACGAAGATGGACAGCGAGGTCTGGGCGCAGAGAGGATTCCCCAGTCCGTGAGGGGGACGCGATACCCTGGACCATCAACACGGCCCCGTCCCCCTCACGGACATACACATACACATACACATACACATACACATACACATACACATACACATACACATACACATACACATACACATACACACCTGTACAACGCCTCTGCAGCATCTAGCTTGCCCGCATCCTTCATCACCAGCGCCACGTTGTTGATCGCCGCCAGCGTATCGTGATGCTCCGGTCCCAGCGCGGCCTCGTACCCCGCCAGCGACCTGCGGTACAGGGCCTCCGCCTCCTCCAGCTGCGCGGCCCCCCCCCCGGAGTCTCAGCACGTGGGCGAGTTTGTTGCCGGCGGCCAGCGTGTCCCGGTTGGTGGCGCCGAGGGCGCCCTCGTAAGCGAGCAGCGCTCTTCGGAAGGCAGCCTCGGACTCCGCCTGCGCGGTGTGATGAATGCGCCCCGCGGCGGAGCGACATGCAGTACGTAAATACAAATGATTTAAATGGGGTTTGGTATCGGGACGTGCTGAAAGTACGATAGGTACGACAAGTACCGGAATGGTAAGTAAGTGAATGATTAATTAAGTGATGAGAGGGTCGTAGTGAGTGGTGTGTATGGATGTTTGTTGTATTAAGGGAAACCGCTAACCGCCACCGACCAACCGTTACCGAACTGCCATAACTATTACTTTCGAAACCAGCTCCCGAAACTAGATTTTTTTCAAGGATTTGGAAATGCTCCAGGAAGGATCGGGGGGTTGGACCGACCCACCATCCGTCCCTGCTGCTCCAGCAACATCGCCAGTGCCTCCAGGGAGGCTGCCGTCTCGTGATGCGTCACACCCAGCGCACGTTCCGTCGCGCTCAACACCCGCCGCAGCAGGGGCTCCGCCTCCGCCAGCCGCCGCTGGTCGTGAAGCAGTGATGCCAAGTTGGCGACGGACGTCAGCGTGTCCGGATGGTCCGTACCCAGCGCCGCCTCCGTCGCCGCCAGCACTCGACGGAACAGAACCTCCGCCTCCGCCATACGACCCAGGACTTCCAGCATCCGCGCGGCACGGTCCAAGCGGAAGATTGCTGCGGCGGAGCAGCAGGCGCCGACTTTGACCCTGGCGCCGTCGGCATCGTCGCCTGTGCCGTCAGCGGCTGCTGCGGCTGCGGCTGCGGCGGCGGCCGCCGTCAGGGACCTGCTCTCAAGCCGCTGTTGATCTTGACGCGCCTCCGCCAGGATGCTTGTAACCATGGCGTCACGTACGGCACGGGAAACAGCGGCGGCGGCGGCGCCCTCGGGGGACTCAGCGGTGTCGCCAAGCAGGTGGCGGAGGAGACGACGGCGGCGGCGTGCGTTAGTGCCGCCGCCGGCGGCGATAGCAGCCGACAGATTGACGTCGGCAATTGCCTGTATTGGCAATAGTTAAGGAGATACGGAGGGTTACCGGGATAACGTTTAGGCGGTTTCATGAGCCCTGATATTCATTTCTTTGTTCATCTTGTGGTCTAGAAATAAATAAACAAACAAATAAATATCAGAAAAGACATTACTTCCCCCGTGCTCACGTAACGGATGGTCTCGAAGTCGAGGTCGTACGTCAATACGCGGAGGGGTCGTGACGTCACCCCCGCCAGCCAGAGCCCGTAAAGGCACCACAGGTGCCGCAAGGCCTCCACGTCATCGTCCAGTACGAGCAGTACAGATTCCGCGCCCGCCACGGCGTCCCGTACGGCATTAATGTCTGCGTCGGCGTCTTCGCCGCTCTCACTAGGGTCGTCATCATCGTCGGCAGCTATGGCGTCGGTGGCGGCGGCACCGCCGCTTTGGCCGGCGGCAAACAAGTCCAACCAAAGGTAGACGTTGGCTGAATTCTCCACGCAGCGGCCCTCATGCTGCGCGTGCTGCGCTTCCGCTGCGAAATGCTTGCGCAGCATGGCAACGGTATCAACGAACCGCCGCGACTGCGCGTGGATGACGTAATGGTACGGCCGGTCAACAGATACAGGGGCGGTAGTGACGCCGCAGCTACCGCCGCCAGCAAGCAGCAGCTCGGCATAGCTGCCGTACGCTACCGCAGCGGCGGCGGTTGTGGTGTTGGCGGCGGCGGCGTCCCCGCCGCTGGGGGGGCGCTTCGCCTGGATCACAGCTGGCGTTACGATTTGCTCCGCGACCTGAGCGCTGGTCAAACCATCGCTTGGAAGTCCGGCGGCGAAAGATACCACCCAAGCTAAGGACACCGCCCTCTGTTTATATCGGCATAAATCGACGAAAGAAGCAGATGCACAAACGAGCACACAAACAGGAAAGCGACGACGTACAAAAAAAGTTATGAAGAATTCGATTGAAAAACTTACGGGGTTGAATGTGTGTGTGTGTGTGTGTAGGTGTGTGTGTGTGTGTAGGGGTGTGTGTGTAGGGGTGTGCGCATCTTTTAGCTGTCGAATAGTATATTGGAAAAGAGAGAGAGAGAGAGAGAGAGAGAGAGAGAGAGAGAGAGAGAGAGAGAGAGAGAGAGCACGGCGAGCACGGCGAGCACGGCGAGCACGGCATAGGTGAATCTTCTCCGGACTGTCTCTCCGGCGTTCGTTCGCCGCACAGCTAGCGTGTTGGCGAATTAAGCCCACCGCCAATGTTTTGGCGTTGCGCTTCCTTCAGAGCACACCTGGGATGCTTTGGGCAACGATATAAAGCGTTGTGGGATCGCATTCTCAGGAGCTGCGAAAGCTGGTCCGGTTTCGATGGCGCTTTCTGGAGGTGGAGTTGAACTGCCGCCTCCAGCCGCGGCTGGAGCGTTGGCCGTTGATGTCCGCGGAGTCGGACCGACTGGAGTCACAGCTACATGAGCAGACGCAATTGGCGTAGCTTTCGTCCCAGCGCCTTTTGACGCTCCGCAGCCCTGTGTTTCGCATGTCATGACGCAATGTGGCCGTACGGTGGGTGCAAATCCTATTCTTCAATGTTACATAAATATAGCCTTACCATGTTAATGTTTTGATAAAGTATAAATTGGTGAGCCTACTTGGCACGGTATTCAAGGCTGCTGAACAAAAACAACAGTTTGAAGTTGATGTGAAAATTCTGCCAGTACTGAATTTTTAACACATATATAATTGGTTTATGTTTATTTTATTTTGTACACAGATACAAAGTCGCGACTATTAAGCTCGCAGTTGGGTGTCACCCTCAGATAAGTTAGGATGAAGGTTTAAGAATTACATTATCTTTATTATGAAAACGAAAGCACTATTTGTATGTATTTTTGTAACAGCAAAACACTAAGTAAAAAATCCTGGTCATCGCCAAGGGGCCCTATATCTTGTACGACTTTCTTCATTCTTACTTTGAGCACCTGCCCTGAGAAAACGCAGCGTTGCATGATCAATTTGAGTACATGTTTATTTCATACTCTTGGATCTTCTCCCACAAAAGTCTTGCGACCGCATTGAAGTCCAAGAATATACCCAGGTGTCGTAGGCAGGATCCCAAAGGATCACCCGCCGTCAGTGCGGTCCAACCGCTCAGCTCCATATGCCGCCACGAACCCGCATCTAAACTCTCAAGTTATCTAACGAAAATAAACCCTTTGAATTAACAAAAACGCTAGGGAAATCTAACACTACGTCGTACTGCAAGTAGCTTGGCAGAGGTGAGGGCGGCTACATACACTACGTTAAGCTACGCTCGCGCTGCGCTTGCGACTCAAAACCGCAATGGCGAATGGGAGCCGGCTGCATCCTTTTGCAAGCAAGCTTGCTAAGTCGTTATCCTAGAGGCATGTGACTGCAAAGCTAGTCCATCTACCTTGCACGCGAAAAGATAGAATGCGCAGGTCGGTCGGATAACGTATTTTTTGTTTCGAAGTTGGGTTATGCGGCGTATTGTGATTTTTAAACTTCGATTCCTCACTGGCATCTGGGGCAGTCTGGGGTTCCCCTGACCCCTGAGATACTGGCATTTTGTTCCATTGGAGCCTTATTAGGCGGGTATATGAACCTACATGATTTCTGACCCCTGATATATTTGGGGTGTTACACTGTGGGCGACTCGCCCTGCAAAGACGAGCACCAGGGGTCCTGACCAGACCGAGCCGCAGCGCAGGGGAGGGGCACGTGGCTTTGTCTGTCTGTCCTGCCACGTGCTCCCCCTCTCACTCGGACCAGCTAGAGCAAAGGAAGACTCAGAGGCTCTAGCCTGGCCACCAACAGAGCACTGAGGAGCACCACGAAAACAAGGAGGGAGCTAAGGAAAACAGGGGGACACTAACTGCACAAGGAAGGGGACTACTCTCCTCCAACACAAAACTGACCTAGCAAGAGCCTGACAAAGACACTCAGAAGCCCTCAGAGGAGAGACGCCAGCAGGAGCTAGGGTTGCCTGAAAGTGCTGGAGATTGGTGGCAAGGTAGGGAGGAGTTGGGCCATCTGTTGACATCACTAGGGCCTCCCTCACAAAAGCTGTCAGCAGCTCCAAACGCTCCTCCGTAGTTGAACCCCCTTGCAGCTGGGTAGCTTGGCTGACCGTACGATGGTTAGAAAGGCACTATACCCATGTCCCCTGGCAATCTCCAGCCCAATCGCCTGACAATCATCGATGGCCATCACTGTGGTACAGTCTGGTGGTGCTTGCAACTGTTGCTGCATTCTCGCTGTCCTCCACCCTGACCTGCTGTTGGGGTTGTAAGCGATTAACTGCTGCTAGCCATGCTGGGCTGATATCATTGCATAGGGATGGAAGAGCCCTATGGGTAGACTCCTTGTCTTGCAATTGGGTGGGGCTTGCTATAGGGTCTAGATACTGGTGGGTCCAGTCCAGCAGTTTGTGTTCCAAGGGAAGGAAAGGGTGTTTGGCTGTGCTCCAGCATGTCATACACCCTTACCAGGTCGCCTACTGTAAGCAGTTTTCTGCAAGAAGCCAGCAGCGGGTGTCGTGTTTCCAGGCCTGGGCAGAAGTTGTTCCCATTGGTACTTCTCCCAGCATCCAGCATCCCTAATATATGTCTTACAGAATTAACATATATAGCGCTGTGGCTCGGCCCGGTCAGGACCCCCGCACCTGGTTCTCGTCATCGCAGGGCGAGTCGCCCACAGCAGTGCCGTGTAACACCCTTAATATATATAGTGCGTTCATCATCTAACGTCTAAAAATACATCTCTGTAGATCATGCACAACAGCTGTCCTTACACACGAAATCGTATTAATCCATTCTTGGTGGTAGGATCGAGCAGGCTGTCTCTCATCCTATTGCATCGTACAAGGCGTACAACAATATTGTACGACGGCAAGAATGATTACAGTCCCTTATTGCTTACAGTCCGATTAATCGTTCATTATAATAGTTATTTTCTATCCACGACCCTGCCGGCTTGCACTTTCAGCCCGCGCGCATGTGCACTCCTCCTGCCAGTGTGCCAGACACTACCATCAACTTGGAAGAAGATGTAAGCCACTGCATACCTAGGACATTGTGAACGTGTGATATAGGGCCCAAACCGCCAACCACCTCCCACACCGCCACTGCATCCTAAACACACCTTTGACCTTTGGTTCACATTCCGTCCATGGTCTTTTACATTTAGTGTGATCTATCTATCTATTTATCTATCCGCCATACCGTACCGTACCGTATAGGACGTAGATTTGGACCGTGTTCGATTAATTACGCATAGCAGCGCATCATCATGATCATCTACACCTCGTGCCGTACATCTCGAGCCTCGCAGCATAGTGCATTGCGAGCTCCAGACCGCATGGCGCACCTTTTATAAGCCAGACCGCAGGCGCCCAAAGTGTGGCCCAGCACAAGCCGTGTCGAGCGCTGCGTTGCGCCAAAACCGGCTCTTGTGCATCTTGTGATGTACAACATGATCTTGGTACCACACTGCGTACAACCAACCTTTGGAGCCCGGCCTCCAAATCAAAGTGGTCCTCACAGCAGAGGATGTGGCCCTTGTGGCAGATGATGGGCAGTACGGGGCTAGCTTGCCCAGACGCGCGCGGGTAGCATACACACATACACATTACCCAGTGTGACACGCGTGACCTCGTCAACGTCGAAGTTTGTAACCCATATGCATGCATACATGGATACATTCACTCATGTATTCAGATTCGATACCCAGAATCCGAATCAGGGGCGACGTGCGCTGCTTGCAAGCCCAAAACAGTTGTTCAGTACCCAATAGTTGCTTATCCGAAATCCAATGGACATCTGAGAGCTACTTTATCAGATTACGCAATGACTAAGTACGATAATGCCAATGTCGTACCCTGCCGTGTATTACCGGATAGTAAAGTATACAACTGCAAAGCACAGCTAAGCGCGCTGAAAGATATAAATCGAATTTGCGACCTCCTCCCAGCCCCCCTCGTATGTTTCCGAAATCACAGAGCAGCGAGCCCGTATCCATCAGTACAACAACCATTAACTGCTAACCGCGAACCTCCTTAACTGCCAACATGTTCAGTGTACCCACCACCCTCTCCTGAAGTCCCCCTCCCTTAGTGAGGTTTACCGTTGTGGGCTCAGTGACAGACGGATGGACGGGCGCCACGGCACGTGTGCGTGTACGAGCTATCAAACCCTAAACACCAAAACACCCACCCGGACCAATATTTCCGCCATCGGCCCTCATAGCCTCGTGCCACCGGCCTACCTTTACCCAGTCAACTACAAGAGCAACTTGCAGAAGTCTCACACACACATATCAGTGTACGGCGATCCCTTCAAATGTGTTTAGTACGACAGTACGGAGCTTCTCGAGACAGTCTAACTTCCCAGCAGAGGGGACCTAAGGAATACTCGGAAATGTAGCTTTCATGAAGTCTCCAAATGAAGACATATGACTACACTGCGGTCCGGGCTGCATGCAACAGCCTCCAGCAGGGCGACAGGAGCGCTTTTTGCCTGATGACGTCATCCTATCACGAAGGAGGCCTGAAGTCCCGAGTTCTGCTTTTTGATTTCGAGCACGTACCCTTATAACCCTTATAGGGTAAGGGCACATCTGTTATAACAACCCCTTCGACATGCCCATCTTCATAGAACGCAGTGATTTGCCGACACCGACAGACACCAGCACCGACAGAGACGCAATGAGCACCACAAAATGGTCACCACAGATCGAACATATCCCGTACACCATCACCACCACCACACAAGCACCAAACCAGGCCTGTGTAATGGTCGTAAAATACGGCAACTCGAAGTACGGGAGATGGCTCGAAGCAGACCATTTACGAACACATACGCATGCATAATAATCACATACAGCATATCACCATCGCATATGCACGTACGCCCAGCAGAACACACAAAACACAATATGCACCTCCGAACCTGAGGTACCTGAGGCATCCACACGCTGTCATTTCTTTCTAGGCCCCTTGCTTCTCGAACATACGAAGTACCAAGACGGCAAAAACGGTGCCGAGCAATAATGCGAGTGGGGTGGGCGCTGTTCTCACAGCGGAAGAGCCAATATTGAATGCTGCGGGCAACAGTACGGCGTCGATGACGATGAACGTCCCACTGCAATTATTCGTCGGGGCAATGTCCGAGGTGGGGTGGGGTGGGGTGGGGGTTAGGGGAGTCGTTTGTGTGTATGCGTGTGTGATAAACTATCAAGTGGGATTATCCGTAGGTGTGCTTCTCGAGGAACAGACGCTTCGACGGAATGTGGGTGAGGGCCCCGGGGGAGAATGCGTTCATCGTCGGTGGGTTGGATTACTAAAATTGTACATGTGTGTGTGTGTGTGTGGAAAAGCATGGAAATCCGAATCCATGAGGGCAACCATTGTTTGGGTTTAGGGTTGGGGGTGAGGGACCTGGTGAGCGACGTACCCGCTGCCCACTGGTCCGATGTAGTAGTCAGCGCCCACCGCGCCGGCTGTACTGCCCTGGCTGATGAACTTCACGGTATTTGAGGAGGAGCTCTTGTTAGCCCTCAGAATTACAATGCCCCTGCAAGGAAAATGTACGATCTTTCGTCAAATTTCGTACAATTTTAATGTGCATGGACATACATGAATATGCACATGAAGGGTCTTATTACACAAACTTTACACACGCACACATGTAATAGTTACATGAGTGATATGGATTTTGATTTGACATGCTAAGACATACAGATTTAAAAAAGCAAAGAATGTAGAATTTTTAAATGGATATGTAATGTACATAATGTATATAAAACCGTAAGAACGTATAGTATATTATATGGTACATCTTTTGCTGGTTATATATTTGCACTCACTCTGTAATGGTAATGTTCGAAACGCTGTTGTTGAGACCAGCGAGTGTAATGGTTGGCCGAAAGATGTGAATCTGCGTACGTGTATGTACGGCAATTAGCAGTAAATGAAAATGGAAGGCAGCGACAACGAAAAGAGCGTGTCTTAGCAGTTGCCGATTGCTGCATGAAAGTCCGCAGTCGCAACAAATTGCCGATAACAAATCCGTACTTTGTTCCCAAAACAGGAATTAGTAGTACCCTAATCGTACTTCCCTCAGCCGCATCCGCAATCTCGCCAAAAATAACTAACTTCAGGTTTATAGAGTACGGCAAAAATGTGTGATGCGGTCAGTTTGTGTCAGTTTAATTTCGCGTTATCTGTGGCCCTTAGCCTCCTGGCCAAAGCTCTGCTACTAGCTGAGGAGCTGCTGGCTGATATCAATATATAGCTCTTTTGAGGTTGAGCTGAATGAACACATACGCGAGCATTAAAGAGCTATAACGGTATTCACAACTCCTACACCCCGTACACTCACATTCAAAAGCTCTTCGATCCCACGAGTGCCGGCAATGAACTGATCCACGGTGTACCCCGGGTACAGTGTCAGCAGCGTTTTGAAGGCGGTATCAGTTGGCGCCAAGATGGTACCGGTGAATGTCCGGTTGTCCAACAGACGGGCGTACGAGCTATTGCCCAGTACGGACAGGAAGATGCCGATGTCGGAGCGCAGTGAAAACACATCACGAGCCGTATTGAGGACGGGGGGCACCAGGGGCTGAGAGATGAGGTGGATGGCGGAGCGGGAGGATGCGCTGCGGAGGACGTTGTCGTCGTCATCGTCATTGTAGCCAGAAGTGGGTAGACACACATACGGTGGTCATGGGACAACGGAGAGGAACAGGATGTTATTTTATAATTTATTTTTATCGACTTGCAGGAGAGTTTCATAGCTTCAAACCCTAAGTTGGTTGCATAAAATCTAGTGCAGTACAAGTACACCACGCGTTCGTACTTGCTTACCTGCTCGTAAGGCCCACGTTGAATGAGCTGACGATGGTGGCGTTGCCGTTCGGCGAGACGATGGTCGTCACATTCCCATTTTTGACCAGCGTCAACGGCAAGCCGCTGTACAGCAGTTCGAAGTACACAGCAGGATGAGGAGGTGGGATGTAACCGGTCAATGCGACAATATGCGCTTCGGATGCCTTCTCAACACCGCCCTCAACAGAGCACTACTGGAACCTAAAATGAAAACTAATGAAGCAGCCGATCATGAAGCACGGGAGAGAGGCCAGACCGCCCCAATCACCAGATCACCAACACTGCATCATTTTCATACGTAACCTCGTCTAAATGCATTTGAAGTCCAATACGTGAAGTACGTGAAGTCCAAAAGTCCCCGTACTGATTTACAGCTAATGCGAAGTGCTGCCGCCCTGTAATTTATACATCTCATGTCCTCATCACCCAGTGTACACCCATGATTACGACAAGCGGCTGTATTTTTCCCTTGTGAGGGAGGCATCTTGAATTGAAAGTGAATTGGATCGTCCTGACTCCTGACGCCTATTCCGTTCTTTAGTTGAGTTGGCGAAATGTACGACATGATTTAATGAGTACGGCAGTCATACTTACGAGAAGGTGGTTACACTGACAACGGTCTGGTTTGTGGTTGCGTTGAAGAACTTGGTGGCATCGAAGACGACGGGTTTTGGAATCAAGTGATAGTTCCAAAAATAAGACAGCCCGACGTATGAGCTCAGATATTTTGTCAAAGTAGCGTTAATCGTCGCATCAGGATAGCTCCAGTTACTGCGTTTACGGATGAAAGGCAGGCGCCGTACAACACCGTACAATGTCACATAACTTTCATATATTGATTCCTCACACAAATGTACAGACAAGCCAGAAGCAAGCAGATGAAGAAGTACGGTACTGTTCTACGATATTTTAAATGCCGCTATCTAGCTAACTCTCTAGCTGAAAAGCGATTTCGGAATTATCCTATCAATAAATGAAGTGAACGATTAAAAAACAGTGCAAAAAAACGTATTTTTACAATCTCGCGCCGCTTCGTAGCTCACCTGCCCATTGGAGCCAGGACCGTGTATTCGGTATTTATGTTGTTAAGAACGTTGAGGAAGGCTGTGTTGTTCCCGATAGTGGTTGTCAGTTTGTTGAGCGTCGAAAGGTCCGAATTGCGGCTAAGACCCTGCGAGGGAACCCGCGACGGAACGAGGCCCTAATTGCAAGTACAATAAAAAACCGATGCGAGTCGGCGGAGTGTCGAGGAGAGTTATGTTGAGAGATAAAATAACCGAGATGAGAGTTTCGCGTCTTGAGAACCCCCCCACAGGGCCCCCTCACCCCCCCACACACACATACACATATATATACACACACCACGTTGCTGCGCCTAATCGATAACAATACAGTTTGTAAGTAATAACCTTCAATAACCTTCAATGAAAAATATATAATAATGTATAATAATCAGTCCTTAGATTCGATTTTTAAATACCCTTCGTACAACAGCAGCCGTGGATCGTCAGTCCTGCTGTACGGCCCACCTCCTGTACGAAGGAATCTGAATAATCGCCCAATACTTATTTTTACATTGGTTACGTACCGAGCCGATTGTGGTGTAAAATGGCAACAAAATAGTGTCCACAATGTGAATGGTGGAATTTCCGGCAGAGATGTTGGCTTGTACGATGACGGCATCAGATCCGATTCCCGCGATTTTAAAGACGGTTGAATTGACGGTTGCGTTCCCAGTTATACCTTTGGATATTTTCAATGTCGTGGTTCCACTGCATGTGTGCGCACAAAAAAGCAACCGCAAGAAGCAAAATAAAACCCTAAGCCTTACATAAACCGTACGACAACTCTAGAAAAACTCCAGCCTGGCCTGCAAGTATGCAGCTTTTGATGCTTCCATGCATATGCATGCATGCTCATCCCGATCGACGCCCCCGGATGACGACCCCGCCCTCCAGCGCACTGCTCCACCGCGACCTACAGGCGCTCCCGCCCATACGTTATTGTTTGACTACCGTTACTATCGCTACTATCGACGCGCAAAACGTATCTTTCCAGACGATTCTTTCCTTTCTCTCATCGACCATGCCGAGAAAGATTCTTAAACTCCCTCCATCTTTTCCCCCTTCGTAGTACACAAGCAAGGCGGCAGGGTGCAGACCGCACGCAGCCAATGCTCTCCACAATAATACCCGCATTCCTTTTCCTTTAGTCCCCCCCCCGACATAGCAGACTGCGAGCTTACTATGCACTTTTGTAGCTGCCGTTGACAATGGCGCCTGTCTGGAGCGATGGCGAGATGAGCTGGTACTTGAGGGCGGGCGCCCATTTTGGGGCGGTCGTAGGCGCAAAGAAGACATCGCCGGAAACGTTGAGCTGGCTTTCAAGGGCGGTGAACGCCTACAACCCGAAAACCGAATAAAAGTGTGAGACACCGACATCCGGAAGG
Organism: Volvox reticuliferus; assembly: GCA_019650235.1. Classification (NCBI taxonomy): domain Eukaryota; kingdom Viridiplantae; phylum Chlorophyta; class Chlorophyceae; order Chlamydomonadales; family Volvocaceae; genus Volvox; species Volvox reticuliferus. Next base: position 968,814 of record BNCP01000030.1, read on the forward strand.
ACAACGAGTCCTACTTTACTAGCACAAAACAAAAAACCAAAATACGCATTGACAAAAAATATATATGTAACATGATAAGGAGAGGTATCAGATTTATTATATATGAGACAAATTTAGCAGAATGGAGATGATGGATTCGAGATCGATGGTGCGACGCATGAAGGAAGTGCATGCACAAACAAGAGGAGAAAGTACATAAACATACAGGCCTACAGGCAGGACGCGCGCTGGAGGAAGGTAGGATTTGTTACGAACTAACGAACGACGAGATAACGGTTACAACCGCTGTTCCGAAGCAGTGGCCTGCTGGCCTCACTCTGCCATGTGCTGCCGTCTGGACAGTCTTGATTCACTTTTCTATCTAAGACACTTCGGATGCAAATTAAAGTTGAAATTTCTTATGTCTGCGCATGTCATATATTATACATATTCCGTAGACGCACATCCACGCAAATTAATCCAACATGCAAAACGGTAAGCAAGGCAGGGGATCGAGTTTTTTCCCATGTATTAGCAGTCGCGCAATCTGCACTAATGCGATGCAGCATATCCTAGGTTATCGAAATGGGCTAGCCGAGATAGAGGAATTATTGAGATCGCGGCTAAGCTAGCGAAGATGAAACTGCGATAGTCCGTGCACGCAAATCAATATAATATTATGATGCGGTAGATATGTATGGCCATGCTTACCGCATCCGACGGCGCGAACACCGTGAAGTTCAAAGAAGGGTCGCTTAGCAACGTTGTAAGGCCCGCGTCCTCTATGCTGGAAGAGAAATACGTCAGATTATACGTCAGAGTGCTGTTTGACTTCAATGTTGAGTAGATGCTTTGTTGCGTTGAAATCCTGGCGCCAAACAAGAAGAGATCTGCGAATACATACTTACTGAATAAGTGAAAGTTCTTTAAGCATATCATAGATTGCCATTATCCAGCTGAGTGGATGTGGCAGTAGACATCGGCGCGCGGGTGAGGGTGCGGGTGCGGCGGGTAAATGTGGTCAAAACCCGAACCCCCAGTAAAAGAAGGAAGTTCATGAATGGCGCAAACTAATCATAACCATTCAAGATCGAGACTTTACTTACGGACAGTCAAAAGAAGGTACACTCCACGTCGCATTTCTCCCTGCGGTGTGCGCGTCTGTACAAAACGCGCCTGTTGCTTTGGGAAATGGCAGTGTCGTCGGAGCCTATATGATATAATCGAGGCGCAACAGTTGCTGGATTAATTTAAGGGCCGAAGCTCTTAAGAATACACTCGTGAGATCCAGCTAACAGACGATGGCTGGTAGGCGCAAAGCTGCGTGCAGGTGCAGGATGGCAAGCCGACTGGCAACGAACACAAAGACAGCTTGGACTGAGAAACAGACAATCACAGGCGTAAGTATATTTTGAGTAAAACCATTACTGAACAAAAGACAGTAACCGTGTAATATTTTAATAAATCCCCGGCACGATGCCCCGCTGGCCTCCGGGCTGGCCTGGGCAGTTGCTGGCCGGAATAAGGCCTGCAGGACCGTATTACGCAGAGGACATAGCCAATACAAATATATGTCCTATATATTACTTAGAAACGCTAGAAATGTAGCCTTGCATGAAAGCTAAAAGCATAAATTTCGGTCGAGGACTGATCCATATCAGATTATTCTAACCGTAGTTTTCTTCGCTATGCTTCAGAAAACTGATCAGTATTATTGGCGAGTCCATGCAAGTGATAGGTGCGAATTTCTCTGCTTTTGTTTGACTACTTCCTATTCTTGTTCACCGCCTAATTTCTTCGTTAGTTCAAAAGTGCGTAAACAAGAATACTATGTATATAAGCTCTTGCGGGAAGGCCATAAGGATTGCCGAACCCTGCGTTCCCCGTCGACCTCCCTTTGACCGTTACGTAAGACCTCGCGACATTAATCGACGGGGCTACGTTACCTAGAGCCGACGTTCTCCAAGAATATCTCTTACGGCATGTTCAACAGTAACGTAACGTGTCATGTAAGGTCACTACAACGAGCATTAGCCGTTAACAAGGGGTTGATAAACCTGGGCTGTTTTTTAAGGGCAGCTTATAATTATAAGGCTGTTTCGTCCTGCACCTGTTTTAGCGTCTTGAAACCTCCGTATAAGTCTACTCACATGAAAAGAATTTGACAGTGTCAGTGTGTCAGACAACGTTTCCCAGCACCGGTGCGAAACCTGTAATGAGGAAGTGTACGACTTGTACGACATCTCAGGCAAAAAGCAAAGCGTGACTTGTTTTAACCTGTCTAACCCGTCCATCACAAGGGCGAAGGAGCACACACTCGCGTACACACACATGCACAGGTGCGCCCTAACCCCACAGGGCAACCAAAGGCGGGGTGGGAATGTCGGTCACCACCGTCATGCTACCCGTATCGTCATTTAAATCGCGGCTGCTGGACCGTGTAGAGCAGACAGCATGTCATGACATATGGACATACTTTAATTAGTATTACATACACATACATATATAATCAGGCCGGATAAATATGTTTTGCATTTTTCCGCTCGGGGTCCCCAGCCCCGGGACGGAGAACCGCGTTACATCCGTTTTCATTCCCGAGGCTTCATACACCTCAAAAACTCTGGACTTTACCACTGAACGCGGAACAGAGCTCCAGACAAGACCCTAAGAGCCAAGACCCGTCCAAGAGACAACTGAACAGGGTTACAAAAGGGTTACAAAAGTTGGTCTGCGCAGACACCTGCTGGTCATCTGCGTACGCAATGATTGTCTACTGGTCTTTTTCTACCACGAAGGATTGCTATACGGATAGCTTTAAGACCCACAAGCGATGAAAACTCCTCCCTCTCCCAGCCTGCTAACTATACAGATGTTATATAGCACCGATGATTCCATTGCGGCCATTCTTATGCCCTCGAAACGTCCCCCAATGGTGCAGCAGTCCATGATAACCCCGTAATCCGTGTGGCTATAACACGGCCAGCAGTCCATCACAGACGTATACATGATCGGCCGCTGGCGGGAGCTAAGCTCGAGGGGCGAAGGGATAATATTCTCGATGCAGACTACGGGGGGCCGGGATGGAGGTGCACTGAACGGACTGATGCCGTACAGGAAACTCTATCCGTACATATATTTTGGCCATTGAACCTAAGCAAAAGAGCGACCTTGAAAATGAAAGTAATGAAAGTGTCTAAACCCTAAATATGTTCACTTCTCGCAGTTTCCACCCCACAACCCCGAAAGTATGACATATGACACTTTTGCATTCGAAAGGGCAGCATTCGAAGTAGCACTACAAAATGGTGTATTCTGAACTTCATATCGTTATATCACAATGTCAAAAGAAAACTCCATAGCTAGGTAGCTCCATCCCCGCGACAGGCCAAAAAAGGCCGGATTTCAATCGACATAACAATCGACATTTGCAATAATACTTCAAATCCACATGCTAATACTTATTAATATACTACTATAATTTTACACCTTCAATACCCTTCTGAAGCTCACAGTTCTGGAACTTGATAAAATAAATATAAATTTATGCCATCTCCTATTCATCATGAGCATATGTCTCATAATTGCAACTTGTCGTGTATTGTGTGCACCATCGACTACTGTCGTCCGAACAGGTGCAACAAAGTTGCGGCGAAAATACTGCACAGGAGCATCGCGAGGGGAGAGGGCCCCACCAAATAACCTCCGCCACCATCCGTGGTCACAGTGGTCGGCGTCCCGGCGAAAAGGACGGCGTTGATGTAAATAGCAGTAGCCCTAATCAGGACAGGCCAGCACATGCATTGGGGCAGGGTCAGCAAGTCAATAAAAGAAAACGTCCCTTACCCCCAGAATGGAGCGGGTAATATAATAATTGAATGTTTGCACATGGATTATTAATGCTGGAGGGAAGCAACGTGATATCTCTCCGCTAAATTTCTAGCTGGCAAGCAAGGGGGCAAAAGAGTTGACGTGACGACCGGCAGGCGAGGGTCATGCTGGCTGGGATGGGGTAGCCGTGTTGGTTAAGTGAAGCTGTGCACCAAGAAGCTACAGAAGCCACAGACAAGTAGAGCACAACGCCATGCAGGAGGCATTAGATCCGCATTTCTGCCCCAACATCCGCATTCCGTTCATGCTTTGCATCCAAAAGATGGCAAGGACACACACACATATACATATATATAGGATCTTTACATATACAAGGATCTTTATGTCTTGTTTCTCGCGGCATACACACGCGGCCAGACATCAGCTGTCATTCAGCATGAAAAAGACATTACAAAACCTTAAAATTACACACACACACAATGCGTGCATACATACCACTCACCCGGTGCCGGTGGAGGCAACATCGACCTCGTATTCGGCGATAGCAGTAACGTTGCCACTCTTAAAATACACCACTCCCGCATTATCCACCGTCACATTGACCTTGGACCCACTGTTAATTTGCATAAACAAGGGCAGATAGAAGGCGCCCACTCAGGCATGCAAGATACCTTACGACCTGCTGCTCATGCAACTGAGGGCGTGGGTGAACATCGTCTTATCTCCGGCGCTCTTTTGGTTGGTTGGTTGCTATCGGAGGACTTTAGGATCGATGGCCTTGCCTCTACCCTGTGCTCCTTACCCTGATCGTTAATGAAGAATCGATCAATCGATCGACCGATCAAAAATGGTTGTCCACCTTTGTTGCGCTGAAGTCCTATAAACCTGATGCATACTAACACATGCACTACTACCCATAGGGCGCCTATATGCCGCCGGTCTAAACAGGGCAAGGATAAAGATTCACCGAATATACGAGAGCCAAGCGGTGCTTTAGGATGGTTTGTAAAACGGCGCGATTAGCTCATGCAAAGTGAACGACTGGGCAGACTGCGCCTGACCTGGCGGTGGTTAGCTGGGTCCCATTGGTAACTGTGGACAATGAAACGACTTTGCCCTGGATGACGTGCGCCTGCGGACGACCAGACGACGAATGGGGTAGCGCTGATAAGAACATTCATAAGAGGTTGAGGCAAGATTGGCTGGAAGACGCACGCTTGGGTAGGTTGAGGCAAAATATCCACGTGAGGCCAAGCAAGGCCAAGAAGCAAGGGACGACACACCAAAGCTGCGCTTTGGACAGTTAAAGATGGGAACGTGGTAGGGTCTGATAGTGAACACCAAATAAACATGCATCCTGGGGCTGCGTGGATGTCGAAATACCACTCAAGTAAGTGCACTTACGTCCAGCACTTCCTTAAGCCCCGTTGGTGACTTCGCCAGCCCTTCGAAGGTTATGCTTTTGGAAGTCAGAAAGGCCGAGACAGCTGTATCTTTGGGAACCAAGATGGTGCCCTGGAAGGAGGAGTTGGTGGGGAGGCTGGAATAGGCGCTGGAGGCGACGAGTGCCGCGACGAACTTCCCGCCATCCGCCTTGATCGCCACGACGTCAGCAAGGGCGGTTACGGACGGCGGGATGAGAACCTGGTCGACCAGGTATACCACTGCGCGGAACGAAGCGCTGCAGACAGAACGACGAAACGGCAGACGAATCGGATTCATTCATTCAAGCAAAAGATAAACACCATTGGCTGTATGTGGCGTGGACCATCGGAAGTGTAGAACAAGGAGAATAAGCCGTAATGCTGGAAATAAGTGTTGGAAATAATGCTGCTGATGAGCCACATGTATGTTCAGTATGTTATGCGAAAGTGTCAGTTAAAGAGCCCGAGAGCGGGCACATGAACGGGAAGGGCAAAGCACGGACATTGTGAGTCGTGTTATATTGTTGGCTTCACACGCTGCGTGGCTCTACCGTACATGAATCAGCCATGCACATCGGCAATGCATGCACACGTATGATGACACCAAAGGTATCGGGCACATCCCTTGTTTCTGATGTGAAACATGGAATCCAAGTAACCGAATAAATCGATTTATTGACACGATGTGGAAGCGGGCCCCCCTATGCGAACGGGAAGATATAAGGTGAAGTCAAACCAGCCCAACCCCCACCTCCCTGAAAAACGAATTCAAACATGCGACGGACAAGATGGGGCTTCATGCAGCATCGTCAGGCGTGCAGGACGGAGGCAGGTTCGGCATTGGACGATACTTTTGCTTCGGGGCCTGCTTTGGACCTACTTACTCTGTGTTGAATCCAACTGGGTACGATCCGGCGATGGAAGCATTCCCGCTGGGGAACACCACCACGAATTTTCCGTCCGCAGGCACTAGCTTCAACGTCAAGCCTCTGTTGGTTGTCACCATAATAAAATTAGTAGACGGGTACCATGCGTTAAAAAGAGAGGTCGGTTAAGATACGTGGGAGGTTAGCCGCCGCCATTACGTGCGATGATAAAATCGCAATAAAATCACACAGCTGGGTACCCAAGCCAGGCAGGGTACATATTACAATAGTACGTATGCGTCAAGCTGCAAACCACCACAATCACGCACGCCAAGCCATCTGAGAGCAGACCCGACCAAACCGGACAATATAGCCGTACGGAGAGATACGAGCATGAATGCAAAAGAGCCTAAAATCATACCCACACTAAAGTGAATGGATTCGACCTTTCAGACCATGAGGGAATACGAGTTATATTAATACTACAGAAGGCATCCGCGCTTTGAAGGTAAGAGGCCGTCCCATACACCTTCGCTCTTCAGCTACGCGAGGAGTGGAACGCGCAGTCAGTTTAGTGGGGCAGCAACTACCCGTAGAATATAATGTCCCCCCTTTTCCAAAAACAGGACCCAAACAGGATCCAAGACTTACGTGAGCGTGGTCACCGTTTTAGTCACAGACAGAGTTGAATTAAAAATGACGCCTTGGGTCGCTGTTTTCGGCACAATGTGGTACTTGAAGAGGTAATTCATACCGAGCTTCGTCGTTAGCAGCTTCTGCTGTAGCAACGAGCTGCCCTTGCTCAGGGAAGTGGTGGAAGCTCTGCGCACACGCACACACCGGTGTATAAAGCCATTTTCAGAAGCCATCTAGCTCAGGGTTAAGGCAACACAATAAGTCAAGCAGATGCGAATAGCATAGCATAGTTAACGTATTTGCTAGTTCAGAAACAGAATGAAACTACACGCAAACAAGCTACCATCGAACATATCCCTGGCTCTCCCCCTGCTGCGACTACTGCTGCGTGCTGCGACGAGCGATGACGCCAGGTAGGGATGAATAGCAGCATGGGGCTCTACTCCCTCATCGCCGACCAACACATTTTCAAGGTGCATAAAGCACCATCTTTCAGCATCGCGAGAGGCCTTTTAGAGGCACTCAACCACGACAGACATGACAAGATGGAAATATCCTCACCCATTCAGTGGCGCAAACACCGTGACTTCTGCAGTGACGCCAAGCTGACCAAGCAGCTCCGGTGCCATCTGGGATACTGCACTGTACAGGGCAGTCAGAGACGGATCACGTGCAATGGCCTGCGGTCAGAAGGTTCAACATCGTGATGATGGCGTTATGGCGGCGTTGACCGGCTCATGTGCAGTACATGATATCCAGCATTACATGGGGCTACTGTTACCTTTATTCGTAATCATTAGTACAGAAGCTAGGTTACTGCTACGGCGAGGACACCAAGCATGCATTGGAGTTAAGGTTAAGGTTACCACCACCTAGACAAGCTCGCTATAAGAAGTAATCTTGCTTACCGCGGAGGCAGAGGGGAAAAAGGGCAACAGGACGTTATCGATGACATGGATGACGGAGCCGTTAGCGGTGATGTTGGCGGTTGTCACTTTGGCATCTGTACCCGGTGAGCGAACCGTGATGATGCTTCCATCGCTTGACGGGATGACGGCCAACTGAGGAACCTGAAGCTCACTGCGTGCTGGGAAGCACACGCGCCCGAGGCAGGAAGCCATGGGCGCAGATGGATGTGCGTGAATTTACAGCTTTTTCGTGAGGAGAATTAGTTATCAGAAGGTCTATCGGCCAGTCTAACAATGATCGATCTTAGTCGCAACGATACGCGTGGGTTCGGTTAAACCCCAGATCCATGAAATCTTACAAGGCGTTGGGCCAGCTCGTCAGGCCACCTTCAATGAAGCCGGAAGAATAAACAGCCGGCTTAATTGCGTGGTAGAGCAGCATTGGCGCCATCGCGGGTGCGCTGCGCTGCAGATCTTGTGACGAGAGTTTCAGGAGGTCCAGCACACCCAAGAAGGCCTGTTCAGCAGGCGACCAGGAGCAAATGAGGTGAGGAGCGTCAAAGGAAAAGACATACACAGCTGATGGACAGGAGCAAATTTACATGTAGTTGTCACCCCGCAACGTGTCCACCGACAAGCAAGCGCGCGCGCAGGCACGGGACTCATATGCCTTGAACCGCCAAGGTTCAAGCTGCAAACCGCAAACATCACTTTCATACATGATATTTCCCAACTGGACGAGAAGGCGTGCAACTGATCGCATGTCTTCCTATTACAAGCCGCCGCATCGCACCCCGCGACACAGCGCGCGTAGAGACCACAGGAAACCGCAGGCACGCAGCAAGTTCAATGCATTCATGTAAGCGTTAAAGGCAAGTGATGATGCACGTACAGATCCGACATACCGTATCTGAGGGAGCGAACAACGTGATGTTAAGGCTTGAATTTTTGAAAGTGTCTGAGATGTTAGCGAAAGTTAGCGCTAGTTTGAGGAACATCGTATTTCCAACAGTTTGAAGAGTCTCAAAGACGCTGCTGTCAGCGTAAACTGCTGCCGGAAGGATGCATAAACCTGCAAGCAGCAAGTAAGGGACGCATTTCCAGAGTAAATGCGGCGGAAGCCCTGCATCCTGCGCTCCATGAGGACCAGTTCATATACTGCTTTACCAATTAGAAACACCAACGTTGGATGCCTCATTTTGGCAGCTGCTTTATGATCACCACGCATAGCAGTCCGAGCCAGACTGTCAGATGAACTACACGCTTGATAAAACCGAAAAGCACAGAGATGAGATATTAAACCATACCGTAGTATGTCAGTTTAGGTTATGAGCACACCACAACGTACCGGCGTTGTCGTACTAGCCGCTCAACCGTACCTAAGGGATTCGGGCTTTTGTCTGTTTCAATCAATGATAATTTTAGTTAGGGATTTTACGAGGAATAACCTGGTTCCTCCCAGCTATTGATTTTTAACTGTTTTTGCACACGCATTTCCAGGTTGAAAGCTACCACATATCGACCAAAACAAATCTGCCTTTAGCGACAAAGCTTCATTAAGCAATCTTTTTCGTATCGACAAACAGGGATCCTCATCTTAATTTAGGGCCAAGTTATCAAATTTCATTAAAGAATGGAAAGCGATTTCCCTAATGTGTCTCGCAAATTTTCTTTAAGTTCCCTGGAGATAGATTTGAAACATTGAAGCGTCTGACTAATGAGAAGACCGCCGACATAACGTTATGATCACATGAACCTAGCTATCTATATTTGTTACATAGGGACGCCCTGGCATAGGGCGGGAGACTCCTTAATTATTAGGACCCCTTCTATCTTGGAGGTTCTTAGGGACCCCGCCGTGTTGCCCCCGTTCCGTATTGCACAGGGGTTTTCGACCGTGCGGAAATATGTGCATGTATGTAAATTCCACACAAATAAACAGAACAGCCTTCTTTGCGCCGCCGGCGTTGGGCGTGGCGTGGCATAGGTAGGACTGTGCGTGCAATCCTGTCCTTTTGCGTTTGCCTATAGCACGTGTCTGAATATCGAATAATATATATATAAGGCTTTCAGTGTTCTACGGTCTCCTAAGCATTTATTTTCTTATTTTCTGCTGTACAGCAAGTACGTACGTACATACGGGCTCGCTTTATTATATTATACATGCAGGGAATGTCGATTGAAGATACCCATCCGGCTACTTCATTCGTTCCTGGCCTTTACTTCCTACCTGGTTATATAGGGCTATTTCCTGGCGATATATTTCATTCCTACGCTCTCATTTGTAACAGTACGCACGTATTTGTACGTAGTTTCAGGCAAGAAATACCTACCATCCGATGCCGGCTAGCACGCAGCAGCAACTCAATCATATTTTTTTCTAAAATAAACTGGCAGGACAAATTCAGTGAAATTGTTTACAGTGAAATACGTATCTGTGTATCATTACTTTATATCATTGCTTGTTGGGTTGGCACGCAAAATAAAACGTTGGCCCGCAATAATATAATGTACCTCAGGGGACCGTATACCCTGCTGTAACAGCGAACATCAAATTGCGTAAGATTGAATTGGGTGCGCCCCAGCAGGAGACATAGGACAACCTACTGCGGATCAATTCCTGATGTACTCAGAAAGTATGAAATACAAGGCGATGTATGTATGTAGCATAGCCTTGCTTATAACATATATACACGCCCAGTCTATCTCTTTTACGTAATGCCACTACTCATTCATTCATGCATGGCCATACGTGCATGGACGGGCCCAGGGTCGCCCATCCCTATGTGCATGCATGGTCCCGGTGTAATGTCTGAGCTGACGTGACTACGTGCGCACGGTTGCTTGGTTAGTAGGTCCGAGAGCGTGATGAACACATGCATGCATGCATGGTTGAAACTGGTTGTGTTCATTCTGTACATATGCATGCCACCGCGCGCCGACTACTGTCCTCTGCTGAGCATGTGGTGCAAAGCTACGGTGGCGAGGATGCTGCAGCAGAGCATCGCGAGGGGAGAGGGCCCTATGAAGGAGGCTGCGCCGCTCAGCTTCACAGGCCCCGGAATTAAGACGGTGTCGATAAAGATGAGAGTAGTCCTGATTAGGAAATGGACAGGTGGAAGAAATTGGCCTTCATCTTAACGCAACGATATGTAGTTAATAAATAAAACAGGCCTTGGATGGATTCACAGGTATCGTGCGTTAATACACTGTCAGTGGCGCAGTACGGCAACCAGTTAGTACTACCAGCATTGAGTTTTGGTTACGGTGATGTGTAAATTGCTGTGGTTGAACAGTACAATGTGGATATAATAATTAAGGGTTTGTCAACAGCGTGAGCATCAGGAGTGAGTAGGTCGGGTAAATAAACAGATCTAGGGGCAGCATGGTATAAGTGTCCAAAACGAGCGAATACTGGTGCAGAAATATGCAGAGAAAAATAACAATAATAAAGGATTAATTAAATTAAAATATAAAAATTGAAGCTGCCAAAAAGGTCTAAAAACGACCCAGGATGTTACCTACGATTACTATACCCGCCGGCAGCTATTATACATTATTACAGCGGTAGCAATAATAATGTTTTTACATAACAGACCGGGTCTTTGCGTGCCGTGATGATAATTGTGCTGGGGAAAGCAGCCATTGCGGAATTATCTGCTGGGTCTTGAAGCTCACCTAACGTTTTGGCTATTATCATAATAAGTAAGTAGTGTAGTAGTCGTACACACTCTAGCACAATATAGATGTGCAGATACACGCCATCAACATCTCGAGAGGCCTTTGCGGCTCTCAACTACTACAAGTAGGCTCATCAGCTGAATGATCGTTGTGCCAAATCCAGAGAAAATATGGAGAATATAAGAATGCCAGCCTTGTAGAGGAAGCCGGCATCCTTGCTGCCGGGTCCCCCAACACTTGTTGATATTTTTCAAAATTTGCGTCCCTGTAGTATCCTGGGGTATCTACGGGTAGTATCCGAGGTGGCACCTGGTCATCTTTCGATCGAGCCTTTGCTGTAGGCGGATATAACAGAGATACAACAGTCTCCGCGAACAAATAAAGGCAGGCCTTGTTAATTCATTTGTGCATATGATTTCCGTTTGTATATCTTGCTTCCCAGATACAGCCCAAAGATGTTAGTTAACACTTTCTTTCTGATTTATCTTTGTTTTTTCTTTATGGCCTGGTGTGAATCGGATGGTCCTGCTGCTGCCAGTGCGTGCTTGGGCAACGTTCTTGAAAGCATGCAACCCTAAGAACAACAATAATAACAACAACAACATGCATGGCATGGCATTTTGATAGGACAATAGGTGCAGTAAATACATCTAGCATGTTTCCGTACTCACCCATTACCCCACTCGCCGGCGAAATATTCGTACAAGCCAGTTGCGGTGTTGTTGGTGGACACAAAGCTCACGGTGCCGTTGGCGTCCTTTCGAGCGGTAAGAGTGTTGGGGCCGCTGTGGGATTACGCAGGTGGGATTACGTAGGTGGGGGGTAATAAGGGGTGACGTGGGGTCTATTTATGAGGTAGTTTTATTTCCTTCCGTATTTTCTGTAGGCATCAGTGATTTTTCCCTAGCCGGTGCAGCAATTTTGGAGGTAGGTGAATCAGCTGTGTGGTGCTGCAAAAATCGCGTATTATTTGGAACTATAACGGAAATTGAGTATTTGTTTCCTGCTGATGAGACACCGACCGACAGTGGTAAGCTATACACATGCGGCGTACCTATTGGTGGTGATCTGGGTGCCATCGGTCAATGTGGTGAGTGACAGCCTCTTGTTCGGAATGATGTGCAGCTGCAGGACATACATTTCGGCAGACAGAAAGACAGACAGACAGGTCAGCGAGCGCAGAATGACATACAGGGCGACGCATGGACAAAAGGACAGATGGACAGATAGAGATGACATAGCAGGGCGAGGTAAGATAGATGCGGCACGCTCGTTTGGTGGGACGACAAGGGTACACGTTCCGGCAGGTGTTATACGGCATGGTACGGCATGGTACGAGGTATGATAGTTATGGAATGGCACATATGGCCCAAAGAAAGAAAATAAGGCTGCGATCTGCAGCATGCATGTATGACACACTGAAACTGCACGCCCTCCATCCATTTTTCCTGATGTAAGGCCCAAACGCCTAATGATTAGCCTAATTAGGTGATATTGAGTCTACGGAGGCATATCATCCGCTTTTAATATAATATGTGTTTTATGTCATTAGTATTTATTATATTTCATGTTTCTCAGTAATGTCAATAACTTCAGAAACAACATAGATGATGTATTGATGTATTTTATATATGTCATCCCTACACGAAACTCCCAATTATTTCTATCTGCGTCTATGTTTCTGAAGTTAAGGACATTCCTGAGAAACATGAAATGTAATAAATATAATGACATAAAATTTATTAACATATAAAATTTGTTTTGTCTCTCTAAAAACATTATCATGAATGATAATTCATTTGCTCAAAATAAATAATAATTGAATTAAACAAACAGCAAGCATCATTTGATCTCACATCGAGTGTAGGCTTGACGAAGTCGGGCTTGGAAAAAAGCGTGATCAGGGTAAGGCCGTTGGCGAGGATGAATTTCGTGAAGGCGCCGTCTGTGGGAACCAAAATGGTGCCGTTGAAATTGGAGCTCGACATCAGGTTTGAGTAAGTGCTGCTGATGTTGAGGACGGCCACGAAGGTGTTGGCGTCAGCAGATTGAACATTCAGGGCTTCGGCGACGCTGGCCATGGCGGGGGGAATGAGCAGCTGGTCGATGATGTGTACGGCAGCCCGCTGAGAGCCACTGCATGTACGTACGTATCCGCATGGCAGCAGTAAGAAGGTATATATGTGGACGTCGTGCACGCAGAAGGGAAGAATGAAGAGACAAAATTCCTTCGTTCATCGCTAAATGATGACTTCCAAGCAAATTTAAAAACCTAGGAAGCTTATGATTTCCAAACAATACGATATTGACGTTGCTATGCAAGTTTATATGTTGTGTGTGTGTGTGTATGAGGTTGCACAGAATTCACATGCGCATATATATATATATATATATTCTTTCGTTGACATCTTCATTTCGCAACCATGCATAAATCATCATCACCATATTTACGATTATTATAACCATAGTAATAATTGCCATGATACCGAAGAGAGGTTACGCCTTCCACCTCTTCATCCCCCCCCCACCCCTCCATCCCCCTCTTTCGCACTCAGCTCCACGCAGGGCCCACCCTTGCCGCCGCCAGTTCTGACTTACTTGGCGTTGAGCCCCACTTGGTACGAATCGATGATGTTGGCGGCCCCAGTGGGGAACCGCACCCTGGTCGTCTGGCCAGTGCGTTCAAGAGTCAACTTCAGGCCCCTGCGGCACACATGTACACATGCACACATGTACATACACATTTACAAAAATGCACACATTCACAAATACATATATATATATATATATATACGTTCATAGAAAGTTTGCCAAACTAATTGTTATTCCTCCTTCACGATAACAAGGTATTTGTATTTGCTGTGTCCCCTGATTGCTGCCTTACGAGCATGCATGCATAGCGCAGCATAGCTTATTCAAGATAGATAGGATATTGTCGCAATACAGTGTAGCTCAGTAGGGGACGGCACACATGCAACAAAGCGAAGCGCGGCGCAGCAGGGCAGATCCGACTACATAAATACTCATGATATTCTTGAAAAGACATTTCCCTTGAAAGACATACTATTTAATATAAAGGCGCATACCGTACAGCAGTACATAGATAGTTTGTCCGGTACAGAGCAGTACATAGTTACGGCTATGGCTGTACAATCCCGTACACGGTATCCATATGCTGCCAGATCTTAGTCGCTGATCATCCAGATGATTCCTCTAATGTAGGCGCTTTCAACTAATGGTACAACACTCCTACACCTGCGCCGATGTCGTACTGCAAGCAAGTATATATATAATCTAAATGATAAAGCTTACGCTAAGGTCGTCATGTTGCGGTCCTCGGTTACGTCGGCGGCGGACAAGATGACAGGCTTCAGCGCGATGTGGTATTTCAGAAGAAACGCCACTCCAGCGGGAGAGGACCGAAGCTGGCCCAGCAGGACGTTGCTGCCGCTCAGAGCTGCTTGGATGGCCCTGTATGTGTATGTGTATGTGTATGTGTATGTGTATGTGTATGTGTATGTGCATGTGTATGTGCATGTGTATGTGTATGTGTATGTGTATGTGTATGTGTATGTGTATGTGTATGTGTATGTGTATGTGTATGTGTATGTGTATGTGTATGTGTATGTGTATGTGTATGTGTATGTGTATGTGTATGTGTATGTGTATGTGTATGTGTATGTGTATGTGTATGTGTATGTGTATGTGTATGTGTATGTGTATGTGTATGTGTATGTGTATGTGTGCGTGTATGTATGGGGTGTTACACTGTGGGCGACTCGCCCTACAAGGGCGAGCACCGGGGGGCCTGTCCGGACCGAGCCACAGCGCAGGGGAGGGGCACGTGGCTTTGTCTGTCTGTCCTGCCACGTGCTCCCCCTCTCACTAAGACCAGCTAGAGCAAAGAAAGACTCAGAGGCTCTAGCCTGGCCACTAACAGAGCACTGAGGAGCACCACGAAAACGTGTATGTGTATGTGTGCGCACGTGGACGGCTGAAGACGAAGAAGAATGAAATAATGTAGTATATAAAGTTTCCTCCACTGCGCTGCGGCTCAGTCCGGTCAGGACCCCCACGCCCGGTGCTCATCTTTGCAGGGCGAGTCGCCCACAGCAGCGCAATGTAACACCCCTTAATATGTCGATAATACAACTTAACTTAATATTTAATTTAACATACTAAAATATAGTAAACCTGCTGGTGGGAAGGAAAAGGTCCACCTACCGGTATGGTGCATGCGTAGTCGCTCGCACTCATTTAGCTAACCCTAAGGATACGTAAGGATACGTCAGGTTTCTTACCACCAACCTTGGCTAATTCTAATTTGATGGGGGGGGCGGCAAAATGGATTCACGTCTTATTATGAATATATAGACTGTGCGGTGGTAATGAATTCCGAATGAATATAAACAATCGCTTTTACTACTGGGCGGCACAAAATAAAATAAATGAAAATATAGGTAAACCGACCCCAATGTGTAAAGTCCTTCGCCGCTTGGACACTCTTCCTCTGCCGTACTGCTGTACGAATACCGAGTAATCAGTACTCACGTATCAGTCGGCGCGAACAGAGTCACCTCAGCGAGGGGGTCTAGCTGGTTCAGCAGCTCGGGCACTGTGGCGTTGATGGCGTCGTACAATGTAGTCAGGTCCGAATTGCGTTCTAGAACCTGTGTGTGTGTGCATGACCCACCAAGCAGCGCCCATCAGCGGCCACATACGCACCGGGCCAAGGGGATGAATGTCCAGCAGCCACATCCAGATGATTTATTGGGGACCATTGGTGTTGATGTTGGTGTTGGGGGTGGGGGTCATGGTCGTGGTGATTGTTAGAAAGGAAAGCGTCCGACGGCCCTCTGCCGTACTTATTACTTCTTTCTCATTCCCCTGCTGGTATGAATATCACCGTGTATATCATCGCTCATTCTCAACAGTGAGTGTGGAGGGGTGGGGGTGGGGTTTAGCATGAAAGGAGGTTGAGGAGTGCCCTATCTAGGTCCCAGGTCCAGGGAAGGCCTCGCGGGTTCCAGGCTACACTAAAAGGGTTGTTTATTCTTATCGAAATAGATCCCGATTCGTTCCGAAATAAATTGGCACTACTGACAATAGCTATTTATCTGCCTAATATTAAACAAGAATATAAACAATTATTTATTTACCTTTACTTATTCGTTTTACTTTATTAATTTATCTATAATAAATTAAGTATTTATAGACAATTTATCTATAATTTATTTATAATTTATTTAGATGGCTGTTGACTCACCGCGGCCACAGAGGGGTAAAAGGGCAAAAGGACGTTATCGATGACGTGGATGACGGAGCCGTCAGCGGCGATGTTGGCGGTTGTCACTTTGGCATCTGATCCCAGAGACGAAACCGTGACGACCCCCGCGCTGGAGGGGATGACGCTTAGCGTCAGCGGTCCGCCAAACGGACTTGATTCATTCGGTGGGACGTAAGGGCGAAGAGGTACGGGCAAAAACGGACGTGGAAGAGGGATATGGAGGCAATCCGAGGACGAGGACATGACGGGAAGGCGAACAGTGCGTCCTCAAGTGCCATCAAGCGTGGGATGGAGGATGCTGATGGACGGACGGAGCGAGGCCAGGACAAGGCAACGAAGATACAAGGCAATGTACAACAGACAGTATCCGAGCGATGTGCATGACTCTATGCATGACACTACACTGGTGTATGTAGGTAGGATACGTTTTCGCGAAAATGACGGACTGTAGTCTGGATGCTGTATATTTTTAATTATATTTTACCGGTTTGTTTTTACCCGATATTCCCTCTGTTTCCCGAAAGTGAAGAAGAAGGCGGTTGGTTATTCAGTGGTTCATCGCGAGCCTTTGGAGATCCACTTGCCAGCACCAACATCTAGACCCACAACTTTCCAATCATAAAGAAATAAATATTTCAATATAGAGGAACGCGCTGTATAGTCAGGACATCCAAGCTATAATCAACCAGAGGTCGGAACCAGCAACGAACCTGCTAGCAACCGTTAGGATGGTATGGAAGCTGTATTTGAAGCAGCGTTTTTACATTAATTACATTGGTAATTACTTATTAATAACAAAACGAAATTTTAATAAACAAATTAGCGAAAAAACAAAATAAACGCGGCTTACGTACAATGCGAGGGGCCAGTCCTTCGCGCCGGCTGCGATCAGCTCGGACAATTGGGCGGACGGTCGGACGACGTGGTAGTACATCAGGATCGCTGCAAGCTCGGGCGCCGTCTCCATCAGCACGGTTTGCGAGACGCCTAGCCGGGTGAACATCTTCAGGAAAGCCTGAATTCATTTCATTTGATTTTATTTATTGGGAGAGGGAGCCGTCCCGGTTCGGCGGGATGCGGGATCGGTGCGGGGCTGGGACCAATAGGGATTGTTGGCGCCGGGTGAGCGGCTGTTTTAAACGCTGAGGTCATCATTATGCTTGATGGGCCAAATGCTTTGATTGGAGAAAAGATCGGTGACGGCGTAATTGGTTACATTCATTTCGTCGTTTCATCGCCGTTCCGATTGAGACAGAGCAGACAGATAGAGCGGACAGAAGGTAGTAGGGGAAAGAGAAAAAAGGGAAATAAAGCATTTATTAGATAGGAACCGGTCGGCGGTTTCTAAGGTCTGATTAATGGCATCGTTGGGTCTCGCTCATCAGGGCTCATCAGAACTCCATCACGTCAAAATAAAGCAATTTCGACCGGATTCATATGGGGTCCTGCTTTTCGTCGGTCGCTCCCCGTCTGTCTCCGTCTCGGCTCACCTGCATGCGTGGGCCCTACGCGGCGTCCGCTTTATCCGCTTTTTGACCAACGAATGAACCGTTTTGGCAACCGTGTATTAAAGAAACCCATCCCATCCCATCCCATCCCATGCCTTGGCTGCTAACGCCAACCTCGAGAAAAATTCAATCTGATCTGCGCGGGCCCCGGGGCCTGTGTTAGTCTGTGTCGGGTATGTGTGCTGTCGCCCCACCCTCCAGTGTTCCCCGCGTCGGGAAGCTGTACATAAATATACATGACTAGCCGCGAGCCAAAACAGCTTCAGAAGTAGGTAGCTAGGAGGCGTTCGCATAAGAGGTGCCTAGCGAGCGCGCGAGATATGCATACATCTATGTACTTCGCTCAGGTTCGCTAAGCGCCGTAAGTGTACGTAAGTGTTACTACATCGCCACGGGATAACGGGTTGGGTCAGGGTACCTGGTCTGAAGGGGCGAAGACGGTGATGCGAAGACTGGAGTCGTTGAATGTAGCCGAGGTGTTGGCGTAATGCAGGGCGGCCGCAAAAAGCGATAGGTTTGGAGTAGCGAATGCAGTTTTGTAGATTGTTTCAGCCGAGGCCGTTATTGAAAACGTAAACAAGCCTGCAAGCACAAGAACGAATTTAAAAGGTTGCGTTTTCTTACAAGTCGGGCAGAAGGAGCTGATATGTACGCTGTATTCCTATATATCTGTCATCACGCATGCAGGTGCGTCGCGTGCTTCGGGATGCCAGCTCTGAAGCAGACTGGAGCCCCCATATAATCTGAATGAAGAGGCAGAAATTTATTCATCAAATATGTAATAGTCACCTGTTAAAATGAAAAATGGGCTTAAACGGTCCATGTTTGCAGCAGTTCGTCGCCTATCTATGTATCGAAATCAGCTGGGCATATCCGGAGAAAGCGAATAAAATTTTGAATATATTAATACATGGATATAATTATCTTGGTCAAACAGGTCTTTGTACGCATTTATGTAATAAGAAACGTTCCGTTAAATTTTCCGAGTCCCGTACAGTCTTCATTCCCGAGTGTAGCCCAGAATCTATCCCTAAGCCTGCTGACCAAGTTGCCTTACCAAACTTTGATTTGATTAATTTGTAGTTATACGATATGTTGCCAAGGTCTTTTGGGGGTTGCATGGATGCATGGATGTTGGACTGCTGGATACTGAACGGCCCGGATTGCGATAATCGCCTTGCATGTGTGGTTTTGGATCATGAATTTTCCCTGACGCTTCAAAAGTTAGGACATGTCAAACGTTGCAAGATTCCCAGCCAGCAGAAGCAAGCAGGGTGGACAGAAAACCCCTTAACGACGACGACGGCGACGGTTAGTCCCCAAAAGATGGATATACAATACGTTTTTCCGCATTCATCTATCTAATCCTGTTGCATAACAATGCTTTCATTCACTCCTTCAGACCATGCTTAACAGATAGCAATTTGGTTGTCGTCACGGTTATTACTTAAGCTGACCACGCACTGTGTCACTGTAAACGTGGATTCTGTTTCCGTATTAGCTCCGAAGACGCGATTTCTGTAGCGCTGTGTACCTTCCCCCCCCCCAAGCTTGCAGCAACGGTTAACGAAAAATCACCGTGGCCTACAGGAATTGTCGGCTTCTGAAACAGCAGGCCTCGTTTGCGAGGGGTGCATGACCAAATTCATCGCACGGGGTTGCACAACAGTACAATGGATAGCACGCAATTATATCTACCGAAATCGGCTACACATTGACTGCTACATGTATTAATGACTCGCACTGTTTGTGTACGGCAGAAGGTGAACGAGCAGTCACTTAATATATATGCAGCAGTCACAGCTAAGCTTAGCTCGTGTTCTTTAAAAACCTTTCATGCCATTTCTTGATTCTATGATAACTTTCAATAAATATAAATATTATTCTTTCTACTTTTGTAAATCATCTTAATTTTGCTTCTTTAGAATGTTCCCGCTGGCCACCTTACCACGTATCGCTTTGTCCCTGTCCGCCTACATACCTCACAATGACATATATAGTATGTATATGACATATGTAAGTTTGTTAATAGGTTGTCCGTTAGTAGTAAGCAACCTTGCTTGTTATCATATATCCCTCTTGTGTCAGCTCATCACGGTGTCTTTTCACAATTTTAATGGTTATCATTTCACTTTTTTATACTCGTTCTTGCGGTCAGTTGAGCCTCTTGGCTTGTACGGGTCTTACAGGCTCTTTCCCAGTTTATAACATAGTATACGAGCCGCGCGGACCGGGTACGGCGGCCGCGCCCGGACCGGCAGCGCCCGGTCTGCGCACGCACCAGGCTTCAAGCAGTGCTCTTGATCCTCTGATATATGATACTTCCTCAATACCATCCCTACAAATCACAATAGTCATGCAAGCTTCCTGGCAGGCAAAATTTTGTTAACTGCGAAACTTTTTATTTTTCTGGGTCATTTCATAATATTCATCGCATGGTAGCAGTCTAGCGAGCGAGTGTGATTTTATAAGATTGCCTGTTTTTAAATTTGAAATCATCTTCTACTTAATGTTGTCTCTTTTATATGAACAGGCCATGTTATGGTGCGAGTACCATGTATGCGGGGAACGGCACCTCGCTCATGCTGTCAAATATGGAAAATTAATTCATTCAAAATGAGATAAATGCGAACATATACTTAGGCGCAAAAAGGATCAATTGTGACGTCGTACATGACAGCTAGTAATGTACGACCGAAACATTTTTCCATTAGGCAAGCTACGATCCTTTACTTTTCACAATTTTAATGGTTATCATTTCAATTTTTAATGCTCGTTCTTGCGGTCAATTGAGCCTCTTGGCTTGTACGGGCCTTACAGGCTCTTTCTGACTGACCACTGTGTCACTGTAAACGTGGATTCAGTTTCCGTATTAGCTCCGAAGACGCGATTTTTGTAGCGCTGTGTACCTTTTTCACCTCCAAACTTGCAGCAACGGTTAATGCAGGCTTCTGAAACAGGCTTCGTTTGCGAGGGGTGCATCACCAAATTCATCGCACGGGGTTGCATAACAGTACAATGGACAGCACGCAATTCGATCTACCGAAATCGGCTACACATTGACTGCTACATGTATTAATGACTCGCGCTGTTTGTGTACGACAGAAGGTGAACGAGCAGTCACTTATTAATATGCAGCAGTCACAGCTAAGCTTAGCTCTTGTTCTTTAATCTTTCATACCATTTCATTAGTTGTAAGCAACCTTGCTTGTTAATATATGTACCTCTTGTGTCAGCTCACCGTGTCTTTACCGCCACATACACATGTATTGACTGAAGAGCAGCGAGGAAAATGCCTTTTGGGCATGCATACATGCGGCAGTTGTGCACAGCGCCGTCTATCCTTACACATTCTTAAAGAAAGACACCGAGTACCCATTTCTTATCTTTTGGCTGCGTGGAATGCACCATTCACCTTCGTGGATTCACAGCCCTATATAGGGCCCATTCTGGGCATGCACGTGTGATCCCATTCTAATCCTGCTCCAGACTTAGTTTTATTTTCTGCGTTATCGGACAGATATCGAATCGGCGAGCAGTTGCGTGGCTCATTTGAGACGAGCTTGCACCGTGCAGCGACCGCCAGATATAGGTTGGCAAACACCGCCGTCCTCTACCTGTTGCGCACATCATCGCTCTTACGTCCTTCTACGTTGCGACCCAGCTGAAAATGTTCATACGTGCTTTGAATGTACGATGATGATGATGATGATTACAAACTCGTTAGAGCTCGTAAGGCCCAACGAGCCAGGAGGCTCAAAGGACCGCAAAACAAGCAGAAACAAGCAAAAGGAAAACAACAGCTAGAATGAAAAATGACCAAACGATAACAGCAAGAAGAAATGTACGAAAACGTTAGGTCCGGCCCATCATAGAAAGCCGCGTTAGTTGGATGCCATGGATACTTCGCGCAAGGCCTAATTGGTTCTTAACCGACATAATTTGGAGCAAAGTAGCACACTGCACAAACCCTAACCTAGCGAAATTAGCACGCTCTTCATTACAATCGGAGCATTCCATCAGCACATGATATCCATCTTCTACAGAGTTAGCATTGTTGCACACACAATCATATGTTTGGTAGCTCCGGAATGCCGTACCGGTCCTTCCGTTCGCTCGCGTACAAATCGGTGATCACCCACCATCAAGGATCGATTGCATCTCACAGCGTCTCGCTGTTCAATATCACATGGATTTCAACTATGAAGCTTGAATAATGAGTAATTTGCCATACCTGATGGCGGAGAAGCCTCCGGATAGGCACCGCGTGCAATTCGATTATCGATTTCCTAAATTTTCTTTTAAGACCATTTTAACTTAGGGAAGAGGGTTGAGAAACGAAATTTCCACGGATGCACGCAGCCACGCACGTCATGCCTCTCGGAAATTGTCCGCAGTTTTCGCACCACATGCATCTCGATTCAATTATGGTATTTCACCTGTAGGCTGATGCTGATGATAATGATTACAAACTCGTTAGAGCTCATAAGGCCCATACGAGCCAGGACGCTCAAAGGACCGCAAAACAAGCAGAAACAAGCAAAAGGAAAATTTCAGACTGAAAACCCAGAAAACATCCCGACGTTGTACGGGCATTGCTGACAACGATTTCTAGAATACCTTCTGGAGGGCCAAACCGGATAAGAGATCGTGGATGGTTATTACAATTGTAACCTACAGAGTTTGATCCTTCGTCAGTAGAAGGAGACAAGATTTCACAAACAATTCTGAGTGACGAGTGTCGCGTATCCTTTCAAAGTCCACCTGGGCCCTTACGGGATGTGTTGATGTTAAGCTTTTAGTTGATCCCAATCTAATTCTGGTCGTCGAACTGCTGGAGATAAACTCGCAGTTATAAACCATGCAGTGCCGGTGCCGGCCTACACCTTCACAAAGGACTTGGGTCATCAAGTCATGTAGTCAATATCCATCGGTGCGTTGCTGTTTCGGAAGAGCTAATGCCTTTAAAGGTTTCGCGTTGGTGAATCGCCAACCACAAAGAACTGATAGGCCACCTTACGTTCGTCCCTGATGCCACTCAAAACTTCCTCTATTTATTTAGGCGTCGTTGGGGACCCTATCCACGCGCCTCGATATATCTGGCCGCGAGGCCCGTGGAATTGCCGGCCTCGTGGCAGCGTCTCAGCCACGAAATGTACTTCTCGCTACGGACAACGATCGGGATGACCCCAATCGTCTTGGGCCTAATGGACCAAAGCTTCTTCCTCGGCCAATTCGACCCAAAAGTGATGGCGGTCCCGATAGCAGGAATGGCGGTGGCCGAGGGGGAGGCGGTAGCGGCGGGGGCGGCAAAGAACCCGCCGGTGTCGAGGAGCGCTTCCGGGCATCCTTAGCGGCATACACTGGTCTTGTTGGTACGACAGCTCTGGTGCTGAGCAAGCTGGCGGGCGTTGACTTATGGGCCGAATTTGACTGGGCGTCGCTCGGCGACCTAAAGTTGGCTGTTGAAGTCAGCGTTCCGCTTCAGCTGCTCAACGCGGCGTTGCTATTGCCGAGTTACAGCTCTCCGAAGCAGCCGCCAGATTTCGGCAATCTACAGGTACGGTGCGGTCTGTTTGCGGAGTCTGGGTGCAGGGCCTGCCATACATACCAACCGCTTTGGAGCTGCTTGAAGCTTTCACTCTCAGCCTCAGCTGGTCGATCTGTATTGATGGGAGGTTGTATTCTGGTGATTTGAACGGTACGGCGATCTGGGTTTCCATGCTTTGGTAGTTTGTTGATTTGGGTCGGGGGCAGATGTGAGCACTGGGCTGCGCACTTGCCCCCCATAGCTCCTCTAGGTAAAGACCTAGGCCCTTGCGCCCCGTAGGGGACGTAGGGCGGTAGGGCCTCAGGGATGCATAAGCGGGCTGAGCCGGGGTTTGGGAAGACACCGTGATCCAGGATCCGGGATCCAGGATCCAGGATTCACTTGATCCTGATCCGCGATCCAGGATCCGCGGTTTATTAATGAAGTCCGTGCTTAAATGAGCCGCGAGGGAATAATGGGCTAGAGTCTGGATCAGTCGTCCATTTACCCTCTGGTGCGTTGGTGTGCTTCCTTCTTGCCCTTGATAATCTCCAATGTCTTATACCTCCTCCTCGTTGACGCGGCATTTTCAGACGTTGGAAGCAAATCTTAAAAGCGAACAAGAGCGCCAGGAGCAAAAGAAGACAACGTCGCCGCCAGCATCGTCGTCACCTGTAGCAGGGGTGGAAGATGCGGCAATAGCACCGGTGGCGGCGGTGACGACGCCCACGGCGGAGCCACCGTCGGTAGCGGCGGCAACCACGAGCACGGAATCGCCATTATCGGCATCATCGTCGCCGCCATCAAACTCAGCGGCGGCACCACAGATGCTGCCACCGCCGGCAGAAGCAACTACCAGTACGGCGATGGTCCCAGCGGGTCTTTGGGGTCGCTCCAGTGAGGCTGGCTCATCTAAGGACAAGCGGGCAGGAGAGGATAGCTGGGCATCGCTCCGCAGTGCACTGCACTTAGCGCAGGTACGAGAGGTAGACGTTCGACAGATAGACAAAAAGTCGCGTAAACACGCGGACCCTAAGACAGAGAGACAAAGACACATAGACAAGCAAACAGATACACACACACACACAGAGACAGATAAGCAGACAGACAGACAGACAGACAGACAGACAGGACAGAGGTTGCACTGGTGGTTCTAGATTGCTTGCGAGGTGATCACTATTAAAGAAAAGCAGCGGGAGGATTCGAGAATGGGGGTTGCCTATTGAAGCAACGGTACTGTGATGATGAGAGCCGCAACCGAGCTGTCATGTTCCAAATGCCCTCCCAGGGAAACTACATCAGCAACAATCCCACGGGGCGGCTTTCTCCTGCGGCAGAGGCGGCGTTCGTGTTTCTGGACACGGCGGCCTCGGAGATGCTGTACCGCGGAGTGGCGCTGGCGTGGCTCGCTGGCTGGCTGCAGGTATACGGAAACGCGGGAACGCCGGGACGGAGGATGCGGGTCCCGACGACCCTTGGGTCTCGGCCTATCCGAGCTGGGCCCATGCATTTCGACTGGCGCACCGCGAATCGTGAAGAAAAGGGACGTTAATGAGGGGCGAAATTGGCGTCCTGTGGACTGCGGTCACGATCCGCGACCCCTGGGGCTACGGGGCGGAAAGAGGCCGGCGCGACAGAGGGGGATCTGAATGGAGGGGTCCATTGGCCGCGTTGGCGCTACTGCGCCGTGGCGTCTCACTTCTGCATCGAGCCCCGATCGGTTGGGTTTAAGTGAACCAAATTGGGTATGTTGCTTTTCCAACCCAGATCGGTGAGTGCTGACTAGTGATGCTGTACGGGTGAGATCGATCCGCCCTTTCCGGCGCCGCTTCCACTCAGTTTGCTTCTCCATCCACGTTTCCGCAATCACGTGAACACAGGACAGGGTGTACGAGGCTGGCATGGACGAGATATTAACGTATGATCTACCAGCGGCGGCGACGACACTGGGCCTGCCGTCCGCACGCGACGGTTTGGCGACGCTGGGAGTGTACGGTGCATGTGAATGCGCCGTCGCCGTCGGGGTAGCGGCGTTCATGGTTTGGTTAGCCACAGCCAGATCTCGCCGGGCGATCCAACGGCTGGAAATGGTCATGAAGTCGTCGATTTCACCGACTTCCGCTGCGTCCTCCTCCACGGCCCCAAAACCAGGTGGGCGGTCCTGCTCCTAGATGCCTTTAGCTGTGACAACTCTTGCCTAGGATGCGGTCGTAAAGCAACAAAGACTATAGCTCTTGACCAGAGGGGCGACTGGGAGCGACCGGGGACGATGGTCAAGGGCGGAACGTGACCCGCACGAACAACAACTTAAGCTGGTTTGTTTATCAGAGCAAGTAAGTAATTAACCGTCTATCTTTTGCATGCAAAAACGATTTAGCAAATTTTAATGGCTACTGTAATAGGCCCCATAGACTCCGATGCCTGCAGTGCCGCTGGGTGGTGGAGGGGGACCCACGGGGTTTAGGGTTTAGGGTTTTTGGATTTGGGGGCTTTTAGGAACTTAAGGGTTCAGGTTTTTGAGGGCTTCGATTTTTCGTACTTCTACACATAAACCCAATGAAGCCGCGGAAGACAGACGTCAAGTGGGTCACGTGGCGAGGGTACAATGTGGGCACCAGTGTTAATCAATCCTGGAAAAGACGGCCGCCATCGTACCATTTGACGTACGTAATTCCCGTATAAACGTACGTTCCCGTAGACTCGCAAATCCCCTGTGGTAAGGTCCGCTTCCACTCCTTCCCGTTGGTTCCTGCAACAGGTGACAGCGCCGCTGGTGCCGGAGCCGGCGTCAAGGCCCCTGGCGGCGCCGGTAGCGACAGTAGCGCAGCACGCGCCGCCGCACAGGTGTTGCTCGGTCCAGGGGGTCTGAGTGTGGGACCTTCCGGCGCAGTCGCGGTCATGCAGAGAGCTGCTGCTATCCAGGCGGCCCGTGACACGATTCAGGTGCGGCGGCATGTCCCATTGCATGAAACTTAACTGAATTTCGAGCTGGCATGTGTTCTGCACCAAATGGCACACCAGTCCTCATCGTCGTGAGAGTTTTTCCACTGCCAACCCATCGCCCATCACATGATTGAATAGTCGGTGCCGTACATCTCTCCTTCATTCCAATTTCTTGACTTATATATTGCCTTAGAACTGCAAGATCGGCAGAACTGAATGACCCTTCCCCCCCAACACACACACACACGCGCGCGCGCGCTTACCCTTCGGTAAACATAACTTTCACCAGGTTTTGCTGCTCAATGGTATCTTTATCGCCTCCGGGGGCAACCTGGCGGCGTCGTACACTGCTTCGGTGATCAACCAGCTGCTTTTCAGTGTCATGCAGCGCCGGGGCGTGAAGCGCATACGAGAGGTACATGGAAGCGGCCGTGGGGAGTTATGGGAGGCTTAAGAGTTTTCGGGACAAGGGATGGGGATATAGATGTGGTACGTACGACGAATAGACGAGATCTGTTCAGAAGCGCGCAGGTCTGGGGGTTGGCAGGAAAGTCAGCGGAAGGTGTTCGCGCTATGCTAAGGGCCGTAAGTAACCGCGAAGGGCGGAGCTGACGACACGGGGAGGCCACTGTAGTGGTTAGTTATCACTATGCTATGACCTTGTTGATTGGGCAATGTGTAGGGCAATGCTACGCGCTTCATGGTCTCAGAAACTGCCTGCCGTGCGTGTATGCGTTGATATGACGAGTGTATTTATTGCCGTACTGTTCGCTTGCTGCAGCGGAGCGCGGCGCTACGGCGTCAGCTGATAGCTTACAACGTCCAGATGCATCGGATAGCCACTAAGTACAAGGACAAGCTGCCACAGGTGAGGGGCTTTAAGCTTCGAGAAGGACCTATGAAGCGCAAATAGGCGACATGTGCGTGCTCACCCCGCCCCTCTATCTCGCACGCGTGTGTGTTGTTGGGTTTATAATTCTTGTTCTCTGTGGACGAATGAAGTGGTTTGTTGATCATCAGTTGGGGGTAAAACGTAGGATGGGACCTCCACTACGTACGGGAGGTGTAGTGGGAGGAATTTTCATCAGGAAGGGTTACTTCCTTACGTACAGAGAAGATAGACAGTGACACTGTCGTAGTCAGTCTTACATGTACGGCACATAGTATGGTCCACATATATAAGGTTCAAGAAGCACCCTGTCAGCATCTCATGAGGCCTTTTCGGCACTCGCAACTAACTACTACAGACACTCTTAATTGCTGTGTATGTCGCGCCGATACCGCCGGCTGCTTGGTACCTCGTACGCTGTCCAACCAAGGGTTGATTGCGTATTTAAGCTACCATGTACTCCCAAGGGAGCGCCGCCGTGCGTCTGTTTGTCATTGCGGCTCGCATGATGATCCCGCGGCGGGGTGTTCGCTTTGCAGGAAGCTGCATCCCGTCTTGACCGTTTGGCGGAGGAGGATGCAGTAGCTGGGGCTTCCGCATCATCATCGAGTACTGCTGCCGCCACAATCATTAAGGACGACAGCAGCACTGGCAGCAGCAAGACGAGCAGCAGCAGTGGCACCATTAGCAGCAACAGCGGGCTTGAAGTGCATGGCAGTAGTAGTGCACCCTCGACGGCCATCTCATCATCGCAATCGACGGCATTTGCAGATAGCATCGATAGCGACAGCGCTGGCGACAGTTGCAGTAGCAGTGTTGCTAGCAGCAATAGCAGCAGAGACAGCAGCGGCGGCAGTAGCGTCGTCGCCTCCTCAGATTCCCTCGTCACCTCAACTGCAAGGCCTGTAATGCCTGCTGCTGCTGCTGGCACAACTGATGACGGTCTCGGAACCAGCAGTAGCAGCGAGCCTATTGATAACAGCAGCAATGGCAGTAGCAGCTTGATCCGCGTACTTACGATGCTGGACAGGTTGGTTCCCGAGCCTTCAAAGCCAGCAGCTGCGGTTGACAAGAAGCCGCGGCCGTTACAGCAGCAGCAGCAGAAGCAAGCTGCGTCCCAGCCGCAGCAGGAGCGGCAGTAGCAGCAGTACCAGCAGCAGCAGCAGCAGCGAAAGCATCGGCAGCAGTAGCAGCGTGATGTATACCTTGTACAATAACCGCATGCATCAAGTTAGATTATTTGGGCCCTGGTTGACCTGGTTGGAAGGAGGAAGCGGAGGAGAGGCGGCGGCTGGAATTCCGATATCACCGGCGGAAGGTCTCATCAGCCGAAATTGCTAATATGCATGCATGAGTGGATGGAATCTAGGATGCGTTGTGTTCAGCAAGCGGGATCTTGAAGCTACCTGTTCAGGACATGCCTCTGCCTTTTGTGTGTGTGTATGTGTATGTGTATGTGTGTGTGTGCCTTCGTGTGTGTGTATTTATGGGGCGGGTGTTACACTGTGGGCGACTCTCCCTACAAGGGCGAGCACCGGGGGGCCTGACTGGACCGAGCCACAGCGCAGGGGAGGGGCACGTGGCTTTGTCTGTCTGTCCTGCCACGTGCTCCCCCTCTCACTCGGACCAGCTAGAGCAAAGAAAGACTCTGAGGCTCTAGCCTGGCCACCAACAGAGCACTGAGGAGCACCACGAAAACAAGGAGGGAGCTAAAGAAAACAGGGGGCAACTAATTGCACAAGGAAGGGGACTACTCAAGCACAAAACTGACTTGTGTATGTGTGTATGTATGTATGTGTATGTATGTGTGTGTTGTTGGCATGCTGGTATACATACCAATCAATTGGCAGAGACGGCGTGTGTGTATGTTGGTGCGTTCGTGTTTGGTGGCTGCTGGTGAAGGGAGAGTGGGAGAGAGGTCCGTAGATTGCTATATATAGGAACGAGGTAGGGGTACACAACGCACTAAAGGGGCACTAAACTGCGAGATATGTGTATGTATTGGTTATCCTTATTGGCTAAAAGTGCGTGCGGCTATATATCTAGCGTCGTCAAACTCATCGTTTTTTTAGATCACTTGCTTGAGCTTTTGCACTATTGGGTTTTCATTTATATGTTGTGGTGCATTTATCCTGATGGCAAAGCGACTGCTTGAGAACATTGTGCCGGACGGAGAGCGATAGCGATGCTGGGTTGGGAGAGTTATGCATGCGCAATAAGGGTTCGTTCCTAGATAAGCACCACTATCTACTCATATCAAGGTTCCACAAGCAAGTAGTCGCAAGTACAGGTATCGAACGTCGTCTCCTGCGTGCGTGCATGAGTAGTAGTCTTTGTAACAATTAGTAGGGGACAACTAACATGTATAGTGAAGGCGCGCCATACATGTACACGCAGCCGCATCAATTGGCGTCACTCAATATGTCTTGAATAATAATGCCACTTCGGAGGGCATGCCACTAACTGCATATTATTAGTGGAACATGCGAATTAACTACCATCTTATTACTTTGTTTTCGCGAGACGACATATATTATATACATAATTCGTCATGACATGCTGGGCGGGATGCGTTGGTGGGCGGGCGTGTCCCTCGGAAGTCATCAGCTGGGGCTGAGGATATATATATATATATATATATGCATGATGAGGAGCTATCTACTGATTGATCCAACACTAACAGCAAAACGATGGATCTATGAGGGGATGGAAACACATGTAGACGCTGGTGGCCAGTCAGCTAAAAGTCCCAGGATCCCGGCTTCCTGCCGCCTGGATGGGGTTGTTGAGGGAGCGCAAATAAAATAATGCAGCTGATGATGATCATCATCACGTAATGCCAAATCAGCAGGCGTCCTGCCTGCGACTAATTCCGTCTCTGAAGCAGCAGAAGCGCGATCATGAATGAAGCAGGTGCTTCTCCGTCCTTCTCCTAATCAAGGCAAACAAGCAAGCAACAGCTGCTGCAAGCTGGTGCCGCTAGCTAGCCCGCACATGATGCGCTAGCCTGTTGTTGTTCATTGTGTCGTCGCCAATCCGGGATCCGGGATCCGGGATGGAAGCAAAGCCTCCGTCATGACAGTCACCCCGCCACGCACCCGGTAGACCCATCTCCCCGGGCGAGGTGGGTGGTGAGTGCTGGCTGGAGAGATGGCTGGGATGGTGAGATCAATATCTCCGTCCCCTGCCTAAGCTCATCGTATTGATAGACGATAGATGATGAGGCTTCTGATGTTCGTGCGTGCTTCTGACTGCCGTTACTACGTACCGGTGGATGCGTGATTGTGTATATTTAGATCATATATAATCTGCCATGCATCTATCTACATACATACGTACATGTACAGTCAAGTAAGTACCCTGGTGCACCGCACCCCGCATGGTTATATATATATATATATATATATATATATATATATATATATTATAAGCAAACTCCCAGAGGTGGGGATATTATATATAAGATAAAACACTGTTGTACCTACGGTGAATATATATATGTGTGTGTGATGTGTGTGTGTGTGTCGTACGAAGCAATCAAGTTGGAAGCAGTAGTGGTATGTTCAGCATACCCGCCCTATTTAGGACCGAACATGAATTAATGAAGTCTTCTACGTTATTATGTACCTACCTAAATTAGTTGCCACATGGCTGGAATAAAGCAAAAGAATGATGATATCCTTTTTTCCAAAAAACTATTTCCATCAAGTTTCGATCATCACTCTTCAATATGCTGTCGTGGTAAGACATGATCAGATGACGTGACCTACCGGCCGCGGGGTCAATGAATAATCCTCGTTCTTACGTGCGGGCGTCCAAGAATTTGAATTTACCATGCATGCAGGCGGGCGACCGATCCAGCCACAAAAACGCCTACGTAACCCATATCCGAATGAAACAGCCGCAAACAAAACCCAAGTAAGCCTTGGGCGACATTGAAAGTCGCATCTCTTATGGTAGCTAGAAATATTGGTGCTATGTTTCTACCTTTTACCAAATATGTAGATAGATAGTATAGTAGTGGGCGCATGCACATATAAAGCTGCTGGCATATTACACACAGATAGATAAGCAAGCAGCCATAATGCATGTGCGAAGGGCTCTTCTCTTATTATTTGAGTTATCTATGGCTCATTGTGACAATGTATTTACAAAATCATAAGGTATACATCTATCCGGGCTGTTTACATGATTACAGGTGCCGGCGGACCGAATGAAGCAAGATCCGTCATCCTTATGTTCATCCTTCGTCCCGCCGATTGATTATCATACATACATAGAGCCTCTGCGGTTCTGTTGGCTCTCGCTGGTCCGAGTGAGATCGGGAGCACGTGGCAGGACAGACAGACAAAGCCACGTGCATGCCCCTCCCCTGCGCTGTGGCTCGGTCCGGTCAGGCCCCCCGCGCCCGGTGCTTGGGGGTCTTTGCAGGTCGAGTCGCCCACAGCAACGCAGTGTAACACCCCTTAATACAGCAGTTACAAGTACGGTTAGAAATCCCTTAGTATGCCCGACCTCTGATGGGCCCACGAGTCCAGTCCAACGGCCGCCGTTATCAGGCAGGTCCTCTCTCGTCTCTATCTACCTTTCAACATGCAGCTGCTCAGCAGCCGCTCTAGATAGCTATCGGTCGGCGCCTGGGGACCGCTGCCTGCTGCGCTCCGGCGAGGTCCCTAGCCAGGGGACGGGTGATGGCGACGGCGACGGCGAGGTCCCTAGCCAGGGGACGGGTGATGGCGACGGCGACGGCGACCGTGTTGGCGACGATGCACCGGCCCGCAATAACGCGCTGCCGGGCCGTAACACAACCGCATTTGAGTTCCAAGTTGGGTGACGAAAGGGCGACTTTGACCTGGGATCTGGACACGGTGGCTTCGACCAGAGTGTCGTACCACCAGCAGCAGCAGCAGAGGACTGCGCTGGCACGTCGTAGCAGAACGTAGGTCCCCGAGCAGGACCGGTGATGGCGCAGCCGATTGGGAAGCCAGTGGATGATGCTGTGTATTGCGACTGCGCCCGACTACCTGCTGGGACCGGGGTGGAGGCGGGGCCAGGGGCGGGGCTGGGGTTGGGTGCGCCGTCGGTGCTACAGCGTCGTGGGGCGCTTGAGGAGCAGGATGGGAGTGGTGGCAGCGTGCTGCGGTGCAGTGAGCTGCGGCCCGCCGTGGACTCGACCCGCCCATCGTCGCCAGCGGCCACGGCGCCACCGTCGGCGCCGCCGAATTCACTCCCACCACCACCGCCGCCGCCGCCGCCGCCGCCGCCACCACCACCGCCGCCGCCGCCACCACCACCACCGCCGCCGCCGCCGCCGCTGCCAGGAGGCTGGTGTTGCTCTCTGTGTTGCAATAAAGACGGGCTGAGCCTCCCTGGACCTCTTCGGAATCTGGGGTTATGACTTGTGGCAGCGCCGCCGCCACTGCCGGCGGCGGCGGTGTCTGCCACCGCTGCTGGCGGCGGGACACCCGAGCCACTGCCCCGCCGCGTGCGGGTTCGCATGACGTGCTGGTGCATTGGCTGAAGCTCCTTCGCGAGATGGACCAGCAGGCGGGAAATGCATGGCTCCGGTGACGCTGTGTCAGCAGTGTATTTGCCACTGCCGCCATCGCTTCCACCGCCGACGGCTCCGGGCGGTACATCCTCAACCCATGCGTTGGATGCCTGCGGGGAGAGCGCTGCTGCCGCAGTGCTGCCGCGCCCCTTCGTCGACGTGGCTGTGGACCATCGAAGCGACGGGCGAAGGCCGGTCATTGAAGAAAGTGCGACGGCGAGCGGTTGTGGGGCCACCTTGCTCGCGCGCGCGAGTGTACCGGCGATGAATGATGGGATGTACGGATTGAGCTGTGTATTTGTCGCCTGTGGATGGGTTCGTACATGGCGGTTCCCACGTACAGAGGGAAGGGACATGCACGCATCGATCCCATCACCATCAAAACCATCACCAGGAGCGGCACAGGAGAGGCGCGGTTACCGGCGCGGCTAACATCGTCGCGTGTTCATCCCTGTTCATGTCCTTCTCATGATCACCTATCACTGATTCTAGGGTAGCATAATCCACCTCACAGCACTGAAACCATTAAACAGTAAATGTTAAATAACATATAAATATATATATATATATATATACATCCTTCTGCAGATGTGTCTATGAGGGGGCGTATGATAAAGAATTGTGCAAACAAGGATGGAGTGTTCCAATTATGAAAAGTATACAATAAAGGTACGATAAAGTGTGTCCTTCAAAATGTACAACAAATCGTACGACAAAACGGGATGATGTCAGATGTGATACGATAATTCGACGTGTGGACCCCGAGCTGTATTTTCCAACGCCAGACGTATCTGCAGTCTCCCCCCCTTCCCACATACACATACACACGCCTCTTGCAGCGCGAATACGAGTCCCACAGCACCTGAATATCTGTCAGCATGGAGTTGATACTCTTGAGCACCTCTTCTTGAGGCCTACCCTGCGCAACCGGATATGAGTACGACATTTGAGGGCGATATCATTTATTAAATGACGCAAGGAAATTGTCGTACGGAGGAAGCAGGCGCACATTTTAGCTCCCGATAAACCCTAAAATCAATCCGCAATAAGCGGACAACTGTATGTGCCATTCTGCAGATGTGGGTCGGGTTCCAAAATTTAGAATCTCCGT
Organism: Volvox reticuliferus; assembly: GCA_019650235.1. Classification (NCBI taxonomy): domain Eukaryota; kingdom Viridiplantae; phylum Chlorophyta; class Chlorophyceae; order Chlamydomonadales; family Volvocaceae; genus Volvox; species Volvox reticuliferus. The sequence continues at coordinate 1,002,955 of BNCP01000030.1, forward strand.
ACTACGCAGTACGGAAGCCCTTTTCTAGGGTACCTCTGAGCCTTACTTCGAGCAGTGCTGTACAGTCCGCGTCGACATCACCCCCTCCGCTGTCCTCCGCTCGAGCTGAAGATGCGCCACAGAATTGAGAACTTAGCCTCTCAGATAAACTCCTGTTGAAGCTTATCTTAAACCCTAACGACGTGTCGTACTGTACGGCACTACTGCTGTCCTGTGGAGGCGGCTCCGCATCGTCGGAGGCAAAGCCAGGCAAATCACGTGACGCGGCGACGGCGACGGAGGCGGTGGTGATCGCGCCGCCGCCGCCATCCGCGCTAGCGTTCGCATCGACAAGGGCCACCATTGACCACCGTTGACCACTTCGGTCGATTTCCGTACAAGTCTGCTCTTCCCTCGCCGCCGACACCACGGACGACCCGCCGCGGCCACATGCCGTACCCCTGGATGGAGTCCGCCCACACACCCTGGCCGGCGTCCTGGCTTTTCGTATCGGTGCCGGCTGGGTTGACAGCGACCGGCATCCATCACCTCCGCTGCCGCTGCCGCCGCCGCCGCCGCCGCCGCCGTTACGTTTGGGTTTTTGCGGCACAAAGTCGTTATTGCGAATCCGCAGCACCCGACCGTTACTAGATCCAAACCCGAACATCTCCTTCCGACCTGTACGGAAATTACTTATCGTACTTACGGCAGGACCGGCGGCAGCGGCGGGTTTTGCCCCCGAGACCCGTCGGCCCCGCGCCTGGGAACAGTAGCGAGCGGATATCCTACGTGGTTTCGGAGACAACGGTTCGGTTGCGGGAGGCGCGGCGGAGCCACGGGGGGTGTAGCCTCGAGGAGTTCCGATTTTAAAGGGCGCTAACTCCCGGGGACTTGCCCCCGGCCGTACGGCGGTCATGTTTAGTTGGACGCGCCTGGGGCCGATGCTGCCACGTCGTTGAGTCTCAGCCGCCTGCACGTTAAGATGAATGGGCCTTATTGTTAAAAATCGTGCTGTGGATGAGGGCCGCAATGAAGTGAAGATATTTAAAAGAAAATGGCGAATTAAAGCATCATATGGGTGTAAAATAGGTAAATGTGCCGTACACATGTCGTACGTATGCCGATGGAACAGCTTGACTTGGATCAGAATTAATGAAGTTTATCCGAAGCCAAATCTGCTTCCGGATCTGGATCTGGATCTGGATCCTCCTACACTCACCGGAGGGGGATTCGCCGGAGTAAACCAAGATGGCGTCAGGACCGATACGGCGTTGACTCGCTGGAAAATGGTTGACCGCTTGGCGGGTCTCTGCGCGATGATGCCAAAGAATGCAATGCACGTAGGGTGGGATCACCGGGAGGGGAGGGTTCGTGGTCGTGTGGGGCACGGGAGGGTTCTGGATGTAAGTTTGGGCTTTACGGAAACAGCAGGCTCGGTACGGCTGGGTACGGCAGTTTGGACGGGCGGGCGGATGTGGGTTGTGAAAGTTGGTTGTGAAGCTGTCCACCTCGTGGCCGGCACGCATAGGTAACTAACTACTTAAACTGACTTACGAGTGCACATTTGGACGCGCGCGTCTCATTCACAATGATCATTTGTACCACATGCCTTTCCCTGCATTTGATTTGTCGGGAGAAAACCACCGGCCCAACGAAGACCCATGGGTCCTTACCCACTGGAACGTTTCGCCGTGCTTCTCGTAGAAATCCAACGCCAGCTGTTACAGAGAGGCGGTGGCGTTCATAGAAGATCGATTAGGTGTTCGGTGTACGAACAACGGAATGAACATTGTACGAACAGCGCTAAAGTAAGGACTTGTCGGGGGGTATATATTGTGTATGTATTGATGCATATCAACCACATGGCCAAGTGAGAGTATATTACAGATACATATTTCCATTTTCAAAATGATAAATGTATCATTTCGAAAATGGAAATATATATAATATAATATTTAGCATAAGAATACAGTATTTAGATATATTCATATTTCTTCGCTTTGGTCATGCATGTGAAAAATCATGCGAGGATTAGGTTAAAACTTCACGTACCTCGCGGGTATCCTCTACCACTTCCTCGGGCTCTTCCTCGTGTTTGGGGATATTTATTGTTAATATATCCAATTTAGGCACCATTGTACGACATTGGGGTGAGATCTCCACCGGGATCCTTGTCAGGTTCAGCGAAGGCCCTCTTCGACGCAGAGTCCTTTGGATTATACTCTGCGCACGAATTGAGCATAAAATATAAGTTTACATATATAGACGGGGGCAGCAGCAGCAGCAGCTGCATGTACAGCTGAGGGGGGATGGAAAACATATGTTTGCATGTCGTACATTGACTGAGGTTTGGTTTACTTGTGGATTTGGAAGGGCTCGAAGACGGAGAAGACGGACCCGGTCTGCGAAACCCCCAGCCCAGCCCTCTTCGCGGAGAGGTGAGATCATTGCCGGGATCTTCTACCTGGACCCCCCTTAGCCCCCCGCAGCAGGTGTTTTTATTCTCGGCGGAAACACACCACGGATACGGATATGGGCGGTGATGCGCCAGTTCTGGCCCCTGTCTTCCCCTTTGACTGGCCCCTTGACCATCATGGCCCCCTGTGCCTGTGCCGGTTGGCGACACCCTTGCCGTTCCCATGGGCCCATCCGTCTGCCCCCTCCTTGACCCTCTAAACCTCCCTCCCCCAACACACCCATATACCCATACACATAAACATCCATACACCCATACACCCATACACCCGTACACCCATACACATGTACACACTCGGAAGCCGACTTACGGACACTTGCGAAGTCCTCGTCCTCGCGGCCAAGACGTTCTCCACCAGCGCACCCATACCTCGATCGATACACTTTAGGCGAAGCCGCTCCGCATCCAGCTGCTCCAGCACGCGCGCCATTGGCACATTGATGATATCGTCGTCGTAATCAAAGTCATCGTCATCGTCTTCGTCTTCGTCTTCATCGTCTTCGTCTTCATCGTCATTGTCATTGAAAAAGAAGGAAAAACTGGCCCCACTGGTTTTGCCGCCACCGCTGGTGCTCGCCACAGAACCGCTAAGCCCTCCCCCGCCCGCCGCATTCGAATTGCTGCTATCAGTTCTAGCACGGGAGGCGGTCTGGGGATGAGGCTGACGATCTGAAGGGCGCGACTCCGTTGCGGGAGAGCTGTTGCCAAGGTTAAATTTGGATCTGGCGCGATGCCGCGCCGCGGCGGCATCGTACGGCGAGATTGACGGCGGTGCAAGTGGAGGGTTGGCGGGCGCGGATGACAACCGGTTGCTAGCTTGCCGCCGGAATCGAACGGAGCTTGTCGCTTTCCGTCGGATGTCTAAAACTGGGTAACGAAGGTAATCAAATTAAAATGGTCATCGTTGTAGGAGTAATTATTAAAACATTATACTTTCGAAACATGAGACATGAAGGAAAATGTTTGCTGCAGAGCAATTTAAATTATTCGCGCTCGTATTTTGTTCGCTAGTGCCTATAATCGTGCCCCTTCTAAGTCGCTCGATAAGCCGTAATACGTAAGCGGGTATAATTAGTCCTTTGAAACTACTAGTAGGGAAATGTTTACCTCTTAGGTTGCGATACGCCATCCGCGGCGAAAGCGCTCCGTCGGATTGACCAGTTTCCTTCGTACGGCCATTTCGCGAAGCGGCATTCCCGGCGCTGGTCGAAATAGCGATACAATTGGCAACGGGTATAATGAGACTACCTGCCAATGCGGTTCCGTTGCTGTCCATATAGAAATTGCAACAGAGCTAAGACAAGGTTGAGAAATGGACTGAGCGCACGTGTGTACCTTATCAGGATATATCTATATTAATTGAGCGTATTATGCTGCTGATTCTGCCGCAGGCTCTCAGCGCATTTCACCAAACTTGCCAAATTTTCTGGGGTTTTGCAAAGTGTCCTCCTGTCTCCTTCCATGTTTGTTACAAGGAAAATCATTACTTCATTTTATTATTTTATAAATATGCTTTTGTTTTCCTTTATTAACTGTCTTTTGGGACTTCGCCCATGACACGATCTCGTCGTTGCGGAGCATTCGATCCGTTTTCCGTTACCCCATGACAACCACCAGCTTAGGGTAAGGAAGAAAGCAACTAAATTCTCAGAATAATTTCGCGAGCATCGGCGAAATGCGGCGAGATGAATTTTTTAATTGTCGTTTGCTCGCGTCCGTCATCAACGGACCTCAGATGCGGCAAAGCACCTGCTACTGGCTGTAGATGTCATTTCACACTTGCATTTAAATATCTAAAATGGGGAGCCCCGTGCATATCGGTATCTACGTAACATTATTCCATATCTAGATGCGGCGAAGGGGGGCCGGTCCGGGTATCTAGATGAGACTAAAAAAGGGATCTAAAGTTATATACCACTGGAACAGTATCCAGATGCCGGCCAGGTCCTCCTCCCCCCCCCTTCCTCCACCCACCCCACCCCCAGCAGATGCAAGATGCGGCGAGTTTGTGACCCCCTCCCTGTCCTGCTGGTCCGCCATTCACCTGAACCTACACGTGTAACGGAATGAAAATAATGAATTTCGATGAACCCACTGCGATGATTGACAAGACATGATAAGAGCATGTCAGGAAACAACTTAGGGTTAGTGAGTGCTAGGGAAGCATCTTATCTTGTGCTTGCGTGTGCCGTACGACTGTGTACAACTACTTCAACAACACTGAACACTGAACAAACAACACTGGGGGTGTTGGTGGACGCACTCAGAGGTTCTGGGCTCTGGGTCCTCCCTTCCGACGCCTGCGTTGCCACCCTGTCAGGAGGGATGGCACCCAAGTAATAAGTGGGCACTCCCAGGAACCCACTTTCAGGGCCAGAACAGCCCATGGTAGCCCCATGGATATTTAAAAGTATTATGGATCATGCAGTGGCTTACGAGCTCAAAGCTGCTGGAAGCTGGTGCTGAGCGCTGTCCGTATGATGACGACATGTTGAAAGAAGTCGATTGGGGTGAATGAATGAATGAATGATGGATGGACGGATGGGGCGCCGGCGTCCCTCTCGTACAGCAGGGAGCCAGGACTCACGCAGGGCTCCCTCCCAAGTTAGTTGTTAGTTGTTGTTAGTGGGCTTATGTCTTGTCTTGTGAAGGTATATCACCCCCACCACCCTGTAATACCCTATGCATGGTTACATGTCCTCACATGAACCGCGCCGAAAATGTTCGTAACTGCTCCCATTGCGGTAGCGGTCAACACACATGCATGCGTATGTATGGCGGCCTCACCATGACATCGGCCATCAGACCGTGCTGGGTGCCGATAACACATGATTCGTTTGGGTTTGGGGGGTGGACAAAGATCCTATGCTGCCGTACAGATTGTTGTTGGAATGCGATAAGCCCCTTCTTTGTTACCATCACCACCACCACGACAGCCTCCGGCCCCAACCACCACCCCAACCACCACCGTTATCGCCGCTAACGAACCGAAATTACCATCTCTTACACGCCACGCCACGCCACGCCACGCACGTAGTCAATTAGGAAGATATCTGTCGTATCGCCCGTACGGCACTGTCCCGGGCACCGCCTCTACTGCCGCCCGCCATGCCCTTACACTCTCTCTTGTGCTGCGGCCACGCCGCCGCCTGGCACCCCGAGCTGCAGTACCGGGCCACAAGACAGCCGCCGCATTTGCGCAGCTTTCCGACCCCTGGGTCACCTTCACGCACGCCGCAGTTGGCGCATTGCTTGGCCGCTGACACCGCGAATGTGCCGCTGCCGGAGGCGGCGGCGGTGGAGGTGGTGGCGGCCGGCACAGCCGCCGCCGCATTCACATCGGACCCACATCTGTCTGTACCCACATCAATACCACATGCGCCGTCCTCGGCAACTGCCCTGTGCCCCGTTCTAGCCGGCAGGACCGGAGATGTTCCGCCGCCGCCGGCCGCCGTCGCCGACACAGCCGCCACCGCCGCCGCCGCCGCCGCCGCTCCTCCGCCGAGCTTTTCCAGCATGTTCATTATCCGGGTGGTGTACCCGACCTTCAACTCGCGGGTTCCCACGACACGCAATACATTCTCGCCTGGCTGTACGGCTTCCAGGAGGTCGTACAGGTAGTTATCCATAGATCGTACAAATAGCTGTTCTTGAGGATGCTGTAATTCATTCGCCAAGCACTCCATGTACGACAGCACATCGGCTGCCGCTCGAAGGCCCGCCGCCACAGAGAGCGACTTCGCCGGTGTGTACTGCTCTGACTGTACGGCTGAGGCGGTGCCACCGCCGCCGCCGCCGCCGCCGCCCTTCTTTTTGTCTCTTTTCTTCGTATCGCCAGCGCTGTCACAACGTGCGACACTTTCACCGCCGCTACCGAACACCCCGTGGCCCTCTTCCACCGCCTGCTCCCACCTGGGTACGGCAGCTATGAGCCCAGCTATCACCCCCATGATGGAGTATCTCAGCGGCGTGGCACTGTACGGCATTTCGGCCGAAGTATATGAGCTTGGCGTACCATTAAAAGACGTGTGTGGGTGTGGGTGTGGGTGGGCGAGGGGGTGTTCGTGAAGAGACATGATGACGTGTACTAGCTTAGGGTCCGCCAGCAGGCTGAGGCTCGTGCCGGCATCCGTGGTGGCCAGCAGCGTTGCGATGGTGCGGAGGGCGTCAGATTGTACTTGCTGGAGGAGGGGACGCGCAGGGTTTGGATGAAGGAGGGGGGAGTGAAGCGTAACGGGGTACGGGGGTAAGGGGTAAGGGGTTAAGTCGCCGTACCCAAGCCACACAAAACACACCGTGCAACCCACCCACCCCTCTCCCCCACCCCCATCACACCCACTGTCATGTCGTGGGTTAGGAAGGCCCGAGTCAACCCGGGCAGGACACCCCCATCACACCCTTCAATACAGCTCCCCTCCCCTAAGTACGACAGCTGTCGTTCCCCCAACAGCCCCGTCGCCGAGGCCCTTCACCTCCTCCTTTCCTCCCCTCACCTTTCCCCCCCTTTTCCCCCCATTCCATACACACCTGCGCAGTGAAGTGCTGGTCCAGATAATCCACGCTTCTCATCACGACCCCTGGATCCGTAGCTAACCGAATTAACCGATCTAACGGTCGTTCCAATACGGAGTCGAACACCCTGTTGGATTCTATTTCATCGGCCCTGGGCTGGCTCGTACTGGCGCCGGTGCCGCGGCTGCTGCTGCTGGCTGCAAACGGACCGCCCGACGGCCTCACGACGAAGTGTTGCGGCTTAAGCAGCACCTCCACCACCGCCCGCGAGCCCTTTCGCATGCGCAGTGATGGTGGGCGCAGCACAAACGAGGACGGAAAGACCATAACAGTTCACAGCCGCATGGGTGGGGCGATGGGAAGGGGAATGTACAGTAGGTAAAGGTGTTATGGATCAGATCCAAAGTTTTGACTGGAACCGTACGACAGCAAACCCCTCCCCTCCCCCTTTCCCTTCCTTCCATTCCCTCCTCCTCCTCCTCCTCCTCCCAGTGTGCCGAATATATAATATCGAAAAAACATTCTTTGTTTCAATTCGTAACAAAATTGCGACAAAATGATATGACAAGTACGACAACGGCAGGACGATGACACCTACCGGCGAGATGCACCCGCCGTAGTCAGGCGGGGTATTAGGCTGCGTCAGCGCCCCCCGTGGCTCCTGGGAGGGGAGCTCCCGATGAAGGGGCCAACATGTCATTCGTAAGACCTCAAGAGCGCCCGCGACCATGGAGGATTGGATCAGCCAGAGGCAGCGGGCCAGGGAGGGTAGAGCACCACTGGCGGCGACGATGCTAGCGAACTCGGCGCTGCGGCCTGTTTCCTGCGAGTGGCGCGAAGTGATGATGATGTGGTCGGTAGTGATGATTCGGAGGCATCATGAGGCGGTGGTGAGGTCGGTTAGGTTTTGTGAGCCACCAGCTCACTTAAATATGTGATAAGCACACACATACGGACATACACACACATACACACATACACATGCCTTCAAAGCGTGTCCCATCCTTCGCGCAGCATCCACCACCAGCTCCACTTCGGTATCACCCGACAGACCGATGACCCCCGGGATCCACCCGCGCGACGAAAACCCGAACATCCCCTCTGACCACATGCGAGGGAGACGGGGGGGGAAGGGGGGAGGGGGGGAAAAAGGGGGAGGGGGGAAAAGCGCGAAAGATGGAGTATGTGTGAATGTGTGTATGTAGAGATCGGGTGGGGGAGGTGAGGGAGAATACGGGAGAACATGCGGGAGATGGTGGCGGGTAGGTGGGGAGAGGAGAACGGCAGCGAGGGGACATGGAGGGGGGGGGAAATAGGGCACGTTGGGGGGGGGTTGATGCTCATGGTAAAACACAAAAACACACGGGAGCACACGGAAGAGAAGTACACGAGAAGTAAAGCCGGGGTTTATTTTGAACCATCCCATCAAAACAAGGAAACATGATTTCAACTACCTGCCGAACTAACAAGTACCACTCACCCAATTGCCGTACGCTTCCCCACAGAGGATCCCGTACACTGTCCCACAGCTTGGCCATCTGAATCCAGCCGTATTTATATCCGACGGTGTTCTCATCCTCTTGTTCTTCCATTTTTTCGTCCTCGCTATCCTCGCTATCCTCGCTATCCTCGTCCTCATCTTCATCCTCGCCCTCGTCCTCGTCCTCGTCCTCACTGTCTTCAAACTTAGGAGCATCGGAGGCAGCTCCCGCCTCCCGCACCCTCAGGTCCCAGGTGTTCAGCAGCCGCAATCCGCTCGGCAGTAGCGAACTGGTGGGGGTCCATTTCGGGGCTCCAGCAGCAGTAGCAGCAGCAGTAGCAGCGGATGAGATGACGGGGAGCGAGGAAGAGGAGGTGGAGGACGGGGTAGGCGGGGGCGGGGGCGGGGCACCGTCCCGTACCTGTTTTTTTTTTTGAAGAAGTCGCGAATTTGAAGGGCAGCATTTGGGGGGGGCCCCGGGCACCCTGACAACAAAGAATGATGATGATGATGATGGTGATGGTGATAGTGGTGATGTGATGGTAATCTGGAGATGTTGAAAGAAAAAATGAACACACAACAAAATGTGCATTTTGTCGATCTGTAAACCATCCATTATGTAATCACTCACCACTCACTCACATATTATCTATCTATCTATCTATCTATGCCCGTACATATTAATTTGCTGTATGTACATGTACATACTTGCAATCCATAAACTCGGCAATGAGACCCCGTCCTTATCCCTTCTTCACCATGCCGTACCGTGTACGGCAACAAAAGCGAAACCATCTTGTACGACAGTTGTTCAGCAAGCCGGCTTAAGGCCTCCAGGGCCGCCGTGCGCAGTGCACCTGTCGGTCGCTGCTCCTGTGCTCGGGAAGCATTGTTGCCAACATCTCCGCTACCGCTACCGCCGCCGCCGCCGCCGCCGCCACCGCTGCCACCGTCAGCGGATTTCCCAATAGACGCCTCTTGAGCTCTGATCTCCCCCCCTGGACCCCCTTGGGCCGGATGCTTCGCGCAAACCTCGGCACCTGTCATGCTTATCAGGAGCCTCACGCTCGCCCGGACCTGAGGAGTGCAAATTTGGAAAGGATAACGGGGGAGTGTGCGGGGGGGGGAGGGTGAGTCGTCACTTGGCGGATGAAGCCGGACGCGTTCATACATGAACCAGGAAAGGAGGTCTACGACATGCAATGTACGACATACTGTACGACATACACACACCTGTTGCTTCTTCAACACGCGATGGCGAATCAGCAACTTCAGACTCTGTCCAACCTCCTCCACCAGCGCCGCCGCAGGAGAAATAGACACCCGGCAGAGGCCGCCGCCGCCGCCACCAACGTCGCTGGCGGCCGAGCCAGTGCCGCGATCCCGGCGGCGCGAAGTGCTGCTACTGTCGCCACCGCCGCCACGCCCGCTGGACGCCGCCGCCGCCGCCTCTACTGCGGATGCGGCCGCCGATTCGCAGATTTCCTTGAGGAGGTCCAAAATGCCGTACCACTGCAACCCGATCACCACCGATCCAGGGGGTGCCGTATGGGGAGGGTGGCGGGAGGGGTGGGGAGAGGGGACGCAGATTGCAAGATGATGGGCCGAAGGGTTGTGCGACACTGTTAGAACTAAGAAAGACTGTTGGAACCTCGTCAGCTCCGAAACCACCAAATTCGTGTTTTAGGGTTTAGCTTTTTCTATCTCGAGCTTTCATGATCCAGGAATTTAGGGTTTAGGGTTTTAGGACGGGAATGAATCGCCCACGACTGATCTTATATTTATTTAAGGAATGTAGTATAGATGAAGACAGAAGGGCAAATAATAGATGAAGAAATGAACATCATGATAGCACACATCCAGTACGAATTGAGAGAGTGGCATGACGCGGCGGGACGACAGACAAACTGATAAATAAGTGGATCGATCGACCAATGCATTCTCACTCTCTCACACACCTCGTCGCGCACCATCCGCCTGATCGACCTGTCCGGTAGGATGAAGCTTAGGAACTTGATTAGGCAACTCAGGAACACCTGGACCGAAAAGCGGGTGATGTAAAACAAAATAAAGATTTTGAAGGCGGCAACGAGTCTAAACAAATCTAAGAAGCATCGGAAAAAGAGGAACCCGTCAAGCAGAATTGGTTGATGTACGGCATATCACCTCCCGGGATACTCGGGCGTGAGCTCCCACCCCCGTGCCGCCTCCGCCTCCGCCCCCGCCTCCGTCACTCATCTCCCCAGCTATGGCTGCTGTGGGCGTTTCGATTGAGTGCAGCAGCTCACGCAGGCCCGAGGGACTCATGTACGAAGCCGCAAAGGTCACCGCCGGATTTAATGACGGATCGATAGCGTTGAGCGTGAGGAACCGGTCGAGCAGCAGAAGGGCCCAGCGGGCTGCGTGGCGGGCGCGGCGCGGGAAGGATGGCGCCTGTGGAGGAGGGGGGAAGGGGGGGAAGGGGGGGGAAATGTGTACGGGTAACGGTTGTATGAACGTGTTTGCAAGGTAGGCATGGCGGTGGCGGTGGTGGTGATGGTTTGTACACATCACATAGCATTGAATTTCTTCTTTTAAAAGCGAGGGGCACTTGCTTATACACACATACACACACGCGCGCGCACATACACATACACACGCACACACATACACACATACACTCTTGCTAGGTCAGTTTTGTGTTGGAGGAGAGTGGTCCCCTTCCTTGTGCAGTTAGTTTCCCCCTGTTTTCCTTAGCTCCCTCCTTGTTTTCGTGGTGCTCCTCAGTGCTCTGTTGGTGGCCAGGCTAGAGCCCTGGTCCGAGTGAGAGGGGGAGCACGTGGCAGGACAGACAGACAAAGCCATGTGCCCCTCCCCTGCGCTGTGGCTCGGTCCGGTCAGGCCCCCCGGTGCTCGCCCTCGTAGGGCGAGTCGCCCACAGTGTAACACCCCAAACACATACACTTACATACACACACGCTCGTACGTACGCACGCCTTCAGACCTTCAGACCGACCGACAAACAGGCAAAAAAGCAGAGACAGACAGACACAGACACACACACACACACACACGCTACCCCACCGCGTTTATACACAGCTCCACCAGGCCCCCCAGCGCGACCCCGCCACTCAATGTCATCCTCATCGCCTCGCACTCCAGCGGGATACTGCGAATGGAACGGCCTTTGAAGTGACAGCAGGCGGGGTCGGCCATTGCAGCGCGGACGAACACCTTCGACCGTTCCGTGATTTCTGATTCGGACCACTCCAGGGAAGCCAGTCCCGGGGGCCGCGGTGTGAAAAGGACTTCCACCAGCCGCACTGCGGGAGGAGGCGAGGAGCCGAGGGGCGGTGGGGTGGGGGAAAAGCTGTTGGTAGTTGGGAAACGAACCGATAACAGAAAGTAAAGGAATACGTATGGGCCAAGGAAACGTCGGGAGACGTGCGGGTTACGAGTGAGGACGCTCCATCCAACCACCCAACCGCCCAACCAATCGATAAGTTACTTTCCCCGATATTCCTCCCCCTTTCAACTCCACCTACCTCCACCTTCCCTGGAGGGTTCAATACTTCAGGGTGCTCGTGAGTGATCCATAAAGGGTCCGGGTTCTATTAATACACCGCCCGAAGATATACACATATGATACGACACGTTTTGTATGGCACGGCGTTTTGTATGGCACGGATCGATCCCGACTAGGAATGACACAAACATCCCTCCATTGGTTGAGGGGTGATGTGCCCCCACTATGATGGACGGTGGCAGACCCCGGTTACATTAGTGATCTGCGAGCTGCTGACCAGGGGGGGAGTTGATGCCGCCGTTGATCCATCCGGCAGATCCCACTACCGGATGCCGGTGGTGGGTGATGATCCTAATCAGGATAATCACTGGTTTCGGAGAACGAGGTCAGCGGATGAGGGTGAATGGATGAGGCTGCTCCGAAACACAGTCCTTGGGAGGGTGAAGAGGGACTACTGCCGACCGGCCGGCCAGGTAGGTAGGGGCCACCCACGGGTGAAGCAAACTTCCCCCCTCTATCCCCCACACATATACATATACACAAAACACACGTACATACACACGAACATGCACGTACGTACGTGTCCGAAGTGCAAGCGCCCCCAGCCCCCACTCCATGGCCCCGGGGTCCTCGGGGTCCAGCCACTCGTCCGGCCAAATCGGCAGCAGGTTCTCCCGCCTGCACACACCTCGGCGAGAACCGGTGGGGAAAGGGGAGGAAGAAGAGGAAGGCGGCGGCGGCGGGAAAGAACGTGCCAGAAGGCCGGCGAACAGACGGGACAGGTGTAAGCACAGACAGACGGATGGGCAGATGAGGGGCGGGGGTGATGGACGGAGAAGAGGACGGTGAGATAGAGAAGCGAACGGACTGCCACGTGGGGGCAGATGGATCAACAGATGGATGGAAGGATGGATGGATGTACGAACATACAGACGTATACAGACGTACACGCAGGCATACGCACCGTTGCTGGAACAGTTGCCTGATTTGGACTAGAAACCGCGCCAGGGATGCCGTGAGGCCGCTTCGACAGATCATCCGGGCCTGATGCGGAGGGAGTGGACCACGGGATCGCAATAATTGATATAGTACTATACCATGCATGATGATTCGTACGCTGTTGTCCAGTGTTGTACCATGTCGTACGTATGTACTGCGCACATCGTCATACCTCCGCCGGGTTGACATTGTACGGCTCCAGCGACATATTGCCTTCGCTCGGAGATGGGCCCCCAACATGGTGCGACAGCAGCCACAGCGCGCGCACCCGGTGTGGCCAGTATTTGCCGTACCCCTGTGTCGTACGTAAAAATACGGACGAGCGCCGGCGCGCAGCAGGAACGTGAGGTGGGTGGCAAGGTGACTCGGCAAGGTAATCCCCACTGCAAGAAAGACTTTGGTGCTGGCGGGCACGGTGAAAGGGACTGACTGCGTTTTTGCAGCTCCATACGCTCCAAATGCGAATGAATTGTTTGTGTAATGGATGCGTAACTTCTACATTTGTGTGCGTGCGGGTATTTGTTGAAAAGGGCAGCATGCGTCATGCATGTGTGCATATTAGCACTTGTGTGTGTCACATCCTGTGTGACCCAGATAGCGTGTAGAATTTCCCGTTCGCCCTCTCCCCTCCCCTCCCCTCCCCTCCCCTCCCCTCCCCTCCCCTCCCCTCCCCTCCCCTCCCCTCCCCTCCCCTCCCCTCCCCTCCCCTCCCCTCCCCTCCCCTCCCCTCCCCTCCCCTCCCCTCCCCTCCCCTCCCCTCCCCTCTGCGTGTTATATACCCACCAGGTTTAGCTACCTCGTACGCAACACTCGATACTCACAATGAGCACGATGAGGTACAGAATTGAGTCCAGCTTGTAAGGTTCGGACGCGTAAACGCGGCCCAGGTAGCATGAGGCATGAATCCCCAACTTAGCGTCCTGCTTGCATTTGGAGCTGCAAAAATAAGCCGCCTTGCAAGTGGCACAGATCTGGAGAGGGAAAAGATGCGGAAAAGGGGGTGAAATGGGATTTTGAAGATAATCTTGTTTGGCACTGTCCGTAAATACCTTACGTCATATAACTGACGGCCTGTCCGTAATTTGTGAGATCCGTCACGCGAGGGGGAGGGTGTGGTACAACATGGACGTTGCCGTTTGGGGCAATCAATTTGGCATGTGACATTTGCAAGCAGTTCATCCACCATAGCGCTCACAGCTGATATGGGTAGCAGTTGAAACAGCAAAAATGGAGTGGACATAGGCTTGAATTTATAACTTATTACATGCTTTTGTATCAACCTGCCTTGCAGTTATCCATCCGAACAGTTTTGCTGCAACCCTGGCAGCAGCATTTCGGGCCTTCATGGCCCATGGAGCGCTTCCGCTCCAACACGGCGACACAATCTTTGGCAAGCACGCTCAGTTCCGAGTCTTCGGTCTTTAATGCTATATGTTGTAACCGCTCGATTGCTCCGCCGTAGATATGATATGTGGCCGTGATATCCAAAATGCCTCCAGGAGCGTCGAACTCATCGTCGAATGCGACCAGGCCAGGAGGAGGCCCGTTCCGGATTAACTTGCATGCCAACAAGTGCTGAGTAAAGTCCGTCGTGTAAAGCAGCTGGACAACACGATTTAGCCACGCACTGGCCATGGTCGCGACGCGGCTGCGGCGTAAGTCAAGTTTTTCGCCACAATTGACAAGACCGGTACTTGATAAGTGTTCTTACGAACATGTCGTTGACCAAGGTATAATCCCTATATCAAAGCATCGGGCATCGTTTCAATCGTCAGTACGGGATAGTTGCGCGCGGGATTTAGCAATACAATCATATGGGACGGCGTAAATGCGCTAAGCATAGATAGCTACGGGTACCTAGGTACCGACAGGGCACATGCAGCTCGGTCTCGCTATCAGTTCTGTTCAGACAACAAGTTTGCTTCTATCGCTGTAACTATGCTGTCGTCCATTACTGTCCAGGCTCTGCAGCTTTGCTACAACATAATCGTACGAGATAATGTTTTTTATCTTGGCATCGTGCGGGCAAGAGCGATAATGTGCGCAAAATCCGCTTCGATTTTGCCAGCCTGGACGTATGATAGCTGCTTAGGAAAGGATAAGGCCGATTAATTAAATAATCGCATGCGAATTGGGACGATGTTTGTCAACATCCTAGTGTCTGTCCATTGAACCGATACGCAGGAGCTGGTTGTGGGCCAAATCGGCCCAAGTTCACCGGGAGTGATGATGCTATCGATAACCAGCGTATGAAGGACAATACTATCCAGTGTATACAGACGCGCATATGCGCGTTCCGAAACTGGCACCGAATTGTTGCCACACTCCATACATGTTAAAAATAGGTCTTCACTGGCGCTTTCGCATAGACCGCGAGCGCGTCAACATCGTCACGTACCCCACCGCCGTGCGCAATTACGTTCCCGCGTGTGGGCTGTGTATTGGGGTTCTCGAAACCTGGGCAAGAAAAACAGCGGTTGCAACTACCAAGGTCCCTGCCGTATTCCGTGCGAGTAGGTTCCAAACAAAAGCCTCTTCCCCTGCATACACGCCCTCGTGTCCACTGGTACCAATCGTCCGCACGTTCGGCTCCCATCCATGTTATCGTCGGGCAGCGTCAATCCGATGCTGCTAATGCTTTAGCCGCTCATCTGTAGTTCTTCTACCTCCCCTACCCCTGCCCCCTGTGGCTCCACAATAACCATCACATGCACTACCGAGCCCCAGCTCCTCCACAGCCGCCCTCGTCCGGACCCCGCCCTCGCCCTATAGGAGGGGCGCTCACACCGCCAGCATGTGTTGCCCGCCTTGCCACGCCCGCTATGCCATAAGGCTTTAGTCCTCAACCACTGCGCGCAATGAAGTGAGGCAGGTATGCAGGCGTAGCCGGCACACAGGGGCATACGCGCCAGTGTCGCACCCACAGAGGATGCACCCCGTCTGTTCTACAGCTCGCTCTTTAAACTCCCCGCTGCATTTGCGGTTGTTAAGAATCCACAGAGCCTCACGGCTTTCCCCTGCGGCACCTTGACCACCACTGCGCCTCTGGCAACACCGACACGTACCCAAGCGACATACCGTCTTTTCCAAGGGCTCCATTGTTAAAAGGGCCCTTGTGTAAGCGCGGGTGTGGGGCTATGCATCCGGAGGAACCTGCGCCCCAACAGGTCGAACCACCACGCCGCTGTTGGAGCCCGCATCTGCGCTTGCCCCTACATTTGCATTTTGCACCTGCCCGATGCACTGTGGCAAACCGACTGCTGTTCCTGCTGCTTCTTAGACCTCCACGAACGTGGGCCCAGCCTCCACATCAATGTCGCCCATGCCCACGTCCTCCTCCTCCTCACTCTCATCATCACCGTCCACCTGCGAAGATAGGGACGCACCATAGGGAAGCAAAGATGTAGGACGTAGAGACGACGTGTTTTTTGACTTGTGGAAGGGCAGTCGATTTCTCCATGTCTGCAACTGGCTTTCCCCCCCTGGGCGACAAGAAACCCTAAGTTAGTTACCCCACATCGCACCGCACCTCATCCCATCACACCGCAGCACACCAAACCACGCCCACCCCATCTTGATCTAGCTCGTAAATAATCCTCCAGAAATCCTGCCAGACCGCACATACCTCCGCATTCGCTGCCTCCAGCTGCTCCATCTTCTCGCTGAGCAGCCGGTCATCGCGCTCGCTGACCGCGCGAGCCGCCTCCTTGACCGCTAGCTTACCCCGATTTGACTCAATCGACTTTTGGCAAGCTTCGCAAGCTGCACGCACGTATTTCGGTGGGTTCGGTTTTGTTCAGCTATGCTCCGAATCATCAGCAAGGCATGTGGAAACATGGCATCATTACTCATACATGCAAGTCAAAAGCCGGTCACACCGACGTTCATTCGATTCCCATGGGCCCCAGCTTGGCATGATCCTCTCAACTCTCAACTCAGCCGCACGACCTCATCGTATTATCATCTGTGTTGTTGCTGCAAGGGGTGCACGCCTCGGCAGGCAATGGCGATGGCAATAGCAACGAGGTTCCATAAGGACGAGCAAGAAGATGCCACATGTGGTATACCTGTGTTATACATATGATATATATATATATATAGAGAGAGAGAGGGAGGGAGAGAGAGAGATGCAACCAAACACACACACACATATATATATATGTGTGTGTGTATGTATCCAGGTAAATGTATCCCTGCCATCAGCCGTCGTCTGTCCATGCCGCCCTTTGGCGCCCCTCCCCGGCCCACATCACAGCAGCACTCCCTACCAGCTGTGAGCACCTCAACGCCCTTATTCTTGTCCAATGTCTGCGTTGTGAGCACGTACAGCGGTGGCGCTACGAGCTTCATCTTGACCGGGCACTCCTCAGTGCTCTGCGCCTCCGCTGCGCGGATGGCCGTCTTGATGTGCTCAATGCCATCATACGTAAAACACGTCATCTCAACGTCGGCGCGGATCTTAAGGGGCTGCGGCGTCATTCGGCGCTTGATATTCTTCAGGAGCGCCTCGCGGACCTGTCCAGGAAGAAGCCAGTCGGGCCGGAGCCAGAGCCGGAGCCGGAGTCAGGGGCTTCGTAATGTGCCACCTACTTCAGGGGGTTTCTTTAATAAATAATCTTCGTACAGTTTCTTAGAACTCAAATAGATGCTCCGCTCCTTTCTACAATCCTCTGCGCAAATCGCAAACCCTTTTCGACTGAAAAGCGCCGCCATTCTTCCCAGCAGCCGGCAAAGTGCGCGCCGGTAAGAGGAGGAGAACAAGTGCTCCTCAAGGGAGGACATATCATTGGAGCCACTCATGCACCCGCCCGAGTCGGTCCCAAGTCGCTCGCTGCAATTCCCAGGTCTCCTGGCCTTCCGTAAACAATACCCCGGCATTCGCGACATCGCAAACCGTGACGCCAGCACTCGTGGTTTAGCGCCGCTGCCGCCACCACCCACCACGCAGATACACTCGCCACGCGGATTCCTGCAACCCCGGCCCCAGGGCACTTGCTCCCCCAGCATCACTCATAAATAAGACCCACCTCGGGCGATAACAATGCCGTTGCTGCGGCACCCTTCTCCTCCTCAAGCCGCTTGAAGATCGCATCCCCTTCGTCCGATACCATCGTCTTGAACGCGTCAAATGCGTGCCCGTACAAGCGGTACAGCGGCCAGGCAATGTTTTCGTACAGCGCCTCCAGATCTCGCCCCGTAGTCTCCGCCACGTGGCGCATGATGGAGTGAACCTGCCAACTCGAAAAATGAGTGAATCAAAACGGTATGAGTTAAACAAACATTAAATTCAATATAAAGAGATAGTTACATGAGATGATTGCGGAAATGGGTCTCTGATGAAACCTAGGATCAAATCCAGGAAAGCTGGGTGAGGGTGCGGGAGAACATAGTACATGTGTCCCCGCTGTTTCTCTGCCGCAGGTGGACAAAGGCAGCGCACACAACTTTCCGCAGCACGAATCTGTTCAATGGCTGTTTCGGTACTGTTCAGCGGTACTGCCGTCCTTGCGCTTGCTCGACCGTTGAAGAATGTTCGTGAGCTCACCACAGGTGCAAAATCAGCGCTCCCTGCTACGCAGCGAATTCTCCCCCCTTTCCAGCACCACTGTAGTCGTTATCTACACAGGCGCTTCCGATAGCTAGAGGCTTCCTAAGACTCTGCTCCACAACGGCGCCAGCAGCAAATCAGTTCCCGCCCCATCCGGAGGTGCGTGGCGTATGATAATGCGGAATTTACTGCGCCAAGAGCTGTCGAACGTGTGCTGGCGCCGAATATCTCCGCCGGTTGTCGGCAAGCATACGGACAATGCAGGACGGTGCGACCACTGAACGCATCCGCCTGCTGTCCAATGACCCTTTGCCAAACTGGCTGAAGCGCCTGCGCCACGCAGCGTGATGGCTGGCTGCTGACGTAACGCAACAGCAGCTCCCTCACCGGGGGAAAGGGCTGCCAAGAAATTCTATCTTGACGGTGCTGATTCTGGCCACCTCAGATTCTGGTCCACGTCGATAAACAGTTCCAACTAGGCCATATCTGCATCTGGGACTACAGGAAGCCATGTTGACCCGTACCGGGACCAGCATCGTATTCTGACTACCCCGGCAGTTTCCCTTGCAAGCTGCTGGCACGCCGTAGAGGCCTTATCAATCAACTGACGGTTGTGCGCACGGCTCCAGCATACTCAGGCGTGGGGTTTCGTTTGGACCCTCAAGCTGCCGATCTAGGCCCTTTTTCCCCCGAGAGCTCCCTGACCCTCACCGTAGATGTCAATCCGACCCACCAATTTTGACTTGTTGTACCGCTCCTCGCATTTTTGCACGTCCTCCGGCGAGACACGCCTAGAAACCGGGTAAGCATATATCTCTGAGCATAACCAGCGCTTTTAGGGTGGACGTGTATCAACCACCCCTGTTCCCCGCCTACCTCTTGGACAGATCGATGTAACCCTTCTCTTTATCCACACGGAGAACCATAACAGGTTCTTGCCGGCCAACCTGTTAAAGGCACGGAGTGTGAAATGTCACAGTAGCCGCCAGGACTCGTTCGCTAGGTCTGGGATCTACCCTTGCACAGGACAGCCTTACGTAAAAGCATACCTTAATAAGCTTTGTAATTGAGCGAATGCGACGCCGAGAAAGCTCCGACAAGAGGATCATTCCCTCAATTCCATTGTACTCCAGCAGCGACACGTAAGCGCCCATCTCCGCTATCGACTTGACCTACATGACCAGCCATAGTGCTCAAGCGCAGTGATATCAACGATTCACGCGTTTTTAGCGTTTGCCTACCTGCACCATGACTACATCGTCGACCTCTGGATATTTGGCTTCATACATGCGGCAATCCTGATGCTGCGCCATTTTCGTTTGCTATGGTGCAGATCGACGGAAGTAATGCTACGTTTTACAGGTTACCGCCGCAATTGATCTGCACAAATATTGTTTTAAGTTTTGGATGATGTTTAATCCTATCCTCCCAAGCTAATGGCCAACATATCCGAAAAGGATAATTTCATGCAAAGTGCGCTGCCATAGCCTGCTTCGTCTGTACAGCATGTACGGAAAGGGCGCATTCTCCTGAACATCCGCGCTCCTGAACGTCATGCAGAAAATTTTGAAGTATCTGATGTTGTAGTCAGACGTTTCGGACTTGTAAGTAGTACTTGGATATTCAGGTCACCCTGGTGTTACCCGCAAGCAGTGCAGCGGGAACATCAGATGCAGTGCTTGTGTTTCAGTTACGTCACCACGAAACATCCTGCGGCTTTCGCCGAGTGGCCTTGAGATAAGTGCCGCAACCGAATACACTTGATTAGATGCCTGGGAGGCAGCTACGGTATTAGCGCTCTGGTCCGTCCGTTCACCAAACAGCCTATGGACCATCATCGCAACACTAAGGTTATCGTACGTATATCCGATTGCGCTTACAAATCTTGGAACCCTTGAGACACAAACCACGCGATCAGGCACCAGTTACATATTACATTTCCGCTAGGACTGGCGATGGTCCGCCGTTGGACGGTAGCCATATCAATGCACTCAAGGCCAGGGAGGGCACAACCTAGGGAGATACGTATCAAAACAAAAAGGCAGACGCTCTACATATAAGAACCCAAATGTCATCTTAAAAGCATTAGCGAAGGCCCATCGGAACAGATCATCAGCCACAACTGGTCAGAAGGATGGAAGTCTAATAAAGTCCCTCTCTAAGGTAGCCTGGAGTCTCGGGAGAGGAGCCCCTTCCGAGACGTTCTGTATTGCGGTTGTAGTAGATACAGTCCAAGGATTGCACAAGTAACACCCACAGTGATATATTGCAAAAAAGCACGCGCATCTCAAAGTGCCAGCTCTGCCCAATCCATCTTCGCAGCGCAAATCCCCCACCCCGCAAACGTATACCCTCTTACAGATGAGGTCTCGCTAATATTCGAGCAGTTTAGGTATGTTCTGTACAAAATTCCCGTCCGCGTTGCACGATTTTCCGAACGTGAGATGTAAGATCTACTGAGCGTCCTCAACCTGCAGTCCGCTTACCAAAGGGCCCTGTGCAATTCCTCCCAAAGTACGGTTATAAAAAGGCCAAATTGTCTACTTACTCTTAACACGCGTGAACAAAACACCAGCCCCAAGCCCGATAATGATGCTGGTAAGGTTCTTGGGGTTGGTGGGTTCGGCAAACGCCACCAGACCCACGATGGCTACCGGAATTTTGTTCAATGCGCCCACCAGGCTGTAGATTGTTGCCGTTGTCTGCGACAGGTACCAAAGGCTGCTGAAGGAAATCCCGAAGCCAATCACTCCTCCGAGAGTCGAAACCATCAGGAATGCAGGGTTTCTGAGAGCCTCCTGCTCGAAGAGCCCCCTGAACTCGCCGAAATACCACATCATCAGAAGGATCGGTGGAACGGAAAGCAGGTTATTGTAGTACACCTGCGTAGCACATAAGAGACCGTCCGAACAGTAAAGACCCTTACAAATCAGCAGGGGAACCACCGCGCCAAGCTTCATAGAGGATGTTACAAACGGCAAACCCCTAAATCCCGCGATAAACACCGTTTGCACGCAGAACTCCCCGCGGGCGTCCCTTACCATGCTGAACTCGTCCATCTGTTCATGCCGCCAGACGTAAAAGCCAACCATGTCAATCAGTTACGGGTATAGTAGGGAGGGAAGCGCAATCCCGTTCAGGACATCTAATAAGATGAGCATTGAACAAGTCCCTATGGAGGATGCTACCGATCTGCTCATAGCGTCAATAGCATGCTAAAGTTAAGGGGATGATGCATGAACCTTGCCTTGGCGCTTCAAAAAAGGGGACATATACATGATCTGCAAGCCACCAATTGGCGTCCCAGGTTTGGCGTCTGGGTTTAATCCGTGCAGCTTTAATCTTCCCCACCTTCTGTTTGTTGGTTGTATGCTCCGCCACTTTGTCCATGACGCTCCGGAGGTACAGTGCATACCCTGACGTGAACACGCAATTAGCTATTTGCCAAGAGTACCCCGACCAGCTAAACTGGACATCTGTCGAGGCGCCCGCAACAGCCGATACGAGCATGAGGCCAAGGCAACCCCAGACCTGCCACGAGAACGACCTCTTGTAGACGAAGACATCGCCGAGCGCTGCAACAGTAGTGCAAACGGCACAAAAACGTGTTAAGACGACAAGAACACACGCAACATGCTGATCGCATCATGCCTCAATACTTATTAAGCTTTACCTACACGGATTGGAGGGGCAGTTCCGGAAGGCGCTGAAGGCCTCAGAACTAGTTTGACTAAGAAGATGCGCACATCGGACAGCTGTCATTTAATTACTTATTTATTATGCAACCCATTTGTTTGCAATTATATAAGACCACCCAGGCCGCAAACGGTCCGTGGCTGTATCGATTACGTTAACAAAATTGCCAACAGAAACAAACACCTTGTGGATAATTCACCTGTAACCACATTGCTGAGATTCTTCCACACTGTCACCATGCCGACCCCAACCTCCTTCAGCGCATAGAAGCTGGTGCCGATCATGCCCACAAAGATAAGGTTCACCGGGAACCAGACTGCCACAAGGTCTCGCTTAAGTGGCTGCAACTTAACGAAACCAAACAATTCGCACAGCTTCACAAGCACCGCTGCGAGAAGGCACTGAAAGCACAAAAGGGCTGTAGGCGCCGTAAACCCAAACGATGCCAGAGCGTGCTTGTTCAAAAGGACCATCGAACCAGAGGCGCAGCAATAACAGAGTCCAGCAACAAACACACTTGGTAGTCCGCACGTTAATTTCGGGGGCAGCGGCTGGCTTGACGCGATCGTCTTTTGCTGCTGTTGCGGCACCAGCGGCTGTGCTTCCTCATCGTTCTGGTTTGTCATAGTTGAAGACTTGTTGTAGGTCCGGCGCAGACCCCACATACCACGATTAAAGTAAGGGTCGTCGCCCCGAAGGGCTACGTTGGGCTCGTAATCAACCCAAATTACAATGTGTCAAAGCAGCACATATCAGCGGGCCCTAGTAAATTACTGCATGAGCAATTGAATAAGGATCTCGGTTATCGACGGACAAACATTTCTGCGCATGTGCATGTCCGTACGGATGTTGCCAGTTGTTTACTGCTGCAAGTCAGTCTCGTCCTTGGCTTCAGTGCTCCTGTCAGTCAGATCAAATCTTTGTCTTCTGACCTTTCTTCGTAAATGAATAAGTAAATATTTTTTTCGTTTAAATGTCGTCCTTCGCTCGTTTCCAACAAAAGGTTGGCAAAGGTTCTGAAAGTTTGGCGCGATCGTCGAAACGCCAAACACAAAACATAGAAAACTTCGGCATTGCATGTAACCATCGTTACATTCATTAATGTACCGCATCGGTGCTTCGGCAGCTTATGGGGAAGATTTTCAGAAAATGAGGCTGTCGTGACATAGCTAAGCGCCCACCTGGTCAAATTGTTTATTGTGAAAAGGCCGATCATTTCAGCATGCAAAGTACTATCAAAACAATGAAGCAGAAGTCGCTGTCGACGTTCTTTCCTAATAACCAGTCCCGCCCCGTGGCGGCGCCCGTGGCAGTGCCGGGGCCCGAGGCGAAGGCCACGGCGGAGCCCCTACTAGCCATTCGTAAACCCTTAGCGGTTTTAGAAGAATATTGGGGATATTCCAAATTCCGTTTCTGTCAGGAGCACGTTATCATAGCCGTTCTTGGCGGGCATGATTGCCTCGTGGTAATGCCGACAGGTGGAGGAAAAAGCATTTGCTACCAGGTGCGTTTTCCCCCATGCCTTGGGGGAAAATCCGCGCGCTTGCGTGCATGTGTATATGCATGCATGACGCATCGTGTTGAGGAGGAAATTGGTCCTAACCCTGGCCTGTTACCTCCGTAATTACGGTAAACAATACGACGCGGCAAATCCGTGTATGTGTGTGTTTTCCCCGCCATTGCCCCTTTCCCGCCCCGGATGCTAGGTCCCCCCGCTGGTTTTGGACCGCGTCTGCATCGTTGTCTCGCCGCTCATAAGTCTCATGGAGGACCAGGTGGCAGCGCTCAATGCGCGCCGCATTCCCGCGGCATTTCTGGGCAGCGCGCAAACCAGCAGGTAACCGAGTGGGTGGGAAAATAGGTCTTGTGAGAGGGGAAGTATACGAATGTACGAGACCTGCTATTGCTGACTTGGAGGGAAGTGAAGGAGAGGCGTATGGACAAGGGAGGACAAGGTCAGCCAAAAACCCAAATCACCTAGATGGTCCATCATCAGGGGGAAGTGACAGAATGGACGTATCTCCGGACGGTGCTGGGTGGGCCGGAGGAGGGAAGGCGGGGAGAGAGAGGGGTTTAGACGTTATAAAAGGGAGGCGGAGGAGGAGGTGGGTGGGTGACTTGAAAGATAAGGCGAAGTGAAAGTCTCGAGGGCGATGGATTGGGATTTGGGAGAGAACGAAAGGGATGTGTGTGTGTGTGTGTAAGGGGGGAGGTTACGATGTCACGGTCAAAATAACAAGGGACCCAAGGGTCACCAGCCGAACCCTCGCTTAGTGTAAGGTTCACGGGCGCTAACCCTGAGTACCTTAGGACTTACTGAAAGCTGTCTGGTTTGACCAGAACTGGCTGTCAGTTTTAAATTGATTGTTGTACAAGATGGCCACGGCATCGAGGTTGTTGCGCGTCCTGTTTTGAGATCCATCTTTCTGTTTTGCTTGATACGTATCCGTACACATACACACACGCATATACATATATATATGCCTGTTCACACATATGAGTGTTCGCACACATATATACACACGCCATCCCTTTCGAAACGTACGGCAGTCGAGTAAAAGACGATGCCTGGTCTGGCAAGTACCTCTTCGTCTACCTCACGCCTGAGCTGGCGACCAACTCTGGACCCGCCCTGGCGGCATTACATGCGAACCGGGGGATCGCGCTAGTAGCGGTGCGTGGGCTTGTACGGGTGCTTGTACGGGTGAGATTAGATGTAGGTTTGTGATGACGATCAGTCGTTCACTCGTGAGCTTGTTGCCTATTAAGGACATATGACGCAACACTGTGGGGATGCCGGCAGCTAGGGACGGTATTACCGTTCACCTAACGCAGCTGGAGCAGCAGCAGCAGCAACTGCAGCCATTGATTAGTTATGGCTACTGATCTATAATGGTGTTTGACTAACCGTAACGGCTATCGTTATGGTTGAGATTATACCGTTTGTGGCAGCTTTTTCGTTCGCTGATAACTGCCGGGAACCCCATACTCCCTTCCCATCAACAACAACTACTACTGCTACTGCTACTACTGCTACTGCTACTACTGCTATTGCTACTACTACTGCTACTGCTACTACTGCTACTGCAACTACTGCTACCACTACTCAGATCGATGAAGCCCGTGAGTACTGAACGAGAACGTGGTACGATAGTACGGTTGGATTGGATGTGGTTTCGTTGCGGGCAAGAGTGGGCAGCGATCTGGCAAGATAAGTCCCGGCGCCTTTGGATGCCGCTGCGGGAAGGGCGGGAAAGAGCCGGAGGAGGGGGGGGGGGTTGGGGGGGAGAAAGGGAGTTGTGCCCAAGGATTTGGACGTTGTGCTCGTTGGTGTGTTCTTCTTCAACCGTCTTGCCAACCGTCTCACTCGCCCTCCTGGCCCTCCGGCTACCCAATGGCCGCAGATTGCGTCAGCGAGTGGGGTCACGACTTCAGGTCTTTTGGGAGGGGGAGGGGGCGGGGGAGGTATTGAGGGATGTGTGTGCAGAGGAAAAACACAACCTATTAACCACTGTCGTGATAAAAGTTGTTTGGGGGGAGTCTTGTCAAAGAGGGGGGGGTAATTATGAAATGTTTTATAAAGTCCGAGTCCGAATGGAGGGGGGAGGCCGACGAAACCAGGGACCCCAGAGCTTTTGAAATGGGGGGGACTTCGGTCATGGGGGGGGGAGGCCGGGTGGCGCGGGTGGGGGGGGCCGGGGGAGGCGGACGAAAGCGAGGGAGAAGGGCACAGGTGCCTTTTTTCGTGTGGTGTGTTTTTCTAGAGAGACGAATTACGTTGGCTAGCTCTGCTTTGACCGCTCATTTATTAGCTCACTTATGTTCGCCCTGCCTCCTCCTTCCACCAACTTTCCTTTCTTTGCCTTCTCCTTCCCAAACTCACCACCACCACCACCAACAACAACACACGCACAAACACACACACACACACACACACACACACACACACACACGCGCACACACACAAGCCGGGATTGATGCGCGCGTAATCTTGTTGGTTTGGTTGCATCCGCCCCAACCCGATAAGCGTATTTCATCCCTTCCCCCCGTCATACACGCACACATAACACACGCACACACCAAATCAGGCCCGACTACCGTCGGTTAGGGTCGCTGCGGGACTCCCTCCCTGGAGTGCCGTTCGTGGCGCTGACGGCCACCGCCACACCGCGCGTACGAGAGGACATTGTACGAAACCTGAGCATGGGGTCCAACGCGGGGTGAGTTAATCATCGGTTAGTTGGTTATAAGGTGCGAGTGTACACAGGGGCTGAGTTTGGCACTCAGGGGGGCTTGACCGGAATTAGGACCCATGGGTCGCCCGTCTGATCGGGTCTGTTGTCCGTTTTCCCTCGCCAGTCTCTCACTTCATCCAATCCATGTGCCAATCCAAGCATGTCCCTGTGTGACCCGTGGGTCAGTGTGTGGGCCCCTCTGTCTCACCATCCCCCCGCGCGCGCCCTTGTGTTCATGTGCCTTGGTCTCTCGTGTTTGGTTCGCGCCCCCAACCCTACCTCCACCTTCTCGACCTGGATGAAGCCAGCCGTCGACATCCAACCACCACTGGGCGGTTGGTAGTTTGTGCTCCGCAACAGCAGCAGATCCAGATCTCGTGCTGGTGTGTATTTTCCTCTCCCCCCGGCCTAACCCCCCCCGGCCTAAACCCCCCCATTCGGGCTCCATCTCTTCCGTCCGCAGTCGCTTCGTTGAGTCTTTCGAGCGCTCCAACCTACACTTCGCCGTACGACAGAAAACCTCAATGGCTGAAGTAGCGACGGAACTTAAAGCTGCAGCGGCCCGAAACAGGGGCCAGGTAGGTGGTTACAGTTAACTGTTAGTAGTTAATGGTTAGAAGTTAATGGAGGGCGAATAGTTTGGTTGAGCTGTACTGGGGCCCGAGGTATTGGTGGCGTATGGGGCGAGGGAGGGACAAAACGTGTTGCTAAAAATTGTTGCTAAAAATCTTCCCTTACTCGGAACGGGGCCCGCGTGACGGATCTGATCATCATGCCATATGTATGAGTCCATTCTCACTTTTCATATGTCGTACAGCCGTACATCATCTGTTTTATCCTTATGTTGAATGCCAGGTTCCGTCTACCCTCATCTACGCTCTGACCACCCGGGAGGTTGACGAGATCGCGACGTACCTAAACCAGCCCGCGGTGGGTCGGTAGTCGGTTAGTCGGTTGGTCGGTAGTGACCGTTACGGGCACCATGCTTTATGATGACATGTCGAAATATTATTATTGGCGCGTGATGGTGGGTCAGGTTGAAAGTTGGACACCGTACATTAATTACGTACATAACGTACATTACCGCCCTGTACGGATGTATAGCGCAGGTTCTCAACGGGCGGGCGGGCAGGTACCATGCCAAGATGTCCCCGAAGGAGCGGCGAGAGGTACGGCGGAGAGGTGTGGGCTTCGGAAGGGAGGTGGCGAGAGGGGAGGGGAGGGGTTTTACAATGAATGGAGAAGTACTTAGAACGTCTGCATTTGCCGTACATTCTGGCGTCCCCGTCTGCTACAGCCCTCTTGTTCCTCCAAGCGCTGTTGTTGGCGCCTGCCCTGGCAAACGTACAACATATCATTTTGCTTTCTTTTTCTCGTACTCGTAATTCCTCGTACACAGGCACATGCCGCGTTCATGCGGGATGATCTGGACGTGCTGGTGGCGTCAGTTGCGTACGGCAAGTGTCTGTGACGGTTGGTACGACTTTGTTAAAAGGCGAATAAGACAACAAATTATTCGGCTACTCTAGGCGTTTTCGTCGTGATGGCTGCGTGTGGTTTCTGGCCTTCTGGGGATGTGTGTCCCTTAGATGCGCTCGGTTTCGCTCGGTTTTTGCTTTGTACGGCATATATACATATACATACGCACGTGACGTTCGTACAGGCATGGGTATCGACAAGCCCAACATCCGTACCATTCTTCATTGGGGTTGCCCTGCCTCTGTGGAGGCGTATTACCAGCAGGCCGGCAGAGCGGGGCGAGATGGCGCTGACTCCAGGTAAGCGCAACCGTTAAAATAGCTGGTAAAAATAACCGATAACAACCCTCAATAACCGTCACACGCAAAACACACACGCATCTCCTTAATTGCCCCCTCCCTTCTTCCCAACCTACGCAGATTCTTGATAATGCCCAAACTCGCCTTATCCCCACCACCACCATACACATGCATACACACACAAACACACACACACGCATCGCCAACACCATCTACGCACGCAAATGACTAATTTCCCCCAGTTTAGCTCTTCCCCCCTTCCTGGAGCTGATTTCTCGTCCAACTCTCTTTTCCTTTTCCCCTGCAGGTGCGTGCTGATGTGGAGCGCGGCCGATGCGATGACGTTGTCACGGATCAAAGAGGCCGAGGGGATGAGTGTGGAGGGGCGGGCGGCGGTACAAGAGGCCATGGCGAAGATGCAGGTGCGTGCGCGTATGTGTGTGTATGTACGGGTGTTTACATGCACAGTCGTTTTCTCCCTCTTCTCCCCTCTTCTCCGCGTCGGCTACCTCGGACGAGGACAACCGTCAGCCAACTTTCACGGCCAGTCCTCGTTTTCATCAGCAAAAACACACACACACACGAACTTTCCTGTATTCGTCCTCTCTCCCCTATTCCCTCCCTCTTCCCCTCCCCCTTCTCCCCCGCTTAACAGACCCCTCCCCTTCCCCTCCTCCGCCCAAAACCCACAGGCCTACTGCCACTCCACGAGCTGCCGTCACGCCCAGCTCGTGAATTTCTTTACCGCTGGAACGCTGCCGCCGCAGGTGCGGTAGGACAGACACTGTCAGCGTTGTCGTACTATTGTCGTTTGTGAAATTGGAGCAATAGGGTTGGGTGCAGTATTTTTTTCCCCCTGGGCCTCATGTTACATTTTTCCCTCGCTCTCTTCACACTTTTCATATTCCCCTCACCGTTCTCACATCCACTTAACACCATTTCGGATTCAGCTGCAGTTTCCGTATTTTCACCTTCCCCCTCCCCCCTTTCCCCCCCCCTCCGTTCCCCTCCCAACCCCACAGGGACCCTGCCGTGGCGGTTGCGACATGTGCGACCGAAGGGCCAGTGGAGAGGTCACCAGCAGGGATGTGGCAACGGAGGTAGGGTACGGAACACGTACGGTATATAAACGTAACGATAACCACTAGCAACGAACCAACCAATTTAAGCAATCCCTCCCGGTCCTTCCCCCCTATTCCTCCGCCCGTAGTTGTACGACAATGGGTTGCCTTAGGTGACTCACATTCGTATTTCCGTACGACTAATATTATTCTCGCTTCTATTGCGCCGTCAAACTCCCGCCCGAACACCCGCCCTCGATTACACAGACACCTCCGCTTGCCCAGCATTTTCTTTTCTTTTCCATCTCTAATTACCGTATGTGTACCGATCAAGCATTTACTGTTCAAGTGGCGGCCGATAGTGAAGGTTAAGAAAAGCAGTAAAGCAGCACTAAATGGGCTCGAAAATGAGCTCGCGAAAATTTCTAAAATCATTCCTTTTATTTTATATTATTTTTTTAGTATCCGTTTTTTCGACGTTTTTTCCCTTGTTTTCTCCTAACCCTAGGCTTGTCCCCTGTATGTGTCCTCAGGCCCGGCTGCTGCTGAGCGCTGTGGAAGGTCTCCGCAACAAGTACGGCATGGCGAGGTCGGTGCATCTGCTGCGCGGCTCTAGGTGCAAGGACCTGCAGCCGTGGATGCTGGAGGCCACACATGCAGTCACGGGGGGTAAGCTGAAATGCAATAATACAATAATAAAGAATAATTATTAAAAATTAATATTTTATATACATGTGTGTATATAATAATAATAATAATAATAATAATAATAATAATAATAATAATAATAATAATAATAATAATAAATTATTTATTATATTTTTCGCCGTCCTGTGCCGTCTTGTTTCTTTATCCGCACGCAGAACGGCTCCACGGCGCCGGCTCTGGCCGCAGTGAGTCCTGGTGGAAGGGCTTCGGAGGCCTCCTGAACGCAGAGGGCCTGCTGCAGCACCACTCCGTAGGGGACTACCAAGTCGTACGAGTGTCCGACAAAGGTACGACAAAGTACCGCACATGTACGGTGATAGCACGTGGGAACTGGGAGGGGGCTTGGGCATCGGTAAACACACTCGAATTGGGAACGGTTAGTTGATGTTTCGTTATGCTGTGTATTACCTTGTAGCGAGCTTTTAACATGTTTCTCGTTTCCCAACGGTCAACGGCCAACGACACTTTATCCGATGCAGGTGCTCGGTGGCTTAGGAGCGGGGAGCCCCTGGAGCGAGAGTTACCGCCGGCGTTGATGGTGTGTTACTTTTGCTATGTGCCTTGATGCTACTGCTCTTATTGCTGTTGCTACTGCTGCTATTGCTGCGTTTTGACAGGACACCGGAACTGTCTGTTATGGACGTTTCAGTCATGGTTTGTTAGTTATTCGTTGTCGCGACTCTTGCCTTCTTCCTTCAGGAAGAGGAGATGCGAGCACACCGAGAGGCCATGGCCCGAGTACGACAACAGGTCAGTTTCCGTTTTCGTTGACAGTTTTCGGTTTAGGTTCCGTGCGTCATCGGGCGGGCCAGGTGGTTGGAAAGTACGGGAGCTGGTTCGGCGAAACTACCGAGGGTTGTGATGTGTGAAAGCAACAGACCGCTCTTCCTCCCCTGGATCCGTTATTTGTTACAACCGACCCAACGAACATCCTAACGAACGAAGTGAAAGGGTGAATAAGAAGGGGGGGTAATGTATAGGATCCTTGTTGTCGCTGCATTTTCGGCTGGCCGGTAGTTAGAAACCAACTTCGCCAGGAGGGGGGTCCTTCATCTTAAGCTTTGCGCCTCTTCGCCCTCGATGTGTCATGTCGTCATGACTGCTGTACAACTGCTGCGACAACTCGTTTGCTACTGCTACTGCTACTGCTACAATTGCTACTGATATTGCAACACACCGGGTCGGCTGTTGCGCCGGACATGAAATGAACCGGTGGCGTGATGCATCAATGATTATGATGGTGATGGTGGTGGTCGTACAACGCCACCCTTTATGTACGGCAGGAGGAACGGCAGCAGGTACGTGATCTTGGTTTCTTATCCGTGGCAGTAGCGGCTGGGGAGGTTTCCCGCTGGCTGAGACTGATTCCCTTCGAAGGAATATGTCATTACTAAAACTCTAACCTACGGATCTCAACGAACGACTGCCGTACTTTCTGTACGGGAAAAACCCTCTCTGCAGCCGCCTCCCAAGACCCTCTCTGAACTGGCCCAAACTGCTCCCTACTTGGTTTTCCCCCTCCCTAACCCCCGGCCCTTATCCCGCCCTCCCTCCCTGGACTCCCATCCATGACCCGCGTGCACCTCCCCTCCTCCCCCTTTCCATAAGGCCCTGACGGCGGAGGCAGAGGAGCTGGAGGCGCTCCGAGCGGCCTTGAGGGCGGAGCGGAAGCGAGTGGCGGATGCACTGGGGCACAACGTGAGCCGCAATCTCTGCCTCCGCTTGGGACCAGTTGATGAGCCCCTGTTGCTGCCCTGCCACACGAACAGTAACCCAAACACACAGAAACACACACAGTAGTTTAGGATTATGGATTTATCATGTTATTATTTTATTATTTCGTATTTTACCATTCCACATTTTATTTTATATTTCATTTCTCTGTTTTTTAAAACCATTTTTTCTGTTTTATTCAAGGGTGTATTTGTGAATTGTGCCGAATCAATCGCGTCCGTTTCCCGCCCTTTTCTCCCGCAGGCGCCCGACACGCTGGTCAGCGACCTCACGTTGGACTCGCTCGCGCGTCTGCGGCCCCAGGAGCCGCCGCACCTCCGTCTGGTCAGCGGTATGGGGCAGGCGGCGGTGGAGGCTTTCGGGGAGCCGCTCATGAAGGTGAACGTGTGAACACGTATATGTGTGTGTGTGTGGTGTGGGGGTGTGGGGGGTGTTTGTGTTTGTGTTATATGGGTTAAGTGTATGCTTTTGGGAGATGTGTATTTGTGTGCGTGCGTGTGTGTGTGTGTGTGTGTGTGTGTACTTTGGGACGCGCGCGCGCGTGTGTGTGTACGTATGCGTGTGTGTATGTTGTGTTGGGCGCTTACCTTAAAGAGACGTCATGTGCACGTACGTGTACTGGCCCAAAATCGAAGAGGTGGTTGTCACGAAAGTTATGAGAGAGACTGATGCATGAGACCCAGAACCAAACTCCGAAACCTGCTGTCCTCTGAATCACGTACCTCCGTACAGGTCATCCGTACATTTCTCGACACCGCTCAGCATTTGGGTCGCGGCACCGCCACAGATTGGATCGCGGTGGCTCGGCTGCGTGGCCGCAGCGACGCGCTAGCGGCCAGCAGTGCAGCGGCGCCGGCTGACCCGTGGGTCAGTGGAGCCGCCGGCGGCCACGCGGATGCGATGGTGGACGGTGGCGGTGTGGATATGGGTGAAGCAGGGCGGCTGGCAGCTAGACGCCTGCTCAACGAACCCAAGGGCGCAGCGACTGATGCTGGAAGCTTGTGGCAGGTGGGGACGTGTGGGTCAGGGACGTCGGGTGGGTGGGTGGGTGGGTGGAGATCCACCGACCCATGGGTCACATCGGGACCAAGTGGCGCACTTCACAAACTCACTGGCTCGGGGATGCGAAGCGGGGTGGTTCAGGAGAGATAACACGTAGGGCTTCATGTGTACGACGTTTGTATTCGGGTTTGTGTGTGTGTCTGTGTGTTTAGCAGTTAAGGGGAAGGGGGCCAGGGGACTTCTTTGGTTGGTTATGTGCCTGTCTGTGACCTATGTCGTGAGGATTGAAAAACGTCAAAACCGTTACCGTTGCCCTTTGTTAGTTATAGCTTTAGCCCCGCTCCCCCCGTGTTGCTCAGGGCGGAATGAGCGCTGCAGACATTGCCAGCAAGCGAGCTCGTCCCATCGCCATCAACACCGCACTGGGTGAGAGCTGATACGAAAAAGGGGGGCCCGGGAATTGTTGAAGGTCCTTAGAATTTATGGACTAGGTTGTACGATGATAAATGTCTGTTTGTATACATATACGGCATACCCTTTAAGCCAAGCTCAGCTGGAGAGCTATGCGGTAATCGTGGTTTTATGTACGACAGAGACCGTACATAAAACCGCGTGTGTTTCACTGCTCCGTTGACGTACGGTAGTTACCCAGGGCACGGCAGTGGTGTGCGTACGGCAATAAACATGTATTTGTCATATGTTCGTATTTGCCGTATATTCCAGGTTACGTGGCAGATTGTTTGGCGGCGGGGCTCGCGGGTGACCCCGCGCGATTGGCTCTCGAGGCGGGAGTGGACCGGGATAAGGCCCTCGCGGTAAAGTTGGGGGGGGGATCGAGGGGAGAGAAGGGGGAGGGGGGAGGATCGAGATCGGAGCTATCCAACTGTGCGCTGTGTTTCGCAAATGGCCTTCTCATCCAGGAAACCAGAAAGCATGATGGGGAGGGGGGGGTTCGCGGTGATGAGGTCATGATCCCATGAGGATGTGGCTCCAAGCTTTTGAAAGGTTGATCTAGGGCCTTATAAATCCAAATCCTAGATTCACCAAACCGTCCATATCCAAATCAAATCCATTTTTTAAATCCAAACTTTTAAATCCAAAGTGATATTCGGTATTTGAAGGAATGTGGTGTTTTGTTCACCTTCACCCCCCCCCCACTGCCCACCCCATTGCCCACCCCCCCCCCCCCACTTCACAGGTCGCTGCAGTGATCGAGAGTCATGCGGCTGGCGGCATTGGCGGGGTGAAGCGCCTCCTGGACAGCACCGGTCAGCGTTTCGAATATGGTCAGATCAAGGTAGTTGTACCGGTGGTTAGGTGGTTGGGTGGGTCGATTACGTTGTATATTATGTACTTATTACATTATGCTATAACACACACATACTATATTCGTGTAAATGTATACATACACACATATTTTATTATTATAGGAATGTAGATATAGATGTGTGGAATCATTTTTCCTTCTCAACTCATTTTGCTTTTATATCTTAACCCGTAGAGCATTCCGTTTGTCGGTTGGCACGTCTCTAGACTCGTCGCCATACTGTACTGCATGGCGCTGACAATAAACGGACCTACCGACAGACCAACAGACCATCACAACTACCACAAAACTACCATAACGACTATAATCACCACACAACCATCATAATAACTACAAGGCAGTTACGTACAACCATCAACATGTACAACCATTCGTACACCTGTACCACAGGTGGTTGCAGCCCTCATGGCCACCTCCGCACTCTGGTTCGCTGCCGCCACTGGTCGAGCCCCGGAGCGCTCCTCGCCCTCACCGCGATCTCTATTTCCTGAGCATCCCTCCACAACCGCCAACCGCCAGCAGCCGTACCAGCCGTACCAGCAGCCATCGCTCTTGCAGGAGGAAGAACGGGCGGCGGCGGCGGCGGCGGCGGCAGTGGCAGTGGCAGTGGCGGAGGAGCCCACGAACTGGATTGACTTGAGACCCATGGGTCGGCAGCGACCGGCGGCAGTAGCAGCCGGCAACGATGCTACTGCTCTTAGTGTTGGTACTCCTGCTACCGGTGTCTCATCCTCACCTGCTGGAGGCGCAGCGGGGCCGCAGCCGCCGTACCACTACTGCCACCATCACAGTGCTACATCCGCCGCTGTCTATCTGGCGGCAGCGGAATCGTCACCGCAGAACCTATTGCCGTACCCGTCCTCGTCATCGATGTCGCCGGAAATGCAACGGCAACCGTTATCACCGCTGCAGCCGCAAAGCCGGCAACAGCAACAGCTACAACCCCCGCCGCCGCAACAGC
This sequence comes from Volvox reticuliferus, assembly GCA_019650235.1. NCBI lineage: Eukaryota > Viridiplantae > Chlorophyta > Chlorophyceae > Chlamydomonadales > Volvocaceae > Volvox > Volvox reticuliferus. Next base: position 1,037,956 of record BNCP01000030.1, read on the forward strand.
CGCAACAGCTGCTACCGCAACAGCTACAGCTGAAGCAAGGGTTTGGCAATCTGAGCGGTGCCGCCACTCCCCCGTCACCGCCGCCACTCCCCGGTTCGATCCCCGGGCGGCCGCCGCTGCCATCTCCGTCCCACAGCTATCCATCATTGGTCCAAAGATCGCCCCCCGCCGCCACCACTGGAGGACTACAGACTAGCCCCACCGCCGCCGGCGGCGGTGGTGGTGGCGGCGCTGCTACTGCCGCCACCGCTGCAGCCGCTAGCTGCAATAGTGGTGGCACTGCTGGCAGCTGCAGCCAACAAGTGATTGTCAACGATAGCCCAATTTCGCTGGATGGTGGAATCAGCGCTGCGCCCACTGCTGTTACCGCCTGGACGTCCTCCTGTGCGTACGTCCGAGGTCCTGGTTCTGGCCCTGCTGGCCGGGCTTCAGCAAGCAGTGGCGGTAGCAGCCATGGCAACACTAGCCGCACAGCAGCTAGTGGTGGCGCTGCGGCTGCTAGTGGCGGCGGCGGGTCGGCGGCGCTGCAGGACTTCACTTTCGACGTGACGGCACATCGCGTATTCCCAAGTTACGACACACCCGACTTCCCGGCGGCGCTGGACGAAGAGGCTGGGAGCCCCTTCGCAGCGGCCTCCTTGCCGTTAAGTACGCCCCGGCCACCACCGGCCGCCGCAGCCGCAGCCGCAGCCATGGCTACTGCTGCTGGGGCCGCCGCAGCAGTCCCTGGTGGTGGCTTTGACAGTTGCGTTTCCGCACATGATTGTCAAAAAAGACAAGACCAGAAAACCCCGACTCCAACGGCGCAGGATTCCGGAAGAAGTGCTGGAGGTGGAGGTGGAGGTGGAGGTGGCGGAGCGTCAGGCGGGTGCTACCGCCCTCCTGTGATAACTGGCAGGAAGCGGACGCTCCCGGCACTTTGCGGTGGCAGCAGCGCCAAGCGACAGCAGGCGACGGTGGCAACAGGGGCCGTACCGCCCAACGCCCGCCACCTAGAGATGGTCGTCACCCGGGACGCAGTTCTCAGTCTAGTTCGAGAACACGGGCCGCTGACGGCAGTAGTGCTGGCGGACCGGCTGTTCTACGGTGCCGGTAATAGCAGCGGCAGTGCTGGGGGAACAGGAGGATTAGCCGGCGATGGCAGCGGCTGCCGCGACAGCAATGACGACGCCGCTACCGCCGCCGCTAGAGCTAAGCTGCAGGGGTTGATGCAGGAGTTGGTGGAGGAGTTTGAGGTTGTCCGTCAAGGCGCAGGCAGTATGCAGTCCGTCATTTCTATGGATGACAACAGCACTACCTTCCAGGTCCTTTGAGAACCTATGGATTGCCGATGATGATGATGATGATGATGATGATGATGATTTCTGACTGCTCTGGGATGGTGATGTATTATTCTATATTCTAACACATACATACGCGTTCCGGCAATGCATGTCCATAGATAGACCCATGGGTCGCCTCGCGCATGACGACGATCCATAGGTGGATGGGGAATTCGAAATGATCGGTGCTGGGTGAACCACTCAGGAGACTCCGCTTGGGTGACGGGAGCAAAGCAGGAGAAGAACGTCTCCAAGCAGTAAGTGTAAGCAGTTCTTGGACACCGCCGGTGCCATCCACCCAAAGTTTAGAGTATATTTGTATCTATGTGTATGTATAATAATAAATAAATGAATTAAAATGGTAAAATGAAAAGTGATGTTTCAGCCGTGGTTTTATCTTCCATCCTATCACATCTCATTTTATGAGATGTATGTATCGTTTTTATATCATTGTTGCCGTGCATACATACACACATTCCACCGAAGAGGTTTCAGGCGAGTGAGATGGCAGAGCTGTGATGAGTTTGTTATGTTCACACCAGGTGCAAATAGCGCGTGATGCCGAGGCTTTGAAAGAGCAAGGGCTCTGCCCATCACAGACCAGCAGCGCATGGTTAGCTGCACTCATGGCTGCACGCAGAGGAGTTCAAAGCTTTGTGGGATGGGGCTGCACAGCTAAGAGGCAATAGAGGACCTTGGTGATGTACATGAAGAGAGTTATACGTTTGCTGATATATATGACAGAAGGTCTGAGATAGATTCATATGCTGCTTAAAACAGTATATGCTTTTAAGGCATGAAGAGGAGACCTTGTAATGAACCGACTCATCAGTTGACTCAAATTCACCTGGATCCAGCAACAGTCCACACCTGGATCCAGCAACAATTTAAGTATCATCTTTAGATAGATATTGGATACAGCTGCATAGGATATAGATGGTTCAACTATAGTTGTTTGACTATAGTCAAACCATTTATACTTGATGAATCGGGTATAGGATGAACCATCAATAGTTGATTCAACTATAGTTATACTATTATATTACAATAGAGTTAACTGCCCTGCTGTGTGCTGTAGTAATTGTACTTGTATGGCACACATTAACACAATATAAGGTGTAAGAATCCTGTCGACATCTTGAGGGGCCTTTTTTGGCACTCAACTGTTACAAGTAGTATCGAGACCAGATCGTCACCGATCATCACTCTAATGTCTTCAGTTAGATCCTGGCAAATAACATCTGATGTGGACGACCTATTAGGTGACACTGTGTTGTATTAGGACCCGATTAAGGGTGGGACTGGGTTTGGGTGATGTGACTTAGGAACACAAAATTCCCATGGCCAGGGTTGGTGATGGCAAGCACTTCTGACAAGGGCTACGTGTAGTATCCTGGACGGGTATCTCATGGCTAATATCCAGGTTGGCCAGTTGACTGGCATCCTTCGATCGAGCCTTTGCTTTAGGCGGATATGACAGAGATACAACACTACGTGCCTGAGGTGTGCCCTCCAGAAGGATGAGAGTGTAGTAGTAGTAGCATACACTAATACATATATAATAAGGTGCAAGATAGAAGCACCCTGTCAACATCACGAGAGGCCTTTTTGGTGCTCAAGTACATGTGCTCTCTGCTCAGCTCGCAACCTCCTAGCCGGGATCATCATGGCAACAGACGAGCAGCTTGATGTGTTCCTTCGAGCAAGGTTCAGCGCAACGAATACCCTATCAAATGATGAGGGTGTACGTGCACGTGCTGCAAAACTTACCCGCCATGCATGCACTGCCCAATATAAGGAACAAGTCAAGCTGCTCGTCTGTTGCCATGATGATCCCGGCTAGGAGGTTGCAGGCTGAGCAGCGCAGAGAGCACGCAGCAGGGAATTAGTAATAGTAATATATTAATGGGGGAATCAGCCCCCTAGCATCTGCTGTATGTCTTTTTATTATACATAACAGATTCTGCTGGCCTTTAATAATTAAAGCTATAAAGTATTGTAGTTCCTAAACACGCAAGCTTTTGCCCTGAGTGATTATGTGCCGCGGTTGTACGTGGCACAACAACTTGGATAGCCCCAAACGGTGGCTAGAAGCCCAGATCGCAACATCATAGTGATGAAAATGAGCCATAATTGACAGAACAGCCAGTTAATGCTTGGAGAGGCGGCCAAGCCTTCATTTGCATTGGAGTCCAAATTGAATTATATGTATGTGAACACATACATACACCCTTACGTACCAATATATATATTGGGTTGCCTTTGAGAAGAAAGGAACTAAATATTGAGCTCATGCCCTTCCTTCATACCCTTTCATCATGCATCCGGCTGGGTCACCTTTAATTAATTTTTTATTATCTTAAACGAAGTGAATAATGACAAACAAACAGCGGAATGAACACCTACCTACCTTGCTGGTTCTTGGTTCACACACACAATATATACATTGCAGTTACTCGTAGGTGGTCCCGGACATGTCATAATTTGACAGCCCTGCATCCGGCCTACTGACTGGGGTTGGCTGGTTGCGAGCGGGCGAGGGGCGGGGTGACCGGGGCCGTCGGAACACCCAGCAACCAACCGTCGCAGCCAGCTGCCCCCCATCGGCCCCCGTCGCCCCTACTCGCGATCAACCCGTCACAACCAGCAGCGAAACCCCGTCGCAACCAGACGACACCCCCATCGCCCCCACTCACCCCCGTCACTCCCAGTCGCCCCCAGTCGGCCCCCGTTGCTATATTATATTATATATAATGTAAGTAAGCATGCACGACACATCACCCAAGCACCAGATGGAACCGAGCTGCATCTATCTCCTCCACCGTGCATTATCCGGATGGCCCTCCACACTAAGGTGATCCCATTTTTTGGTTGGCTTTTGGCAGAAGAGCCAGTATCTATCTTTTATTACAACGTTCAATTAGGTGCCAATTAAGCTAAGTCAACTAAACGTCGTGCGTATCAGGCATGAAACCTTTATAAGCGTTGGCCGTCCAGTATGTAGTTATTAAGTGACATATATACAACAAGGCGTTTCATCAGGCAACTCATCAAATGCTCGATTCCGATCGATTATTATATATTGGAGGGTTTTCGGAAGTTTGAAAGGAACGCGACGCTAGCTCGGAAGGAAGGACTTACATAATTATTGTGACAGGTCGTGATGACTAAAATGCTTGCCGGAGAGAGACGGAGAGCAGTCTTGCGGGCGCGCGGCGGCCGGCGGATGATTGCGTGGGCCGCGTGGACAGGTAGGTCACTCGGACTCGTTCGTGCGTTCATTCGTGCGTTCTGCGATCGAAATAAATTGATTAGCAACAAATGAGATGCGTGTAGGCAGGTGTATGTATGTGGATGGGGGGCGAGCAGGGCGTTTACTTGGTGTAGTGGTGGTGGCTTTATTGTTTATTTACTTATTTGGCGGCGGTGCTCGGCGATGTGCGTGATGCCGTGGCGGCAGCACGCAGGCGGCATCGTGAGACAAAACAATACTTACTTGGGCGATGAGAGGCCTTCTCTTTAAAGATAACCTTCTAGGGTTGGGGGCAATGCTATTTGTCCGAGTCCCAAGTGTACGGTGCATTGGTGATCGATGAGTTTCGGGGCGCCTAGTTTGCATGACGGCGAAGTCAAGCCACCGAGGTGTTTTCATTCGCGTTTCGATCGTCTGTGGACATTTCCGCAGGCTTCTTGTCTGGATTATAATTCTTTAATAGTTTCCTTTATTATTGCGGGGTTAGTGATGCAATCAAGGGCAGCGGCAAGACGCACGGCGAAAAATCAATAAGCCGCCATCGGAGGCAAGAGAGCACTCTGGAAAAATGGGGGTCCCGGCTTCCATAAAATTTATCGTCCTTTTCCATAACATGGCCTCCATATTATTTTGGTATGGAATCCATAAGCCTGCCACCAGGTTATGGAAGGTATTTTATGGAAGGCATCTTATGGAATGGAAACGGCATTTTATGGAAAGTTACAATGGCTGGCATGGAGGGTACAAACGGAAGCGACCATTTCGCATTATTCCAAATACGGCGATTATTCAGCTTCATGGCCTGTCTTTCTCTCGAGAGAGGATCGGGATGTTGTTATGTTTGTTATTACCATACAGCTTTCCCGTTCGTTATGTATATGTGTTACCGAGCGAGTGATCATGCAATTGTTACACAGTGATCAGTCCCTCCCTGCCTCCCTCCCCCTTTCCACCGCAGCTGATTTCTCCCAGATCATGGGGCCGGCAATGCCGCGGCGGTGAGCGCAGCGGCAGCATCGTTGGGCATTGGCATGTTTAGGAGGCAGCAGCACTGTGCCATCAGCTTGACGCGGCTCGCTCAGTAACAGCACCGCTGGGAGGTCGCAGTAGTGACACGTGATGGAGGAATAGTGGAAAGTAGTTGAATATACGACTCCGATGTAGCTGGGTCATTTTCGGCTTCCACTGCTGCCATGCTGTCGTGCTTGCCCAGTTAGTACGACAGTACAGTATGGTGTTTCCAGCCCCATTGGCCTCATCCCTACACCCTGAGATATAGATAGATAGATAGGTAGATAGGTAGATAGATAGGAGGTAGGTAGGTAGGTAGGTAGGTAGGTAGATAGGTAGGTAGATAGATAGGTAGGTAGATAGGTAGGTAGATAGATAGGTAGGTAGATAGGTAGGTAGATAGGTAGATAGATAGGTAGATAGAGAGAGAGAGAGAGAGAGAGAGAGAGAGAGAGACAGAGAGAGAGAGAGAGAGAGAGAGAGAGAGAGAGAGAGAGAGAGAGAGAGAGAGACAGACGCACCGCCTTTTGTTGCTGTTCATCGCTGTCCATACCTACCTAGAAAAGTTGTATCTATCTAAACTCATTTATCTATCTAGATATATATGTCAGAATGTAATATAAATAGCCGATATATACGAGTTATTTTAGATATATACATATATTACGTATATGTTGCTGTAAACAGCAAAATGATATATCCGCAAAGCCATGCATCATCCGAGAGAGGAACATGCATACATTATTGATAGGCAAAGAATTACAAGTAATTAAGCAACGCATCATTGTCACTGCTGTATATATGTATATGATCAATTTATATTCGTTTTTGCAATTGTGCGATTCTGAAACATCCTTCATAGGTTAGGCAACAAACGAAACGTTAGCAATTAGCCATTAGATAGCTACAACCAACTTGTCTCTCGTTCACTCCAAAGATTAAAGCTGCCAAACCTCCAGCTTCGAAGCCCACCTCGCCGTATTTGCAAAAACAACGTACGACAACAGCAGGCAAAAATGATAGCAGGCGCTACCAACTAATAACCTGACTCCACAGCTCAAACTTCAAACGCTTTCGATGCACAGGAAACATATGTAGCCTTGGCTCGCCGGTGGGCATATGTACGTGCAGTCCGGAAACAAGGTTGCTACAAACCCGCCGGTGTCAACTATTGTGTCAATAATGCCACAACCAATTAAATATCAACTAACCAACCAACCAATCAATCAATTCATTCAGCAATCACCTAACCGTGATAATTCGATTGATCGAAATCCTGTAGACTTAAGATCCCTGAGGCAGTCACGATTAATATTTGGGGATGAAAAAATAGTCACAACACACAGCAGCGCGCAGTTGCTTGTTAATATTTGAACTCAATTCGTAGGCAGGCCCGCCCCTCTCCATCCATCCATCCATCCATCCATCTAAGAAGCTATTGATGATCGAACTATCCATGGATGGATGCATCAGTTCATCATTTCAAGATTAATGTTGATCGATGCTGTGCGTGAGCTATGGCTCGTAAAATCGCGATGCAGAATACGTCGGGCAGCAAGTCCTCTTATCGTTGAACAGGTTCACGGAGCTGCGGCAGCGGAGAAAAGGTTTTTGTATCGATTTGATGCCGTCGGGGTGGCGGCAGGGGCGGGGCCAGGTGAGAATTGAGTTGGCATGCATGGGGTGGGACACGACAGCAGAGTGTGAGGGCCACATATAAATACATACACTACGTACGGACGTACGGGCAACATCGTCTTGTGAGATGTGGCGGTCATCGGCGTTATATCGATCTATCTATTATCTACATTCGTTACTCCACTAAGCTGAACGTTCGTATATAATAAACATTACCGAAGGAAAGAATTAACAACACATCAATTACTACATGCTTTTTTATTATAAGAATTATATATGAGATTTATATAATGGTATTTGATCTGGAGCGGCAGCCAACACTACCCACCAAATTTCGGCGCTGTAGGCGCTGTTGCCGATGCAAAACCTCTTCAGCGGGACGTTCAGCTCGAGACAGAAGGAGCTGCCGATAGCGGCGTTCTTGTCCCAACCCAACGGCGTGACTGCGAATCAAAGCAGATATATAAGAAGGTTCCGTTCGAGGGGCTCACACAGACACTGCTAGTTGAACCATTTCACTTAGTTGGACCTACTTAGGGTTTAGTAAGGTCAAGAAATGGGCCTACCCCCGCCCCCCACAGCCCACGGACGATCTACGTAAGACCCTTTCAGGCTTCAGCCTTCCTTCCCCTAGATATCGTCCTATCGTCCATTTTCACATGCGCAATCAAGGACTGTGTGTGGGGAGGGAGGGGGGAGCACCGACAGCTATCTAGCCGAGTAGTAAGAGGAGTGAGGAGTTAGGAGTTATGCTCAGTAGGTGGTAAGATAACTTCATCTGCCGCACCTTTCAGAGTGTTGGTGGCGTTCGCACCCCAAGATGGTGCCCGCCATTGCGGGATGCCGCCGCGGGGGCTGATCCGGATGCCGGAGATGTTGCGGCGGAGGTTCTCGTCCGCGTACACCTCAGCCTTGTTTAAGATGAGCGAGTCGCCGCAGGTTTTCTTTTCCATTATAGGTGTGTGTGTGTGTATGTAGCAAGGGGAAATGGCGGGTTTTAGTGGGGAGTTGTGTGTATCATGGACATGACCAAGTGTGAATATATATGTGGATGGGTATTTGTCAGGTAAGGGGGATTGAGGGGAAGGGCACAAAACACACACGCATGCATCAGCCGGCGGTGTCATATATATATATATATATATATATATATATATATATAATTCGTCCGGATATCTGTATACATACGTACATGCCCGCCTGCCTGACTTAATGCCTGATTTCTTCGTCCGTACCTGGAGTTGGAAGTACTGAGCGGGAACCTCTGCTACCGTGAAGCAGTACAATGTCCTTCCCGGCACGCGGCCAGGCTCCGTACGGATGGTGGGCAACAGGTAGTACGGCGTGATCCCAGCACGCTGATCACAACTGCATGGCATGCGTGCCCATACACACACATTCATTATCTTACGTAACCAACATCACAGGGGCCAAAGGCGGACAAAGAAACAGAGTGGGACTTGCATGAAATGCAGGTTAAAATAATTTGGAAAATGAAATACGGACAGCAGCTCGCACTGCTGTGGGGAAAAAAATGAGGTCCACCCGCCCGACGCGCATTCTGATTATCCGAAATCGATGATTGCCGAAGCTGCAAAATATTTGTATGTATGTCCTGTATGTAGGAAGAGCGTTTTTTGCCCATGCGGCGGTGTATATAGTTTGAAATAATATATGTTAAAATCGATGATAATTCAAATTAAATGCAGTGCAACGATAAAAATTAAAATTAAATAATCTGACATACCGGCACATTGGGAAGGCCATCTGCGGATTGCAATCCGACTTGAAAGTGAAGTTGCTGGACAAGCTTCCGTTGTAAAAGAACTCCACGGTAATTGCCGTACCGTTCGACAGCGGGCAGAACTCGTCCATCAAACTTCCGACAACCGATTTGATCGGCACTAACATTGCCGTGTTCACCGATTCTGTCACATTACGCGTATCTTGGTCATAATTATTAATAAAAGAGCCGCACACAGAGAATGCTGTGGGGAGACATAGGTTTCGGTCAGCTGTAAAATTCAAGATCAATTGGAGGCGAGCGTCGGCTAATCTGATAATATTGTTAAATTCAGCTGCTAAGAATTGCTGATGGCGGGTGCATTCGGCGCTGCTGATGGTGAGCGGCGGGACGGGCAAGGCCTGACTGAGGGAGATTTTGATGCACTCATCAAATACTGGCGGAGAAATGCGTGGTGGTGGCTGAGCTTGCGGCCGGGGTGGAGAGGGCGCCGGCAATACCAGCGGTGGTGGGGTTGGCCGAGGCGCAGATGGTAGCTGCGGCGACAGTGGAGACGATGGGTGGGCTGGGCTGGGCTGCGGCGGGGCTGGAGAGGGCGGCAGTGGCATCATGGGGGGTGGCACACCAGGTGGTCGCGGCACAGATGGTAGCTGCGGCGACAGTGGAGAGGATGGGTGGGCTGGGCTGGGCTGCGGCGGGGCTGGAGAGGGCGGCAGTGGCATCATGGGGGGTGGCACACCAGGTGGTCGCGGCACAGATGGTAGCTGCGGCGACAGTGGAGAGGATGGGTGGGCCGGGCTGGGCTGCGGCGGGGCTGGAGAGGGCGGCAGTGGCATCATGGGGGGTGGCACACCAGGTTGACGCGGCACAGATGGTAGCTGCGGCGACAGTGGAGAGGATGGGTGGGCCGGGCTGGGCTGCGGCGAGTCTGGAGAGGGTGGCAGTGGCATCATGGGGGGCGGCACACCAGGTTGACGCGGCACAGATGGTAGCTGCGGCGACAGAGGAGAGGATGGGTGGGCTGGGCTGGGCTGCGGCGAGGCTGGAGAGGGTGGCAGTGGCATCATGGGGGGTGGCACACCAGGTGGACGCGGCACAGATGGTAGCTGCGGCGACAGAGGGGAGGATGGGTGGGCCGGGCTGGGCTGCGGCGAGGCTGGAGAGGGTGGCAGTGGCATCATGGGGGGTGGCACACCAGGTTGACGCGGCAAAGATGGTAGCTGCGGCGACAGTGGGGCGGATGGGAGGGCTGGGCCGGGCTGCGGCGGGGCTGGAGAGGGTGGCAGTGGCATCATGGGGGGTGGCATACCAGGTGGACGTGGCACAGATGGTAGCTGCGGCGACAGAGGAAAGGATGGGAGGGCTGGGCCGGGCTGCGGCGAGGCTGGAGAGGGTGGCAGTGGCATCATGGGGGTTGGCATACCAGGTGGACGCGGCACAGATGGTAGCTCGGGCGACAGTGGAGAGGATGGGTGGGCTGGGCTGGGCTGCGGCGAGGCTGGAGAGGGTGGCAGTGGCATCATGGGGGGTGGCACACCAGGTTGACGCGGCAAAGATGGTAGCTGCGGCGACAAAGGAAGGGATGGGTGGGCCGGGCTGGGCTGCGGCGAGGCTGGAGAGGGTGGCAGTGGCATCATGGGGGGCGGCACACCAGGTTGACGCGGCACAGATGGTAGCTGCGGCGACAGAGGAGAGGATGGGTGGGCTGGGCTGGGCTGCGGCGAGGCTGGAGAGGGTGGCAGTGGCATCATGGGGGGCGGCACACCAGGTTGACGCGGCACAGATGGTAGCTGCGGCGACAGAGGAGAGGATGGGTGTGCTGGGCTGGGCTGCGGCGAGGCTGGAGAGGGTGGCAGTGGCATCATGGGGGGTGGCACACCAGGTGGACGCGGCACAGATGGTAGCTGCGGCGACAGAGGGGAGGATGGGTGGGCCGGGCTGGGCTGCGGCGAGGCTGGAGAGGGTGGCAGTGGCATCATGGGGGGTGGCACACCAGGTTGACGCGGCAAAGATGGTAGCTGCGGCGACAGTGGGGCGGATGGGAGGGCTGGGCCGGGCTGCGGCGGGGCTGGAGAGGGTGGCAGTGGCATCATGGGGGGTGGCACACCAGGTTGACGCGGCAAAGATGGTAGCTGCGGCGACAAAGGAAGGGATGGGTGGGCCGGGCTGGGCTGCGGCGAGGCTGGAGAGGGTGGCAGTGGCATCATGGGGGGCGGCACACCAGGTTGACGCGGCACAGATGGTAGCTGCGGCGACAGAGGAGAGGATGGGTGGGCTGGGCTGGGCTGCGGCGAGGCTGGAGAGGGTGGCAGTGGCATCATGGGGGTTGGCATACCAGGTGGACGCGGCACAGATGGTAGCTGCGGCGACAGTGGAGAGGATGGGTGTGCTGGGCTGGGCTGCGGCGAGGCTGGAGAGGGTGGCAGTGGCATCATGGGGGGTGGCACACCAGGTTGACGCGGCAAAGATGGTAGCTGCGGCGACAAAGGAAAGGATGGGTGGGCCGGGCTGGGCTGCGGCGAGGCTGGAGAGGGTGGCAGTGGCATCATGGGGGGCGGCACACGGGGTCTAACCGGCGGCTGCGGGTTTGGAGAGGGGGGTGGCGGCGGGGGTGGTGGCGGAGGTGGTGGTGGAGGCGGTGGGGGGGGGGAAGGTGGTGGAGGTGGAGGCAATGGCGGAGGTGGCGGTGGCGGGGGCGGAGGTGGAGATGGCGGTGGTGGCGGTGGTGGTGGCGGCGGCGGCGGTGGCGGCAATGGCGGAGGTGGCGGTGGCGGCGGTGGAGGTGGTGGTGGGGATGGGGATGGTGGTGGAGGCGGAGGCGGGGGCGGAGGTGGAGATGGCGGTGGTGGCGGTGGTGGTGGCGGCGGCGGCGGTGGCGGCAATGGCGGAGGTGGCGGTGGCGGCGGTGGAGGTGGTGGTGGGGATGGGGATGGTGGTGGAGGCGGAGGCGGGGGCGGAGGTGGAGATGCGGTGGTGGCGGTGGTGGTGGCGGCGGCGGCGGTGGCGGCATGGCGGAGGTGGCGGTGGCGGCGGTGGAGGTGGTGGTGGGGATGGGGATGGTGGTGGAGGCGGAGGCGGGGGCGGAGGTGGAGATGGCGGTGGTGGCGGTGGTGGTGGCGGCGGCGGCGGTGGCGGCATGGCAGAGGTGGCGGTGGCGGCGGTGGAGGTGTGGTGGGGATGGGGATGGTGGTGGAAGGCGGAGGCGGGGGCGGAGGTGGAGATGGCGGTGGTGGCGGTGGTGGTGGCGGCGGCGGCGGTGGCGGCAATGGCGGGAGGTGGGCGGTGGCGGCGGTGGAGGTGTGGTGGGGATGGGGATGGTGGTGGAGGCGGAGGAGGGGGGCGGAGGTGGAGATGGAGGTGGTGGGGGCGGGGTGGTGTGGGGGGGCGGTGGCGGCAATGGCGGAGAGTGGTGGGGTGGCGGCGGTGGAGGTGGTGGTGGGGATGGGGATGGTGGGGGAGGAGGAGGGGGGGAGAGGTGGAGATGGGGTGGTGCGGTGGTGGTGGCGAGGCGGGGCGGTGGAGGAAATGGCGGAGGTGGCGGTGGAGGAGGTGGATGGTGGTGGGGATGGGGATGGTGGTGGAGGCGGAGGGGGGGCGGAGGTGGAGATGGCGGTGGTGGCGGTGGTGGTGGGGGCGGCGGTGGCGGAAATGGCGGAGGCTGGTGGAGGCGGGGTGGGTGGAGGTGGTGGTGGGGATGGGGATGGTGGTGGAGGGAGGCGGGGGGCGGAGGCGGGGGCGGAGGTGGAGATGGGCGGTGGTGGCGGTGGTGGTGGCGGCGGCGGCGGTGGCGGCAATGGCGGAGGTGGCGGTGGCGGAGGTGGAGGTGGTGGTGGGGATGGGGATGGTGGTGGAGGCGGAGGCGGGGGCGGAGGTGGAGATGGCGGTGGTGGCGGTGGTGGTGGCGGCGGCGGCGGTGGCGGCAATGGCGGAGGTGGCGGTGGCGGCGGTGGAGGTGGTGGTGGGGATGGGATGGTGGTGGAGGCGGAGGCGGGGGCGGAGGTGGAGATGGCGGGTGGTGGCGGTGGTGGTGGCGGCGGCGGCGGGTGGCGGCAATGGCGGAGGTGGCGGTGGCGGCGGTGGAGGTGGTGGTGGGGATGGGGATGGTGGTGGAGGCGGAGGCGGGGCGGAGGTGGAGATGGCGGTGGTGGCGGTGGTGGTGGCGGCGGCGGCGGTGGCGGCAATGGCGGAGGTGGCGGTGGCGGCGGTGGAGGTGTGGTGGGGATGGGGATGGTGGTGGAGGCGGAGGCGGGGGCGGAGGTGGAGATGGCGGTGGTGGCGGTGGTGGTGGCGGCGGCGGCGGTGGCGGCAATGGCGGAGGTGGCGGTGGCGGCGGTGGAGGTGGTGGTGGGGATGGGGATGGTGGTGGAGGCGGAGGCGGGGGCGGAGGTGGAGATGGCGGTTGGTGGCGGTGGTGGTGGCGGCGGCGGCGGTGGCGGCAATGGCGGAGGTGGCGGTGGCGGCGGTGGAGGTGGTGGTGGGGGATGGGGATGGTGTGGAGGCGGAGGCGGGGGCGGAGGTGGAGATGGCGGTGGTGGCGGTGGTGGTGGCGGCGGCGGCGGTGGCGGCAATGGCGAAGGTGGCGGTGGCGGCGGTGGAGGTGGTGGTGGGGATGGGGATGTGGTGGAGGCGGAGGCGGGGGGCGAGGTGGAGATGGCGGTGGTGGCGGTGGTGGTGGCGGCGGCGGCGGTGGCGGCAATGGCGGAGGTGGCGGTGGCGGCGGTGAGAGGTGGTGGTGGGGATGGGGATGGTGGGGAGGCGGAGGCGGGGGGCGGAGGTGGAGATGGCGTGTGGTGGCGGTGGTGGTGGCGGCGGCGGCGGTGGCGGCAATGGCGGAGGGTGGCGGTGGCGGCGGTGGAGGTGGTGGTGGGGATGGGGATGGTGGTGGAGGCGGAGCGCGGGGGCGGAGGTGGAGATGGCGGGGTGGCGGTGGTGGTGGCGGCGGCGGCGGTGGCGGCAATGGCGGAGGTGGCGGTGGCGGCGGTGGAGGTGGTGGTGGGGATGGGGATGGTGGTGGAGGCGGAGGCGGGGGCGGAGGTGGAGATGGCGGTGGTGGCGGTGGTGGTGGCGGCGGCGGCGGTGGCGGCAACGGCGGAGGTGGCGGTGGCGGGCGGTGGAGGTGGGTGGTGGGGATGGGGAGGTGGTGGAGGCGGAGGCGGGGGCGGAGGTGGAGATGGCGGTGGTGGCGGTGGTGGTGGCGGCGGCGGCGGTGGCGGCAATGGCGGAGGTGGCGGGGGCGGCGGTGGAGGTGGTGGTGGGATGGGGATGGTGGTGAGGCGGAGGCGGGGGCGGAGGTGGAGATGGCGGTGGTGGCGGTGGTGGTGGCGGCGGCGGCGGTGGCGGCAACGGCGGAGGTGCGGTGGCGGCAGTGGAGGTGGTGGTGGGGATGGGGATGGTGGTGGAGGCGGAGGCGGGGGCGGAGGTGGAGATGGCGGTGGTGGCGGTGGTGGTGGCGGCGGCGGCGGTGGCGGCAATGTCGGAGGTGGCGGTGGCGGCGGTGGAGGTGGTGGTGGGATGGGGATGGTGGTGGAGGCGGAGGCGGGGCGGAGGTGGAGATGGCGGTGGTGGCGTGGTGGTGGCGGCGGCGGCGGGTGGCGGCAATGGCGGAGGTGGCGGTGGCGGCGGTGGAGGTGGTGGTGGGGATGGGGATGGTGGTGGAGGCGGAGGCGGGGGCGGAGGTGGAGATGGCGGTGGTGGCGGTGGTGGTGGCGGCGGCGGCGGTGGCGGCAACGGCGGAGGTGGCGGTGGCGGCGGTGGAGGTGGTGGTGGGGATGGGGATGGTGGTGGAGGCGGAGGCGGGGGCGGAGGTGGAGATGGCGGTGGTGGCGGTGGTGGTGGCGGGCGGCGGCGGTGGCGGCAATGGCGGAGGTGGCGGGGGCGGCGGTGGAGGTGGTGGTGGGGATGGGGATGGTGGTGGAGGCGGAGGCGGGGGCGGAGGTGGAGATGGCGGTGGTGGCGGTGGTGGTGGCGGCGGCGGCGGTGGCGGCAACGGCGGAGGTGGCGGTGGCGGCAGTGGAGGTGGTGGTGGGGATGGGGATGGTGGTGGAGGCGGAGGCGGGGGCGGAGGTGGAGATGGCGGTGGTGGCGGTGGTGGTGGCGGCGGCGGCGGTGGCGGGCAATGGCGGAGGTGGCGGTGGCGGCGGTGGAGGTGGTGGTGGGGATGGGGATGGTGGTGGAGGCGAGGCGGGGGCGGAGGTGGAGATGGCGGTGGTGGTGGCGGCGGCGGCGGTGGCAGCAACGGCGGAGGTGGCGGGGTGGCGGCGGTGGAGGTGGTGGTGGGGATGGGGATGGTGGTGGAGGCGGAGGCGGGGGCGGAGGTGGAGATGGCGGTGGTGGCGGTGGTGGTGGCGGCGGCGGCGGTGGCGGCAATGGCGGAGGTGGCGGTGGCGGCGGTGGAGGTGGTGGTGGGGATGGGGATGGTGGTGGAGGCGGAGGCGGGGGGCGGAGGTGGAGATGGCGGTGGGTGGCGGTGGTGGTGGCGGCGGCGGCGGTGGCGGCAATGGCGGAGGTGGCGGTGGCGGCGGTGGAGGTGGTGGTGGGGATGGGGATGGTGGTGGAGGCGGAGGCGGGGGCGGAGGTGGAGATGGCGGTGGTGGCGGTGGTGGTGGCGGCGGCGGCGGTGGCGGCAATGGCGGAGGTGGCGGTGGCGGCGGTGGAGGTGGTGGTGGGGATGGGGATGGTGGTGGAGGCGGAGGCGGGGGCGGAGGTGGAGATGGCGGTGGTGGCGGTGGTGGTGGCGGCGGCGGCGGTGGGCGGCAATGGCGGAGGTGGCGGTGGCGGCGGTGGAGGTGGTGGTGGGGATGGGATGGTGGTGGAGGCGGAGGCGGGGGCGGAGGTGGAGATGGCGGTGGTGGCGGTGGTGGTGGCGGCGGCGGCGGTGGCGGCAATGGCGGAGGTGGCGGTGGCGGCGGTGGAGGTGGTGGTGGGGATGGGGATGGTGGTGGAGGCGGAGGCGGGGGCGGAGGTGGAGATGGCGGTGGTGGCGGTGGTGGTGGCGGCGGCGGCGGTGGCGGCAATGGCGGAGGTGGCGGTGGCGGCGGTGGAGGTGGGGGTGGGGATGGGGATGGTGGTGGAGGCGGAGGCGGGGGGCGGAGGTGGAGATGGCGGTGGTGGCGGTGGTGGTGGCGGCGGCGGCGGTGGCGGCAATGGCGGAGGTGGCGGTGGCGGCGGTGGAGGTGGGTGGTGGGGATGGGGATGGTGGTGGAGGCGGAGGCGGGGGCGGAGGTGGAGATGGCGGTGGTGGCGGTGGTGGTGGCGGCGGCGGCGGTGGCGGCAATGGCGGAGGTGGCGGTGGCGGCCGGTGGAGGTGGTGGTGGGGATGGGATGGTGGTGGAGGCGGAGGCGGGGGCGGAGGTGGAGATGGCGGTGGTGGCGGTGGTGGTGGCGCGGCGGCGGTGGCGGCAATGGCGGGAGGTGGCGGTGGCGGCGGTGGAGTGGTGGTGGGGATGGGGATGTGGTGGAGGCGGAGGCGGGGGCGGAGGTGGAGATGGCGGTGGTGGCGGTGGTGGTGGCGGCGGCGGCGGTGGCGGCAATGGCGGAGGTGGCGGTGGCGGCGGTGGAGGTGGTGGTGGGGATGGGGATGGTGGTGGAGGCGGAGGCGGGGGCGGAGGTGGAGATGGCGGTGGTGGCGGTGGTGGTGGCGGCGGCGGCGGTGGCGGCAATGGCGGAGGTGGCGGTGGCGGCGGTGGAGGTGGTGGTGGGGATGGGATGGTGGTGGAGGGGGAGGTGGAGGCGGGGGCGGAGGTGGAGATGGCGGTGGTGGCGGTGGTGGTGGCGGCGGCGGCGGTGGCGGCAATGGCGGCGGTGGCGGTGGTGGCGGCGGTGGTGGCGGCGGTGGTGGGAGTGGAGGACGTGGCGGAGGTGGTGGCGGTGGTGGTGGCGGAGGCGGCGGTGGTGGGAATGGTGGCGGTGGCGGAGGTGGTGGCGGCGGCGGCGGTGGTGGTGGGAATGGTGAAGGTGGTGGCGGCGGAGGTGGTGGCGGAGGCGGTGACTTGATCGGTGGAGGCGGCGGAGGAGGCGGTGGTGGAGGAGGAATTTGTGGTGGCGGTGGTGGCGGTGGAGGCGGTGGAGGCGGCGGCAGAGGTGGGCTTGGAGACGGTGGCGGAGGTGAAGGGGGCGGTCGGGATATTGGTTGTGGTGGAGGCGGTGGCGTGGGTACGCTAACGATAGAGGTTGGACAGCAAGCCCCGGTGCTGTTGACCCTTGTTTATGAAAGCCGCTTGACACGCTCCTGGGGAGCTCCGCTATAGGGGGGCATGCACAACTCCTCCAACGTGGCACACCCCGCAATCTTGGGACCCGCTATAAGATTGAGGCAAACTTTGATATTGTTGCTTGAAAGTCCCAGGGTTAAGTCAGTAAGGCTGAGCACGTACTTGTACATCCCGTTGGCAAATACGTACTGGATGATGCTCGGCGCTGTGGCTGTGGGTTTTCCATCGATATAAGCTTTAATGGTCGCCGACTTCTCAGCGCATTTGCTGTTGACATCGAACTGTGAACGTACGGGCGGCGGGGAGGAAACTTAGGTAGTAGAACTTCAGTACAGAGCGAGGTGCAGATGGAGTGGCGAACGAATGCATGTTGAAAGAGTTGCTTTTTATTAAGTGGACATTCAGCGGAATAAGCGGCAACACATGACTAAGCGGAAAGTTAGCATAATCGCAATCACAATCGCTTGAAATTGGATAAATTACAAATGAATAAAAATAAAAGATAAATCTGCTGTATTTGCTCGGGCAAAGTCATCGAACTTCTGAAACTCCGCACCTCGATCTTCTTCAAGCCGACGCTGCAGCAAGTCCCCTTGCAGCCTGTGGTATTGACTTTAAGCGTAAAACAAAACTGCCCGTTGCCTCTAACGTCAATTTGCGGCAGGAAGCTGTATGGTGATGGATTCGCAGGTGTGTGTAGGCAAGAGCTGTACGGAAATTTTGGATTCAAGTCGGCCACATTTCCCGCAGCGTACACAACATTTAGCTGCGCCATCGTTGTCATGGGCATCCTGCAGTAAAAAAATTGGAAATCTTGGGGCTTTGATTCCATTCCACGGTTACGAATTACAAACGTTACTAAAAATGACGAGATCCAAGTTCCAAAAGCTAAATTTTGCTAGAGTTTCGTTCACCAGGGTTTACAATTAAACAGGTTTTAATTGTTCTTATTAAGATTTAACAGCCTTACCATGAGATCGCGACCAAGCTATAGATTAGGCATGCTGCCCAGGTGAGCGGTGACGATGATGAAGATGAAGATGAAGATGGAGGGGGAAAATGTTGCCTCCCCATGGGTCACGAGGTCAAAATATGTCACGTGGTCAATTGGAAACCTACTACTTGTCTTGTTGTAATCTCTTTGCTGCAGATGTGCATTTATTACCTGGCAGTAACTGTGGATCCAAAACTGGATCTTAACCTGTACGGCAAAATTGAATGACCATACGGTCACACACAGCCGTATGACAAACCGTACCCCTCCGTACCGCGCAGCTCATGTCCTTCCGTATAGGATTCGGCCACCATTATAAAATTTCTTATTTCTATATGTAGTCCTTATATTATTATATTTTACTTAACCTAACCTGACAAGTAAGTCCATCGCGGCCCCTATTGGCACTGGCACCGCGTTCCGATGATGAGCAAGAACGTCGCCGCGTGACGGTCTTGTTGTTGTTGGGCGGCCAGTTAAAATCGTGCATATTTGAATGGGAGTGATTTATAATATATCAGTAATTATTTTGGCTCAAGGCAGGCCGTGGCGCTGGCGGCTGGCGCTAGGCAGACGCGGCCACTCTTTTACGGGGAAGGGGCAGCGACCCTCGGCGGAGAGGCTGTGAGAGACCACGCTGCAGCATCAACCCAATCAATTCAAAACGTTTAGGATTATTATTCTTTATTATCATGATATCATTATTCTTATAACTGTAGGGGTTTAGCTACCATTGTTGTGACAAGGATGACGGTGATGACGATTCGCATCGTATCATCATCGCATCGCTTATTAAATTTAATAGATTCTCTCCTTCGGACTACTTGATGGCATTGGCATCATAAAAAGAGCGTGTGTGTGTGTGTGTGTTGCCAACAGCCAGGAATTGGAGTAGTTCTGAGGTCGTGATCGCCGCGGCGGCGGCCGCCCCGGCCCGGCCCGGCCCGGTCTGCGGCCGTCCGTGACAGATTTCCTTTCCGTCTTGTAGGGCCTTGCGCTCCGAAACGATGTGATGCGCGGCCGGATAAAGAAGTCAGGAATGGGTCTGCTACGGCAACGGCGTTGGAGTCACACAAAGTAACGTTTTGCCAGTTTAACTTTTATCAGAGCTTGCACATCAGAGTCTTCACACTTTTTTAATCACACATCGTCGTTAAGGGTCTGTCTATCTGTCTGTCTTTCTTATGTGCTTATGTCTGTCTGTTTGTCTGCCTGTCTGTCGGGCGCACTGAACGCGAGTGAGAGCGACAAGCTGCTCTTTTGATAACACGGTTACAAAGTTATGCAATCGGCCTTGGATGGTGTACTGCAATGTGTACTGCACACTGATTATAATGCACCCCACCACCACCACCACCGTAATCGTAACTTGCAACCGTGACCAGCTACGGATACACACACACACACACACACATCTACCAGTATTCCCCTGAAGGCTCTGAAAGCACCTACATGCCGAGGAAAAAAACACTTCACGAGGGACGCGCACCAATCCAAATAATTCTACTTCTCAATGATTAAACCAAAACCAATAAAGTTAGATAATCTTGTCGTGTACGGCCATCACTCATCGCAACACCACACAAGAAATAGCAGGCCGTACAGACCGTACTCACTACTTTTACTCATCGAACCCTCTTTTTCGTTTATTCGATTTTCTTTTCCCCATTTCGTTTTTTCCCATTTTCCATGACTAAGAGAACGTCTAATTTGTCGTACGGAAAGAAACCCTAAGTGAGCACCATCCGTATTTCCTGGCAGCATCTTTCTCTCGTTCGTGTCCCATCACTCCAACTCCACACGCAAATGTTGTCGGGGGGGGGCCGGGGAGAGAAAAAAACCTAAAACCCTAAACCCCCCTCCCTCCGATCATCCCAACTCCAACCCGACCCACCTCACCGGATCTCTCCCCCTCGCACGCTCTCCATCTCTCCTAACCCTAACCCCCTCCCCCTTCTCTCTCCCCTTCTCTCCCTTTTCACGAAGTGCACCTTTCAATGCACTCTTTAACCACCTCGGTTCTTCCAGTAAAAGAATAACTAACGGTAAACTAAACTGAAAACAAACTCTACAACTACTTCTTCACGTGCGCTGCTAGGGGCTCCCGTCACGCCGTCCAGCCAGCAGTTGACACGACGTGGCAAACAGGAGGTGACCGACACCCGAATGGTGACCGCACCAGGTAGAGGAGAATACCCCAGCAAAACTCCGCACTCTCTCCACAATATATAAACGTACATACGTACGACCATGTACGACAATACGGATGATCCTCCCATGATTTGTTAAGGCCTTCTTGTTTGTACGAACAGTAATGCACCGCTGTAATACCCTCGCTTTCGCTTCCCGCACCCCGCCCCATCCATCACACATACACAACACACGCAAAAAAACAAAAGGTGAGCACCTCTATTGTTTCCTTTTCTTCTAACATTGACGGTTGCAACAACGCAACAGAAAAAACGGAACGAAATGGAATGACATAGCGGCGACATAACGGCAGTAGTTGCCTTCTGATTCGTACAAAGTGCAGTGAAGGTAAATTACGCAGAATCTCATCACGCAGATCTGGTATACCATGTGCCGTACATTCCCACATTCAAAAAAATTAATATTATTTTTTACGTTCATGTCGACGACGCGACACGAACGCAACTGCGCCTGCACGCACAAAACACAAACTCTCTCAACGCCACCACCTTCCCCACCCCTTCCACCTTCCCCACACACCCCTCGCTGCTGTCCCGTCCCTCGGCTCTTCAACCTCTCGTCCGCCGCTTCCTCAACCGCTTCCTCAACCGCTTCGATTCTCCTCAGCTCAGGTATAGGCTGGGCACCATCACAGCATGAAGCGGGTAACTCTCCGCCGCAATACCTCCGCATGATATCCTGCTGGCGTCCAACTTACGCCCACAAAGCGATCACCGAGTACCCGCTTGCCCGCACTCATGCACTCCCGACCCCCCCTACCCCCCCCCCCACCTCCGCTCTCGACCACCCGCAGCATCAGCCCCTGATGTCCTTCTCAAACTTGTCAAGTCGCTGCACCCGCTTCAGACCGCGAAAGACCAACGCGCCGAAGACCGCCGAAAGGCCCAAGCACAGCGCCGCAGGACCCTCCAGGCGCATCCCGGTCGCAACCCCGGCGGGTCCGGCGTTGATGGCCAGCATGGCGCCCAAGTTGAGGAGGCCCATGCACGCAACCGTGTTTATCGTAGCCATCTGACAGAGAGGGAGGAACATGAACAGGTGTGTATGTGTATACGTATGCGTATGCGTATGCGTATGCGTATGTGTATGTGTATGTGTATGTGTATGTGTATGTGTGTGTGTTTTAAGCGGGGAGGGCGGGGGGGGGAAAGAAGATCAGATTGGAAGCAGACTGGGGCATTGAACGACAGTGCGTTGTGGAGGGGGGAGAGAGAAATGAATTCCTCTGTGCCCCTGACCCCTTCTGGAACCGTCCGGACCGCCGTTGACCCCCGGTTCAGGTGAGCCCCGGTTTTCGGTTCGTTCATTCCACCCCACCAACATCACCCGTGCGGTCCCAAGAAAACCCGATAATACCCAATAAAACACACACGCACACACGCACCTGCAGAACACCCGCTCTGCGGTCCGCTCTCTCCCCTTCCAGCACCCGCACCCTCAGCTTGAGGTCGCCCGCCTCCAGCTGAGCCAAGGTCGCCTCAATGCGGCGGACGCGAAGAGGCATGGCGGCGGCAGCGGCGCCGAGCTCGGTGGCTTGCTGCTGGACCTGGTGGCGGTGTCGCGAAGCGGACGATAAGCGTTCGTGGATGCTGGTGGTGGTGGGGGTGGTGGTGGGGGTGGGGTTTTGTGGTGGTGGTGGTGGGGTGATGTCAGCCGTTCACAAACTCTGACTCCAAACACACACAGACACACATACCGACAGAAAGAAAGAAAGACGCATAGACAGACAGGCATACCGACAGAAAGACATACAGACATACAGACATACAGACATACACACCCCGACCTGCTCGAGCAGCGCCGCCCCTCCCCGGGCCCCCATGGCGTCTTGCAGCTGCAGCAGCTCTGCAGCGTACGGCTGCGCCACCTCGTTGAATCGGTACGTGGGGTTCAGCGTCTTGCCGATGCCCTCCAAAGTGGAGAAGGCGCGGAGGACGAATGTGAAGGTGGCGGGGAACCTGAGGGCGATCGGGCGGCGGGCGGCGGGCGGAGGGGTTATACACGTGTGTGTGTGTGTGTGTATGTGTGTGTGTGTATGTGTGTGTGTGTATGTGTGTGTGCCTCTCTAACTTTTAACCCCCGGACCTAATCCCGACACGCCGACAGATCTTTATCAACTGGAGATGACTCAGGTTATCGAATGATAAGGAAGAGCGGACAACTAGGAGCGGACGGTTTGTCGGTGCGCCTTGTGCCTACGTTCCGTAACCGCCTGTTACAGCGCGGTCCCCCCCCCCTACCCCTCTCCTTCCCCCCACCCCCACCCCCACCCCCACCCCCACCCCCCTCCTTCACCCGTATCGGCGCCTATCAACTTCCATTTGTTCCAAAGTTTTAGACCAAATCATGTCTGGTTGAATTCCTGTCACATTGCTGCACATTCGCGCCGGTGACCATAACGTCAAACCACCAACCGAAACGCCCAACTCCCAACGACCAACCACCAAACCCACCTGAAGGGCTGATCCAGGGCGATGGCGAAAAGATCTTCCCCGATTGCCTTTTTAAGCGAGAGGGGGGGGGACCGCATTCAGGAAGGGATTGATTCAATTCAATGCAATCCGAATTTTAGGTCCCAACAGAATCCCATATCCTAAACAGGACCTATACAAACCTAGATGCATCTAAGTAATGGAGTCACCGATTCATGCGGTGGGTCGGCCCTTTTCACCCCCTCCACCCCCCCTCATCCCTCTCCAGGACCCCAACATATCGGTGTGTGTGTGTGTTGGGGAGGGGGGGGGAGATACACGACCAACGGAAACCTGAAATACCTAATCCCCCTGTACGACAAGACTCATTTGCGAAGCCAGGCTCAATACATTACCTAACACAACAGAGATCTTGAAATCAGCCTCAGCCTCAGCCTCAGCCTCAGCCTCAGCCTCAGCCTCAGCCTCAGCCTCAGCCTCAGCCTCAGCCTCAGCCTCAGCCTCCTGTCTTTTCCCCCTTCTCTCTCGCTCACCATCCCTCCCCCCCTCGCTCACTCTCTTCGCCCCTCACCTGGATGGTCTCCTGCCGCTCCGCCTGCCGGGAGAGGTTCTCGATGAAGTAGTTGATGGCCCGCCGCAAGCTGAGCGTGTCACCTGTGGGTTTTATCACCTGCAGAGCCACCAGCGCCCTGTGGAGGAAGTGGCCGACATGGTGGGCCCGGGAGGGGGGGGGCGGGGAAGGTTGGCGTTGTGTGTGTTTGGGAGGGGGGAGGGGGGAGGAGGGGGAATCAGGACGAACGGAATACCACACAGGATGTCGACGAAACCAGGTATTTTGTGCAACGTACGACGCAATGTACGGAAAAGTAGCCTTGAGCTGGAGGATCAGCCTATGCGATAAGGCCCTTGGGACTGGAGGGGTGGGTCGCCGTATAGGTGTTCATGAGTATGCGGGAGGTCATGAAGGAGGGAAGAAGAGGAATTACTGTCTGTCTGTCTGTCTGTCTGTCTGTTTATCTGTATGTATGT
This sequence comes from Volvox reticuliferus, assembly GCA_019650235.1. Taxonomy (NCBI): domain Eukaryota; kingdom Viridiplantae; phylum Chlorophyta; class Chlorophyceae; order Chlamydomonadales; family Volvocaceae; genus Volvox; species Volvox reticuliferus. The sequence continues at coordinate 1,061,800 of BNCP01000030.1, forward strand.
ATGTCCGTCTGTCTGTCTGTCCATTTTCGCACCTCAGGACCTGATCCGTGTCTTTGCGGTACACCCCGTAGAAGACGTCCTGGGGGAAGGGGGTCACGGCATGGGGCATTGACCGGGGAAACGTGGGTGTTTTGAGTGAATGCACACACAAAGGCACACGTGTGTGTGTGTATCCTGACACGCTCTCTTTCCGTACGATACCCCGGTCAAACCCCAATGCAGCCTTGGCGCCAACCCCCTCCCTCATCCCCCCTCTCCCTCATTCCCCCTCTCCCTCATCCCCCCTCTCCCTCATTCCCCCTCTCTCTCATCCCTCCTCTCTCACCAGCAGCCGTGTTTTCACATCCGGTACTATTTCGCCCATCATGCCGAAATCGTAAAACAGCAAGTCGCCTGACAGCAGTGTCCGGGGGTTGAGAGGGGGGAGGGGGAGGGGGGACCGCGAGTCAGCGGGTGACAGAGGGCTCAAGGTTCCGGCGTTGAAAACCGGAACGGGGTGAGGGGCAAAGCCCTGGAAGCGGGGCGAGAGACGAGGCTCAGCGCCAAACCCGGTAAACTGAAACTACTAACCACCACCGTGATAAACGTTTGTTGGGGGAATCCGGTAACGGTTAGCAGCGTATCCCTATAACTGTGTACGTATGAAAAAATATATTTTATACACTATTAAATTATCGAAATTGACATATAGATACACGTACACACACACACACACACACACACACGCACCCGTTTGAATGTCCACACTGACGTTACCGGGGTGGCTGTGATGGGGTGGGAGTTAGGAGGTGCGGGGGATGCGGGGGGGGGTTACGGGAGAGAGGAAAGTGGGGGTGAAAGGCAGGGGGGTGAAAGACGCGTGGACGGAGATAATTGGGAAAGGTAACCCCTCTAAATGAGGATAGTGGCTATGATGGTGATGAAGATGAGGAGAATAAAGGATGACGAGGAAAATAATAACATGATTACGTCAGCATGAGCCCAATGAGCCAAATGTAGACGGCGATTGCCCGAGTGGATTGCCCGTCGTACAGCCCTTCCAAACTGCCGTGCAATCCCGTGCTTTCCGTTAGAAACCCCAAGCCAAAACACACACACACACAAATGTTTTTGCAAACTTCGAAACGAAAAACTGCTATTTTATAATGATGCCAAACACGAACACCAAGCCAATATAAGCAATGACCCACGGGTCGGCGCTACCCGGCAAAAAAATTCCGAACCCAATCCCGTTAGCTTAAGCCCAAGCAATGACCCACGGGTCTGCGTGGAAGAATCCATGCTTGAGGATCTGGATGAGGTAAGCTTCTGTGGCCCTCCGGGCAACTGTGTCGAGATCCAGACCGACCGCCTGCAGCCGGGCCTTATCGCTGATTTTGACACCTGTGGCAGTAGTGGCGACGGATACGGTGGTTGTAAATACGGTTGTGAATATGGTGACCAAGGTAATAAACGGTTAAGAAAAACAGTTGGGCTAGGGAATAGCCGTACAAACGTAAAGAGCTGTACTTTACGCTGATGGGGGTGATGGAGGCACGGCCACAAAACTCAAATGCCTTTCTGCCCAAACCACCTCATGACCACCTTCTAACCACCCAACCATTTAAACCACCTTGGATGCTTCTGAGATCCATTTTCAGTTCGAGCATTTAACGTCCAAAGTTAAACTCCACCTCCGGCACACCTCCGCTTTGTCATTGCAATTTCTTCACGTATCGCGCTATCGAGTTCCAGTGACCCATGGGTCAGTTACCTTCATCCCTTCCCTATCCCCGCCTAGCCCTTCTCTCACCTGGCAAGTACTCCAGCACCAGCACCCGGGGGCTGCAGTACTCCCAGTACACCTTGGGGGCGCGAGCCCAGGATGCATCGGTACGGAAATTGCGCCTGCATCAATCAGGAAGTGAGAGGCAATAACAACAATAAAATAAAAAATAATAATAAGTGGCTTAAGTCGAGCAGTAGGAATAATGGTAAATAAAATTAGGAATGATTGGAATTGGGATCATAAACACCCACATATTATATACAAGGATTTATGTAAGTATATGAATGAGTCGCCCACCGTGTAACACCCCTTGATAAAATGCAATATGTATGGTACAATGGTAACAATACAACACACAAAGACAGGTAATGGGGCCATTGGAAAGGGTTTCGTTCCAGATACTTGAAATACGTTATAAGGGAGCGGGAGACAAAAACATGCGATGTGAGGGTCGGGACGGAATGACATTTTTAACCAAAGCTCCAGTTCTTCATCTGTCTTATCATTGCGGCATCAATGATAATGATTCACATACATATATGTATGTATATTTATATTGATGCCTACACATACATAAACATATATATATATATGTGTGTGTGTGTGTGTGCATTTCAGACTGATAGCAAGAATTTCTAACACAGAAACGTGGCGCTGCCCCGAATTAGACACACCAAACACACACGCATCCCCCACCCCACTTTTCCACCCCCACCCCCGCGCATACACACCAACACCAACACCAACACACACCCACACACACCAACACACACACACACACACACCAACACACACACACACACACTCAACCTGAATCTGTCGGCGTTCCGTCCCTCGTTCAAGTAATCAATCTCCTGATACAGCACGGTGGCGCACTCCTGATAAATGCCCTTGAAGTCCCTGTGGCCCGCCAGCAGCAGCACCAGCAGAGCGTGCGGGAAGGATGAAGGAAAAGGAAGAGGGGCATGAATAATCGAAGAATGTTCCAATGCTCGTAATTTATATTACGGCTTCCTCGTATACCCGAAAAAGAAAAAAAATATAGATAGATAGATAGATACATAGATAGATATACATAATTAGACATGACGCATCTATGCATGACATGTACATACACATATATATACACGTATAACATGTAAGATCCTAATCCATATACTATTATATATGCATGATATAAAATGCATAATATAAAAATCAGACGTGGTATGTACACATCATGCATCATGATCACAAATTAGATATATATGCATATATACGTGGAGACGTCACGTGGAAAGGACTAAACATGATAATTTCCCACTCCTGCCCACACCTGTTCCTCCAAACACTCAAAACACACACACACACACATGCGCGCGGTCGCATACACCCGCGCCCACACCCACACACCTGTTTTCGTCCCCCTTGTCCAGCTGCTCCGCCAGGATGCGCAGATTGTTAAGATCGATATCGAACAGCTGCTTCAGTCCGGGCCGCTGCACCTTCACCACCACCACCTCCCCGCTGAACAGCACCGCGCGATGCACCTGAAGGGGCACGCGGGTAAGGAATGAGGGGGGAAGAAAGAGGGGAGGGAAAAGAATTTGTTTTCAAAATTTTCATGTTCATTTCATATATTAATATAATGTCATATTTTTTCAACCTAACGAACCTAACTGAAAAATAGGGCCTTATGAAAACGGTTCGGATACGACAGAACATATAACCCCAACTCTTCCGAGCCCTTCCCCGGGTGATCAATCATAAATGCATCTCAAATTAACTTAACTTCCACATACAAAATGGTGGATCCAGAGACGATCCAGACAGCCGTACACCAGCCAGCCGTACCCCATACCTGGCCTAGACTGGCTGCAGCAATGGGCCGAGGGTCGAAGGATGCGAATATTTGGTTGATCGGCCGACCCAGGTCCTTCTCAATGATGGCGATGGCCTTCTCCGTCGTGAAGGCGGGGACGCGGTCCTGGAGGGGAGGGGGGGGGTGGAGCGCGGGATAGGGCGTTGAAGTGTGTGTGTGTGTGTGTGTGTTTTGATGGAGTGATGGAGTGATGGGGTGGATAGGAAAGGCCACCGACACGGGCGCAAGAACCCACCGACACCTACTACTCATCAAAACGGGTGGGGGAAGGGTGGGGGAAGGGTTTCTCCGTCACGAGCAGTCTGTGCTTTCTTTGAAATGCTTTTAAAAGCTGTTTCGCCTGATCTAATTACCAACCAATCAACGAACACATTACCAACCACCTAACGCCTAACCAACATACCTGTAACGTCGACAGCTCTTCCACAAACTCCGCCGGAAGGAGATCCGACCGCGTGGAGCTCAGTTGACCAACTGCCGCAAACAGTTATATGCGTACGAATCAGAGGCAGGACGAGGCGACAGCTCGGTTACTCACCAATTTCGGATATGAAGTGCGCTTGCTTCTGAACGTGTCTGTGTTTGCGTGTCTGTTTGTGTACGTGTGTATTGACGTGTCATGCGCATATGCAAATACATACGGTTCAGAATGTCAAGGATTTTATAATTTATAATTTATAATTTATAATTTAGTATTTATTTTATTTTAAGTGGGTTAAAGTTATCGCCAGCCTTTCTTTAGTTGCTTGACCAGGTGTGGAAGTCAACATGCCACTGGGGTGAATGTGGGTGCAACTGACCAACCAAGACGGGGTCACCACGTCTTCCGTTTCTCCTCCTGACACGTGGAGGTCGGGCCCGTCACACTTACTCTTGATGAACGTAGGGCCCAGCTGCAAGACGCTGTTTAGCAGGTATCTAAGAACAAGCGGTGAGTGTGTGGCGAGGGGGGAGGGGTTAGAAGGGACAGCGAGGGAGTGAAGGTTAAGAGGTAAAGGTTAAGAGAGAGGGGGCGGGAAGGGAGGAAGAGAAGGAGGGCGAAGGGGGGTGGGGTAAAGGGGGCCGGGCAAAATTACGTAGCTGCAGCAGACGGTCTCGGAGCTGTGATGTGGAAGAAGGTATCCATAGCCTGATTAGGGATATTAGGACGCGAGGTCGGCGGGGAAAAAGGGGAAAAAACTCCCTCGAAGTGTGTGTGTGGGGGGGGGGAGTATCAGGCAGATGGGGCTTATGCCTTCATTCTCATCACCACCACCACCCAACCCCACAACCATCCCGCTGTGTATGTGGAGCTTCACCTGGCCAGGCCTCTCGCTCTCTCGCCCCTCTTCGCATCCGTGAAGCCCCCCGGGTACGACCACTTCTGATCAAGAAGCCATAGCCGTGTACGGAAGAGGGTGAAGAAAACCCACGTGTCGATGTTGCGCTGAGTGGCGTTGTAGTTATCCTGTTGGTTGGCCGTGGTAAACCAGAGACCCACGGGTCGCATCAGGGTGATGAGGACCAATCCAGGGTTGAATCGGCGGGTTCTCGCCCTGCCGGCGGCGCGCACTCGCATTCGTGTGTTTGTGTTGATGTATGTTTTTTTATGTATAATATATTATATTATATGTGTGTTATAGATATGCGTTATGCATGTGCACGACAACTAACCGCTGTCGCAAACCGATATCAGGGCGGAATAAGGCCCTCGGCATGGATATGGTTCGGCCCATAAAACCCTCCACCAAGTATTTCCACCATTAGCCCTAAACCCTAAAACCTAAAACGTCGTTTTAACGTTAGTTAGTTTAGTTGGTTACAGAACCCTAAACTCCAAACACTTGCTCCCAGACTTCCTTTAATTCTCAGTTCTTGGAACACATGCCGTTCTCGTTGTTAGTTGACAGTTAATCGGAACTCACTTGTGCCCATTTGAAATCCGTCTCCGCGGGCCGGTCAACCACCTCCGCCTCAACCACAGGCCCGGACAACCCGCCGCCGCTGACACTAGTGTCGTACGATGAGGTGACGGCGGTCCAGGACTGTTCGGTTGAGCTGACGGCAAGCTCGGCTACAGCTGCCGAGGCCGCGGAGGCCGCCACTGACCCACGGGTCTCACCAATGCCCTGCGCCACTTGTGCCGCTGCGGCACGGACTGACGCTCACAGTGGAGGAGGATATGAGCGAAGAGGAGGCGTGAACATGGCGCGTGGAAAAAAGCCAGGAATAAGAAATCCTCCGAAACCAAGTTTGCGTGTAGACGACGGATCCAATTTATGACACGAAAATGTCTTACCTGCAGGCATGTAGGTCCGCAAAGGCACACGTGCGATGACCATTCCGTTGGCCGTTGACTTGACGCCATTGACGCTTTTGCTGTTGCTGCTACCGTTACTGTACGGCAGGTCCACACTGCTTACGCTGTTCATACTGGATGTGCTACTGTACGACGCCCCGCTGCTGAGACCATTGCTGCTCTGCCGGCCAGACGCTGTCCCAAGGGTTTAGGGTTTTGACGGCGAGGGAGGTGCAGGAGCATACTGGTACTGATGAGCATGGCATGGAAATGACGGAGAGGCCAGCGCGCGAGGCGGAAAAGAAACGAAAGTGCGATTGTTTTTGTGTTGGGTTTGTACGATTGTATGTGTTGTGTTGTGTTGTAAGCGGTAGCAATAGAAGCAGGGGAAGCGGGGGAGCCGTGGAAAAGAGAGGAGAAGGGAAGGGGAGTGGGGAAGGGGAGTGTAATACACGCACAGTCACACGCGCGCTCCACCGGAGAAAGGCACAGCCGGGTTATGGAACCATCGGAAAGGTAGGTTACTTGCATGTATAATGGCTCAAAGTTACCGAAAAGAACTGCGACTGCCGAATACGCACTCACCATTGTCCAACGAGCGCATGACAATGTCCGAGCCTGCTACACCAGCGGTATCCAGAACCAATTGTTAACTTGAAGCGCTGAAATGCAGTGAATTACATTGCGGGCAGCTCGCATACCTGATGGTGGTTTTGTTGCCATGGCCAGGATGCACAGCCGCGAAGCTCGCAACCCTTGATGCAGCCCCAAACTCGCCCTGATGCATAGTTCACCAATTTAAATTAATTAAACGATTTGTTAATGCTCAATAACTGTACATAAGCTACAATAAGCTACAATGATGACCTTACCTAGCCTGCCTCCCCCTCGTTAGCCCCATTTAACCTTCTTGATAAATATATCAATGGAAGCACAAGTTGTCTCTTGACTTAACCACCCGGGATGCTATGGTTGGCAACCTGACTCCCGGGGTCAATGCGAGCTCGATATTCAAGGCAGCAGCGATAACCTTATAACGAGCATTAATGCGATCGACATTGATTGGGATAACGATGACCGATTAGGGCTGTTCCAGTTCATGGCATAACCGAAAATCGGTTGTAGGTTTGTGGACGCCCAATAATCCTATCGTCAACCACATCCAGGTTGACCACATGCAGCGGTATCGTTCCATGTTGAGAGTCATATTTTCGAGAGCTTGGAAAGATTATTACGTCCTTTGTTTCGTAGCCAGTGAACGCAACGAGTACTGACTACTTGAGCATACAAATTGCTGCGAACCCCAGAGGCGTCAATAAAAAGGTAAAAATCGTTGAGATGATCAAGATAATTTATATGTGCAGAGCGAATGTCTGTCCGAAGTCTGAATGTCGGTCACCGGCATTCATTGATGAGACCCATCGCCAGCTCTGATTCTATAATTGTATCGCACACCCTAGATAAGGAACGTTAACTTTCTAAAACTGCTTGTGGAAGGCACTGTTTATAACCTAATAACGTCGCCGTTCTGAGAAGCCGTGGATTGGCTTCTTCAGGCTGACTATGGCGAGACGTTATTAAACCCAAATATATTAGTCGTTGCCCCCATCATCTAAATATTGGACTGCTTACAAGGCGTTTTCACTATGTGCATAAGGCAACAAGCTGCCCGATAGAACGGGTAATATCCTAGACCTGCTCGCAGCTACACCTAGTGGCAGGTCACATTTGTGAATTCGGCAAAATCAATCAAGTACTCGCATCCAACGTAAAAGGAAGTTGTTCGTACTAGTATTATTCGTAATGCAATGTTGACAGCATGTGTAATTAGGATTCGGAGCGCAGGTTCAAATTGCACATGACAACCCCATGGCAAAATCCAGCAATGAATGGATTTTCTATATCCCGTTCTCGTCCTAGACATTTTCCTTACCTTCTTAACGACAACAATAAACCTGAACCCTTGTTACTTTGTGTATTAAGACCCAGAGTAACGCATTGGATGGCTGAAAAGGAGACGATTTACTAAGTAGCATTAATTATGTGGATTTATCAAGCGGTGACGAATGTCGGTGAGCACCGCGAAAGCTTTCGGTGATGCCCCTGGGGTTCGTGTCCACGTCCTTCACAGAATTTTTCCCTAGCTAAAGATATTCCTTGAATTCGTATCGTGGGATTTATTATCGCAAGCACAACGTCGATGCTGCCTCTTCTCTGAAGTTTGGAGTTCTCAATTCCGTCCGGCAGGTGTTCAAGTACTGGTTCTCATGGGCTTGGGATACATTTTCGCACGTCTTAAGTTCCTGGAGCAAGCAAAATTTTTGCCGCAATGCAACTTTCTTGTCCTGATGCTGGCTTTGCCTGCGTTCAACTTGTACCTGATGGGCATCAAGCTGGACCTCCAGAATCCCGAGCCCTGGAAGTACGTACCTTGGGCGAGAATTCATTTGCTTTAGGTTAAACACATGCATTTGGGTCGCATCGACAATTGTTCCTGGTATCCCGTTTTGCCAGCATACATGCGTGTCTGTCGAAATGTAGCTATCGCCCTTGCGGTGTGACTTTGCCTTGCTACAAGCGATGTCGCCCGCAGCTGTTTAAAACATCTCTCTTTTCCTTCTTCTTCGTACGCATCTCTCTCTCTCTCTCTCTCTCTTTTCTCACCATCGCATCCCAAACGCATGGCATTCAGGTCTTTGGCGGCGTTTCTGCTATGGGTGTTCGCGGTTCAGGCATCCATCGTCTTCTACACTTGGCGCTTTTGCGCTGGAGACGCCGGGGAGGCAGCCGTGGTGAATATGGTACGTTACGTTTCGATGTTAGGTGAATGTTAGAAGGATAAATGAAGCCCGCCGTCTCTATTTGTATGTGCTCCACTTTCTCGGGAACAAACTGCGCGCACCTAGGCCGGGTTCGCGGCGCGCCATCGTCACCTCACATCCCGCCTATCCGCCGCGCTGCCACCGCCGAAAGTCCGGTCCGAGCTCTGAAGCCCTTCCTCGGCATCTGTCAATGCCGTATTTCTCTCAAAACACACACGCGCACTTCCCTCGAACCCTCTTCCTCCCCCCGTATCTCTCTCTCTCTCTCACACACACACACGCATACATACACACATGCGGGCCTTACATGTGTCCTTTCCTGCGGCAGGTTCTGCTCATGGACAATTATGCCATCACGGGTCTGCTTGCACTGAACGCCACTTTGGGAACCAAGTGGGGCACGTTGGCGCTGCTCATGGTGCGGGTACTGGGGGAAGGGGGGAGGGGAGGGGGGGAAAGGGGATTGGGGGGATTGGGTTTGCGTGTCAACATCACCGCTCCGCCTGATATTATTAATATGCTAATGCAATAGTTCTCTCTGTATTCATCGGAAATCTTTTCTGCCGCGTCCTGCACCCCACACTTACATACACACACATACACACACATGCACACTTACACATACACACATGCACACATACACATACACCCCACAGGCTATGGGTTTCTTCCTGGCCATCTTCCCGTTCTCGCTGGCGGCATTCGAGTGGGAGAAGTGGGCCGTACAGCAGCACGTAGAGGCCATCGCGGAGGCGGCCACTCTCGACATTGAAGCGGCGGCGGCGGCAGCGGCGGAGGCAGAGGAGGAGGCGGAGGCGGAGGCGGACCGTGGCGGCAAGCCGCCGGTAAGCGCCTCCGCTGTCGAGGAACCGCCGGCGGCGCCGCCGCTGGGCCGGCAGGGATTTGGAGGCGACGGAGGCGGAGGCGGAGGCGGAGGCCTAGGGCATAAGCCCCAGGAGGCGGAGGGGTTGGAGCTGTCTCTCTATCCGGCCTCCGCCGCCTTGCCTACCTTGCCGTCGCCGCCGCCACCTCCACTGCCGCAGGATGGCATGACGAAAGGTGCCTTGGGGAGACTGACCGGGAACGGCTTCCCACATGACAGCAGGTACGGCATGACGGTACGACATGACCGCAAATACCGTTAGCAGTTTGTTGGGAGATTTCTTTCTCTTAAAACTGGACAATCCAATTAGTAGTCTCCGCTATTATAGCTATCTATCCATGGGCGAGGAGAATCGAGAAAAAGAAAATTTTATCATAAAATAAGTAATAAAATAACCCCCTGTCACACCAGAGCACAGCCACATGACAACACAGCTTCGTTAACCCTATATGTATAACATGCGGCGGTTGGCTGGCACGGTATATTCTCGCCCCCGACTCCGGGTGCCATACAAGCTCCTGTGAAGTGGTAAATTCGACATCCAACCACCACTGGGCGGTTGGTAGTTTGTGCTCCTCAACAGCAGCAGATCCAGCTCTCGTGCTGGTGCTTATTTTCCTCTCCCCCCGGCCTAAACCCCCCGGCCTAAAACCCCCGGCCTAAACCCCCCCATTCGGGCTCCATCTCTTCCGTCCGCAGTCGCTTCGTTGAGTCTTTCGAGCGCTCCAACCTACACTTCGCCGTACGACAGAACCTAAACCCCACCTTTCTGTTCCAGTACGTTCGAACTGACAACCCGGTTCCCAATTCGATGTAATTCCCCCCCCCTCATCGTTAGGTACTGCTGGTGGAGCGACGAAAACTACCGACCCGCCCACCCCCTTCTCGGCGCTGACGTCACGCACAGCTCCGCACAGGCCCCGCTCCGGCGGGGTCCTACAGCCGCCGCCGCCGCCGCCAGGGAGGAGCAGCAGCGGCAGCAGCAGCAGCAAGGCCGGCGCCCCAACGAACCCTTGCTCGAACGGCTGTTGCCGCAGCAGCAGCAGCAGCAAGAGGGACAACGACGAGCAGGCTCCCACGTGTCACCGCGTCCCCCGAAGCTTCCGCTTCCAGTGCCGCCGTCAGCTGACGGCGCCGCCACCCTCCAGCCCAGCAGCGGCCTCCCCTTCATCTCCCCCTTCCAGGGCCCATCTCGTTTCGGTTGGCGGAATGAAGTGGTCGGGGGGGCTGCAGGTACGACGGCAGTTGAGAATTCCTGCGTGCAAGCGCAAGCGCCACCGGCGGCGCCGCCAGGCTCTGCGTCGCCCGCCGCTGCCGCCGCCGCCGCCGCCGCCACATCGATGGCCCTGCGGCCGCGGCCCGCTACGATGAGTAATGTGCCGTCTACCTCAGCGACTCAAAGTCCGAGACATGCTCAGATAGATCGGCGGGAAGGATCTTTGCTGGCGGCGGTGTTTGACCGCTTGGCGGCCGCGGCGTGCTCGGGGCAGCTTCCGGCGTCCATGGTCGGTAGCGGTGAACTTCAAGGCGGCAGGGGGATGGTGCTGGGAGGTGGCGGGGGAGCCGAGAGCTTTCGGACTACGTCGGCGACGTCTCAGGCGCTTGAGAGACCGAGGTTGCAGGTACGGTACGATAGAAATGTACGGCAGTAGTACGGCAGATTTGGGAAAGCGAGCTGCGTGAAAATAATACGCCGACATGATAAATAAATGAGAATATAAAAAATTGAATTAAATATGGGGCTAAATCAATCAACGGAAGAAGCAGACCGGGATTAAAAATCTAAGTTCGCCAAGTAAGTTATAAGGCCCAAATCATCTGATTCCTTGTTTAACAAACTTAAACAAGAAAGCAAAATGACAAAATTGTTTTTCATTCCCTTCTTCGGAACTTACGTACACATATATATACGCACATACACATACACATACACATACACATACACGTGTCTCCCCCCACACACCTCCCCTCGAACTCCCACGTAATCAATGGTATGTGTTCTGTTCCGAACAGCTGATCTCGCCTCTTTCTGCCTTCATTCTCCCCTCCCAACTATTTCCAGCTACTTCTATCTTAATATATCTAGAGTTTTATCGGATTGTACGGTTACGGTTGCGGTTACGGCGTCCACTCGCCTTCCATCCCGGCGATCTGTACCTCACACGCCGCGGGCCCCCTCCTCAGTCCTGACCGGCTGCCCGTCCTGGTTTCGGTTTGCTGTTTGTTCTTGATTAGGATCTCGAGTTTGCCCTGACGCACCAGCTCTCCGGCGGGACGGCGAGCCAGCTGGCCCGCATCAGCCGCGGCTACACGGCAGCCGCCGCCGCCGCCAGCGCCGCCGCCGCCAGCCCCGACGCCGCCGTTCGTCGGTTGCTCCTCGGGGGTGCTGGCGGGAACGTCAGCGGCCGGAGCCCGCTGCAGTTAGCGTCGGCCGCGTCCCGCCATGGAGGGGGAGGGAGGGAACCCAGCGGGATGGGATCACCGCCGCCGGGCAGCGCCGCCGCCGGCGGCCCAGATGGCGGCGCCGGCGCCGCGACGCCGCGGAAGGCTCCAGGGGCGTCACGAACCGGGCTGCAACCGCCGCCGCCGCCGTCGGCATCGACCGGTACAGGCTTAAGCGGGCCCCTGTTGGGTCCATCTTTTGCGACTGGCGGCGGCGGAGCAGCCTTTACGATGCCTACCGCTCTCGCCTCCCTGGAGTCAAGGGACTCCATAGGGCCCCCGTCGCCGGTGTTGGGGACGCCGCTGGGTGGTGAAAGTGAGACAGAGACCGATGCCGCTGCGGCGAAAACCGAAGATCTTGCTCGTCCAACGTTTAGCCATCGGGATGGCGTTGGCATCGGCGGCGTCAGCGCAGCTGCCCCCGCGACGGCAGCGGCGGCGGCGGAGCCGCGGCTCGGCAGCACGAGCACGCCGATGTTCAGCTTCGGTCGTCGTTCCCACCGCCACGGTCTGAGCGGGCGTGCCGTCACCGGCGGCCTAGCCTCAGCGTCCGGAGCACCGGGGGAGGGTGTTACGAGCTGCGTTTCAGACTACCCTGTTCGAGGAGGAGGAGGACCTTTCCAGCGGTCCGCTTCTGAGGTAGCACAGGTGGACAAGACGCTCCTGAAGTTAGCCTCCGGGTTGGCTCTCGACAGCGCGAGGCGGCGCGGAAGTTCACAGGTGTGTGTGTGTGTGTGTGTGTGTGTGTGTGTGTGTGTGTGTGTGTGTGCGAGAGAGAGAGAGAGAGAGAGAGCGTGATGGTGAAGAAAAAGGTGAGGAAAAAGGTGCGCGTGAAGGTGAGGAAAAAAAGAGGGACCTAAATCCTACAAAGAGAACAAAGGGAATGGAGGGGGAGGAGATTAGGAGAAGAAGGAGCACAGGAGGAGGAGAACAATGGGGAGGAGAGCTGAGGAAAGACCATTACTTTTGCCATGCAGCCAGCAACATGGATTCAATCCGCAGAGTCCGCATCTCTGCGAGTCTCCAACTCCCCTCTCCTCCCCACAAACACTCACCCTCTCCTCCCCTCGCCTATCCACAGCGCGGCGACCGCAGCCCCACGCGCCTTCTCGTGGACACAGACCCTGCCGTACTCCTCCAGCTCGCTAGCGCCGTATCGGCTCCGGAGCTCTCAGACCTCACCGCCACCGCTGACAAGCAGCTGGTGCGGGAGGCTACCAAGGAGGTGCTGCGGAAGCATGGCGGACTGGCGAGGGCCTTTGCTGCCTTCGTATCCGGACATCCGCAGCTGTGGCACATCGTGTCGACACTGGCCAGGGTGAGAGACACGGGAGCGAAGGGGTTGGGGCGGGGGGGGATGGGGGGGAAGGAAGGATGAAGGGAAAGGGGGAGAAGGTCCGGGTGTGGTGAGCTAGCTAGCTAGCTAGATAGATAGATAGATGGATAGGTAGATAGATAGATAGTGTTATATGTGTATGTGCATTTATATACTGATATGTATATGTTTATTATGTGCATATATTTGTTTGGTTTATATATGATAGTTGTCACACATGCTGCCGCACCAACGATGAAGCTATGATGCAGCTATGACATATTCTGTCGTATTGTGTTGGTGGCCTGCCGGCCTGCCGGCCTGCGCCATGATATGTCATGCTGTGCTATGTTGCCGCGCTGCTCATTGCTGCGTTGCAGAATCCAATGATTTGGACCATGTTCATCGCCATGGCCGTGTCAGTCAGCGGTCTGCGTGTGTTTTTAGACCCGGCTTCTCCCCGGTACCGCCCCGAGGTCGGGTGGGTGGCGGGGTCCCTTTCCTGGATCAACGGCCTCGTCGTACCGATCTCCATTTTCTCCAACGGTGCATGGGTGCGTGGGAGCAGTGAGGATTGGGACTTAGGAGAGGCTTAGAGACTCGGGGCTTAGGGCTGGGGGCTGGGGGCTCGGAGGGGGGGGATGGGGACAGAAAAGGGAACGGCAGCGGAAAGGCCGGAAGATGGGTCCGGGTCTGGGGGGGTTTTGAGTTCCGCGTGTGTGTATGTGTGTTTGTGTGTATGTGTGTTTGTGTGTTTGTGTATGTGAACATTTCTGCGTTGTTGTTTGTTGTGGCGCTCTGCTTAGTCAACCTCTCATAGTCATCTCTACCGTACTACCTACATCTTCCGTACTACATGCACTCTTAGGGTCTGCAAGTTCTTAACGCCGCGCGCCCCACCCCACCCCACCCCGCCCCGCCCCGGCGTTGCAGATGTACGGCAAACCTTTGCTCCCAAAGGGAGAGGTGGTGAAAGTAAGCAGTGCGACGGGTTTTTGCTCGATGATTTGGATCCTGGATTCTGGATCTAGATCCTGGATCTGATTTGGCCGACTGTGGCTTGGATGATTTGGATTCGTCACGGATGAAGCTCGTTAGGTCCATAACCATTCCTTGTTGATCTTACATTTCTTAAACCCTTCCTCCCCTTCTTCTTTTTTCCACCACCATCTCACGAGTCGCAGATGGTGGTCCTGCTGCTCATCAAGGTTGGCGCGCTGCCGTTGCTGATGGCGGGATGTGCGGTGCTCGTCCAGCTGGACGGCCAACACGTCGCCGCCATGACGGTACTCACACTCTCGCCGGCCGCTGCCGCCAGCTTTGTACTTGCCGTACAGTACGGCAGAGGAGTGGAGCTGGTGTCGTTGACCAATATCGTGGGTAATATTTTCCTCACGCCGCTGCTCATCATGTGGCTTAAGGTAGATGGTTTGCGATGTCGCGCTGAACCGATTCCAGCACTTCTGGATGCCGGGCATGTAAATATCTATTATTATTATTATTATTATTATTATTATTATTATTATTATTATTATTATTATTATTTGTTTATTGAATTGTTTATTGATTTGATAATAATAATTGCGTTTGTGATTCTTGTTGTTTTGCTTCTTCGATTATTTATTATCGTAAATATTTTTATTTATAAATTAATATATTATCATGGATAAGTTTCGGTGGAGTTGGTCCGATGGATCAACTGTTGTAACCATCCGCCAGAGGACAAGGGTCAACGGACGCTAAGACGACCCAGCAGCAGACCCACGGGTCACAATATTAGTACGGCATCATTCTCCACGTAGCTTATCCTTAGCCGAAGTTCAATTAAGAAGTTAAGACAAATAGACAGACGGCATTTGCCGTCGTACACGTTTTCCGTCCTGCATTCCTGCATCGCTTTTCGTCCACATCTCCCCGCCCCCTCCTCTCACTCTCACCAGATTCTGGCCGCTCTGAACATCAGCTTCCACCTGCACGATGACGGGTAGCATGTTGCGGTTGCGGTCGCTTCGACCTGCCGCTGCTTACGCTGGTGGTGATAACGGCAGTGGCCGTCGTGGTGGCAGCGGCGGCATGATGGCATGCAAGCTGCCGGAGAAGAATGTTATATAGATAATCAATATGCAAGCATAGCAGCGCGGGGGCGGCAACGTTGTATGCATGGATGCGCGTATGATTGTACGTGCGTGTGTACGTGTAAGCTTGTGTTCGATCTTCCTTAGCGGGTAGTGTGTGTGTGTGTGTGCGCGCGCGCGCGTCTGCGTGTATGTGTGTGAGGGGTGTCTTTTAGAGCTTGAGTGGGGGGGGTTGGCGAGGTCGGGAGGAGGGAGAGGCGGAGTATGTGTATGCGCGTGTGTGTATGTGTGTGTGTGTACTACGCCCATACGCTTCTTCTCCGAAGAATGTCGTACAATGACGTGACGATGCGGCTTACTCAGGCCAGGACGTGGAGCGTGGAACGTTTGAAAATACCGGTCAAATGTAGTACATATAACTAACTAATTAACTAACGCACTTTCCAACATTATTGGCTCTTATTTCGAGTTCAACACCGGGGTCCCAATGATGATGTCTCTGCGTGTGCTCAACTAAGAGGTCAGCGTGGGAGAGCGTTGTCGGATCACCTACTCGTGTACTGAGCAAGTAGATAGTAGGTGCTGATGTATATGGGGTGTTACACTGTGGGCGCCTCGCCCTGCAAAGACCCCCCAGCACCGGGGGGGGGCCCTGACCGGACCAAGCCACAGCGCAGGGGAAGGGGCACATGGCTTTGTCTGTCTGTCCTGCCACGTGCTCCCCCTCTCACTCGGACCAGCAAGAGCAAAGAAAGACTCAGAGGCTCTAGCCTGGCCACTAACAGAGCACAGTTTGTAGTAGGTGCTGATGTGTAGTACATGTTTTAGTAAATAGTGGTGGTAATATAGTTTTCTGAACTTAATTTTTGTGTCTTGCACTTGTGTGTTTTGCGTGATGTGTGTGTATGTGTGCACATATGTATATATGTACGTGAGCACGTATCCATCATATGCATGTACGTACAGCAGCAATGTTAAACCAACTATCTATCTAGATATGTAGCTACAAGTAGATAGACTTATGTCTGATCTGCAGTCAAGATGGTGAGATAATTGCGTTGAAATTTGTGCACAGTAATGCAGATAGAGCAGGATGTGTGTGTGTGTGCGTCTGTCTGTGCGTGCGTGCGTATACGTGTGCTGCAGTTTGTGCCAGACTTTACATCTTGAGTGCTTTTGCTGGAGGGGTTTGGGGGTGTCGTACAATCACCCTTGACACCCTATCCGTTCGTACCTTTCAGCCACTTACGGGAGGGGTAGCCTATTCCTTTCGGCAACAACTACAACTTCGAACGTTCTGTTTTTTGTTAATAATAATAGTAATGCTAGGGGTTTAGTAAGCCATAAATACTAGTGAATGCTTTTTGGGTGCGTGGTCAGGTGTGTCACACATGCCACCTGTGTCATTTCATCCCCAACAATTTGAGAAGTACGACACCATCGTACAGCATTGAGCAATGATCCGGAGAAGGCGATAGATAGAATATCCCGTGAACTCCTGTAACACGTAAGTAAGTACATATTGCCACGTTTCGATAATAGAAACAGATCTAGCAAGAGAAGGACTGATGTAACTACAGGCGACGTTCAAGAGTGTTTGCGGTACTTACATTATTGCCCATCCAATCCGCACTATGACATTGCTATGACATCCTAGTAATAGAGCTCTAGCGAAATTAGTTCAACCTTGAAGACCGTAGTGTGAATACCAAAAGGGGGCCATGAAAAGGAACTGACCGTCGGGTGGTGGCCACATCGCCCACCCTGAAGGTAAGTCGACTCCAGCTCCCGGAGTGGGTGGTTGGGGGCGTACCTTCAAAAGTTAATTTCAGACCTGCTCGAGGGTCCGCCGTAGACACACGCATCGCTGGACGCAACTGACCGGACCAGCCCCTCAGAGGCCGGCCAGAGGCCAGGCTCATGTGGGCCCAACGCGAGCTTCTCGGGCCGCATCTACGTTCTCTTGGCGCATTTTGGATCTGTGCCTCCCTCCCCCTTGTATTACCCTGTTGATCTGTCATGCACATGTCTGGTGGGTAGTCCTAGTAAAACCCTAAAACCCTAAAACCCCAGTGAAACTCTAAACCCTCAGCCCTACGTTGCAGAGGTACACTCAGCACCGGGAGCCGTGGGAGCCCCATGTGATTGTTGCGGAGCGAGGACGTCACTATTTTTGCCTTGTTAGGGGTACAGTAGTCATCCCGAGTAGTCATCACGAAGTACTGCGTCACCAGGATGCGCGCCGCCGCAATGAAAGTTCCCTTTCGGAGGACCTTTTAAGGAAGAGGAGAGCACCCTCCGTTGAGTGGCACGGCAGGGCGAGAACACGGTCGGGTCGGGCTCATATGCACTTGGGCTATGCCCAAGCAACGGAGCAGGCCAGGGATCATCGATGTACGTGTCGCGAAGGCAATCACACCACTGATATCCAACGCCGAAATGGCTGCCATTAATTGGTATCAAAATACACGAGGGCATCACCTGGCCCAGCCATAATGAGCATGAGCATCGTGACAGCGATAGGCGGACGATTGGGGACGCCTGCTGGTATCTATCCCTGGGCGGCCTACGGCAGCAGCGGAAGCTAGCCACGCTAGAGTATTGCTTCAGCAGGCGTACGTTGTGGTGACTGTCCCACATAACATTTGGGGCCTTTTCGGCTCCAAATACAAGCTGCAGTGGCAGCAGCACAGACACAACCAGACTTGGGAGAACTCTTCACACGCACTATAGGCAGGGTACTTTTGCTAAAACTTATGGTGTTCTTATTGGTCGGTATATAGCAGGGAATGACAACATGATAGATGCTATTAGGTCATCAACTGCTAGCGGTTTTATTTTCACTACACCTCTCCCTCCTACCTGTGATCACTGCTGCAAAATTGATTGTCCCCAACAGTTCTAACCCGTACAGCATATATACGGGCACTTGAACTGCAGAAATATAATAAACTAACGCTGCGGAGATCGCTTCAGGTGTCCTATTTATTGTACCCTTCAACAAATGCTTGTCGATGAGGGTCGGTAGTTAGAAGGGACCTGCGAGACCTGGTGCCCTCCGTCGTAACGGCTGGTACAGTAGCCTGGCACACATATACGAACGGGAATGACATATGCTTGTATGTACTGTGCCAACCGGTTTCACGAAATCCCAGAGACGCGCATGCGCGGGTACATATACGAGGGCCTGTAAGGGCCTCTAGTTAAAAGCTTCTGCTGCATGGATGTGACTAGCGACAGGAAACAGCTGGGAGATAGGAAAGCTCGATGGATAAGTACTTTATACATCCCCAAGTGCGCCATCTGCGAAGCAGCCGCAGGAGCTTCCGTAACGATGTAACCTATCTGTCTCACCGAGTCAGATAGAGAAAGCGCAGTACACCCCACCAACATGCGTCAGATGCTGCAAAGGGAAAAGATTCCAAAAATGTAGCTAAATTCTGTTGGCTAGATGCTTGCGAGAAATCGAAAATTCATTTCGCTTGTCAGGCTGCATACTTGCACTTGCGGGCCGTACGAGCTCAAGAAGCCTGTAACCACTCTGAGGATATTTTGGTATGATTGCATCCTACTGAGCAATCCAGTGGAGGGAAACGTACAATGTGTAGCGGCATTTGATTAATTCGTATCTGTTTCAAAAGTTGTCTTTCCAAATTCAACACCTTCGATGTTAGTATTGACAATATCCCTTCAACTAGTATGAGGATTATAAAATACGTTTAACCCTGCGGGAGGTCTTTGCTTAGGTTGTTTGGCATATTAGTCTTACTGATCACGAGAATATATGTTGACAATGTTATGATTTCTCTATGGATAAAGATTTAATGTTAGTATCGTCACAATCCTTCCGCTAGGGGGATGATGGCGATCAGATTAAGGCGACTGCCCTTGCGCCAAGGGCTCATTTTCATAATATGCATACCTACGATATGCATATATCTTTTAGGTAGACGTCAACAATGGTTGGAGGAAATGAAGTGGTCGGGTGGCCCGAAATGCATCGGATGGAAAGCCACAGCTGGGTGCATACCTCTCGGGTAAGTGCCCGCGATGACTTCCTATAGGTAGAAATGCATTATCTTGATTACCAGCTCCGCACCTTGCTTGTCGCAGTCCACGACAGCCCATATCCGATCAGACTTGCGCTGCGGTGGTCGGGGATTTTTCCGGTTACTGCTTGTGCGAAGGCAACATCACTGTAGCAAGGTAAGAGAGAGAGGTACGTTATGGCAATTGAGGGGATGCATGGATTACTTATGGCTCGTTTACGGACCAGGGGACATCGCATATACGTACCGTACCCTCGTGATCGTTACTTCCGCTGTGTATGTCCTCTCCCTTGCTACCTGCATAATGCCCGCGCTCCATCCTTCTCTCTCCCTTGCTACCTGCATAATGCCCGCGCTCCATCCTTCTCTCTCCCTTGCTACCTGCATAATGCCCGCGCTCCATCCTTCTCTCTCCCTTGCTACCTGCATAATGCCCGCGCTCCATCCTTCTGTCTCCCTTGCTACCTGCATAATGCCCGCGCTCCATCCTTCTCTCGGCCGTTGGCTTTGCACCCACATCCAGGATGTCTTGCGGCCCTCACCGTTTCCACTGTCGGGAAAAATGCGCCCAACTAGAATACGACACCTCGGCAGCGCAGGTGCTGCCGAAACCCCTCACCTGCGGCCCTTCTGATGTCTACGACATGGCTCGCCTGGTGCCGGCTTGGGCGGCCTTTAAAGCCGAGCACGGGGTTGAGGCGCGCGGCGAACGCCAGCTTAGAGCTCCTTCTGGGACAGGTGGAGCTGCTGCTGATGGTGAAGCTGGCGGAAACAGCTCTGAAAGCAGTAGCAATAGCAGTAGCGATAGCAGTAGTAGCAATAGTACAGCAACTGGTATGACATCAGCAAACCCAATGGATGGTGGGGGCAACGGGCCGACCTGGCCGTGGGGTGAACTCGGCAGCAAGGTGGCGGCGCTCTCCCACGCTTCCAGCCTGATTTGGGACATGGTGGATGAAGTGGTGGGGCGAAACGGTAAGTGCCTTTAGGCAGCCTGAAAGGGGAGTCTTATCAGAGGGGGGGGAATCTTACATTTTTTCCTGGAAAATCAGCTAATGCTGGTCACTGTCAAAAGCGGCCCCACGCAACGCCCGTACAGCATCACGCTATATGCTTTCTTGGAATGGCCAATGCACGTGTAGGTCTTGGAGACGCCAAGATTCCCCATACCCGCATGAAAACCATCGACTGGGTTCTCGAGGGCCGCCGGATGGGGGCAGAGGACGTGGAGAAACTGACAGCTGCTGTAGCTGGGCTGCTCCGCGACATACCACCATATCCGGATGCCTCAGCAGCAGGAGCGGCAGTGACCGCAGGCGCGGATGATGAGAATGCTGATGGCAGTAGCAGAAATAGTAGCAGTGGCAGTAGTGGCAGTTCCAGTGCGGCCCCGGGGTTTTCGGGGCGCGGCGTGGTGATGGTGGGTGGCGGGATACGATACCTAACGCCCGCATGGGCGAGTCTTCACGTGCTGCGGAGGACAGGTACGTAGAGGCAGGCAAATGCGCATGGCCACTGCAGCGTTGGGACGCGGGATGCCATGTCATGCCATGCGAGCAGGGATGGGTTGTGACCTCTTCCTGCCATGCCCCTGTGTGTATGTGTATATGTCTGTATATGTGTTTTTGCGGGTTTTAAGAACTGAGTCGCGGAGGGGGAATGGTGAAACACTTGCTTAACACAGGTCCCAATTATCCTGTATAATATATTTATATATTATTTGTTTCCAACATTAATTACATTTTGCCTTTTTGCTAACCATCAGGGTGTAAACTGCCCGTGGAGTTGTGGTTCCCGGTGGAGGAGTTTCCGACCCCAGCGGTTGAGGAAGCGTTGCTCGACCTAGGCGTCATGTCGCGCCGCCTCTCAGCCCGTGACCTTGCACAAAAAGGGTTTGGGGTCAAGGTAGCGGCGCTGCTGCTCAGCAGCTTCCAGGAGGTGGGTGAGACTTGGGTGAAGGTGGAAGTTTGCATGAAGCTGTAGTGAGTGTGAACATCTCAGGGCAGAGCTCACCTTGCTCGCGCGCTTGGATGGAGTTTAAGCACACATCTTCTCGGGCGAGCTTGGTAGATGGCATGAATAGTGGCGGTGAATATAATAAAGATGGTAAGAGTTCATATAAATATTGTATAGATATTTTATTAATAGTAATGAGAAGCTACGCGTGAACTTTAGATGAGATGCATGCCCCATTATTTTGATTTATGGAGACATGTGGTTTTTGGTTGTTTGGCGTTCGTTTTGGCGTTTTTGTTTTATTTATAAAAAAATTATATTGGTGGTGTTGATGATGTGTGCAGGTACTCTTTCTAGACAGTGACAACACAGTGCTGAGAGACCCGACCTTTCTGTTCGAGTCAGAGGAATACGTCTCCACGGGTGCACTGTTATGGCCTGACTACTGGGATCGCACGGCAGCACCTGAGGTGGGTTCGGAATGGAGAGGTGTGAGATCAGGCCCACTATTAGTATTTAAGAATAATGTGTGCGTGCCAAGAAACATCAAAAGTACGAATGGGTTGATTGGCCCCCAGTACAGTCCTACCACACCCTGATTGATTGTTTGCAGACAAGGCAGATGGAACATGTGTATCAGCAGCTATTTAGAGATGGCTGTCATGATTGCTCGCCATAAGTAGAGCTCTGCATTATCGTTATATAACGACATGCCCCTTCACGACATGCTCCTGCTTGCTTACCTACCCAATTAAAGCATACAATATCGGACCGGTCGGTTCCAGAAAATCACTTGTTTTCTCCCCCATCACGATTATGTGTACTCTCCGGTCCTCCATCACCCCACTGCTTCCTCCATGCCTTAATATGATCACGTAATTCCGTTACTGCCCCTCTGCCTGTTGCAGGTCGCTCAAATACTCAACATATCAGCTTCACGGTTACCGGCCGGATCGTTCGAAAGCGGGGAAATGGTAATTGACAAGGCCAGGTGCGTGGGATCTGAACCTGTGAACGGATGGTGGCATCCTGGATGGTGGCATCCTGGATGGTGGCATCCTGGATGGTGGCATCCTGGATGGTGGCATCCTGGATGGTGGCATCCTGGATGGTGGCATCCTGGTGCTTGATGCTTACGTACGCCCAATGATGTGTCAATGCGCATTGCACAAGCTGACAGTGGCCTTTGGGAGGGTCGATCTTTGGGCAGCCGTGCAAATCCGCAATGCGCAAGTAGCTGGACGGATGCACAGACATATGCAACGCCGTTTAAGTGACCTCTGCCGCTTCACGAACACTGCATGCTACTTAGGATGAATGGAGGGAGGGAGAGAGGGAGGGAGGGCGGTACAGACGACACAGCCACGACCGATGGCACGCACATGAATAATTAAGCTGACCACTGTGTCACACGAAACATTGCTTAGATTATGTTATAAATATATATTATGTACACCTTCGTTTGTTACAGGAATGTACGAATAGCTGGATTCTCATTCGGCTTTCACGCATCCTTATTTACCCGTCACAGCCTGGCTGCAGGCACTGGCGAGGTCTAGTTCTAGCTGCCTACATGAACGTCTACGGCGCCGTGTTTTCGGAGCTCCTGTCCTGCTACATCGGAAAGGTACCTGATGCGTCATTTTTGCTGATTCACGATAGCGGTGTAAAGAAATACCTATCCGGGTTTTAATTAATGATATTAATTTTGAATAATTTTGTTTAGTTCTTGGGGCTTGGTGCGCAGCCTACCGTAGGGACTGTCTATAGGGCCTTAGGGTTTTAGCGATACGTGCCAAGCTCTCGGAATTTATTACGTATTGATGGGGTATTTTAAGGCCTTATGAGTATTGAACATATGAGTAGATGATAGGTAGTAGGACAGCGATCAGCCATGTGTGCACGCATGCCGGCGCCAGGTACCTTACCTGAATAAGCAACAACACCTGTATTGCAATTCAAATCTGTGTAACTCTATATCTATTTAAGTATTTTTTTACTTGGAATGTATTTTCCCCGCCCCGGCCTACCCTGTTATTTTATCCATCCGCCCATCTTCGCCATGTACGGTACAGGGTGATAAGGAGACGTTTGCTTACAGCATGTTGGCGACTGGGGAGCCCCTGTGGGTGTCACCCGTTAAGCCCGGCAGCGCGGGGCTCGTGACGGGGATGTGTTCCCCGCCTGGCCGCAGAGCCAAGTGCAAGGAGCAATTCCTTGGAAACACGATGGTGCAGTACGGCACTGATGGTGAGGTTGCTCATGGGCTTATCATGGCTTCAGATAATGATGTCCTAAAAATGTGAGATCTCTCGATCGCTCTCTCCCCCCCCTCGCTCTCTCTCTTTCCCCCCCCCGCCTCTCCCTCTCTCTCTCTCTTTCATCCCGCCTCTCTCTCTCTCTCTCTCTCTCTCTCTCTCTCTCTCTCTCTCTCTTTGTGTTGAGTATGATCAATGCACACGTGCATAAGAATGTGTCCGAAATCCGAATATGCGGCAGCGAAATAAATAATTTGGGCGCGTTTTTCCAACACAGCAACTGTTTCTCCCCCTCTGCGGCCCCCCCTTTTTTTACCTACCTCGCTTCAATCTATCGTCCACCACTTGTTCAAACCAGGTCTGCCCCTCTTCTTTCACGCGAATTACCACAAGTGGGACCTGGCGCTCCCAGACTCGTTTGAGAAGGAATGGAACCGCAGGTGGCAGGTCCTGCAGCCCAACAGAAGGAGCGTCGCGGAAGTCATTTACAGCGGAAATGTAACCGGTGGTGCAGGGTACGCCTCCTTTCCTTTTTTAAAACTTAATTTCGTAGACAGGCCACGTAAAAACACATCCATCAACTGAACCTTTTTGCAAATTTGAAACCCATTTTACATTCATTCTCACTTTATCACACATATTTTGTATGTCGTCATGCTTTTAGGATAAATATACAAAAACCAAAAGCAGTCAATTCAATACAAAAACCAACGCAATCCAAACAGAAAAACGTCAAAAACTGCTGCGTATTGATACGTGGTGGCTCACCTGTTATCCGCAGGTACGATGTTGAGCAATTTATCTACTACGCGCTGCGCGCATTCCGATGCGGCGCCTGGTTCCCTTCTTACCACGCCGCCCGGATGCGGATGGGCGAAAGAGCCGCAGTGGCTCTTGACGGGTTTCACCCACTCCCAGATTACATCACGTTCCGGGAGTTTTACAGGTGTGCCCGTGCCTTGCGTGTTTGCATGTTGGCGTGTGGGTCTGCGTGTGTGTTCGGAGAAGATATATTAGATAGACGCGTGCTGCTTAGATAACAAGGATATCATTAGCATGTCGCGATCGATCAGTTGTCACTGGGCATGTGAGTAAGTGGCGGTCGTTACACCCCCCCTTTGGAGCATCATATCACGCAGGGGGGGGGTAGGGGGTTGGAACGGTCACATCGTCGTAACCACGCAATCACACGGCTGTAGCGGCCAGAAGTTATGGGATGCCCTCTATGGGCAATTCAGGCAGTCCTGCGGCCGACTGACACTGGATGTAGGCAGGACTTGATGGTACCCCCCACGTACCTGCCCTTCTGTCACTTTGTCGTCCTGTAAGGCGGCACCTGTTGTACAGGACGACAAAGTACACCTCTCTCCGCATTTTTCGATTTGCACATTCCCGTCCATATTGATTTACCTAATATACCTACATATTATTATATATACATATATATACCTACAAATATATATGTATATGCCAACGTATATACGTTTGTGTATGTATTTCTGCATCCCGCACGTATTTAGGGCTGGTTGGACGGGCAACTTTGCGGACCTGGTGCATCCTCGCTTGCGACTGGGGGACCGCCTCGTGTCCTGGTACTACAGAAAGCCGAGGTGGTGGTTCCGACGTTTCCATCGAGACTTCTGCACCCTGCGGCAGAGGCTGTTTCCAAGCTGGCTGCAGTGTAAACGTGACGTACAGAAAAAGGGATCTTGACTACCAGGCGGTGACAGTTACCACGACAGTTAGACATGCTAATCGAGAGCAATAGAAAGATGTAAGGTTTGGATTGGCACCGCCTAAATAGACATTCTCGTCATGCTGTTAGGTTTAACCCTTCGTAACTGAACGGGCAGGATGCCCACGTTGATGCACATAAAGTTTCTTTCGAAACTTCGGATAATGATTCGGCGGGGGCAATGGAAAATTGGTCCGTGATGATGTGTTTGTGTTTAAAATCGGATACTGCATATCTCGATGATGCAATACCGATAAACGGCGATTCGGGTATTTGTAAATCATGTCTCTCTTACATTATTCCAAAATTGTTGACAGTGATGGAGTTGCTGATTCACGATAAAGTAGATTTACCAAAATCATTAAGTTTTTGAGCATGTGCACGCAAATTATATGATTCCTCTTGTATGCACATAACACCGTTCAAACAGGTTCTACCCATTTCTACTAATGCAAACCGTGCTGCGAAACTGGTATGCATTTCATCTTCAGCCAATACGGCAATAACGTAACGACACGCCTATTACGAGTTGCAAATTCCTCAAAGGCTAGCTATAAACTTGCGAGCGATGAGATAAAAGCAAGGGGAAAAAGTCAGCACCAACCGCCACCAACTACTTATTGTACGAGCTCGTGCATATCTACTTCATTCTGTAATCCTAGAGCTCTCCTCCTAAGCGCGCAATCATAAAAAGAACTCACAGATATATACGCTCTTGCATGCCCTAGTAGCATGTTATGAAAAGATGCGCAAAGTATGATGCAAAATATATTAGTGCCTTTGCATTAATGTCTTAAAATAAAGCACATGACCAGACCTTAGCATCTATCTGCCATAATGTAGCCAAGGACAGACGCTTCTGTAATGCGCGCACTAACCAAAAAGAACGACAGATCATTCCTCGTATGAGAAATTTCTTGGATCTTCAGCTGTTGCACACCTATCCTTTTTCGTTCACTGAACTCAATTCGTATTCCTCAACGACGAACTTAATTCCTCTGCACTACAGGTTCAGCACCGTCCGAACACATTCATTGGATCGTCTCTCGCAGCAGTATGTCCTGGCCGTATGAGCGCACATCAACACACTAGCGAGAAGGACGAAGGCGTTTCTTTCTCCATACAGACGATTTATGACGGCGGTTAACTCAAACCACCGGAACGGGATATGACGGGCAACACTTGGAATTCTCGTTGAACACCCTCAGGTAACTGCACAGCAAGAAAGGACAGCGAAATGGCAAGGAGAGTTAGGATTAAAGACGAGGCCAGAAGAATGCGTTTTTCCCGTCTCTTTAGTGCTTCTTTTGGAGCATATGCTGGCGATTAGCTAGCGATACATAGTTTTAAAAAGAAGAAAGCCGACGATCACAAGCGACTAGGATGAGCTTACCAATATTCGCCCTTGATGCAAAGGTCGTTCAGAGGAATAGAAAGCTCAAGGCAGACAGCGCCCCCAATCGCGGCTTCTCTGCCCCAATGAAGATTGGTCACTGCGAACATTACGAAGGAGATCAGGGTTACAAGGAGCCAGGGGATCATAGGCATGGTGCGAAAGTACGGGGTGATAGTGAACGGGGTATAAACCCTAAGTATCGGACAATCAGATGGAGAGAGGTACAGAATCGCAGAATGCTATGCGAGATATCCGAAATACGGCAAGACAGGACATGACCACAGCGAAGTAGGTCATTTGTTATTAGTTGTACGGCTTAGGGAAGCCACACACACACACATACACATACACGCACCTACTTTACAAGCCACTTTGTCGGTCCCTCAGTTTTGTTTTCCGTTCTCGCATGCCGTACCTTTCAGGTTGTTGTCTGTCCAGCTAGGATATTTCCACAGCGTCAGGCCGTTGCCTGTAGTCACCCTGATGCCGTGTACATTGCGGCGTTTGGTCTCATCGGCGTAGATTTCTACCTTGGCGAGCACCGTGGAAGGACCGCAGTTGTTCTGCACAGCCGCAGGAAGAGGAACACCGCGAACGATGGTCACATACCCGAAATGAGCAACACTCATTACCGAACACTGCTGACTTCCAGCTAGGGTTCGTTTTTGTCACCACATGCGTGCACACTACCGTTCGGATGTGATGTGCACGGCGGGGAGAGGGAAAGGGGACTCTATTAGCACGTGATCGTAACCGTCTACAACAAAGGAAAACTTCCGAACCGATCGCTTATAATTGTCACCGTACCTACCGTAGCATTGTAAAAATCCACAGGAACCTCGGCAATACTGAAGCAGTACAGAGACCGACCCGGCTTGCGGCCTGATTCTGTTGTTATGTAGGGCAGTGCGTAGTAGGGCGTGATGGCAGGATTCTGATCGCACCTGCGGCATGAGGGAGGTAAACGTGCGTCTTGTTATGTTACTACGAACCCGTGAGCTCGTCAAGATAGTTCACCTCGACGACGGTGATTATCGAATGGTTGCTTCTAGATATATAGAAGGTTTACGCAAACTGACAGATTGATGCAAATAAGCGATGAAAGGAGTCAGGCAAGCATAATACAGCGACCAGTAGAGCGACAGCAAACCTAAAATGACCGTGAGTAAATAAGCAAATTATAATTAACGACCAGATAAACGGACGCGTATCGTCAGTTAAGACGCAGTACAAATTAAATAAATGGGCTTACTTGCAATTCGGCAGCGGTTCTGGGAAGCATGATTTACCGATCTCGTTGACTTTAAAGCAGTTGGCCGGGTCATCGACGCTGAAGATGGATACTGCAATTCTATTTTCGCAGAACACTTTTGCGAAGTCGTCAAGTACGGCTTCGATAACTAAATTGAAATTATCCGACAAAGCCTGGTTGTTGGCGACAGTTTCATTGTCGCTAAAAACTCCACACACGGACAAGGACGAATCAGTGCATTCAGCGGAATCAGAGCTGAACTCTTGATCCATGGTTAGATTAAACTCGTTGACGATAACACTTAGGTTGCCGACTATGTATCCCACAAATTTCTGGCATATCGCCGTGCTGAGAGAGACGGGTGGAAAGGGTAGGGTTGGTACGATGTTAATAATGACGCACTGCTTGCACTTCAACACAATACCGGGTGGAGCTGGCGGTAATGGCAGGGGAGGCGGCGGTGGTGGTGGCGGGGGCGGCGGTGGACTCAGCGGCGGCGGTGGAGATGGCGGTTTGGGGGAAGGCGGCTTGGGCGACGGGGGACGGGGAGATGGTGGAGGGGGGGGTGGCTTAGGCAGGGAGACGATGGTGGTGGGGCAGCAGGAGCCGGTGCTGTTGTTGCTGTTGAAAAAAGCGATCTGGCAGGTGCCAGGAGGCGCGCCGCTCAAGGGGGAGGCACAAAGCTCCTCAAGCGTGTCACAGCCGGTGTCGTTGGTGCCCGCGGTGAGGATGAGGCAGATCTTAGCGTTGTTGTCGAAAAGACCCAAGTTGAGATTGGTTAATCGCAGGACGTACTTGTACAGCCCGTTATCGAACTTATACAAGTAAATGTTGGGCCCAGTGGTTGTGAACTTGCCGTTGACAGTTGCCTTCACGGTTGCCGACTTAGAAATACATTTACCGTTGACGTCGAACTGCAGTTCAGAATGAAAACGGCAGGTAACGACAAAATTAATCAGTAAATGTAACAAGAATAATTAAGGTAGCGTTATTACTAGTAGGGACCAGCTCTCGCGAGTCGCAACGGTTGCTAGACGGCTCTTCGGGGCCAAAGGTTGACCGAAAACTACTGCTTAGCATTTTTACTTAACTAACATGGCTTACGCTCATCAAAAATTTTCAGATTTATATTATTTGGCTCCACGAACATTGAGCCAGAATCGGCAAGGCGGGCGAGCGCGCGTGCGCGCCGAGCGAAGCAACAAGACGACTACTTTCCCTCCCGCCCTGCTGAACCCTCCCATTCGTACCTCAACTTTTTTAAGGTCGACATCACAGCACTTGCCAAAATTGCAGCCAGTCGTATTGACCTTGAGTGTAAAGCAGAATTGACCTGGACCGCTGACTTCAACTTCCGGCAAGAAGTTGTACGGTGAAGGATTAAGGGGCGGCCGTTCGCACACACAGTATGGAAACCTGGGGTCGGTGATAGCCTGAGGGTCCTCAGGGTTCACAATGTCCAGCTGGGCTTTCACGACACTCATCCTGTCGAGGGCAGGTTCAGAAAGTCTTAATGTCGTGACCTTTTGCTGTGAAGATTGGCATCATAGCATGGGAATTCATCTTATTGCATTTATGTAGAAATACGAAACATTCGGCATTGTCGCGGACTCACCAAGAGTTGGCCACCAGGAAGCACACCAGGCATCCTGGAAGCCAAAGCGCAGACGGGCGTCTCCTCATACTTGCGCCCATAAATCTAAGGAAATTAACTATTTTTTATGAAGATATGGCAAAATTTTGGTGTTCTGATTCCTTTTAACAACGCGTTGGAGCAACAACCCCTGGATCCAGATATGTTCTCAACCGACAGTCAAATGAGGGTTCGAGCATTCGACACTGGTGAATAGTACATAGTATGATATTCTTTTTGACAATTTAATTTTATTCATCACCCTCAAATTAAAAATTCGTTTCTCGTAGCTCTATTTTCCTTATTATTGCACCGTCCCGGACGTGGATCTCACTGCGTCGTTACGTCAGCATTCTAAAATCTTCGACGCGTATTCCTACCCTTCGTAGCGTCATTGCGTTATTTCCTTTCGTTCGCAATTCTTCGCGCTTACGTGCACACATTCCGTAACATGTAAGAGGAAATCCTATGTAACCCATAAAATTATTTCAAAGAAGCTTATTACTTATGTATATCTTAATGTGTATACTGGTTTTCCTTCGTCTCCTTTGCCTTGGGTTGAGCACAAGTCGGCACCAATCGCACGTCTTCGACATTTATCCGTGCCGAACTTACGTAAACTATTTAGCTTTGTCCTCCCTATAAAAAACCCTAATTCTTATTCGCTTGTAAGCACCCTTTAGGGCACCCTTATCGCCAATCAGACGCCGGCATTAAGACCTAGCCCAAAATAGCTCTGTGGGTTGGGAGCCGCGCACTATAAGAAATCGAACACATTATTACTCTATTAATTAACATTATATCAACCGGTTGCCATTGGACATAAGGTGGACACACAGGTAGCTTGTGTACGTATGTATTGTTTGTAGCTTTGCGGTAATTGGCGCTAATTGACAACAGGATCGGACATTTTACAACGCTTCAAGCCCATTACGTGTGGGCTTTTTAAGCGTTCGTGTATATTTAGGCTCAGAAAGCACAAGGTGGGCTCATTGGCAATACTGTCGTAGCTCTGTGAACCTGCGCCTCACCCGGGCTTCGTGATTATGCTCCATGCTAAGCCAAAAGCTTGTTTAGCTTTTACCCGAATACATCTATCTATATTACAGGTTTTTTCGATTAGCTGCAGATTTTGCTCTGCACACAGTAGCTGTCATCACTTTAAAGCGCGGGTGCGAGTTCTGCAAGCTTCGAGGCAATATTTCAGAATCATCATCAGAGACAAAAGAGGCGCATGATAGAACTCTTCGCGGATTCTTCGCTGCCCAAGAATCCCTTCGGGCGCATGCACACAAGAGACCGTAATCACTAATGTTATAGATGGATGATACTCACGGATACGTAGAGGTTGCCAGACAGGAATCAGAAGACCCTGACCCCACCGCAACTAAAAATGATGAACCCGGAGCGGATGTGTACAGCCTTGATGACAGACGGGTCCGAAAAAGGTAATTTTGGCAAGCTGTGACCAACGGACCATCACCATCACCATCATCACCATCATCATCATCATCATGACCGTTGCCGTACGTAACCGTAGCTGTACGAACAATTGTCAGAAGGATCTTTTTGCGTTACATTTATCACCACATGATTGTCATCAGCCCATTACCATGGTGGCCGCCACCGCTACTCCAGGCTGCGATTGCGAACGTCGCCAGCTGCAATCTGCTTCGTTACAGCATATCCTCAGGCACGTAGCTCGCCCAACCATCAACGTGAGTGGGTGTATGTGTAAATGTAAAGGGTTTTGTGCACACATTCACACGGAACACAAGTCGTCAAGTAGTCTAAGTAGCCCCTCCCCCGAGGCCTGCGATTCATCGTGCACACACGTGTAGAGAGCGCCTCTCAAGCGGAGCTCTGATTCCAATGTGAAGTAACCGACATCACCGAAACATATATCACCGCCGCCATCAAACAATGCCGTCATAATGCAAATTTCATCGATCATCACGTATGACGACCGGCGATGAAAGTAAAGGCCACAAGAAAACGAGGGCTTCGAACTGTGATGGCGTCGCCGATGCTATTCTTTTTCGGAGTAGTTTTCCAAGCAGCAGATATTTTGTTCCGTCGGCGAAGTTTCTAGAGGTTGGCTCTCTACTTATTAGTGCTGTTGGCTGCTGCTAGCGCCGGTGCACATCCGCCTCCGCCAGTGCCGCCACCGCCGTTACCGTCACCGCCGGAGCCGTGCTGACATCCCGCGGTAGCTGCTTCCCACACGCCACCATATCTCTGCCTGGGCCGCCACCGCCACCGCCACCGCCACCGCCGC
Organism: Volvox reticuliferus; assembly: GCA_019650235.1. Classification (NCBI taxonomy): domain Eukaryota; kingdom Viridiplantae; phylum Chlorophyta; class Chlorophyceae; order Chlamydomonadales; family Volvocaceae; genus Volvox; species Volvox reticuliferus. The sequence goes on from BNCP01000030.1 coordinate 1,093,801, forward strand.
CACCGCCGCCACCGCCGCCGCCGTGGTCATTACTGCCGCTTTCGCTTAGTGCCAGAGATATGGGCGGTGCTGCCCCGTGCAGCATCGCGGCCACCGCACATTATTGCGTCATCCGCCCGCTCCAAGCGCTGCTGGCTCGGCGTTGCGAAGCCAGGGTTTGTAGGAAGGGGGTTGGGCCGAGGCGAGTCGCTGACAGCAGCATCCCGCGGCGGCTCCTGGTGCGGGTTGGGTTGCACCGTGACCAGATTTTAGCGTATTTAAAAAATGATTAAAAAAATTGAAAACAAGATACAGGGCGAGATTAATATTAATAATTAGTTATTAAATATTTCTTAAATATTTTACGGACATATTAAATATTAAAATGTTAATAGGATAAGATTTTTACTTGGGACTTGGAATTTTCGCTGAACTACCACCACGGCACCTCTGGATTTTCCAGGACTTGCAATGGAGCCCGAGGGCGGCTCGAATGCAGCAGAGCCATATGAACGCCTTCCGTACAGCACAAAATGTGGGCCTTATGCCACCAGTACTAGTACCATTACTAGCGCCGCATCCGCCTGAGGGCCTCAGCTAGCGCATGCATGTAACGTTCAAACGTTAACAGGAAACATACTGAAGTTAAAAATCAACAAGCTAATGCAATTTAAATAAAAGTGTCAAGATGTTCATCAAATATTACGGAAAGGGTAATTCGTGGGCATATTACCGTCCCATCCCATCTGCATTGTCGAGAACGGACCCAGTTGTTCGCACGTGTGATGTACGACATATACACGCACAGCTTTAAATTGTTCGTAAATTATGTATCTGTCCATCTTGCTGACGACTGGTAGCCGAGCCCGTTCAAAGCACGCACGAAAATGTCCTTTAATAAAAACGCTGAAATAAATCTTGAAATTCAAAAACAATAACGAATGATGAACGGTACGATAGTATAAGGCCCGAAACCAGGGCCGGCAGGACGCCCGAAATAGACCAGCACTTTCAACACTTCAAGACGGAATAAATATATCATTCTCCGTTTACGCAGGCACTGAAACGTCCCTCTCCTCCTTCCAAACGGAGGAGGCGAAGCAAGCTACAACACAAACTGATCAACTAACAACTAACACATAACAACATCGGAAGGCTATATCGTACCCCATACCTGCGGCCTCCTGTCGAAAATTGGCACCGCCTCTTCAGCGGCACGCAGCGCGGCGACTGCCAGCTGCAGCGCCTCAGTCGCTTCAGTCGCTGTCGTCGCCGCCGCCGCCGCCGCCGCCGTACCGGCCGCGTCACACGCGCTGTCACCTGTGGCCGCCTTTCCACCTGAAGAAGTGCTCAGCAGCGCCGCACAGCTTCCACACATTACCCTCGTTGCATTATTTAGGCCCCTAATTAGTTCATGTCGTATACTGGAAGCGTCCGCCGTACCGTTCCATATCCAGTCATGATTCATAACATCTGAAGCCACCGTCCGCACACAGATTACTAATGCCTCCAATGCAGCAGCGGTGGCGGCGGTGGCAGCGACGGCACCGCCGCCGTCGCCGCCGCCGCCGCCAGCATTCGCCCGTACATCGGCGGATGCTTTGACCCATGGGCCCGTGGTGACGCCCACTGACGCAGGCTTGGAATACGATTTGTACGTCTGTACCGCCGCGTCGAGAAGCGACAGTGCGAGCAGCGGGATGCGCCTAACGAAACCGTTGGCCGCCTTGCCGTTGCGCCCGGCGTCGGAAGCAGCCTGCAACACGCGGACTCCGAGCCGGAGGGTGTGCAGATACAGCACCTCGGCTTCGCTACCGCCACGGCCGAAACCGCCACGGCCGAAATTGCGGTAGACACCGTCGCTGCCATGAGCACCCCAAACGAAACAGCCGCCTAATGCGGTTGTGATTGGCTTCACGAGCTCCACCAGAACACTGCGGAATAGTAGACGAGGTGAAAGAAGGCGGATGGGCAGGGCAGGGCAGGGCAGGTCACGGTCTCAGGACACTGTAAAATCTTAAAATCTTAAAATCTTAATATCTTAATATCTTAATATCTTAATATCTTAAAATCTTAATATCGTAATTCAAACAACTTATGTATTTCTCCAATTAGAATCTTATGTAAAAAAATGTAACTGGACGATAGCCGTACATCCTAAGCGTACATCAGGACGTACAGGTACGGCGAGCTGGTAATCATGAGCGATTGTCAAGTCAAGATTTCCCCTTTGGATTTCCGATGTGGTACGACTCATCACAATATAAAAATATACTCACCGATCAAGTTCCGGTGTCTGTATTGCACGCAGGGCCTCCACACACGCTCCTAGACATGCAAGTGATGCCAGCCGAGGCGCCGGCTTAGTTGTGAAAGCCAGCATTGCCAGCTCCATGGCCGCGTCCAAAATCCATCGGGACGACATCAGGCTTCTTCCACTACCGAAGCCACCGCTGCCGTCGACCACGCCAGGAAATCCGCCGTTAGCATCCCTTCCTGCCCTGACGGAGGCGGTGGCGCCGCCGCCGCCAAAAGAGACCGCCGTGATGAAGAGCCGCGTCGCGGCAAGCTCTAACTGCGCGGCGGCGGGGGACGGCACCTCACCGCCGCCGCCGCCGCCACTGCTGCGGCGGCTGCCGCTGCCCTCCGTCGTTGGGGCCTTCACGGCACCCACCACGACGCGTGCCTTTCTCAGCACCGCAGGAGCCAACCGCTCCATAATCTCAGCTACGGTTTCTACCCCGCCGCCGCCGCCGCCGCCGCCGCCGCCGCTGCCAGTCGCCAAGCCGGTGGCTAGGCCGCCTGCGATGTCTATCAGCGCCGCCAGCATCGGTGTTGGCAGCGCCGTCGCTGCCGCATCGTCAGTCTCAGCCTGACGGAGGCGACCCTCGAGTTTCCTGAGAGCGACCTCCGCTGGAACAGGGCCGTGATGGCTCCGAACTAGAAGATCGGGACCGTCAGTGACAGCAGCACTGCTGCCGCCTGCAGCGGCGGCTGCGCTGCGGCTACCGCCATCATCACCTACCAGTGTTGCCACCAGCGTCGCAATATCGTGGGGTGCACCGGCGCCGAGAAGCAGCAGCACCTGCACCGCCACGTCGGCGGTGGCGTCGTATATCATCAGCCGACTGAGCACCGGTACGGCACCTGCCGCGAGTGCCTCAGCACAGGCCGCTGGGAATGGCGGTGCAGCGGCTGGCGGCGGCAATGGCGCCGAAACCACGGGGCCTGCTGCACTGGGCCCTGATGGAGCTCCTGGTATTTGATAACATGCCTCGAGCATGTTTCTCAAACAGCTTGCTGCCATGTCATTACAGTCCGCGTCGGCATCGGTGGCGGTGTTGACGGCATCGGCGGCGGCAATGGAGCGTATCAGGGCCGCTGGGCCGTGCGCCTGAACGCAGGCCACCGCCAAAGCCTGTACTAGCCCATCGGCGCCGGCGCCGGCGGCGTCTGTGCCGCCCCCCCCGCCGCCGCCAGCGGTGCGGGCGCAAGCTTGCACGTTCACGAGCGCAGCGAGTGCATCACGACAATCGCCGGGACGGAGGGAAATCAGAGCCACAAGGCCAATCGCGGCTTGCAGTACGTCCTTGTCGTTCAGTAAACCGCGGGCGGCGCCGCGGCGGATCCCGGCGGCGGCGGCCGCCGCACAGTCGAGTGCGACAGGATGCGGTACGCTACGTTCATTCCCTTGGGCAGATAGCAATAGCGGCACTGCCGCCGCCGTGGTCGACGGCGATGGCGGCGATGGCGGCGATGCGGTAACAATGGGACTGCTCGTCCGGTTTATCAGATCTGGCAGGCGTTTTACGCTGTTGTGCAGCATTTCTTTCAGTTGCATGTCAACCTGCGTTTCGATTATATTAAGAAACACAGCCAATGTAGTGAAAGAAGCTTTGTTTGTTGTTTGTTGTTTGTTGGTCGTTGATTGTTGGCTGTTAAGACGTGCCAGTCTGAGTTTGATGATCGATAAAAAAATGTTTTATTTGGTGCTGATGCACGCATCTGGACCCATGGGACACTGATGCAGTGTTTCCCTGACTTCGACCCGTGGGACGGTGGCTCTCAGGAGGACGGTGGGAAAACCACGGTTTGGCCGATTCGTCTCCGGAGCGTTAATATTGGCATTGCAGTGAAGCGCGAACGGTTCGAATGCATGCAGCGTCCAAACGAACGCCAAACTTAAATGCGTCCGTCCGTCCATCCGTCCGTACGGAAAGATAGCAGCAATATTGACCTGGTCCGCCCAGAACAGGATGCCTAATAAACCAATGTACCTGATCTACCCAGTAATAGTTCAGGTCGTGCAGCTTGTACAGCACTTCAAAGGTTGCTCGTACAGCATCTGGGTTGCGTGTCGTACCCGCGATTCGGGAAAGTCTCTGTAGCACCTGGTCGTGATCAATCAACGGCAGAAGTTCACCGTCGCAGAAGAGGCCCGTCAGAGCTGCGGCGGCGGCGGCCTTCTCGAGGCGCCCGTCGTAGCCCAGCTCATTGAGGCAAAGATTCACCGCCTGTACGAATACGGACACGTGGTATCGCGTATTGACTCTAAGATGACGCATATATGAAATTTATATGTGCACATAATGTATACATGCAATCAAGTGCTGCCGTGAGCCGAACATGTCTGGTGTATGGATTAAAGCTTCTTAGGGAGAGGGAAGGAGAAAAAAGAGAGGGAGCTAGAGAGAGGGGAGAAGAGGTAGAGGGGGGAAGAGGTAGAGGGGGGAAGAGAGAGGGATCGGAGAAAGGCAGTACTTCTTCGAAGATATGAGCCACGCAACTTGCAGGTTTTCACTTGTGCGTAATTTGCCCTTTTTTCCGACAACCCAGATTTCACCGCTTTGAGCGGGTCTATCCCGTTCCATGCGGCCTAGCTAGATTCGTTCAGTTCGCTGCTTACGTCGTCAGATATGTTAGCGCCTAATGAAGCGTCGAAGCCTTCCTCCCGCTAACCTTTCCGGCTCCGATCCGATTATGTTTCCTCGTACCTGCTTTATATCAATACTGTGGCTACGCGCCTGGGCGCACAATTGATCAAAGCTCGTTCCTTGAAGCAGTTGTCGTTGATGACCTTGCTGTTGTTGGCCCTCCGAGGTATCCTCAGCAGACGCTTGCTGAAGGCCATCAGAAAAAGCTGGTCCCTGACTCGTATTCATAGCGAACTTTTAGATGGAGGGGCACTGACGTGAAAAAGCGTTGCTTAGTTTTCTTCCCGGGTTCGGTCGCCGTAATAGTAAGGGAGGACAGGCAGGGTTCAGGCAGACAGTTCTGCTGGAAAGTACTTGACGCAGTCGTGCCGGTATTGTGAAAGGCCGGTTAGGGACGCTGGACGCCGATGCATCCCCAGCGTCAATGGCGCGAAGTGTGTGAAGTGTGTTTCAGGGTTTTAGGGTTTTTTCTTGGCATGTAATGCTGATACGAGAAGGAGCGAAGCTACCTTGTGAAAAGTTTGGATCCGAAGTCAGAGACCTTGTTGAGAAATGACACTTGACATGCGTCAGTCCAAGGTAAATCACTGGCGATCCCTGTTCTTGGCCAAGTCACGTAAGTAAGGCCGTTTGAGAGCAGAGCCTCATATGCTCCGAAATTCCAAGCTCTAAAAATTTTACTCACAACGCCATCGACTAGTACTCAGTTGTATGATGCTGTCTGCAACAGCTAGTCTTTCCTGGTCGGGAAATAGCGGGGAAAGCAGGGCATACAGTGGCATATCGCGTGGGCTTCGGACAGTAACTGACACAATCTGGACAATTGTGGTTACCGAGAGAGTTACCGACAAGTTTCACTGGAAAATAATAATGAAATGCCAAAACCTGAAGTCTTTCAGATAGTATTCGCCTAAATATTCACGGCAACTACCGCGACGGACAGTCCTAGCCCGCCAAGACAAAATGGCGCCCATGTTCTTCCATAGATTCAGTAGTAGCGGTCACGACAATCTGCGACAAGCGCAATGCGCGAGCGGACGTTTCAAAAGCGAAATTACGAAAGGCAATGACTTGGGAAGAAGGAACTCTACGACAGCTTGGTCTCTCTAAAGAATGGGACCACAACCTTATGCAGCACGACCTCTTCCTTTGTTCTGGTCGAAATAAACAGGCGTGATTTCTGGGAGCCACGAAGAAACCTGGCATGCCTGCTTCATCGCCCTCAGCTGTGAATTTGCAGGCGACAATGCCGATCCGTTGGACGTGACATGAGAACTCTACATCTTACATCTGCCAGTCACGTCCTCCTCCATCCGAGAAACCCCTCCTCAATCCCATCCTGCCCCTCCTGAGACAGCGAAATGACGAAGCAATTAGCCCCGACGCACATTAAGTTTCTTAGAGCTACTGCAAACCATGCCGGCAGCAGCGTTGGTTCATCTGCGGGAAGGCGCACACAACATCCGCAGACCTTTTGAGCCCAGCGGCGGCAACAGGACCATGTGCCTATGATAAACAACCCCCAATGTTACGACCCGCACATCAGGCACGCCTCCTTGTTCTCCAAACTGCAAACCATGGCGGCCAGTTGCTGCTCCCGTTCAAGCTGAGCCAGCTGAGCAGCACGGCGCTCGGCAGCAGCCGCAACAGCAGCGGCGCCGCCACCTATCACCGCCGGTGTCGTTGTGGTCGATGGAAGCGTGGACGCAGCCGCAGTGATGTTAGACGTCGGCGTCACAGCACCTACCGCATACTTGGCTGTCGGCACCACAATCGCTGGTGGCTGCATGGCCTTCTTGCGGGAGAGTGCTTGTTGGTCGACAGTAAATTTAATGGCGTCAGCGGCGGCCCTGAGCAAACGCAGGTAGGAAAGTACAGTTGGGGCAACTAATTAGATGTCCAACAGGCACAGACTGTAAACCTGTGTTGTATTTTTAATACACTATTATAATATGTTTTTAAGAGAGAAAAGTAACAATCTGTTAATTATTGTTTATTTAGACTTAAAGCCCTAGAACCCTAACCACCCGCAATTCTCCTCCTAAAAGCAGGATTACTGATAAAAATGTAACCGCTGCCAGCCGCCGATAAAGGTACAACCATCACCACTATCGTTCAATTCCGCCATAGCGACGACATATACTCACTTTGTGCGGAGGTAGTACATGCCGGTTTTAAGACCCTTGCGCCAAGCGTAGAAGTGCAATGATGTCAGCTTGCCAAAGTTGGGGTCGGGCATAAACACGTTGAAGGATTGCGACTGGTCGATGTAGGCGCCACGGTCAGCGGCCATGTCCACCAGCGTGCGCTGCTTGATTTCCCAGACGGTCTTGTAAAGGGCCTTCAACTCAGTAGGGATGTCGAGTTCCGCCACACTGCCGTTGGCAGCCACCTGGAAAAAAATCACCAAAAATAGAATGATTCACCATAGAACGAGATAGGACAGCAAGAGGAGCGCTCCCCTTTTCCCGCTTAATAAGTTAGCAATACATGTTTTTATACGAAAAGGCGGAATCATGGGATCAACATACATCTAAAAAGTGAGATGTCCACAGGTTGGCTCTCACCAGTTCATTTTTGAGCTCTGGGCTCCAAAGACCCATGCGGTTCAGGTCATGTAGTAGGTGCTGGTTGACGACCGTGAACTCGCCGGACAGCACGCGGCGCACGTAGATGTTTGATGTGTAGGGCTCGAAGCACTCGTTGTTTCCTAGGATTTGGGATGTGGAGGCGGTCGGCATGGGCGCCACCAGCAGGCTGTTTCGAACACCATGACGTGCGATGCGGTCTCGGAGCGCTGGCCAGTCACACCTGTAAGCCAAAAAAATGATGGAACCAGAGGCGGAATATAAACGGGTTGGTTTTAAAATGTACGAGGACAGGAAATGAATGTTAACTTCTGGCATGTGCATATTGAGTCCAATTAATGCAGCGCGAAAAGATTAACCCAGCAATAAAAAGGTCATCATAACGTGAAGCTTTTGTTACTCACCGGCCGCCAACACCCGATGGCTTGACGTCCCACATGTCCGGCTGCAGGATACCTCGACTGACGGGAGAGCCCTCGTAGGTCTCATAGGGCCCGTCTCGCTCTGACAAGTCGCACGAGGCCGTGAGGGCGGCGTAGTAGATCACCTCGAAGATCTGGCGGTTGAGCTCAGCCGCCTCAGGCGAGTCAAAGGGCATGCCCAACAGGATGAACGTGTCCGCAAGCCCCTGAGCGACAGGAATTGCCAGGAAGGAATTCGTTCACAAAAGTTCTTCAAGCAATATATGCGCCATGACTAACTTCGTGACGTCCGTTTCACCTTTGCCGTGGTACGGAAACAAAAATCACATTTTGAAGAGGACTAAATGGCCCTAAAGTGTGACTATCTAAAGTGTGGTGATGCCAAGTGTGTAAAGGAGTAGAATATTGAAACGCCAGGACGGCGGACACACCTGGACACCAAGACCGATTGGCCGGTGCCGCATGTTCGAGTTCTTGGCCTTGGGGTGAGGGTAGTAGTTGACGTCAATAATCCTGTTCAGGTTATTTGTGGCCATCTGCACGCGCAGGCATGAACAACGGGAGAACTCAACTTGTGGTGTCATAACCCTTTAAAATGGCTTTGTTAAAAATGGCTAAAAAAAGAATTGTTCAGTTCCAGCAGCCGCGACGTAAAAATGAAAATGAAAGAGAAAGGACCCAACAGCCACCGCTTGTGCGAAAGGTAACACAGCGTTGGCCTCACCTTGGTCATGTCCGCCAGCTTGTCGAAATCGAAGAACCGGTTCGGCGCGTCCAAGCTCCCAACCAATTTCTTCGATTCCCAGCCAGGCTGGCTGCCGCGCTCGCGCACAAATCGTGGAAGCGCAATGGACGCCAGGTTGCAAACGGCGATCTCGTCAGCGCTACGAGATAAGAGCAATAGTACGAGCGAGGGAAGGCCATAGCGTGTGAGCGGCAGAAACAGCAGGAAGGCCATGCGGAGTATAAAAGCGTTTGGCTTCGTGACAGAACTGTAGTAATGGTGACACCAGGGGAATCTCTTGCGGCGCGGGGACACAACCTAAATGCCATAATATGACGAACAACCAACAAATTCATCTCAGGATACCACGGACATTAATCGGGCAACATGCAATTCAATCGACGGTCTTTAGACGAGACGCATCTACAACAGCCATTCTGATGACGCACCTCGTGTATTCGATAATCTCAGTACACAGGTTGGAGCACTTGATCGTGCCCAGATTTTGCTGATTGGACTTGGCATTGCAGGAGTCCTTGTACAACATGTACGGGTTGCCTGTTTCAACCTGTGCATGACGGAGTTTCAGAGGGCCCGTACGACACACAGTCCCTTTTAAATACCAGCAGGTTTTGAAGCAGGTGAGGTAATTAGAATTACATAATCACCAGCTCACAGCACCAAAGCATAAATTTCCGTGTGGATATGTAATAAAACATCCGATGTCTTCTACATGCCAACTGCTCCTGGTACAACATATAGCAAGCGACAGGACAGCCGGTAGAATAAAAAAATAGCGCTTTCAGGTGAAGCGCTGCACAGCGTGGTGTGAAAAGAGCGCGCGAAAAGCAATCAGCACTGAAACGGTGACGCGGACCAAAGACCTGTACAATGCCCAGCGCCCTGTTGGCACAGAACATCCCCCGAAAAAACAACTGGCCAGCCTTACCAGCTTCTTCATAGATCGACCTCCTTACCTGGGCCTCTAGAATAGCAAACCACAGCTGCTGCGCACGCACCACCTTGCGCGCGCGGCCTTCACGCTCATACTGCGTGTAGAGGCGCTCGAACTCCGGACCCCAACAGTCTGCCAGACCACCAGCCTCGTTGGGACAGAAGAGACTCCACTCCTTGTCGGCTTCAACACGCTGTATTCAGGACGCCGCCAGGATTGTACACCAAAGGATAAAAGGTCGGGGAAAAAAGAAAACCTGTCCTACCTTAACTATATCTTTCGATACAGGATTTGATATGAGCAGAAACAGCAGTAGGGCAAAGAAAGCCAAGCAGACTGGATTAAGTGTCCAGCTGTACCGCCATGCCGTACCTCCATGAAGAGATCGGGGATCCAGAGACCGTAGAAAAGGTCACGGGCACGCGCCTCCTCCTTGCCGTGATTTTTGCGCAAGTCGAGGAAGTCGAACACGTCTGCGTGCCAAGGCTCCATGTAGATGGCGAAGGCGCCCTTGCGTTTGCCACCGCCCTGGTCCACATACCTACGCAGAGGAATACATGCATACCAAATTCACATGTGTCAAGGGATCACCAATCCAGTGAGATTGAGAGACGTTGCAGCAGAGCCCGTGTGTCGTTTGATGATTCAAGAAACTACCCTGCAGGATACATAATGGATGGTGGGTACAGAACCTCCGTGCGCGCATATCTGTGCACCTTGGCCGGCTATTCAAGGTATCCAAGTCACCCATCCCTACCTGGCAGTATCGTTGAAAACACGCAGCATGGGAACGATGCCGTTGGAGGTACCGTTCGTACCGCGAATGTACGAACCAGTCGACCGGATGCAGTGAATGGACAGACCGATGCCACCAGCACTCTTTGAAATGACGGCGCACTCCTAGCAACGACAAGAATTGATTACCAAAAAGCTCAGGTTTAGCACTGTATTTCAATGCAGACAGGCAGTTATGATAATTGCAACTAACAAGCGAGTTATAAAACATACATAGTAACATACAAAAAGGATACGTTACCCTGGAAAGAGCTTCTTGGGCCAAGGACTTCAAGCTTCGGGAAATGGCACGGACACATTTAACTAAATATTGATTTATAAGGTTATTCTAAACGGAGCCGGGACCCTAGATGACGACTTCACTTTGGGACGTCACAAGTTAGGGTTCCCACAAATAAATTGAACCTCCTGATGAATACACCACGTGTAACGTGTAAATACGTGGAAGGACATAATGGGGGTTTAGAAGGAAATTCAAAAACGCTTCGTGGAATCTGAAGGAAACACACACCTTGAGGGTGTCATAAATGCCATCAATCGAGTCCTCCGGCATGCTCAACAAGAAGCAAGAGCTAAGCTGTGGACGCGGCGTGCCGCTGTTAAACAGCGTGGGCGAGGCATGAGTGAACCAGCGCTCCGACATGGCGTGGTAGGTCTGAATCGCCGACTCGATGTCGTTCTGCGAGTTTAATTTTGTCGAGACGGCAACCGCTAGGAAAAGATGAGTAGGATACTAATGACGGCCTCAGCTATTTACGGTTGTACGATTACAATAAGAGTATAAGAGTTGTCCAGGTTCACCCGATCAGATCAGATTCCTTGTGACCCAAATCAGATCCGCAACATACTCCATCTGGGTCAAAATGTCTGTGCTCTGCACTCTTAGGCTTGCTTAAAACAAAAACTGTGCTGGGTATGAAATGCTGGGCATACATTTTTTGTATTATAAGATGTGGAGAAGTAAACATGTATGTATGTATCATCCAGATGTCATATCTATCATATGTATCCTCTAGACACTCAAGTGACTCGGATGTGATGTAAAACCCCAAGATGAGAGAACGAAAGGGGGTCAACACGCCATACGCCTGAGGTTCGTGATGAGATCCCTACGGAGTACGGGATTGCGTGTACGATTGCACAAACCTTGTGAATTCCGACAGCGACGCGCATCAGCATGTGCTGGGGCCGCTCAGCGACCACACCGTTCATGCGAAGCAGGTACGAGCGCTCCAGAGTCTTAAAACCAAAATAGTCGTAGTCAAAGTCACGATCGTAACGGATCTCGCTGTTCAGACGACCGGCATTCTGCCGGCCGAAGAGAACGAAAGGAGAAATTTTCAGAATCGTAATGATGAGTGGATGGCCTCATTTAAAATGGTCTCAAAGAAACACGCATGCAACTTATGGTTTGACTAGAGGACCCATCATGCATAAGGTCATAAGGTCTAGAGGACCCGCCATGCAAAATTGATGCGATGTGAGGTAGTAGGATGATGACGGAGAACAAGATTGAGAAAACGAAACATTTGATGTGGACCCCAAGCTCGCTATCTTTCTATATGACCTTGGGGCTTGGGCCATGCATCAATGTGGCATGTGGCCAGTGGGCAATTTATTGTTCATAGCAGTGGTGTGGACACTGAATTGTCTGAGCGCACCTGCATGATGATATCATAAACCTCATTTGCAATCAGCGCCGCATTGTCACCGGTTCTAGGGTTCTTGTAATGATACAGCGCCTCCATACTGCAAGTACGTCGCGTAGGATTGAAGTTAACGGTAACTTGTGTCAGACATCCTGTGCAGTTATTGGAGCTGTCATGCTGGGCAGCATGTGCTGCATGTCAATTTAGACTGGCCAACCCCCCAATGCTTACTTCCCTCAGTGATGATCAAGCGCATCGCTCAGTCGATGCTGTCCAGCCGCGAGCATATCACAAGGTCTAAATAAGCCCAGGCATATAATTCATGGACAGAAGGGGGTAACTCACGTTTCGCTGAAGGACTTCTTCGTCTTCTTGTGCAAGTTGGACACTGCAATCCGCGCGGCGAGCTGCAAGAAAGAATCGGAAAGGCCAACTCTTAGAATTGAATCGGTAAGGGTATACCTGTGCGTTTTGCGGCAAAATTTAAGCCCTCCTTGCCCTTACAATTGCATAGTCAGGATGGGTGGACGTGAGGGCGGCAGCTGTCTCAGCTGCGAGCTCATCAAGCTCAGAAGTAGTGACACCCTTGTACACGCCTCCAGCAACCTTTTGCGCAACGAGAACCTGCGCGGAGAGCCCACTTGGTAATACTGGCGGGAAGACGACAGCGATGTTTGACGGCCGAGATGATTGCGACTCACCGCGTCACAGAAGTCCGGGTTCAACCCGTAGGCAAGCTTCACAATGCGGGCAGTAATCTTGTCGAACATGACCGGCTCCTGCCGGCCATCGCGCTTAATAACGTACATTGACGTCATTTTTAAAATAACAGCGGAGACGGGAGCGTAATACTGAGCAAGCAAAGGCCTATCAGTGTGACAAGTCTAAATACTTATGAGAACCAATGGTTGTGTATTTGCTACGCGGTTGCTTTTCCTTGCGAAAGGAGGCAAAGGCACGGATAGGTAAAATTAAGATTGTGTTACAGAGAGTGCAAGTTCAGAATGAATGTTAAGACAACGCCCATGTATATCGCGCAATTGAGTAACGACCGTTGGCATGGAGAATTTTGGCGCCTCATGTCCGTACTCATTGGGCCCTCAAGGCCAACCGAAAGCTCAGACTCACTGCAAGCGGGTTAAGCAAGATGGAGTGATGTGGTATTAAGCAGGGCCCACCACTTGGGCATTACTATGTCCTCTCGCTATTAACAGTGGTGATTATGCGATAACAAAGCTGCGTAACGGGTTGCATCAACACATCTTTCTGCTTCGTTTCCTTCTTTAAGATATACGTACGAGTTTATGTAGACACCGTGATGAGGGTTAAGCATGCCTTTCCCCTTGTTATTTTCGTATGGGCATCTTGTAGACAACTAGGCATCCTTGCTGTTAGCAATGACGATGTTGCGGGACCCATCGTAAAGCTTAGCGAATTACAAGCAAAGCCGGAGAATAACACGAGGGTTGAAGAAAGTAAGGAGAACAAGCCTGGGACAATCGCACAATTGCTGGACGCTGCGCTGCAAAAAGAATTCACCAAGGAAACGAGTGAGGATGGAAAAGGCGGCTCTAATTTCAATGCAACTGTTCAGCAGGAAGAGGTGTGTGCGAGATCGACTGACGGACTGGGTACGGCGGATGGTCTACGTAGAGCGAATTGATTGCCTGCACATCCACTGGTACTTAATTTTGTATTGGGCCATCATCCCTTTCGTCTGCGCCTATTGCACTCGCGTACGTGGTCGTTGGTGAAGCCCAAGTGCTGCGGCCACACGCAAGGCAATGGCACTCCTTGCCCTTCGCAATGCGTTTACAAAGCAATCTTGAAGTTCTTCTTGCGTCCTTGTTGCGAACGTGAAATTGTGGCTCGGTGAGGGTACACGGGTGTCAACCCTGGGGGGCCCCCATAAACCTGTTGACCTGCGCTGGTCCGAATGCCACCGTAAAATTCAACCCTGTATCCTAACCCGAACCAAACCCGCCCTGTGTCTAAGTGTCATGCGTTTATGGCCTTTATGGCGGAGAACCTATGCCTATTAGCTTCGTAGGGTTTGGGGACTGTTTCACCCGTTTTTCGCCTTTTCCTTCTTCTCTTCGTCGCTTCCCTGGGCTTGTGGGAAGCAACCGATTGATTACGGTAAAGCCGTATCATATACCTTGTACGGGCTGCAGGCCAAGCTGGAGACTGTTGTACGAATAGCCGGTAAGGCGACGGCGGTGCAGCAGGCCACCGCCGCCAGCTCCTCTAACTCCACAGAAAGCGGCGGAGAGGGTGGCGGCGGCGGCAGTGATGCTGATGGCGGAAAGGGTGACGGCGTCGCCAGCAGCGGTGGCAACGGCGCCAGCAACAGCACTACATCAGATGCTGGCGCCGATGTTGGCACCGCCGTGGGAGTCGTGGAAGTCGAGCCTGATGTTGATCGAATCATTGACTCCCAGGACAACGAGTTTGTCTTATCTAAGCCCAAGTGAGGACTGGGGGGGAGAAGGCGAATGAATCAGTCCTGGTGGTGCTGCTGAAGAGGCAAGGGGGGGAGAAAGAGGGAGGTGGAAGGCGAAAGTACGAACACTGAAGTCAAGAGGCCAAATGGGTCTCAGTGTACCAATCTACTACATGCCCCCCTCTCCCTCCTCCCGGGGAGACGGGCTCTGGGGAGCTCCAGGGAAAGCAGCGGGTTACGCCGCCATCAAAACTTACCGAAGCCAGGGGCTCCGAAACCCCTTAGCGCGGTGAGCCGTAGGAACAGAACTCCCTTAGCGTCTTCCACACTCCCTCTTTTTCTTTTTCTTTTTCCTCACCTTCTTTGGTTTTCTTTGGTTTTCATGTTATCCTCTGAAAAAGATTACTCCTTTCGATGTCTTTATCATCACCCCCTTCTGATTATCACGACCACTTGGCGAACTGGGTCTCTATTGTTTGTGTTCTGATATCTCCTGCTGATGGGCTGTCTTGGTTAAGACTCCTCTTAGAAGTTCACCCATTTCCTCAATCTCCTCAAGTGGCGTAAAAAAATAGGCACTGTGTCAGCGTATGGGGATCTGATCGTCCGGATCTCCATGTCATTGGGTACTGTCTTGTACCGCATGTTAGTGACAACAACAAATGATGTTCGCACCTCGCAGTGAGAGCGTGGCCTCCTTGACACTGGACCAGCAGCTCATAAGGGACATCTCGGTGCTTCTGGTGGCGGCGGCGGTGAGGAGGACGGGAGGAGAAAGGGGTGGGAGGAGGAGGAAGGGGAAACAGGGGGGGTCCACATTTCATCGAGTGTGGGAATGTGTGGACCCATGAGTTCGGGCCCCGCTGTAAATCCCCTTATGACGCCCGGCCAGGGTGCTTTCCCCGGCTTCCCCGTGCTTTTCCCGATACATGCATTAATTCGTATTCATCATATCCTGGCGTATCCTGGCGTATACGGTTATATTGTTCTTCCCCTCCCTCTCTTGCTCCCCCTCCTCCCACAGGTCTTTGGCATGCTGTTTGAGGCTGTACGACAACCCGTAATCAACGGTTACCTGATCGGCGGGGCTGTTGTCGGGCCTGGTGGTCTCAACCTCGTCAATGTAAGGGTGAAGAGAAAGGACTGAGAGGGGAAACTGTCGGTGGAGGGCGGGATTCGGACAGGGAAGTGTGGTTTCGGAGCTGTGTATTAGGGGGAAGGGGCGTCACGATGAAGGTCAGTGAATGGGTTCACACAGCCGGCTGGGGGAGTTCCCAGACGCACAGCATTATCTGACCCTGTACTCGAGACCTACCGAAAACACACACACACACACACATACGAAAATGCACTTGCGCACTTACGCACACACATAGTACACAGTCTACACACAATTGTATTTCGTTTTACTCTCTATAACCCTTTTAGCTAAAAGCACATACTCATACATACACCACCTGCAGGAGCTCGTCCAAGTAGAGTCGCTGGCGCAGCTGGGAGTGCAGCTGCTGCTGTTCGGACTTGGGCTGGAGCTGTCTTTCACGAAGCTGAGGGCGGTGTGGGGCGTGGCAGTGCTAGGTGCGTCGTTGGAACGTCACCGCTTTTCAGTGTGGTTTAGAAGCTCCGTTGCGCGGAGGGGGATTTGTCAGGTTCTTTATGGGTGGAGCGGAAGGTTTTCCCATTCGGGGGCCTTGAAGGACACACACACACACGCACGCACATACGCACGCACGCACACACGCACGCACATACGCACGCACGCACACACGCACGCACATACGCACGCACGCACACACGCACGCACATACGCACGCACGCACGCACACACGCACGCACATACGCACGCACATACGCACGCACGCACACACGCACGCACATACGCACGCACGCACACACGCACGCACATACGCACGCACGCACGCACATACAATTGATTGATAAAATGTTTCTTTCCGATATCGCTGCCGACAGGGGGGGGTGTACGTGCGTTTTAAGGGTCCCAAGCTGTAAGTAATAACGATGATTACCTACCAAACCGTTCAATAAGTAATAATTCTTTCCATCCATCGTCCACTGCTCCAGGGGGCACGTTACAGATCGTACTGCTGTCTCTGGTGTGCGGTCTGGTGGCGGCAGCGGCCGGGGCGCCTCTGACACAGGTGAGGCGGAGAAGGGGAGGCAGAGCAGGGAGGCATTAGATCTGTTGGGGTGGCCAGTGGTGAGGTTGGAGGGGGGTTGGGTCTGGGGGCTGGTGGTGGTGAGGCTGTAGGCCCTACAGGTGTAGCGGCCGCCGGCAACTCTGTTGGGTGGCCAGAGGAGAGGGCGGGCAGTGACCTAATTGGTTAAAGTCTCCCGGTGATCTAGGAAATGAAAGATATAATAAATGATGTATGTATGATGTGCGTGTTTTAGGAACCAAGGATGGGCAGGATTGAAGGGGAAGGATGCTGGACGGTACGAGCGTAACGATTAACCGTTTTAGTTGGTTGGGAGGTATTTGGTTTGCTTGAGAAAGCTCCTTATGGCGACTGGGTGAGGAAAAGCTGAGGGGTCCATTTCATTCGTGCTCACATGTCGCCCCCAACCCTCGTGGAACCCCCCCCCATACACACACACGCACGCACGCACCGCACAGGGTGTGTTTGTGGGCGCTCTGCTGTCCATGAGCAGTACTGCGGTGGTTGTGAAGTGCCTGGAGGTCATGCGTAGCTCGAGCAGTGCTTACGGCCAAATTACCACGGGCACGTTGCTGCTGCAGGTGAGGGTTGCTGGAAGGGGGGGTGGGGTCTGGAACAAAGAGGGGAGAGGAGGGGAATAGACGAGATACCTGGTATTGGTGTTGATGGGAGCACACACATTAATAACCACTCAGTGATACAGCAACTGGGTGTTCGTTAGTCAGGTACTGGCGGAGAGTGGAAGACGAAGTTGGAGTGGGAAAGACAGCAAAACCCTAACCCTAACCTTTACAGGGCATCTTGCGATACCGGACCTTTCATTCATTTGGATCATGATGAGATTCGTTTTTTCTTCTCTTCGTCTCTGAATGGCGAATGGCTGTGTTGAATGTAACCTTATGTATCCTCCTTCATCTCCCCACCTCCACCTCCTCCTCCTCCTCCTCCCTCTCCTCTTTTCAGGACTGCATGGTCGGCGTCATGTTTGCATTGCTGCCGCTCTTCAACAGCGGACTCACCGCCGGTCCACCCGTCCTCAGTAAGTCGCCGTGCCCTCGACGCGGCTCTGCGGGGAGAGGGTTTGACCACAGAGGAGGACCACGGAGGCGGGGGAGTGGGAGGGGAAGACGAACATAAAAACGCTGGTGGTGGTCGCTGACGAAGCAAGGTCGACTAACCGTCAAGGTTGACTGACGGGTTGTCCTCGTCCGTCCGAGGCTGCTGCCGACGCGGAGACCCCAAAAAACATAAACTATATTGCCGCCACTAAGGCCGTGAATAAATGCAGGAAAACTCCATCGAAACCGTCCTGATGTATATTATCGGCCTCGCTGCTGGCGAGAGGGGGAAGACGGGCATCCCCCCCCCCTCCCCCAAAAAAACAAAAGTTTGAAATGTGATGCGTCCTGGCGGGAGGGCAGGGAGTGAAGCGGAAAGCCTAGTATCTTATCTTTGTACCTTTTTATATTTCCCGGTAGTATAGGATCTCTTGTTATTGCCGTAAGTTAATTCCTCGCCAACTTTCCATCTGTTTTTTTTGGGGGGGGGGAGGTCGTCGTGTACGCTGACGAGTGTTTTTAAGTTCCTGGTCAAACCGGAGCCCTCCTGATTCCGAAGATTCTGCTTCGCGTCCCAAAAACCGTTTTGAGTTTCGAGTCCGTGTCCGGACATTTCAGCATTTTGTCCGTCAGCAAATTTGTTGTTCGATGCCATTTCTTTGGCGCTGCTTTCGCCGCCACGTTTACGTCCTCAGCCGCCGGTCAGGACGTTGCGGAGGCTAAGGGCCGCGCCGTGCTGCTGGTGCTGTCCTCGGGGATGCGGCTGGTGCTGGCGGTTGTGGCGGCGCTGCTGGTGGCCAAGACGGCACTGTCGCCGTTGCTCAAACTCACCCAGAGACAGGTGATGTCACACGAGGGGTCTGTACGGGAGGCGCATATAAAAGAAATGGGGGGGTGGTCGACATAAAGGCAGAAGAGTGTTGCTGGGGGGCCTTAGGGTTTTACACTCCCAACAGATCTGAAGCGGGTCTTCGTCACACCTAAACTTCATGCTCTGTCCCTTTCATTCATTCATTCATGAATGAATGAATGAATGAATGAACACAATCCAGCACGACGGCCGTCTGTGTGTGTGTGTGTATGTGTGTGTGCGTCGGGGGACCGTGCCGGCGCTAGGGGGGGTAGGGAAATACGACCATGGATCATGCGGGGGGTCTTTTTGAAGGTGTTTTAGCGGCGCAGATCAAGAGAGGTAATAGGGCCATCTTGGGTTAAAGAAAAAACAGAAAATCAAGCCCGAGGTCCGAGGAAGTAAAAACGTCTGGAGGAGTCGGTTTCGTGGACCGCAGATGGAAGCGGGGCGAGGTTCGACCGCTGTGATTCTGGAAGCGGAGCGGTTCGGCTCAACTGACACGCACATACACTCACCAGCCACTCACATTGCGCCTTTGTCATATTTGGATGCTTTGCTTTCGCTGGAAGTTTTCATTTTGGCTGTTTTTTTCGCGCAAGGTCTCTGATTGGATTTTAACCATACTTATTTTAAGGATAACTGACAACTGACAACCACCCCTGTATGTATTCAGGCCTCTCGCGAGCTGGTCCAACTGTCGCTCGTGGCTCTCTGCGTGGGGATTTCAAGCTTCAGTCATCTTATGGGTTTGTCGAGTGAGCTCGGCGCCTTCGTGGCGGGCGTCATGGTGAATGTGGCATTGGGTCCCGGTTCGACCCATGGGTCATCGAGCTCGTCGGGCGCCGATAATGCCAACGGCACAGGTGGTAGCGTCGCTGCTGTGGTGATGCAGGCAATGGCGCCGATGTCTGGCATTGTGCCAATGTCGGGCTCGGGCGGCGGGGGCGGGGGTGGCGTCTCACCAACGGGCGTTGTTGTGACCCATGGGTCAGCGGCAATCGCCGGTGAAGACGGCGGGCCCGAGCTACGAAACGTGTTGCCGAAGGCGAAGGCCAGTGACAGCGATACGGAATGGATATTGGAGCGCGAGGGCTTGCTCGCGACGGAGGACGCGCGAGAAAGGGAGTGGGAGCGAGAGCGGGAGAAAGAAAAAGAGCGAGAGCGGGAACGAGAGAGGGAGCGGCACAGGGCGCGCGACACCTTGGGATCCCATGCAGCGTACTATAGCATAGAGAGTGCCAGGAATGTCCTGGTGGCTCTTTTCATGGCGAGTATCGGACTCATTATGTCTCCCAGGTGAGGAGTGCGGGTAGGTGCATGTATTGCGTCTATCATATTAAGTTATAGACGTAAGTCGAGGGTGGGTAGGTAGGTAGGTATAGATAGATATTTAGATAGATATTTAGATAGATTGATAGATAGAAAGATAGATAAAGGTGGGTTGGTGGTAGGGTTTTGGAAAAGTCTATGACACATCGGAGGGATCCCTTTGTGTAGCCGTGATGGGCGGGAACATGAAACATCCTACCCCAAAATAATATCTCGCGGACGTGAGGGAACGGGGGAAAGGGAGGGGGGTATGGTTTCGGAGTGAAGCAGAAGAATGAAAAGGTATGAATATTTTGCGGGGTATAATATTTCGCCCCACATTAGATTCAAGCATTGGTTGGGGGGGATGAGGATGGGGAGGGTGACGGGGAGGGGGAGGGGAGGGGGAGGGGAGGGGGAGGGGCAGGGCGGACATTGGTTCCTTGCTTTCCTCCGGCCGAGAGTATCTCCATTTCATAGAAACAAATATTTTACCTTACCTTTATCAACAACATCCTCCTGCCTTTGCTTAGGCTCTGCATCTTGACTGCATTAGTCAATGTCAATCATGTTGTATTCTCGTTTTTGTTCTCTTTTCTTTTTTACCTTCTGCCTTCTGCCTTCTTCCGTATTCCCGCTTTCCCCTTCTTTCTTGCCCCTGCGCAGGTTCCTGATGGACCACCTGGGTGTTCTCACTGTGGGGGTGGGCTTGGTGGTGCTGGTGAAGGGGGCGCTGGTGGCGACGGTGGTGCGAGGCTTCTCGGTGGGCCTGAGGACGTCTCTGGCCGTGGGTGAGTTGGGTGCTTCAGGGTGCGAGATCACTGTAAACGGGCGGGTGAAGAGGGGCAGGGAGGGGCAGGGAGGGACAGGGTGTGTAATAATGTTGGGGGGTTGGTCAAGCGGAGCGAGCAAAACCCTAGATGGACACTATCGTGACGTAGACGTGACCACCACTCGCTTGAATGTCTCCAAAGTGGTACTTTTCCCACGGCACTTTTCCCACTGGAAAGGGAAGGCGTAACGTGAAAATAACATGAGCAGCTCTTTTTCCGGGCAGGGTGCAGTACCAACCATCGCTACCAGCCCTTATGAGCCCTTATGTCCTGCAACAGTGATTGCATTCCCGCTGCAGTTACCTCATCATCATCATCATCATCATCATCATCATCATCCCTTTTTATTGCCAAACTAGGATACGGCACACATACACACCGTGAGCCAGGCAATCCAGGTGCCCCGCTCCCCCCTTATGTCCATTCTCTGCTGTGTGTGTGTGTATTGCGTCCCTCATCGATCCAAACCTCCCTCCAACCGGTTTGCACCGCAGGCCTCTCCATGGCTCACGTGGGGGAGTTTGCGTTCGTACTGCTCAGTCATGCCGTGCAGTCCGGCCTGCTGCCATTGCAGGTACAGGGCTCTGTCTCTTCTGGCACGGGGGTGACGCGGCGTGAGGGGGACATGCGATACGGAGGTTCGGTCTTAGGGTCGGGAGAGAGATATATTCCATCAGCCGGTTTTGGGTCAAGCGGGTTATCCTTGGGGAAGTGCACTGGGTGACAAGTTACTTCTGGACCGAGTGTTTGCCTGACTGTCTGTCTATCTGTCTCGCGAACCCTGAAAAAAAATAATAATAAAATAAAAAAATAATAGTAATAATAATAATAATAATAATAGTAATAAAAATAATTAAAAATAATTTCCCACTCGTGGTCCCATTGTTTTCTTCCCTTCCAGGTGTACATGCTGCTGCTTGGCGTCACGGCCCTCTCCCTGCTCACCACCCCCTTCATCGTCCTGCTCGCCATGCACTGGGTCCTGCCTAAAGACGGTGGCGGCGGAATCAGCCAGTCATCCACGATGTTGGGTCCAGGGCTCCATGTCCTGGTTCACAGCAGCGGTCTGGCCCCTGCCACGGGACGACGCGGCACCGCCTCGGTTCGGTGAAGTGACAGGGGAGAGGTAGCTCCCCTAGGGGCCGAGGGGGAGGTTCCGAGCGGCGGCGCTGCGTCAACAACCCGAAGAGGTGAACCCACAGAAGGAATGTGGGGGCGCGCGAAATTGATGGCTCGCCGAGGGGGTTGATTTTACGAAAGGGGTGTTTACTGTCTTGACGTCATGAGCAGCCTGATGATCTGAACGGCCCGTGAGAACTGATTGGATTTGATCGAGCAGGGATGAGGGCTCCACGTTCGGATCAAAATGGACACGGAAATTGTGTTTTCTGTTAAGACATTAGCACTTATTAGAGCTTCTGGCGGACCGACCAGGTGCGCACTGGAGGCGGAGAGGAGGGGTCTGCGTACGTCTTTGTACGTATATATAAAAGATCCAACTGATTCGGATTGTCGGACAAAGGAAACAGGGACGGAGCGCTGCGGGTACGTGGTGGTGTGGGATTCTCCCGAGGGGAGGGGAGGGGAGGGGAGGGGAGGTAACGAATGAAGATGTCTTCGTTGACGTTAACGTTATAGCACGTATAGTGTGGCCTTTGCTCGCGCATGGCAGCTTCAGGTATTTAAGAACATGGCAAGCTATAAGCCGATTAGTTTGTGTGCTTGTGTGCTTGTGCGGTGTTGGTGGTAGGGAAGGGTGGGGGAAAGCAGGAGGAAGGGAGGGGAAGGTTACGGAATAAACCGCATTTGTTGTGTTGTGTATGTGCGTTTTACATGGTCCATGACTCATGACCCGATACATGTGCAGCAAACCCTAATCCGAACCAGCCTGGCAATATCCCAAAGGTTGCACGCGGTGCGGCAAAATAGCCGACATGACTCACATGTGGGTTACGGGGAACACCTTGTGTGTGTGTGTCGTTTTGACGTCGCCCAGGGGGCGCCAAATAGCGGAAGAGCAGGAAGGAAAGGGAAGGAAGGGAAGGTACGGGAAGGAAGGGAAGGAAGGAAAAGGGACGCGAAGCCGTCTTGGCTAGCCGCTCTGTAGCAATTGCAGCCGCCCGCTGTGGCTGATGGTTGTCAGTTAAAGTCTCGGACTAGCTGTTTCCTGCGTATGTGTCTCGCCACCACGCAATGCATACACAGCAACACGAGCCGCTTCACGGCCGTTCCTGTCAGCGGTGTAGCGTGTGATGTATCTAGTCGGTCAGTCATTCATTCGGTCACTCGGTCAGAATGTCTGCCTGCCCGTGCGTCTGTCTGTCTGCCCCTTTCTCTCTTTCTCTCGTTTGTGTCACGCTGTGTCCCTATCGTAATGTACGCCGCATATATAGCACTCGGACCCCTGAACTGCCATCTCAACGGGCCTTCCAAACAAAGGAGTTTTGCACGTAAATTGTCTCTTTCCTGAACTGAGCGGGTCGCGGTTGCGGTTGGCTGCCTCCTGAATAGGGGGGAAGTTTATCAGAGAGGTTTAAGAATTGTCTCTTGAATCTTTCCACTATCTTGGTGGTGCATTTATAGTCCGCCGATAATATTACATGGTAGTTGTATTACACCGTTATGGCTATAAGCCATCCGCCCCGTGTTCGTTACTTACGGTTACCTCGAGGTCGTTGTAGGGTATCTGAGCTGCCCAGAGGCTTAGGCAGGGGTAAGTTAACGATCACGTAATACGGGTTCACTTGCTAATTGATCTAGTGTGTGCGAAAGAGTCATCCAAGGTGATTACTTGCCGGGATGATGAGGACAAGGAGGGGCACACAAGGATGAGGAAAAAGGATTTTCTCTAAGGTGCACAGAGAGGCAATGAAATTTGGCTGTACGGTGCGTATACGTGTCGTATATGCCCATGTAGGGAGAGAGAGCTTGTGTGTGTGTGTGTGTGTGTTTGCGACGCAGGCACTTTGACGAAGCGCGTTTTTTGTTAAGTGGGAGGACGCGAGTATGATTTGGAAGTTTTGAGCTATGGCAGGGCACATTCGTGTATTTTGGATACGGGCATGGCTGCGCCAGGTTGTGGGTTTTAGGGTTTAGTTTTTTAACCCATCAATTGCCAGCCCCTTCTCGTCCACGACGTTATCATCCTGTAGTTGGTGTCCGAAACGGCAAAAGATCATATGCCCGTACGGTGCCCACGCAAAGCCATCGGCAGCGTGGCTAATCGGGCGGGTGGACCTTGGGGAACAGCAACCACGGATCACCTGCACAACTTTACATCGGTAGCGAACCTCAGATAACCGGTCGCAACGCACGGACGAGACACGGCGCGTGCTGTACTGGAAGCAGTGTAAAAGCCGCCTTCTTGCCCTCAACCCAGAGGTCGAAATCCGCACCAACCTCCGGACGAAAAGTTTTCAGCGGGTTTCTGGGCGCGATTTGCTTACAAGGGCCGATCGCACCACCAAAAGCAAAACACCTCTGGAATATTACTAACCACTAACCACTAGGGACCACTAACCACGCGCTACATGCGTCTAGGGGTTGTCCCCGCAAGGAGGACCCAGGGTAGGCACGGTTCCGCTCCTCAGTCCAGCCCATTTAGCGAGTGCACGAGGCCAGCCGCGTCGACTGCACTAATACGAAACATACAAACGACCAAACGAGGAAAGAACGCAAAATATCGTATAGGCAAGGCACACACTGACGTCCAGGGCGGACACCGTAATGGTGCTGTACATGCATCCATACCTATCTAAGTCATAGCACAACGACGATGCCTGACGATGGCATCACGGGCACATATTGTACATGCAAAACCCAATATTTTCTTGGCACCTGCCTCCTGGCCTCTCATTAACACAATGCATGAGGCACGCCTTCCAGACATGTGCATCAACATCAAAACTATGTGCATGTCCGCGCGATAGATCCCATACCTCGTGCATAACGCAACGGCCCCAGCTGTATCATTGCGCCTGCATTGCTTGATTACAAATTATTGTGCTCTGCGTTGCGCAATCCTTCCGTAAAATCCTTCCCAAGGTATGGTAGAATACTTGCCATCCATATCCCAAACTCGCAAGGAAACGTGCGCGCACCCCGCCCGCCCATGGTGGCCCCTGTGCATCACAGATAGCTTTCTTACCCTTGGGCCCCCCCAGCAGGGAGCTCGCTCACGTCATGGACCCCATTCCGCCACAACGAAAAGCCATCAAGGCGGCGGTGATGCCGTCTCGCCAGCCGTGGCTTCCTGGGGAGCTGCAACCACTACATCGGCGGCAGCTGCGTCCACGTCCTCGCTGGCACCGCTTTTTTCGTCTGCATTGTCACTGCCTTCCGGCCCATTCCCCGCGTCTGCCGGCCCTCTAATCTCCTCCAGATAACCATCCAAGCTTTGGTCGTCCCCGAACCCTAGATCCCTCAGCTGCGCGGACAGGTCGTCTGCCTTCTCCTCCATAAGCTGCCGCAGCTCCGCCTCTAGCTGCGCCTTGCGTGCAGCTACCACCGCTGACTCCGCCTTGACGGCCTGAATGCGTCGCAGCGAACGGTACGAGAGGGCACAATTAATAAATTACTGCGCGCGACAACGGAAGAAGTGCGCCCAATAACTTGGCACCTGGTAGCAAGCAACGACATGCAAGTTATGCCTTGTGTTCCCTAATTGCGTCGTGCAAATGCCAAATCCGTCCAGGAATCCACCGCGCGACAACAACAATAACAACAGCAACGACGGTGCAGAAGTATATCGTCTAGCAGCGGTGACCGGCGCGGTCTACCTGTGGTGGTCCTCTTGCAACCGATTTCCCTCTTCCCCGGCCGCCCCTCCGTTCCCACCACTGGCAGTACCTGCAACTGCTCGTGCATTATCCTAAGATCTTCATCCAAACGCTGCTGCAGTGCGCTAACATCGAAGTCCTCATCTTCGGTCTCGGCCGCATCTACTTCTGGGTCTATTTCAGCGTCCGCGTCCTCGTCGCCACCGCCAGCTGACTTGGACGGGCCCGCGCAATTGCCGTTCGTCGCCACGGAAGACTCAGGCTTCCGCGTCAGCATGGCAAGTGTTGCAGCTCTCGCATCTTGTGAGGTATTTAGGGTTAAGCCAATAACAAATACTCGGGGTTAAGGAACCGACTGTGAGGGGCACAACGGAGTGAAGTGGGTTCCTATCTAGAGGGCAGGAGAAGTGGTGTGTGTGTGGGGGCCAATAAAGCAGAGATTTTACATACTATAAGCTAGACTCCCGAAACACAATTGAAATGTCACATGTCCAGAGAGTTCCACGCGCTCTTTCATTCGAAATGCGGCTATCCTGGTTTGGGTCGTCATCTTCTGGGCCCGCCTACCCGTCTCGGCCATTTGCCTACCTTCCAGCATCTTCCTCATAATCTCTTCATCTGGTTCTCCCTGTTCTGAATCGAGACGCGCCTCCATATCGTCCAGGTCGGCATCCAGGTTGCTGAGGATCGCCAGCTGACGCTTGAGCATCTCCAGCTCGACATTCATATGAAACCGCCATGCGTCGTCCCTGAGTTGCTGTAACTGTGGGACCAGGGAAGCGGAGGACAAAAGCAGCATAGCCAGTACAACACGTAAGACAAGACGATGGAAAGAGCGTTGATCGGGGGGGTGTAGTGCTATAGTGTCGACGCGCTATAAAGCCCGGTTGGGGAAGGGCTTTGATTACATGACGAGAAAGTGTTTTAATGCTTTTCCCAACCCCCAAATAAGGAGTTTAAGAAAGCGCTCGTTTGGGGTTTGGGCGGAGGCCCCTCCTCAACCGGCGCTTTCAAAATAGCCGATGGCATATGAACAAACGGAGGGCAGGCAGACGGATGGACCAAGGAAAGCTTGGATCTTTGACAAACTATGAAACCTTGGCCAAATTGACTCAAACATTGACGTAGGCATGCGTGAAATCGCGCGTGAATTTGCTGTGACGTGCTTTTTATTGATAGTTACTCGGACTGAGCCGCTGGAGCACGTACAGATATGAAGCCCAAAATAGCACATTGGGACTGAAATTTTTATGACCTTTCAAGCAGGGGCAAGAAGACAGTCTGCTCGACACCAACCCGGCACAAACGTTCCGGGCTGCGCACCTCAGTACAAAGATGCTCCTTCATGCTGCCCAGTTCTTCGGCCTGGAGGCGCTGATCTTCGAGCATGCGTTGCACTTCTAGTTGAGAACCCTCGATATCATGAAGCAAGGATGTCGCGACTTCGTCAAGCTGTTCCTCCTGGCCGCTCGCTTCGCCTGGCCGATCCAGAGTGGTGAGATCCGTATCGACCTGTAAGGAGGGGGCTGAAAAGTTGGCCTCAGTTGTGCATGGTGGGCTGACACAAGTATGGACAACATGCCCGCGCACCAACGTTTCGTTGACTGCTTCAGCCTCCGACATGGTGGCGAGCTTATTATTATGCTAGTAATTTAAAGTTCCTATCCTTCTCAGTGTTGTGACGGCAGAATTGTGGCACCAGTTCAGAGACCGTCGACTTGACGAAGCTTTATCCCGTGGTCCTCTATGACGTGGTTATAGCGTTAGCGGCATATGGATTGAAATGCCAGAGCTTAGCTTGTTGCTTATTTAAATAACGAAACATGTCATGAGAGCCACCAGGCGTCCATGCATTGTCAATGCCGTACGGTGCACCAGTATTGCTTCCTCGTTTTCCTCGTTTCCTCGTTATCGCCTAATTTGCTAGTCATCATATAAGAGGCGAATCCGCGTCCTTATATCTTTCTGTGGCTGTCTCACAGCGTTGGCGTTCCGTCGTCCAACATATTCGATTTTGTTTAGCAAGGTGACGTCGGTCTAGACGGCAACACCTTTCTTCCAACATTCCTCACAACTTCATTGCAACATCCAAGCGCCACAGCAGGGCCTCGTTCCTGACCTTATGGCCGCCCCCCCGGCGCACAGCGCTCACGCTGGCAACGGTTTCGAGGTGTTAGCAGCACTCGCAGAAGCCCTCCGCGCCATCCCCAAAACTTCTGAGCGGGCTGCAATCGCCATCATTGACACTGGTGTCTTGCCGGTGCTTGTGGACGTTGTCCGTACCTTCACATGTACTCTGGAGCACCCATCCCAGCAGCAACAGCTGCCCAGTCAACACGCACCACAATCGCCATCGTCACAAGCGCCGCGATTACTGCCAACCACGCAAAAAGTTACCCCAAAGTCCGTGAACGCCAAGATCCCTGACGGCGGCGGCGGGGTTTGCAGCTGCAGTTGCTGCTTCTGCCGAGCAATGCATGCCGCCGACGATAACTCGCCGGATAATAGGATCACCATTTATAGTGGCATCCGCGGCGGTAGCAGTAGCGGTGATTGTAGCAGCGACATCTTAGCCAGTACGCGCGTCTGTGGCCACACTAGTGACCGGCGCCATCCTTCTGGGGGCAGCGCCCGGAACGCCTTGAACGTTCTCGAACATCTCCTTGTGATTCCACTATTGCCGCCGCGGCTGCAGTCAGCCGCCGCCACTGCCATCCCATCGGATGAGGATTCTCATGTAAGGTTGACGATAAAGAATATACCTGCTTTTGATGCAGCTTACGCAAAGACATCTACTCTGCACATGGTTGCCCGTGGGGCGGCGCAAGCCATGGAAGCGGGTGCCATGGAGGCGTTGTTACCACTACTCAGCATCCCGCCTACTGAAGACGATTCCGTCTCATGGCGCGCATTGCGAATGCTGCTTGTCCTGGAGCGCTTCTCAACAAAGGAGAAGGCAGCACGCACTATGGAAATGCCCAGTGGAGGCATCATCGACGGAATGAGTGACAGCACTGGCGCCGCCAAGGGCAGCGCAGCCGCCCTGAGCCGTCTGGGGGCACTCTTCGCCGCTTCACCAAAATTGATCCCTGGGCTCCTGCAATATGTCCATGCTCTGCTCGCTGCTCCGAGCGCCCTCACAGAAGACAGCTCCGAAACCTTGCTAGCCCTGTTGGCTGAGCTATTGTCCCACGGGTCGCTTCAAGTGGAGCAAATACGTAAGCATGCGCCTGCATTGGCAGAAGCTGCGATTGGCATCCTGACGGGGACTAACCCGGGTCCTTCCTGGAGCGCACTCTTGCCGTGCGCTCTGGAGCGGAACCTGCAACGGACCCACGGGTCCGTTCGGTTCTCCGCTCCGCTAGAGGTGGCTGCGGCCTTGCTGGTGAAAGAGCTGCTGGGTTGGGCGTTGGCGCTGGAGGAAAAGGATGATGGGGATGCGGAAGGAGAGGAGGATAAGGGAGGAGATGGGGAGGGTGGTGGCGGTTGGCGGAAGTGGCTCCACGTGACGCTGCTGGCAGCGGTGCTGGTGCAGCGTTGGTTAGACCGGCCGGGCGCCTTCAAGGCGCTGGGTGAGGCAGGCGTGAGCTGTCTGACTCTCGGACTGCAGCTGGCGCGACCGTCGGAGCTCTGGGCAGGGAAGCTGGGAAGGTGAGACTTTGATAGGGCAAATCTGTAGTTGGGGTTAGTTGGGGTTGGGATTTCTGCAGCGGTTGAGTTTGAGGTCGATAAGTGGCAGGCGGAGACACAATTTGGCAGCTGGCATGTGGGATTAGGGAGAAACACTTTTTGCGGAACATCAGCTGCTGTTCACGATCACCGTTATGCCTTGCAGGTCTCGCTGCTGCTGCTACTGCTGCTGCTACTGCTGCGTCCTGAGTTGATGCCTGCTGTTCGTCTCTCATCCATATATCGTGTGGGTTTTTCCCCTCCGTCTTGTGCAGTGAAATACCCCGGGTTGTGCGCAAAGTGAAGTCCATGTTGGAGCATTATAAGTACATCTCTGTTTGGCAGTTGGCTTTGGTCGCGGCCGTGTCTACGACCACCGGCAGCAAACTCCTTCGTCATCCACCTGCTTCTGTCGCTACTGTGGAGGGCAGCAGCAGCGCAGCGCATCTGCTACAACAGCAGCCGCAATGCGTCGAAAAGCCGCAGTCTGTCTCCCAGGAAACACAACCGGGAGAGCAGCCACAAGCGCAGCAGGCGGGTGACCAGTCGCCCCAGGAGGCGGCCCAGGAGCTCATCACCTACCTGATGACATGTATGGCGACTGTGAAATTGTCCAAGCTGTCCCCTATTGAACGGCTGGCTATTGTGGCCGGTGCGCTCAATGCTGCGGTAGCCTGCATTGCACCACAGCGTCTTTCGTTTCACAACAAAAACGACAGCGATGGGTGCGCCAGTGCAGTGCTGCGGCACCGACATCATCATCAGCCGCAGCAGCGACAACAACAACAACAACAACAGCAACAGCAACAACAGCAACAACAGCAACAAAAACAACAACAAGAGTTGTTGCTGCCATCTCTGACCAAATTGCAGCTCGCGTTGCCATCACCACAATTAGCAGCACAGGTGGAGAAATTGGCGGAAGGAGGAGAGGAGCGGGAAGTGTCAGACGTGCTGGTTATAATGGATGCATGTGAGTAGCTTACTCTGTCTGTTGCTGCGTCCTTGCCCCTCCTAGAGGAAGTGGCTGGGTAGCAGAGGCGGGTAACAGAGAGCAACGAATGCCCGATCACCGATGCAAACTGCGGGGTAGCGCTGAGCACTTGACACATCGCTGTTGCAAATTATCTGATGAGTGATTGTTGGAGTGGATAGGTAAGGTAAGTTAATGCCTGTTTACGTCGTGACGTTTTTTTCTGTTTACGTGTTTACGTCGTGATGCGGGAAGGTCAGGGGTCACAGTAGGGATGTCTCTGTTGGTAATACTCAGGCTGGAGATCGCATTTCCAGATTGCGTTCCTGTCTGTGCCTGTCTGCCTGCCTCCCGCCTCTTCGCCCCGTGCTCATATTATTCTTTCCGTTCTTTACCCAATCAGTATCCATCAGCCAATTTTCGCTACTTCACTTCACTTCACTTCTTCTTAGTTCTCGTAACCTGATCAGCTGCACGGTTCCCCCTTTTGGGTGTATGATGTACCCTTCCTATCTCGTGCTCTTGCGGCCCTGCGCGCCCTAGAATTTGCTCACACTGACTTTCTTTCCTGTTGACTGCATGTGTACGTCTTTGCTGCTTGCACTGGTCCCTTCGCCGCCACCTTAGGTGAGTTCGCCTGGGTCCGCGCTTCGTTCAGTTGTTTTGCGTGCGCAGGGTTGTCGAGCTAGACCGGGTCGGGTTGGTGGGTTGGTCTTAGCTCAGGGCGCCTTTCCTAAAGAAAAGGGTTGGGAGGTGCACTGGCATGAGCAGCATCAGCAGGCGGATGGCAGTCCTCTTCTCGCAGCCAACGGTTTGTTTCATGGCATCATGCCGCCGCAGGAGCAAGACCGATAGGATACATCATGACGGCTTCTATTGCTTTTTTTCTGCGTTTATTCACGGCCTAAGTGGCGGCGACTTAGGTTAGGGCCTTTTTTTCTCCGCGTCGGCTACCTAAGTGGACGAGGAGGCCAACCGTCAGCCGACCTTCACGGTTACCTGACCTTGTTTCGTCAGCAACCACTATGAGATTTCGTACAGTCGCCCTCCCCCTCCCTCCCTCCCTCCTCTCTTTCACCTCTTGCTCCAGTTCCTGCCTCCACTCCTCTCCTGTATTCAATGCCTTCCCAAAAACCCCTTGCCGACCCACATCGTACCAACAGGCGCAGTGGCGCACCAACAGCAGAGACATCAGCGACTTCTCCGGGCAATGTCTGAAACACTCGCACGACTCAACTGCCTGTTGGCGACCGCAATTGAAGCCGGCGAGGAGGATATGAGCGTGGGTCGTGGCGGTGGAACCGATGCCGATCCTGTGGGCGGTACTGACGGTGCGAGCATCAGTGATGCGGACAGCGATGAGGACATTAACGGCAGCTTTCAGGGCGTGAGAGTACATGAGTTAGCGCCCGTCATAGCCGCGGCGCTGCGAGTGGCTGCCAATGCGGCGTCTGTGATCGGGGAGGGCTTCCGGACAGGGCGCCAGTCGTAAAGCTTTCTGGAAGCAGGAGATGACGAAGAAGAAGGAAAGCCTCAGGACTTCTCGTCCAACTCTCACTTCGCTCAGCATGGCCCATTGTAGTAGTCGTACTCGTACGGCACACACAATCACAATTTTAGGTGCAAGAAGCACCCTGTTGAACATCTGGAGAGGCCTTTGTCGACCACCTGCTATACCATGGGTGTAGTAGTTGAGTGCCGCAGGTGGCATGGCATAGCAGGTGGTCGACAATGTGAATTTTGGGGGACGAGGGGAAAAGGGCCTCGACATGCAAAGACACGCAGATCCTCACTCAGGGCGTGTGTGACATCACCTGCGTTTCAGCTTTTGTTTTGAGATGTTGTACCGTACATTACATGTATATATAACATGCACAGCTTACACAACTAGATTGCATGATATTAAGAATTGAGTTGGAGGTATCCAACACAGAGGCGTGTGAAGTCGTTACACCCGTTACACCATCCCGCGCTTACTTGATCCTCCATCTGCCTTCCCGTTGGAATAATGGGGAGCCCCGTTGCTGCGAATGTCCCATTTTAGGCGGTACTGTGAATTTCGATCATAGCGGAGCGGGAGCCATGGCCTGTCGTTGGCAATGTGGTGGCAATGTGCTTCTGTACACGGGCGGCCCCGGCAATTATATTTCAGTTACAATTGCGTTTCGGGAGCAGCGGATTGCTTACGTGCCTAAACATTATTTTGCGTATTATATGTTTGCCAATCTTTCATCCTTATACACGTCCATGCTATGGGAATTGTTGCCGCACGGCGAGCTTGCAAATACATGCTTACTGGACACCTGTATGTATAGCAGGATAGATTGCAAAGTACTATTGCGACTCTGGATAAAACAAGAGTCGCAGGAGGCTGCCCGATGCCCCGAGAGGCGGTTGAGGATGGTGGTCTTGGTGGAGCCTGTGGAGATGGGCAGAGATGGGGATGGTTGGGGCTCGGAAGACTAGATCTGGCTAAACGTTGCTGACGCGGCTAGATGTGGTGATGAGGAGCTTAACATGTGCGCACACTACCGTGTGCCCACCTTTTCCAAGGTTTCCTATATTAAATAGTTGGTTTCATATGTCATAAGGATTCATCCAATACAGTAATGTACAATAAAGTTGTGTGACGTTACCTAACGTTTCGGATTCCAGCTTTCGGTTACAGTTTGGCAGTTTCCCGTTCGACTTCGATGCTTCTGACAAACGCTTTTGCACCATAAACCGGTGTGTACAAAAACTTATGTTTGACGCTTCAAACATGTGACAGATTACTCAGCTTTGAGGATGGAGGACGCTTTCCTCTGCGCAAAAGATGTAGTAATGCTGCTGCAAGCGAAGTTGGTTGCCCTTCGCGCTAAGGGAGAAAGCCCCGGTCTGTCTCATGCATCAAAGCAGCACATATCTAGGACGGTGTCGGCCTATCTATCTCAATTACGGCTGATTCACACAGCTGTCCGTGAATTCCTCTTGCAGCTTGCTGCAGACCCAAATGCGGGTACTGCTGCAACGAAACTCTTTAAATGCTTGAATGCTATAGCTGAGGAATTACCGGGGCTTCAAGCTTTGGAGGAAGGTGCGTTCACCATTCACCGTCTGTCAAAGTTTCTGCGAAGGCAATCTCGAAAAACTTTTGAAACGTATACGTTCGAAAGGTAAATTATTAACCAAATTAAAAAACACTCCATGGAAGCAGGTCGCCCTGCCGATCTTGCGGCCCAAGTACGACAGCTGCGAGCTGCAAAACTCGACGATGAGATCGCGACGATGCGGACCGCGATCGCCGCTCTGCCTCCTGATGTGCCTGTAAACTGCAATACCCTTGAGGCTGTGGTACGGAGCTTAAGTCATCAGGAGCAGAGCTTGGATTTCCACGTCAAGTAAGGTCCGCCGCAGTTCTCATGAGGGAGGCCTCCACATTCCCATGAATGCATGGTTCCGCGCTTTACAAAGTTTATGGTTGGTGGTTCCGTGGAGTTACGATGTCAGCCATGTGGCTAAACCCTGCTGCCTTGGCCATCTCCGTGGTTGCAGACTCGCGGCTGAGGTTTCGGAACGATTTGGACATGGCGCAGCGTACAGCATAGAGAACTTCTCCTACGGCTCCACGCCGTACACTTCGTGGCTCCAGGTGAGGGTTGAGCTTGAAGTGGACCCTTGCATTAAAGCAGAGCTCAAGTCCTGTCAAGAAGCTTCAAGACCCACTAACTATTCTTTTGCCTTGAATTCTTTTACACCCGTGCAGGTTCTCGCGACAGCTGGTCCCGCGCTACAGGATGCCATGGGTGCTTCCGGGACCCGCGAGTACGTTGTGTGGGGCAGCTCCTGCGGCTGGCTCGTCCTGTACGGCGTCCTAACGTACGGCTGGCGCAGCAGAGGCGTGGAGCTCCTGTCCTGCTTACACAGTTGTGCCGAGCGGGTGGTGAAGGAGCAGGAAGCTGCGCTGGCAGGTGGGTCTGTGCCCGAGTACCCAAGTATCCGTTAGACCGATTGTCGTGTGGGCTATTACAGGCTGTAGGGTAAGAGATTTCTGCCATGCCCTGTCTCCTGTACCGATTAATAGTAAAAAAAACCACTAAATGAAGACGAATGACATGATCTATGTCACATTTGCAGTGTACGATGGACGATAGACGATAGACGATCTCTGGTTGGTCGTACTCTTTACTGGTAGCGGAATGACGTCACCTTTGGCATTATTTTACCCCACATAAAACTTGTTTATTATGCATACAATTCGTCTGGGACAAATCAAGGAAACGAGGCGTGCGGAAATGAGGCGTCTCTTCCCCTCCCGTCCTCTTGCGTCCACGATGCCAATCCCAACTGGGCCGCACCTTCGCGTGCGCATCCGCAGGTACGAAAGGCGTGCGGTTCACCTGCGGTGATCTGCTCGAGGACGATATCTCAACCGCTGGGCTTGTCGTACTTGCGGATCAATGCTGGGACGAGGAATTAGCAGCGGCGGCTGGCGACAAGCTTGCACGCGAACTGCCGACAGGCGCGTTGTGTGTGTCGTACAGTGGAGCGGGGCTCCAGGACAAAGACGTGGCGAAGCTGGCTGTCGCCGCCGCCGGCGATGCCCCAGGAGACGATTGTGGAGATGCAAGGAAGGGTGAAGTGGCACTAACCTGCGGCAGCGGGGCTGAGGACACGAGGGTTTTTGAGGAGGTGGTAACGGTGCGGGCGCGGGTAAGTTGGTCGGAAGCACAGACGTTTCGGATCTTTCGAAAGCTATGAGCTATCAAGTTATTGGAATCCCGCCCATCCATATGATTTGTAAGATGCGCCTGCAGGGCGGCTGCATCTGCATGCTATGCAGTGGCATGATAACGCGTGGACTTTGCGCTCGCGCAGATGGCATTCCAAGTTTAGAGGCCGCATCCAGGTGTTGTGTAATAGCATCCTCAGGCCTCGTCCCCGATAAAAAATTCTAACTTGCAGAACCATTTCTTGTATTAAGAAATTAATTGGGAAGACTTAAGTGGTTATAGGTTTGCTGAGCTCCCTCATATGCTAGGGAGAGACCAGCCGAATTTCCGGGGCGTGGACAAGCTGGGTGCAGCTATAGCATGTTACATTTGGCTACAATCACGCGAGGTCTTGACCATATTTCCTT
Organism: Volvox reticuliferus; assembly: GCA_019650235.1. Classification (NCBI taxonomy): domain Eukaryota; kingdom Viridiplantae; phylum Chlorophyta; class Chlorophyceae; order Chlamydomonadales; family Volvocaceae; genus Volvox; species Volvox reticuliferus. The sequence goes on from BNCP01000030.1 coordinate 1,129,058, forward strand.
GGCAAGCGCATATGTTAAACTGATGCGGCGTTTTCGGAATATAAACCCCGACAACTGGTACTGTACTGGCCAATTCGTCCAATGGCATATTCCAAGTTTTATTTTCACTGCGCCAATTAAATTTGCAGACGATTTGACCTGCAAGCATATTCTGAAGCTTCCTACTGTAACTTTTGGGGCCTGCCAGCGCAACTAGCACTGGATTAGACAGCAAGGCTGCCGCATTTACAATTTGCTGTGGGATTTAGGTCCACTGTAAAATCATCCACTTCATCAGAAACCCACTTGCTGCAGCCAAGCAGCATTTAAAATAGCATTGCGCACGATTTTTATTCATACATATATATTGGAAATAGCCGTTACGAATTCTTAGCGGCTTCTGCAGCGAGAAAGCCTCGATTGTACATCCGTACCAGCCAGCGCGAGTAGAGATACATCCGGCGTTACCGTACACACGATATAATTTACTTCTCTTTATCCGAACTCCACATAAACATATCATATCATTTCATAGTTTCACTTCCGGTCGCATCGCGACACACATGCCTGTCTTGCTGAAAATATACAATTTGGCTGCCATATAAAACTGTCAAACGCCAAGCCCGTTGAAGGTATCACCACTTTCGAACCTTGCGCAATTTTTTTGTGACGCTAGCTTCCAATAACCACTGGAGAGATTTAAAATCTTATCATGGTCAGACAGCTGACGTCAATCCCGTATGCATGCTGCCTGATAACCTGCCTGGCCATGCTCTCCAGCACAGGTTAGTAGTTTGGTTGGACGCAGCAGCATGATAATACGCCATCACATAAACCCAAGTTTTTAGACGATATCATTCGTGCGCAATTCTTAATATCGAGTGTAGTAACAAGTAAACAACCAAAATCTTGAGTAATTTTGTTAAACACACGTCTCAAAAAATATCTGTTTTGTTCTTGTTATATGCCCTCTTTCCTGTTTCGCCGTTTCTGTTGTCATCAGGTCTGTTGAGATGCGCTGCTGTGGACTATGCGGATTGTTCCTGCCCGGCAGTATACGACCCAGTATGTAGCAGTATGAACCATATTACGTTCCCAAACAGCTGTACCGCGAACTGCACTCTGTTCGGCAACGAAGCCTGGACACAGGGCTCATGCGATTATGTCAACCCTTTTGACAAGTAGGAATATCCGAAATCCATTCTTGGCGTCCAGGAAGGCTGGAATATTATCCCGTTCGCATGGGTCGAACAAGGGGAGGGGAACAAGGGGGAAACTGACCGAGGTCAGGTTTAGGTCTTGGGTATTTCACGCGTTGCTTAGAACCATAACCTGTCCCCAATGCAAGGTCGCAACCATTACTGCCATGCTGCGGACTGCAATATCGTTACCGTTTCATGCCCTTATGCTCGCACTGTCACATGTAACATCTCGTGCGCGCGCGCGCGCGACAACAAGTTACAAGACAGCAATCACTGCCTACGACTGGAATATGGACTAAAAGCTACTAGTACCTGAAAAGGATCTCGCAATAGATGATGCCCATATTCTGATGCGTGTCCAGCTTTAACTGGAGCTTGATGAGCCGACAAACCGCACAATCGTGTGTGTTTATGTTGCTTTCCTGTGAACGCAACGTTGTCTCAGATGTCGTTACGTTACATGGCATTATGACATTCAGCGTTGCTGCGGGGTTGTTCAGCTAGCCATGTAAACCTTTGCCTCGTGCTACTGGTGCGGTGCCTGCTATTGCGTGTGCAGATGCACTCAAGCGACCACAGTCATATGCTCCGGTGACCCTTGCAATGTCACCAGCATAGGCTTCCCGGACGCCATGAGCACTCTTTGTCTCTCTGTGCGATGCGTCGGCGCGGAAGATTGGAGCAACACGCAGGTCAGTTGCAAGGATCTGACGTGTGTACTTTTTCAACCGGCTAAGGATTGAAGGGACCCCACCGTCTATATAGGTGGATCGTGGCTTAGGGTCATGCATGCTGATGGATGACGCTGTGAACCCAAATCCGAACAGGCGGGACAATCAGTTTGCGCAACCAGATGCGGTTGTAAAACTTCTACACAGTCCATCAACCGTGCATCACCAGATTCCCTGTTGGGTTTAAAAACCCTAAAACCCTGTTGGTGATGTGTGGAAAGGCCTTATTTAATGCATCCAGCAGTGGCAGAGCAACTCCGGTTGTTTTCCGGAACAAGATGTCCAGCTTCGAACCTGATGATGTGGCAATTGTAAAACCTTAGCTCTGTTCTGTTATGTGAGCTGTACCTTACACCGATCGAAGTTGTGGATCTTCTCGTGCGCGATCTTCCTTAAGAACGATGACATCTGTACAAGCATCTGATGCGCTACAAATCTTTTTGCTGTAAACCGCCGCAAAACCCTTGGGTGTAAGTAATGCAGTGTGTCTTAACTGTCTGACGGTTATAAGCTGTGGCGGATGAAGTCTGGTCCCAGGCGCGCCATCCATCCGACTAACCATTGGCCTATCAAACCGGCGTTCCGCTTCTTTCTCGTTACCCTTACCGCAGATTGCACCCTGCAGCGCCGTCTGGGTCCTGACGAACGGAACCGCCATCGTACTGCCAACAGACCTGAATTACACGTCCAACTGCACATGCTCGACGGAATACGATCCCGTATGCGGTGCTGACCGCCAGACATACACCAACGCATGCGCCTGCACTTGCGCGGGCGTGCTCGTGGACTACCCCGGCGAATGCCGCCGTCTCCCGCCCGACTGCATCTGCCCCCAAGTGTACTCCCCCGTGTGTGGATCGAACAACCGGACGTATGGAAACAGTTGCGATGCGGAATGTGATGGAGTGCTCGTCCAATACCCCGGGGCGTGCGATGAGGCGGCCGTAAGGAGGTGAAGGGTTACCTGCCGTAGGGTAATCGGGATTGCGCGTCGAACTGCCAATACGGGTTGGGGTCTGCCTCACTGGCTCTTTCCGGCCAAACATTTCATGTGCTATAGGATAAGGACCATAAATCACTGGTCTTCAGGAAGCGACGTCTGGAGAGGCTCGATTGATTCGACCTGACCTGCGTGAGACAAATCTGGAACTACTCGCTGCTGGGGCTCCTGGCGATGAGGACTGGGAACGATTATGTTGTTGTTGTTATGTTGTTTCACTCTTCATTATCCTATCCTGGACGTGCCCAGAGGGGGAGAGAAATAAAGAGCTCGCTCATTCCATGGGGACATGCTTCCCCACTGAACTGCAAACTCCCAAGCCCTGTTTATCATGATTTCCCGCTTCCGTTTTGCCTTCATGAACACACGTGTACGCGCACGTGTTGCATGTCTGCGCCATAACGGGGCCTTACCACACGATCCCTCAGCTCGTTTCTAACCTTTGCACCCGCTACTGGTGATCTCTGCGTCTATTTCTTGTGCTATGCATGCCTACAGGTTGCCACCACCTCCGCCCCAGGGCATCATCCCTTCAAGCGCACCGCCTGTTTATGGTTCCTCAACAACAACACCATCTACCAACCCGCCGTTCCTTCTGCCCAGCTCACTACCAGAAACACCACCTACCGACCCATCAGCTGCTCCACCAAACAGCCCACCTGGCCTGGCAACGAACAGCTCGACGGGCCCATCGTCAAGCAGGCCCATGCCCCAATCGCTAGAAAGCCCAACGCCTTCCCCCCAGCAACCCAACGTCGGCATATCACCACCATCGGCTCCTATTCTGGCATCAACATGGCCGCCTGCTTGCTCTGAATGCCCTATGGAATATGATGCTGTATGTGGCATGGACAAGAAGAACTACCCGCACAAGTAGGTGGCCGGAGGGGGCATCATATGAAGCGGCACCGGTCAACCAATTTCGACGGCGGTCAAATATCACTATTATCACACACACACGCGCGCACACACACACACACACACACAACTTGCGAGTATGACTAAACGTTGAGTGTTGTACCCCTCGTCCATGCTCAACTCCACGGTATATCAATAATGGAATTTAGAAAGGCATTATGTGTCGAGCATCAGATTGGCACGGTGCCGAGTTTTACTCACCACATCTCAGGACTGCACCAACATCCTGGTGGACAAGCCGTACACCGTAGATACCCATGTCGTTGGACTAATATGGTTGTGGGTAATGCGTCATCATGCCTTTTGCTCTTGCGGTTCTTGGCTGGCTTTCGGTGCGTGTCAGTGTCCTTTATGTTCTCCGCCCACACATACCATATATATCACGTCCACTGCATGTCACAAGCTAGCCCTTCTACCAGGTGCATTGCGGACTGCTTGGGCGTCGCGATCAAGAAGACTGGAAAGTGCAACCACTGCAATGGCAAGGAGTGCCTTATCGGCAAGATGCACGATCTGTGCATTCTGGCTGCGCCGAGTTCACTGCAGTGCTGGGATGTCAAGTACGAATGCCGAGCAGCACCCGACGTGAAGTACGGGGACGTACTGGGGTCGTGCCAGCTCAAGCCAGGCACTCCACCGCCAAGTAAAAGATATTATAGCCAAAATTTTCTAACATAGACATAAACTGATAGAGATTTGATTCCGAACGAATGCGTCGATGCATGTACACATGCATTTACGCACGGTGGCGTGCGCGCTATTGGACAATTGGACCGGTTAGGCATGAAATTTGATCGGAATAGGTTAATATGTGTGTACGATGTGTGATGGTAGTGTGTTTAAACAATGGAGTCAGGCATCGTACTAACATATATACATTATGCAAGGAAATAACGTCTGCTGGGAAATTTGTTTTCAGGCAATTGCTGTAGCAGATGATGACCAATGTCAGATTAGGTTCTGTGTATGCGGAAAGTGCATGCCTTTATATATACATTTATAGGTGAGGCCAGCTACAGCTACAGACGAAGTGAATGAAATGGCGCACGCGCCCGTACTGTCTATTCTGGGGTTAGGTTCCGGGCAGCTTGACCCGTTCCTTCTACGGACGTGGTGGAGATTGAACGAACGACGGTTTGACTGACAAAGAAAATCGGGGTTGGCTACTGGGCCCTGTGGTATGGTGTGAGGCGGGGTAAACGACGGGCACTTGTTTCCATTGTAAAATAGGTTACGGGGAGTCGACGCATGGCAGAGGATTAGTGCATTGTCGTGCGCATAATTAATGTCAGGTGGCGGATTTACATGCTGCGGCCCCTGCTGCATGAGAATGGTCGCGATGTTTTGTCATGAACCTTTTTTTAAAGAAGTTTTTTGCTTCATTGCCCATCGCCGCACTACTTCGCCATGTTAAGCTGACCTTGTTTCGCTTTGTATATGTGCCTTGTTGTGTCTGTGATCTGATTTCGATGGTACACGCACTTCACTGCGGAACTCGTCTTCTGGACTGCTGCCAAACGTTTTTATCGTATTTCATAAAATGAGGTGCTGCCGTGCGCAACTTGCTTGATGTGAGCGTACATGGCCATAGAAAACATTATTGTGAGCAAAATATTAGTCGTACGTACGCGCGTGTTGCCGTACATCGTGATGGCATTCTTAGGGATGGCACCTTACGTAGGTGGCTGGCGTGCATGTATAACTTGCCGTACTTGCATTTTAAAGTCATGTTCTTGTCCTCAGTACGTTACACTTATAATAACTAAATGTACGGCACCTCGACTCCTGAAAACCTTGACGCCGCCATCAATGTCTCCGTAGCAGTCTCCTGACCTGTTGCAATACACTCGTTAGCAAAACCGACGTTTCTAAGTTGCCATCAGTGGCCGGTAGATGCATCACACCAATCTCCCGGAGCCAGTCCAGCAAGTGCCTGAAAGCCCGGGTGTCTACACCTTAATGTAGCGGCTTGGTATATTAAGGGTGGGCCGGTGGGCTGTTGCCACCATTGCCATCCATTGTCGCAGAACCGAAATCAAACGAATTGGTGTCTATATATTACTGATGCTCTAACGGCGGATGCCGTTCAGAGCTCAGGCGGAGCCTAAGGCTTAAGCTAAAGTACGGCGTTACCGTACTTATCGTCCAAGAACTAGCCTTCTCTCAGAAGAGAAGTCTGCGCGAGCAGTGAAAGATTGAGCATCATACCACCTTCAGTCCTGTACATATAATTCTTCATAACATTCAGGAGATATTATATATATATATATATATATATATATATATATATATATATTATAATGTGTGTGTGTCGAAAGATTTGCAGATGGGAGTCCTTGCCGTACACTTTCCAATATTGCTGGGGCCAGCAAGGGTCGACAAGCAAGTTAAGGCACGGCAGAACCAAGCCGACGGAACCACGCAGACCGATTATGTGCACATGCAGGAGGCCCGGCCTGTTGTTTTTATCCCATAGTCTTCATCCGCTACAACGTAAGCAAATCCAGGCTGTCTGATAGGGTGGGCGACTCACCCTGCAAAGACGAGCACTAGGGGCCCTGACCGGGCCAAGCCACAGCGCAGAAGAGGGGCACGCGGCTTCGTTCGTCTGGTTTCATTTCTGGTTTCATCGGGTGCTTGATACCAGTGTGACTAACGACAAACAACATGACAGTTGATACGTTCGGGAGCAGCATAATACGAATGATTTGTTGTGTCAGTCAGCAGTAGGTTATTAACCAGAAGCCTAAAAAATTGACCTCTCGAAATGATGGTGGCCCAGTTACAGCTAACTACAAAAGCAAGGATGGCCCAACAGCTGGGCGGTGGCAAGCAGCCCAACGTTTCCGAAACCTTTCGAAACGGGATATGCTGGTTACGGCACGGTTAGTAATAGGGCTTTCTACTAGAAGATAAGCGCATGGCAAATTAGAGTCGGATCCGGAAAGCACGCAATTTACTATACCACGTAAGCTTCTGTGGAGCATGCAAAGCCTCGACTGGATTCCCGTAAATCCATCGGCTATTGCATGGGACCGATCGAGTCCGCCAACAAACTCGAGATTCACATAAAGAAATTTGTATATGAGAATCAGGTTATATATCAGGTGTTATATTGAGACCGCGTGACCGGCTGCCGATTACGGTACTCGGTATTCTGCTGTGTATCGTGGGCTGTTGTGGACAACTTGGATGAACCCGGGATAAAACAAATAAGTACTTGCTTAGCCGAAGAAATCGGCAATGATGAAGGGGCGTTGATGTGGCGGCAGCTTTGTAACCGTTGTAACCATTCTTTGAAACCGGCGGCACATCGGCGGTTCATCAGCCACTTCCAACGGCTTGGCACCTGCGGAGGCTACCGATGTAAGCACACGAACGCTATCCTGCGTTTCTGCCGATCAATTTATTGCATCAATTATTTACACACTCTTGCTACCTGTCTATCTATCTATCGCCGTGGCTATTCGACTCCCGCCTGAGCGATTGTCCCTAGAATCCCTAGAGCAATTATACGCGCCCTGTCACGCACTCGCCGCGCCTCTATGGCTTCAGATGCATGGCGAATAGGACTTACACACTTAAGCTTAACTGAAGGGAAGCCTCATCCTAGGTGACGACTTTAATCCTTCAACTGGGGCTTATAAAACTGGACCCCAAAACGAACGCCTGGGTTCAACCCAACAAAAAAACTTTCACGGAGCGTGAGAGTCCCGGACCCTCATACGCACACTTCACGACAACGACGAAAATGATGAAAACTAAGAAGAAAAGATGATGGTAGTGGATTACTAATATATACGCAATAGAGGTTTTTATCATTGACAGGATAGTATACTCCGAAACCGTGCCATGGATAGCCCAATCAATCGCCATCCCCGCCTGGCTCGGGCTTCACTTCAGGCTTCACGGAGTAGCAGTGCCGTCGTTGGCGTTGCCAGCTGAGGACGGCAGTGGCAAAAACCTTTTAGCCGCGCCCGCAAAAGCTCCGCCGCCGATTTGTTGGTGATTACACACATTACGGTGATTAGGACCCATGGGACGCAGCTTGCTATCTAACGGCGACCGGAAGTTTCACCTCCTTTGGCCCCCTGCCTCTTCCGACCATTCCCTGACACAACACAGTCCCGGTATCCCAACACAATAACCTGCCTGGATGTGCCCGCTGCCGCCTTCTCATCACCGCCTCCTAATCACCTAGGCTGCCATCGGAAGCACCTGCAGCTTCACCGCCCTCTGCCCGGTCCCCTTGGCCGGCTGTCCGGGCCCTGCACATAGCTGCCACACCTAGGTCTGCACGATGGGTCGATGCCCGCGGAACCACCCCTGCCATTCCGTGGGTCATCCGCGTCCATGTCGCAAGGGGGCTCATCGAGTCTGAGGAGGCGCCCTGACTGGGCTAAAGCTTTGACAAGGAAGTGGCGACATGGGGCAGGGGACCATGCTACGCGCTCGGTAGCGCAGCCCTGGGCTGGTACGACAACACAACGGCTTATAAGAATTTAATGGATATCCCTAATCATGCCGATATCATGTTCGCATGCTCTACAGGTAGACGCAGCGCAGCTTTGGTAATTTGGTTTTGGTAAAAAAACCTTCAGGATGCTTCCACGTTTACTCGCCAGCCAGTTATCGTCTCACCACCAGCCGAGCCGCATGGTCTCGTAAGCCCTGTATTACCCCCCCAGAGTGGCACCCACCTGCTTTTCGCCCCCGAGGGTCACAAGGGGCCTGTCGCTGCCGGGCGCCGTGTGAAGCAATGAAGCGCTCCATGAAGGACCCACCATCGTCAAAATGTGTCCGGCGACCTGGCTAGCTCCGGACAGGAAGCAAACTGCCAATGTGGGCCCCCACCTCACAGTGGAGTGATGCGCGGCTCCATGCAAACCTATGGCGCCCGCACCGTTGATCCTAGCTTGGTGCAATGCCCCCTCCCTCTCTGCTGCAGTGGTTTTTCGTCTGAACCTTCAGAGGATGGGAGCTGACGCTTGCGCCACCAGGACCTGAGTAACGACCATATGATCACGATCATATCACTCTCAGCGCTCCCAAACTTGGCCGCCATCCCGCTCCCACTCTCGCCCCCGTTCTCGGCCCCAGTCCCAGCCTCCGTCGATCAGGTTCCGGCCTTGCACCGTCTCCTGCCGTCTTCTCGGTCTGCAGCCCATCCGTTCCAGACTCTGTCTGAGGGCTGCGAGTCCCGGCCCTCTCCGTCCCGTCTGCTGCTGTCCTCTCGCTCCTGGTTGACCTCCTGCCGGCCGCGTTCCTTAGGCTGCCGCGATCGCTCTCCCTCCGCAACCGTGTCGTCGTCATAGATGCTCCAGTCACGTGCACGATCGCCACGTCGCAATGATGACGCTCTTCCGCCGTGATATTCATTCGATATTCGCGAGTAGGATTATCCGCGGCCTCAGCTCGCACATTCTGATGAAGGTGGGCAGGATGGTAGGTGGGCGAGTGGTTGGGGGATCGAGCGGGGACGTGAATCTCACAGGCGGTGCTCCCTAATCTCAACAGGTGGCCATGGAATGGGGGTGCTTGCATGAGCCGAGCCGGCTGTGGCGGGAATTAGTGGCGGGATGATGACAGACTTGTTAGAGTCAGTACGGCCCGACGAGCCGGGATGCTTAAGGGGCCGCACCGTTGAGCGGGAAGGATGTTGGATAGGTAAACAAAAGCAGCAGGAAACTTTTGCGACCAGTGCAGCGATGAAACACCACGGACGACTTTAACTTTGGTCACTCTTCGCAATACGATAATAACCCAGATTTCTTCTTGTTCATCTTCTACCTTCTTCCCTCCATTCTCCTACTTTGCTTCAATCTTCCAATGATTTCTACAGAGTCGTTGGCGCGGCTCGAACGAGTCCTGTCGGAAATTCCAGACCTGACGATTGAGCAGCGGAACCGTGCCAGAACTCTGTTTCTGCAACGCCCGCCGGGTGATCATAAGTTAATTATGCGCTTAGACGATGATTTCGTTGCAGCATTCTTAAAGTGTCTCCTCGATAAGTTGTCAACTGCTGGGTATACCTGGGCCATAACCTTATCTTTACGATATTTAGATCTTTAAATCTTTATGCTTATTGTTTTGCCGTTGATTTGTGCTGCTAACAGAACACGACTGGGACCTTCTGTATATGCTTCAGCGCTTCTGGGCAACACTGTTTCCTGCGCCTGACGACGGCTCTTCCCAAAGTGAAGGTCCATCCAGCAACAATAAGGATTCCGAGCTGTTTGAAGAACTTAGCAACGCCAACTTGCGACGACGAAACGTGCCCGCACGCTGAGTACGGCTCTGCATGAAGGTCTTTACAGGAGGCAGGGTCCGTGTTCTGCGCTCCACGTCGTGTTACGTGGAGGCTTAATAATGGCTTAATAATGTACGAGATATTTTGCTTTATGAGTAGACGGAGGAAAGTATGGGGAAGTAACTATCTGTGAAGAATCCCCGTGCCTGCTTGTGTACAGCAGATTTGTGACACCGAAGGGCGCGCGGGAGGTCGCAACGTGCGCGCAAGGACGTACGTATGAGTCACGGTGCCCTGCTGGTACAGGCTTTGTCTTGGGCTTGCGGATATCAAGTCCGGAGTTGTTATGTTACGCAAGGCATGCCTTGTAACGTTATTAGTTGCCATCGGTAATAACATATTGTTACAGGTACATATCCAGCACATACCGTTCGCAGTCATCTCGACCGAGTACGTACCAGTCCTGGCCGAACTTACATACAGGTTAGGATCCACAACAGGTTCGTTGGGGCATCGATCCATGTTGAGAAACGCACCTATACATGTGGCACCGAGACCAGCAAGACGACGCATGCAGCAGGATGCAACCTACCCAGCACAGCAGTCCCAACCACATTATTCGTTCGCCACGCATTCCTCCTCTTGCTATTTGCTTTTCCCTGTGCCGCTCCCACCTTTCCTTGCCGCGGACCAGTATGCGGCTTCAGTTAGGCATGCCGAATGGCCGACCACGCACACAGCACAAGCACGTAGGAGAGCTAATAAGATAGAAATAGACATTCAGAAGCGTCATGGTCATAATCTCCCACACATCATCTGCAAGCAACGGAGTTTCTACATCAACCTAACCTGCATCATCGTTCGCAACCTCCAGGAATTAGGCCATCAGGGTTATACCAGATATGTAGGGAACAAGCTGCCGTACATGCCACATACAACATAGCAAACCTGACCGATCATTGAGGCGCCCGTCTGAGATCCTCCCCAAGGTCTGCGTGGAGGGCCCATCATGATGTCTGCCATGGTTCCTGCGGCGCCTGAACTTTACCTAGCGGCCAGCCCAGCAGGGGGCCATACATACACGTCGTCATTTATGATAATATAATAATATATAATAATAATAATAATAATAATAATAATAATAATAATAATAATAATAATAATAATAATAATGTTGGCTTGGAGAACACCGAGCTGAGGCGGAACCCTGCAATGGTCGAGGAGGATAAGTCCCCCAGCCAGATGGATGGTCGGCGGTATGGCCGGGCGGGACAGTTGGCCCTAGCCACCTTGGAAGAGGGTCTCTCAGGCAGACCTACGTAACAATGTACCAACAAGTATGCGCTTTTGAATTTTGCTGAGTTTTCGGACGAAGCCCTCAGTGAGATATAAACTCGCGGTGTCACCCCCGACGTTCAAGCTGTTGAAATGTGTTTAGCTCTGCTCATCACCACCCACCGTAGAATATGCGCCCATCATAGCATATGTCGCAGGCCTGCTGTGCGCCGAAGTTTTCTGCAGCTGCCCTGTCACAATTACCTAGGAAGGAAAGAGTGAGGGCGATTTCGGCTGTAAGCCCATCTCACCCTAAGTCGACAATCAACAAAGTCGACAAAACCTAAAACAGGCCTGTCAACTATTTGCATGAACTGCTTTAACCAAGGATTCAGTATGACGGTGTCGTTGTAGCTTAATATGTAAACGGATCGCGTGCCTGTCAGAATGATACATAGCAATCAACTTGTCTACAATCAAATCACAAAAGTACGCTGCAGCAGGCAGGAGAAGGTGTGAACTTGCGAGGGATCATGAGGATCATGCGTGCTGTCGTCAGGGTGGCAGTTGGCTCGGTCGCGCCAATTTGCCGTGCCTTGGTTACCCCCTCGCGCACTAACGACGGCGCGTCTCCCACGTCATAAAGCCCACCCAGCTTCCCAAGCAAGGTCGCGAAATGTCGTCATACCTATGTGCAGATAACGTATTTACTGCCCACATGACATGGGAAATAGGTATGCGCCGACGTCAGGACTCGTTGAAGACCTTGTAAGTGTGTTTGCTTTTACCTCTCGGGGGGCTGTGCTGCCCTGCTGCTGGTATAAGGCATGCATGCATGGGAGCTCAAAACCCTAAGTCAAGTAGAGGACCAAATGAACCCATTACGTTGAGCAACCATCAAATAATCACAGTTTAATATACATACAACAGCACCATACCAGTTGGACGTCGGATGGTGCATGCGCGGCCCACTGGTATCTGAGCCAACATGTCCTCTACAATCCAGACAGGCGATTAGTTTCGGCATAACGATGTAGATGATATGTTACACTCGTACATGAGAGGAAGTATTTTCTTACGAAATGATAGTACAAAAATAATGGTAACAGTTATCGATCTATTTTCATTCCATCGCACTCAAATATGTAAATAATATTTACATGATCTATGAATCAATAAAGGGCCGAAGATGAATGTGAACAAAAAGGTGATATGACGCGGCGGAAATAAACGGCAGCTGACTAATATTGTGTGTGCTGGAGGCAAGCTAGCAGGGAAGGCTTACTTTTTCGATGTTTCTTAAAAGCTTTGTTTCCAGCACGTAGAAATCCGCACGCATTCGCACGTCCGCCACTAGCGACGCCGCGCTCTGAAACCGACGCAGGTCTTTCCAGTCATAAATCCACTTGTGATAACGTTTCATATATAATGATGTTATTCATGTGCCATCGATGCTTCTAAACCGCATTCCAGCTTTCTTATCTCACCCTTCATCATAGCCAGTGCGAAGAGATGAATCTCATTCGCATAATGCTACTTTAATTTGTTCTCAAACTACATACAGATATCCGCACCACGCTATCTGCAAGTATTGCGCCAAAAGTGTGACTTTCTTTCAAGTACGGTCTCGTCTGTAACCTGTCCAAATTGCATAAGCTTTGCCCACCTTTTACGTGGGCAAGCCATCCCCGAGGCAAACCAGGGCGATATGACGGTACATATGATGCCCTGTGTCACTCTCGTACTTTTTCTCAAAATTTACTAAGTTTCATGCGTCAAATTGGTTGTAATATGTGGTTATTTTTATTCTACAGGCAAAGGAATCCAATCTTCGCTGTCCGCTAAAGAACGCTGCTGCTAATTTTAAACAATTTACCCGCAATTGCTCGGTAATTTATTGGACAGTTTTGTTTTTGGAGCAAATTTCATGGATAAAGCCGGTAAAGTGCCACATCGGTTCGAGCAAGCCATCCAGGAGGTTCCTGACCTTACTGCGGAACAGCGGAGACGCGTCCGGACCTTGCTCCTCCAATACGAGCCGTTTCAGCGCGGCTTCTCCATGACGCTGAATGATATGCAGCTGCCCGTGCTCATCAGTGCTCATAAAGGCTCTCCTCGGTAAGCCAACTGGGGGCGACAGGGGTGACTGGTTGCGACGGGGGCCGGCTGGTTGCAACGGTTGGTTGCTGGTTGTTCTGTCGGCCCCGGTTATCCCCGTCGCCCATCAAAACCAGTCGTCCCCACTCGCCCCAGTCGGCCCCAGTCACTAATGTCACTGATGCCACTAAAGTAAAAACAAGGAAAGACACGGTTAGCTGACACAAGAGGGATATATAATAATAAAAACAAGAAAGGTTGCTTGCAACTAATGTCAAATTTTATACATGTCATTGTGAGGTATGTAGGCGCACAGGGACAACGAGATACCCTGAGATACGTGGTGAGGTGGCCGGGAACACATTAAAGAAGCATAAATACGATGACTTACAAAAATAATCGTTCACCTTCTGCATGCCGTACACAAAGTGCGCAAGTCATTCGTGCATGCAGCCGTCAATATGTCGCCGATTTTGGTAGATATAATTGCGTGCTATTCAATGTACTGTTGTGCAACCCTGTGCGATGAATTTGGTGATGCACCCCGCCTTAGCAAACGAGGCCTGTTTCAGAAGCCGACAATCCCTGTAGGCGTCGATGATTTCTTGTTAAGCGTTGCTGCAAGTTTGGAGGTGAAAAAGGTATGCAGCGCTACGAAAATCGCCTCTTCGGAGCTAATACGGAAACAGAATCCACGTTTACAGTGACACAGTGGTCAGCTTAAAAAACTAGCAAAAACTTGCAAAAGACGACAAAGGAAGCACTTATTTCTCATGCTTTTAAATATTATTTGGACTACTGCTTTTAATGCTGAAATGTACTGTGGTTGTGCGGGTTCTGGGGCCTGCTGCCCCAGTTCCCCGCACTTCCACCGTCTTGATGTAAAGGGGTCAAAGATAGATTCTTGTAGAGAAAATTAATAAAGGCAGTAGAATATAATATTTGTTGCATTATAAGGTATGTTATAAGGTATATAAGGAAATATTGTAAGTAAATAGGGAGCAGTTGTAATATAGTTGATATTGTTAATTCCCCCTAGATATTTCAGCCTTGCTAAGTATTTCCCTAATTTTCCTCCTAGAAATTTGTGGTGGCCAGCAGTAAATGTCTTCGGTCACCCCAAGCATCTCGTTCATCAGCTAGCTAGCAATTATGTATTTTATGTGTGTGGGATAGGGGGGTTTTACTTCACCCATGGCCACTACCTGGCAGTCCCTACCTTCCCCAGTATTTCGGGGCACCCTCATCCATTCACCCTCATCCGCGTACTCCTCCAAAATCAGTGAATTTCCCGGGTTCAGCACCCACCACCAGCATTATGTATCATGTGTATTATTGTCATCCTATCAGTAAAGCATGTCATCCTAAAAATGGCACGCGGTGTGGCTGCCATATGGTGGCGCTGGCATGCAGTGCCGCTGGCATGTGGTGCAGCAGCATGCAGGGCCACTGCCACGTGGGGCCACTGCCGCACAGGGCCGTGGCGTGCGGGGCCGCTGGCACCCACTACTGGTAGCATGCAGTGCCACTGCTGTTCAGTGCCACTGGCATGCCATGCCACTGGCATCCGGTGCTGCTGGCATGCCGTGCCACTGCCGTTTGGTGCTGCTGTCATGCCGTGCTGCTGTCATGCCGTGCCACTGATGTTGCCACTGTCATGCCGTGCCGTGCTGCTGCCGCACAGTGCCGCTGGTGAGTGGTGCCGCTGTCATGCGGTGCCAAAGGCACGCGGCACAGCACTGGCTGCCGTGCAGTGCCGCTGGCACGTGGTGCATGGCAGCGGCACCACGTGGCAGCGGCACCGCACGGCAGCGGCACCATGCGGCAGCTGCACTGCGTGGAAGCAGCACCGTGCGGCATCTGCACCGCACGATAGCATCCTATCTAAAATTTCATTCGCTTTCTAAAACTTACCTTGGCGAGTAATGCTTACCTTTCGCGACCAGGATGGCAAACGCGATGTTGGCAATGCTCCTAAGTGAAGATCTAAGGGCTTTGCGCCTATAATTTGGTTACCACAGTAACAGGGTAAAATGCTAATACATCCCCACTTTGGGCAGTGAGGACCGTTATGTGGCTTTTACCTCAACTAGCTATGGTGTCGGTGCATGTGCACCTGTTAGCGAGCAGCCTTGGGAGGGCGTGTGTATATCGGTATGTGGCACTGGTTTTGTTGTGGTAATGTAACGGTATTTTGTATTTAAGGGTAATAAGGAGACGGTTTGTGTGATTGTAGTTAGTTGATATTCTATGTCCGAGTGAGGATGTCTCAAACCCCTTTGTCGGTAACGCCCACACATAGAGCAGCTGTGAACCGCCCTATCTTCAACCAGTATATATGGGTGGCACGCGGCAAACCCTCTACTTTGTTAAGGCGTACATGCACTCGACAACGTGGCTCACAACTTTCCACCTGCGGAAAGGCGGAGAGACTTTTCGTCTGCTGCTGACAGACGGTGATGGCCAGCAAGAAACACATTTTATGCATCGCGATGTGGTTCGGGCAGTCTGTTGATTGCCCACTAGTGCTCAGTCTGCACACACCACTGAACAAGTTGGGTTATTAGCTTGTGCTCCAGCTTGCTTGAATGTCAGCTAGCATCAGCAGCCAACTCGGGGGTCTGTGCTGCCCTGCTGTAAGGCATGGGAGACACAGTGCTCATCTGAGTAGGACCAGGTGAGCCCATAACGTCAAGCAAACAACAAATAAGCACAGCTCAATATAAAACAACACCAGTTGGACATCTGCTTGCCAGATGTACGAGCGAGGTGCGCGGCCCTCTCGGAGCTGAGCCACCATCTCCTCTACGATCCACTATTTTTTCTCTTCCCGCAGCCTCTCTCCTATCCGCATATTGAAACCCGTCCGCATATTGACCAGGTTGTTTTCGAACACAGCATGTCTCAACACGGCTCAACACGGCTCCCTCCCGTTTGTGCCGTTCTTGCACCGTTCAGGCATATGAAGGCGAACATTTATAACCACCGACTGTGTATGTCAAGTAGTAGTAGCCACGTCCGTGCGGCCATTACTACTCCCTAGGACCTGTGGATGCTTGCTTGCATACGACAACGGCTTGAAAATTCAGTCATCATATTTCACAAGAACAATGCCCTAGTTGAAACAGACAAGTGTCCGTGTCCCAAGTTCACCTAGGTGAATAGCCTGTACATCTACCAACCGCTGTCGTAGTCGTACTCGGCATCCACGTCATGCAGTCAGTGTCCCGAAATCTGCAGCGCAAGGCGATATGGCGGTACAGTGGGGAGGGGACACACTCGACAGCGTTACGGACATTCCACGCCGTGCGTAAGAAAGCACCCCATTATCCCCACCACACGCAGACCCAGCAACATGGTGACATTGAAACCCTAAGCTCCGAACTCGCCGCCAGATCCCACTCCATCCCCCCGGTCCGACCTGCGGTAACCCCAGTGATCAATGCGCCAATATTGGGACATACACGAGTCCATTGTGTCCAGATGCGGTGGAGGGCCGCAAGGCCCACTTAACCATGTATCCTTCCTTCTCACCTACCTAACTACCTACCTAGGTTCATCAGGGTGTACATTCGTTAGGCGTGCGAGTGAGAAATGCCGCGCACACCATAACGTGCTTGTCAGTTTCGTTCATTCGACATTCTTGGAGTTCGGGGATTACGACATATGACTTGCACGATATAGTGGGCGTCCTCGAAAGGGAGTACGTCCGGGAACCACCCAACAAACCGCCTCACTAAGCCGCCGAAGAAAAGCAAGCAGGCAGTCGTTAAGTGTGAGTGAGGTTCTGCTTGGCATATGGGCACAGGGAGGGGACATGACGAGAGAAACGGGTTTGGCTGGGGTAAGCATGGGAGCACGGCAGCGGATTTTTGTGGCGCCGTATCGAGGCGGACGCAAGTGCGCAGTTTTATGCAGAAAGATGGTGGAGGGGGAAAGGACGACGAGGGAATCGAATGAACCATCCAACGTGATGCTGCAACACCAAGACCTCGGCTGAATGATGGGCGCCGTGCGGGTGAGGCTGGGCTCTGATCACATCTCCGACCTCCTACATACATAGTTTCATCTGGAATCTCTGGCAGCGAGGAGCACTGTAATCAAAGACCATCCAGTCATCAGCAGCAAGTGAGCCACGGAGCATCATCAGCACCACCAGCCATCAGCAGCACGTGAGCCACCTATCAGGGAAAGATGAACTCTACGATTCTCAAAGAGCCCTTCGGAAGCCCTGTTTGGAGATGTGGAGAGGATCATCATCCGTCCTAGAGGGCCGCCCAGCGTCGTCCCTTTTGATTGCCGCGGGCTGCGGGCTCCGGAACCACTGCCGTGCTTCAGCACCTTATCCTGTCTGATGAGGTCAACATCAACGCGCGGAGTTCATCGTGGCAGTATTCATGCACCACCACCACCACCCCGGGCAGCACAGAAGGGGTGGTGATGATGCAGCGGGGCATCCAAAAGCCGCGCGGAAGCCTCCTTTCCAGGGTCTCACATATTAATTCCCTTGGGGTGGTGGTCCTGGCGGTAACGTTCCCCCTTCTGGCCTGATTGCCGATGCTCCCAGCAATAGATGGTTTGGTGTATTTTTTGTGTATCATCTCTCCCCCTCATCGTTGCCGTTAATTGTCTGCGATGTAGGAGGGGCCTTGGGTGACCAGGGCATGCTGATGGCCTTCCCCATCTCCTTTGCTGCGATTCTCTGTCCGGCGTGCTTTGGCTGCTTCATCATCGCGCGTCCTTTACCGGCCCCCTGAGCATGTACTTCGTATACGTGCTGTAAACGTTACTTCCTGGAAGGAGGAAGGAGTGGTGCGTGTTCTCAATGTCTTCTGTTATTACATCGATCGCCGTTGCCATGCGTGGCTGGGTAAGCCTGGGGCCCCGTGCTGAGGACGATCCGCTCTTCCACAAGGCAAAAGCTGATTTTGAGGACGTCCACCCGCTCGAGTTGATGAAGGAATGTTCCGGTTCACCTAATCCGTGTCGGAACATGCAAACCGTACGTTTCGCGTACAACAAGTTTAACTGCGCGCGAGATCACAAACAGTCATGTGGACAGTGCGGTTTCTTGTGGATTGGAAATGGCGTACGAATGAAAGCGGTAGCGATATTATCATAAGCAATTGTTCCTGCCCGCGAACTGGTTGCTGCCAGCCATCCGCATATTAAAGGTGTCTCTCAATTGATTGGGGCGTATATCAAGTTCATGTAATATGGACACTGATAATAATGAAGATGATCAAAACTGCGTGAATGAGCAATCGTTTTTTGAGGAAGCTGTAGAACTCGACAGCCTTGTCAAGCGCGTGGTGCAAAGCGACGGCAGCGAGTCACTGCAAGTTTACAGTAGATACAAAGCCATCGTAAGTTCTAGCCTTACCATCTGCCAATTTACCGGAACTGCCGTGCGTAAATTGCGGCATGTCGTTCCTACCCTGCATTCATGCTGCGGCCTGTGGCACCATATCGCAGCTCTACAAGTACCAGGAGCAATCTCAGCTCCTCGATGCTTACCTCGAAAGTATTGTTGTGCCGCTGGCGAGCTTGCTCCGAAGACAAGCCATCCATCAGCAAGCCCAGGGCTTACAGCGCGTGCTGGGCACTTGTCGCCTGCTCAACGTGCTGGTGGTCGTCCGCGGATACAAAACAGTTGTCCGCTTCTTCCCCCACGAGGCAGCTGACCTTGAGCGGGTCGTGGACATTTTGGGAACAGTGCGCACGTTGCAGCCGCGTGACAACGAGGAAGGAATCGCATTATGGGAGGCGCAGACGATGCTGCTGCTGTGGCTCTCCATTCTCATCCTGATCCCCTTCGATCTGTCCACTGTGGACAGCGCGGCAGTGGGCGAGGTGCACGACAAGTGAGTAGTAGCAGATTACTTCTCCAGCAGGGGGGGAACGGTGTCTCTCTCTAAGCACTCTGGGGACAAGCCTCCCGAAATGGGGCTCAGGCTCGCGATGTTATGTCGTATAGACGGGTTGCGTCCATATTACGTAATGAGATGATGTCATTCCGTTTCCCGAAGGCTGGATTTTAGCCTGGATTGCGTTCGCAAAGGATTTAAACACATCTTCGAACGTTACATTTACATCAAAAATGGTACTGGGATTTTAGTCTTGGCGCGCGGTACGGCGGTTGCTTCCTAAGCGTCCCTGACGCCTCTTCTGTGTCTGTCTGTCTGTCTGTCCGTCTGGTCTGCCTTTTCCACCTGCCTTTCCGTCTACCTGCATGCTTGTCTGTCTGTTTGTCCATCTGTCTGTCCTCTGTCCCGATTCATAATGGTCCATTCCAACGCACAGCCCTGTGGCTTTGAGTTTTACGCCACATGTGTACCTTACGCCGCCGCATCCACACCCTCCCTTCCTCCCTCCCTCCCTTCCCTCCTCTCTCAAAGGACCTCGTCGTACACTCCATTGGTGGGTCGGATCCTGGCTTTGTGCAAGGAGTACCTGCACCACCCAGGTGTGTCTCATCTGGCTGCATCTTGATCACCTGAGATGACCGAATCGACCGACCAACCGACTAACTGACCGACCAACCGACTAACTGACCAACCGATTGAACGACCAACCGGCCGACTGACCGACCGACTGACCGACCGGGCGAAGTGAACTTCCTTAATAGTAAATACCTCCAGCAGCACCTCCTCCTCCTCCTCCCCCTAACCCATGATGCTCCATCACCACCCCGCCCTCTGTTACCTCTCGTGTTATGGTGCTTTTACTCCGACGTGATATAATCACATTCTGGATTCTTCTACTAACTTTGCATCGATTCGGATTTCATTCGTTGGATTACTGCCACTTACCACCGTTTGGGTTTCTGTGTCCGGGTTCGTTGTTTTCACACATACCCCACCACAGCGCCGCCTGCCGCCTCTCTTTCACTTTGCAGGGGGCGTTCGGGAGATGGCGGCGGTGGTGTTGGGCCGGCTGCTGACCCGGCCGGACATGGCGGCTGCCATGGGCGAATTTCTTGAGTGGTGCCCGGATGCGCTGGCGGCAGTGGACCCCCTGAGACAGCCCTTTCTGCTACCGGGTAAAACACGCTGCCGGGCTCCGGGTGATGGCTCCGTAAACGTTTTCCGGCACGTGGCGGGGAGGGGAGGGGAGGGGAGGGGAGGGGAGGGGAGGGGAGGGGAGGGGAGGGGAGGGGAGGGGAGGGGAGGGGAGGGGAGGGGAGGGGAGGGGAGGGGAGGGGAGGGGAGGGGAGGGGAGGGGAGGGGAGGGGAGGGGAGGGGAGGGGAGGGGAGGGGAGGGGAGGGGAGGGGAGGGAGGGGAGGGGAGGGGAGGGAGGGGAGGGGAGGGGAGGGGAGGGGAGGGGAGGGGAGGGGAGGGGAGGGGAGGGGAGGGGAGGGGAGGGGAGGGGAGGGGAGGGGAGGGGAGGGGAGGGGAGGGGAGGGGAGGGGAGGGAGGGAGGGGAGGGGAGGGGAGGGGAGGGGAGGGGAGGGGAGGGGAGGGGAGGGAGGGAGGGGAGGGGAGGGGAGGGGAGGGGAGGGGAGGGAGGGTGGGGTGGGGAGGGGAGAGGAGATCAATAAGGGACCTTTTAAGTGGGGAGGGTCGGGGGCTCAGGGCGGGAGGGGGGGATGTTGCCTGGCCTTCCAGTTTTGCCCGTTTAGGCAACTCCTATGGTCCTTGGTAGGTACTCGTCAAGTACCATGTACCCCCCCTGCTTAACCAGCAGCCTGTCAGTACGGCTGTCGTATACATCTCGCTCCTCTTGTACGTATGTATGCTTGAACGTTTGTCGTTGCCTGATCAGGCATCATGCAGGCACTTTGCTGCGCCTTCAAGCTGGGCCAGCGCGACAGGCTGCTGCCCTTTGCCTCGCGCGCGTGGGTGTTGGCGCACTCGCTGGCGAACCACCCGACCCATGGGTCGGACCAGAATGCCTTAGCGCGCAAACTGAGTGTGAAGCTCGTCACGCGCATTGGGCTGACGTTTCTCAAGCCGAGGGTGGCCCCTTGGAGATACGTGCGAGGTGGCACCAGTCTGGACGTGACGTTGGCGACGGGAGGTGAGAGTTGGGGAGAATAGGGGTAAGGATAGGGTACAGCTTAGGGTGGGGTGGGGTGGGGTGGAGTGCTTAGGAAGACAACGGACCCATGGGTCATCGGAATCGCACAGGGACCTACGGCCGGTGAACAGCTAGGCGTTCTTGTAGCTATGAGGCCGTCCAGCTTGACCGTGGCGCCCGCCGCAGCCGCGACCCCTCCCTGGCGCCCATCCCGTGATTTTCACCATCCAGTGATCTCTCCTCTTCTCGGTCTAACCGCCGACGTTTCTAGAACTCCCGGCATCACCCCATCTCACACCGCCTAAGTCCCCGTCTTCTATGAAGCCCTCGTCTTCTATGTTCCGATTTTCCTTCTTGGCTTTGGTCGCCGCCACTCCCCCCCGCAGCTGACTCGGGTGCCGGTGAGGGCCAGGAGGAGGGGGATGATGAGGACGGGGATGATGAGGACGGGGAAGTGGAAATTGTGGAGGAGGTCGAGGAGGTGGTGGACCGCCTGCTGCAGTCTCTCCGCGACAAAGACACGGTGGTTCGGTGGAGCGCGGCCAAGGGAGTGGGCCGCGTCACGGGCTGCCTGCCGCGAGAGCTAGGCAACGAGGTGGCAGAGGGCGTCATGGAGCTCTTTGGACCCACGGGTCAGTAAATCTGTCTGTTTATCTGTCAGGCCGTCTTCGTTATCAGTCAGTACTTTTGTGTATCAATGGATTGAAGCAGTACAGTCCGCAGTTCAGGTACAGGTACAAGCAAAGATGCTTTCATCTTCGCATGGTCGTGGTGGCGGGGGTGGTGGTGGGAGGGGCGACCGGGGAAAGTAAAGCCCTAAAACCCTAATAAACCCTAATCCCTAAAACCCTAAGAGTAGCTAGACGGGAAAGAAACGTTATGTGCAAAGTACGTTAAGATTCTCCCATTTCCTAAACCCTAACCCCCTAAACAGACTGTAACACGCTGCTATTTCTGTTTTCTGTATTCTGTTTTAAAGTCACCACCACGATATGAGTCTGTTGTCCGTTGGTTCTCCCACACGCCTTCATGTCATGTAACTGACACGCCGTACAGAGCTGGATAGCGCATGGCACGGTGGATGTCTAGCTCTGGCGGAGTTGGCCCGCCGGGGGCTGCTGCTCCCGGACCGCCTCCCGCCCCTGATGCCAATCATCGCCTCAGCTCTGCATTACGATGTACGGCGGGGGCCGCACAGCATCGGGGCGCACGTACGTGACGCGGCGGCCTACGTGTGCTGGGCCTTCGCTCGAGCCTATGACCCACAGGTCAGTGAGGTCGTGCAGGTGTCCCATTCGCGAACCTCTCCTCCCCCTCACGCTCCTTTTTGCACGGTACTGCACGGTACTGCCTCTCCAGTACGGCCATCAGTACGGCTTCCACGCCATCGTTTCCTTATCCGCGACCGGTACCCCACCTCCAACACATTCATCGCCATCACCACAGAGTCCGTCTGGCCCCTTTGGATCATTCCCACCAACTTACGCCCCTAGCTAGCCACCCAGCCACAAGCCCTAACGGGATTGCCCCATGCGGGATTTCCGTCCTCCTGCCTCGTCCGCACCACAGCTGCTGGAAGGCAGTGTGACGTTGTTGGCCTCTTCGTTGCTGACCATCGCCTGCTACGATCGAGAGGTGAACTGCAGGTGGGAAGAGGCCGAAGTCGGGAGAGAGATCTGATGAGCTTGGCCGGGGACGGGGTCCACAATCGGTTCGAGCTCCTTCTCCATATAATATACATTGTTATATTTTATTGTTTTCTTTTATAATCTTCGTTGTTGACATTATTGTTATATTTCTTCACTTATTTCGTTTTAAGTAAAATTTAAATTTCTTTCTAATTTATTTTTTTATTTATTCATATTCGTTTGCTGCGCTAGCTGAATTCTTTTTTTACGCAAGGGGGGGAGGATATTTCTGCCGACATGATAATCCAAACACTGCGCGATAATCCCCCTAGGCCCTCACATCGGGACGCACGGTGCGTGCTACGCTTTCCATGTCCTCTCTCCCCCCTTCCCCCTCCCTCATCCCCCCTCATCCTGCCCCTCTCATTCGCTCCTGCAGGCGAGCCGCCGCTGCAGCCTTCCAAGAGGCGGTTGGTCGGTTGGGCAACTTCCCACACGGCATTTCTCTGCTCAACGTCGCGGACTACTTCTCCGTCGGGATAGTCCAGCAGGTGTGTGTGTATGTGTGTGTGTATATGTGATACATAAAAGGGGCTAGCGATGAAGAACCCGTACAGTAGTGTGCAGTTATGGGGTTATGTACGGAAAGTGGACTGGTCTGGTTCGGGAGTGGACATGCCGGCAAGTGCAAGAAGAGAGCGCACACCCCCTGGCGGTCCCCGGGCTCAATGCGGCGTGTCCCAAGAAGACGAGTCACCGCGTGATTGACTTAATGACATACACGTCACCCTAAAAAACATTTCATCACCCTTCCACACACCCAACCCCCCCACCCAACCCCCCACACACCCCACCCAACCCCCCCACCCAACCCCACACACACCCCAACCAACCACACACACCCCAACCCCCCCACACACATACCCGTCCTCTTATCTCTCCCGTTTCTCAGGCGTACATGAAGGTTGGGCCCCAGGTAGCAGCCATAGGGCCCGAGTATCGCCAGGCTCTGGCCACCCACCTGGTGCAGGTGAAGGCGCGGCACTGGGAGAAGGCCCTCCGGGAGCTCGCAGCACGGGCGGCGGCAGCGCTGGTGCCGTACCATGCATCCTACCTTAGTGGGCCGGCGCTGGACGAGCTACTGCCGGCATGTCTGAACGATCAGCTTGAGGTGGGTGAAGTTGCATAACGTACGGGGTTTTCGTACACGTCCGTTTTGTCGTCGTAAAGCAACCCCCGCCGCCGTATGCCTTCCGTTCCCTCCTCTTTTGGCGGCCTGCATTTGCAGGTATCCTAGCTCACCAGGTACAGCCCTCTCTTGCCATTCGCGTTTCTTTCATCTCTGCTCAGGGGCCCCCTTCCCGGATATTTATTTTTATTTATTTATTTATAAGTATTTTAAAGGGTAGGAATATCACTTTCCTTGCATTCATTTATGCTCGAATTCGCGTATCCCGCAGATCCGTCACGGTGCTGTGGTCATGGTGGCAGAGCTGCTGCCCGCCCTGGCCGCCGCCGCCGCCGCCACCGCCACCACCGCCACCGCCACCGCCGCCACCGCCGCCACCGCCGCCGCCACCGCCACCACCGCCGCCACCGCCGCCGCCATCGCCGCCACAGAGGCGGACGCACCCTCTCTGTCGCCAACTTCTTCGAGAGGCACAGGTACCACCACCACCACCACCACCAGCGGTATAAATCTCAGCAGTAGCAGCAGTCCCACCTTGACTTGGCCCATCAGTCCGGAGCGCCAGGCGGCTGTAGCGGGGCTGGTGCCCGCCATTGATAAGGCCCGGCTGTACCGGGGCAAGGGCGGCGAGGTGATGCGCGAGGCGGTGGCGCGGTTAGTGGAGGGGTGTTCGACGGTCGTCTTAGAGATGAGTGCGGCTCAACATGCCAAGGTACTCGAGGTGAGTAGTTTTAGCCGTTGTTCGTTAGTACGTCCTGCATTAACCCCCCCCCACGATACTCTCATCATTCTTGCCCACTCATGACTCATATAATCCATACGGCAGGCATTGGACGAGAACTTACGCCATCCGCAGCAGTACATCCAAAAGGGCGCGGTGGCGGCAGTGCGATCGTACGCAAAGTGAGTTGTGGACTTTGCCAGGTTAGGACAGCCCAAGAGCCTTATTACAATGCCGTTTTTTGAAAGCCGGACTTAAAACCACTCTGTTTTGCGTTCCGCACCCCCCGGTCCGTGCCATACCAAAATCTTCCAACGAAATGTAGACCGTTGAGATATGTACGGCATTGCCGTTACCGTTGTACCTCGCAGGGCTTACCTGGTCAACGATCCCCGAGCCGCCGCCGCTTTCCGTACACGGTACCTGGACGCCTACCTCACCCGTCTGCACGACGCCAATGTGGCTGTACGGCGCGGCTACAGCCTCGCTTTGGGCTCTTTGCCGGCACAGCTACTGCGGCCCGTGTTGGAAGAGGTGCGGGGGAGGGAGGGGGAGGGAGGGGGAAAGCGGGGAAAGGGCGGGGGGAACCAGCCACCATACTGGGTTTGCCGTGAGCCGCACGTCCTGTCTGGGTCTTATGCCTGGACATCTGTACTTTGCATGCCTTGCGAAGGGACATGTGGGTGGGCCCTGCGGCTCGCGGTGTTTCGCGGCTCGTCCTTCTTTGTCCCCCGGGAAGGGTTAAAGAGTTCTGACGGTGGATTAGTCAAGGGGGGGCGGATGAGGATTTGGCGTTCTGCCTCCTCGGGGCCGCCTCCTACAGGTCGAGCGCTGACCCATCGGTGTGCACCTCGTGACACCGCCCGTACTCCTCCTCCTCCCCCCTCCCCCTCCTCCTCCTCGTCCTCTTCCTCCTCCTCTTCCTCCTCCTCCTCCCCCTCCCGCTCCTCCTCCTCCTCCCCCTCCTCCTCCTCCTTTCCTCGTGCTTTTTTCCTGATTCGCTTTCTTCCTGATCGCCCTGTCCCACCCCGCCCCGCCCCGAGCTGCACAGGCCATTGACGCGCTTGTGGACGGGTGTGTCCCGGAGGACGATCCCAATGAGAGGGATGTGGACAGCCGCGTGAACTGCATCAAGGCACTGGGTGAGAAGGGCCTCAGGTCGCCGCCCCTTTCTCGTACAACGTGTACGAAGAGTACTCTCATCGTACGGCCATGGAATGACACCACCACAATGCCACAAAGTATAAATTTGTGCCAATTCATCTGGGCCCCTGTAACGACCCTCCCTGGACTTGTTCGGCTACCTCCACCCATTGTTGCAACCTCCAGGTCAGCTGCTTGAGACCATGTTCACGACGGGGAACGGTCAAAGTGGTTCCGGAGCCCTGGGGCCCTGCCATGAGACAGCGGAGCTGCTGCGGGACAAGGTGGGTTTGAATGTCCGTTTGATTTGTTGTATTATGGATACACAGGAAAGGAAAAGGATCAATTTGTTGAAAACTAGTGACGTCTGCCGTAAAGTCAAAAATCAACATCTTCGAAGTTATAAAAACGAAGCAATCGGCTCCGAAACCACTCGATATCTGTTCGTCGTTTTCACTCCCAAAATTAGCCCCAGTGTGGTCCAGACATAACCCCCTCTTAGTGAGCTAAGAACTTAAATTCACGTATTTGTGTGTACGATGGTACGACTGTCCTGTACGGCCCCATCGTCGCAGATCCTGCCCTGTCTGCATACCTCCATGGAGGACTACACCACGGACAACCGCGGGGATGTGGGCAGCTGGGTGCGGGAGGCGGCCATGCGGGTATTGGCGACGGGGGTGGCGCTACTGCCAATTTGCTACTGCCGTAAGGGCTGTAGCAGCGGGGGTAACAGCTGTAGCGATGGTGATGATGGATCTCTGACGGACTACTCCCCTGGTCTCAACGAGTTGACAGGTAAGAGCGATATATCTTCTTTCTATTTCCCCCAGGGGGAAAAGCCGCCTAGGATCCTTTTCCGTACATGCCGTACATCCCCGCCGCCGTACATGACGTAATGCCGTTCCCGGCCGCAGAGATCGCGGGCCGGGCTGTAGGCGCGCTCCTCCGACAATCCGTGGAGCGCATCGGTCGCGTCCGAGAATGCGCCCTGCGTCACCTACGTTATATGCTGTCCGACGTTCGCCTGATGCCGTACATCCCCGCCGCGACGCACGTCAATGCTGCGGTCTTGGCAGCGGCAGACGCTGCTGTCACTGGCGGCGTGGCGGCGTCATTAGAGGCACTTCATTGCATCGTCGTACGATTGCTGTGCGAGCCGGCGTATACAAGGCCGCTGCTGGAGGGCCTTGTGGCGAGCATTGGCGGCGTCGACAATTCCCTAGTCAAGGTGGCGGCGGCGGCGCTGCTGGAAGCGCTGACGGCGGCGCCGCCACACGGTGCTGCCGCTGACGCGGACAATAATGCCATGTCATGCGGTAGCGCCCAGCCACCGCTACTGGTGGCGGTGGCGGGGCATCTGCTTGACATCTGGTCCCGCTATACTAAGTCTACCCGTCTCGCTACCCCCCTGCTGCGAATCGCTTTGCTGTTGGTTACGAAGGCGCCCGAGGTCGCGGAGGTGCGCCTACCGCGGCCGCCTCCGCCCCAGGTTGCCGTGATGGAGCAGCCGCCATGTACGGCGGCAGGATCATCCGTGGCGGCCCCATCATCCCGCTTTGTGGACCACCTCGTTGAGGCGGTACGGGCAGAGACACGGGGTTGCGCTGACGTGGCGCGCCTGGTGGACGCTGGTTCGTTGCTCTGCCATCTGGTAGCCTATGGCGGCCATTGCCGTACATCAGCGTTGCAGGGGCTTATGGTACTGCTGATCAGCAAGTACCCCAAGGTACGTCCTTGCATATCGGATCCCAAATTGTTGTATGTCATGTCTTGAATGCGAAAAGAGGTGGGTGTGTGTGTGTGTGGCTGTGGCTGTGGCTGTGTGGCTGTGTCTGTTGGCAGCTGCTAGTGCACATGACTGCTGCTGGTCGAGAGGCAGCTGTGCTGTCAATTTGTGTGTGCGTCTCGTCCCATAATGGTTTTACCGGTATGAACGTATACAACGGTATGAAATACGGAATATATATCTAGGTTTTTCGGACTTAGGGTCGAAAACTTTGTGTTCAGTTTTGGTGCTATTTCTGCACACTGCAAAATAGGTTTTGAACTGCACAGGCGTTTTCCGTGGGCTCATCCCGCCCCTTACCCCCGGCTGCGTCTCCCCCTCCCTGGCGTCGGCGTAATCCAATAGGTCCGGCGTAACGCCGCGGAGCAGCTCTACTTACAGCTCCTCGCCCTGGACACGTCCGACCCGGCACCGGCAACGTCAGGGACCCCCTTGGAGCAGGTGGCGGAGGCGGCGTGCGATCTGCTGCTCAGCGCTCCCTGGGACGGGGAGATGGACGCGGCCAAGGCGGCACGAGACGAGCTGGCAGCGCTCGTTGGCGTGACGGTGCCGAAGATGAAGGCGCCAGCGGCGGCGACCGGGCGGATGGCGGTGGGGACAGTGCAGGATGAAAATGCCTCGTACCAAACGCTTCTGGATGACTTTGCGCGCGGTTACTGAGTTTTGCGGCACTCTGTGGAATGCTGACGGGCAGACGGGGTGGATCAGATCAAACCAGATCAGAACGTCAGATCGCAGCGCGGTGTGAACAGTGGTACGGTGTACGGTCGTCCGTGGCCAGCGAAATATAATACGCACGGAGGCCTGCAGGATTGTAGGTGCGCGCGTGGTGGTATTAACGCGCTCGGTTTTTGGAACAGGCAGCTGTGCGCTGTTGTTGTCGCAGGTGTTGCATTCCCTTCGTTTCCTTAAAGTGGGCATATTGGGATTTGGAGCACTTTCACCAACTCACCACCTCTTCTGGACCTGTCTGGACCGGGCGACGATGGCGTAACGATACGATTAGGGGAGACGCCTTCTTGCATTTTTATGCCCTAATGTGATACTATAGGGCTCGGGCTCACAAATCACAACTACGAGCTGTTCAAGTTGTATCCTTGATGTCGGTTGACAGGTCGGTGTATTCGGAATCTAGATCATTGCCGGAAGGAGTTGGCACGTTCCGATTGCTACCTTCCTTTTCGGCTAAGCGACCCTATTGGCTGCAAGTGCTGAATTCTTTTGGCATCCCTCCTCTATCGTGTCTTCGCGTCCGGGTACCGGATCTTCAAAAACTTCCATGAGATAACTTACAAGGATACGCAAATGGTGTCGCTATCTTAATTCCTTTACCCTTGGCAACCTGGTCTTCCCGGCCGATGCGTGCAAGTTACGTTGTTGTCGGCTTCTTCCTTCAGAGAGATCTTTGACAGTGATTCGTAATCAAATTCTCAGAAGAATGGTCCTTCATGATATCTTAATCGGCAGCAGTCTGAGATCGTGTACAGGGGCTGAATGTCTCGGAAAGAAACTCTTCGGTCGGGCTTCTAAAAGCACGTTTAAAATCTCCAAATTAACCGAAGCGTCCATGATACACGTCTGTACGCGCAGATTGTCAACGCGGGCATCAGGTACGCTACATTGTACCTCTCGGCACTCGTACCGCTTCTTGGCCGTAATGAATCAACCTTAAAATCTCGATTAGTATAGTATCTGGAATCACTGTTTGGTTGACTCGGAGCTTGCCTTTCGATTGCTGTGGCAGTTTTCCGCTCCTTGACAAAAGTTAATATGGCCCAGACCATGCGTACGCAGTGCACCTCCGGCACGGCTCTCAGCCGCAAGGCATCAGTTGCCACCATCAGCCGGCCTCTGGCTCGCCCCTTCACCGCTCAGCGTCCAGTTTCTGCTATAGTTCGCGCTAACGAGGTGGCTGTCAACCGCAAGACCATCGTCGCACGGGCCGCTGCCGCAACGGAGTCGCCCTCGGCACAGCACTCAGGCCAAACCAAGGCATGTTCCGTCATCTTATCATTTCTGGGTCATATTTTTGTAAAATAAATCTTTTGGATCCACAGGAATGGGCGGCGCTGGTGTGCAACTGTGACTTCTTCTTCAACGATCCCCAGAACGAATCGATAGCTGAGCAGCTTAGGGAGCGCGTCCGCTTTTTTAAGGAGCAGAACCGAGAGATTGATTTCTACATCGTTCCAGAGCCCGTCTGGCTCGACAAGAAGTTCCCGGAGCTTGCGAAGCAAGTCAAGCGGCCTTGTGTTGCTCTGATTTCGACAGACAAGACTTGGATAACGTAAGATTCTTTCGAACTGGTTCACTCAAATTTGGGTCGGAGATCTTTTGGGCGTCTTTTTGGCCGGCGTGTAATTTTGATTTGCCCACAACATCACGGTTCCTGGATCATGTTTTGCAATTTTATAGGCACTGTGGATCATTTCAATATTGTTATATTAGATCTACGAGATTCGCGAGTTGCGATCCTTTGTTGCAACCATCCTGCGCCCATCCACAGGTTCATGAAGCTTCGCATCGACCGCGTTCTCCGCTTTGACCTAAAGGACATGCCCGACAGCGAGGTTCTGGCAGTTGGTGGTGAGGTCCCGGAGTACAAGCCCGTCGGCAAATGGACCGCCCCATATGCACGGTACACTCCCGGCTGGTGGAACGCATTTTTGCCCAAGCACTGAACTACCTAAATACCTGAACACTAGGAACCTGGTCCATATTTGATTTAGCGGGGTTGTCGCGCAACTTGGTCCACTTCAATAGCTGCAGGAGTGGTGCTTTGGTGCCGTGGGTGAGGTTAGCAGTGCTACACTGGCACTGCATGAGTGCAGGTGACCAAGGCTTAGTGGGTAGATGTAAGCATTGATGTTTCTGCAGCTGCAGCATGGCGAATGGGCGTCACTGACAATTTCTTGTCAGTGATGGATCCGACTATGCTGGGTATACGCGCGTCTTTTTTTGTTGTACTGCGAAGGTTTTCGACCTCCCGTGACTCTAGGAGCATCAAGAGACACGTAGATGTGCTAACTTGAGTGTCCATGTTTGTGTGTTTTACCATTCGTGACTAACTAGTGCAAACATACCTGGGATCCATTTGTGACGTATTTGTGCAAATGATTCACTACATCCTGCGTCTGGAATGCTTATGACTAGGTGCATCAGTAGCTAGATGCTACAATGTCGCCTATTCCAGAGTTCTGAGATAAGAAACCAGTCTTATTGATGTAGGCGTTTTGACGGATGATGTCATGCCGGGCCTCTAATCTCTTATGCTGGTGTAAGCCACAATTCCTCAATAACCACGGCCTACATTAGCAGGAAACCTGGTTGGCTTGATAACAGCTTCCAGGCGGGGAAGAACTCATTCCCAGCTGGGAAACATCCCTTAGCCCGTGCTCAATCTGGAAACATATCTTGCCGTGATAGGTAAACTATAAAAGAGATGCTCATTCCCTGGGCTTCCTTGCTGCACCAAGGAGCCATTGTTGCCGCAGGGAATCGTCTACATTCCAAATGAATGCACGGACAGAGACGGTTCACGGAACAGGTTGCATAGGAAGCCAATTACAGATATGCGCTGTACAGTTCGTCACTTATGAGACGCAGGTCATCATTCCTTAAGTGCCACTCCTCGGTTCCATCCCGAGACCGCCAAGATATGTTGGACAAATATCTTAAAACCCTTATGACCGCTTACGCCCTCAAGACACTGATCACAAGCAGCACCAGAAGGCTGCAAAGTTTGCGGAGAAAGCATTAACACGTGCCCAACAACTCAAGATACGCATAAACGACGAGCAGTTATGTCAGGCACCTTTCCCCTTTCCTAAGCACTTATACATCACATGTCCTCATTGCAATGCCCAGTCGTTTCACCAGCCGTCTTCGCTCATAGCAAGACCACGCTGCATCCTACAGCCGACTCGGGGAAAAAGATGAAAGACCAGCAGAATAAAAACGCCCGCCGCTCACCTTTTTAAATGAAGATAGCAACCATGACAGGCCGACAAAGCACCACCACATAAGCCTGAACCACATCCGCCCATCTCCCTACCCTGCCAGAGGGCACCACCCTGACCAAGAGCACTTGTGCGGGCGACTAAACCTCAGGACCCACTATCGCCCACGACGCTAGTGGTGGAGACACACACACACACACACACACGCACGCAAAAGCTCCATCAGGTTTCCCCGGGCCTCTTTCCTTCAGCGTGCCTTGAGCCAATCGGCACAAGAGGCATTCGCCGGCTTTCGTCAGGGATCTGTCTGATCTGAGCAACACCCACCGCCCCGTCCCTCCCTTCCAACCCTAACCCTAACAGCCAAATCAGGCCTCCTCGGCCCAGTCTCATGCGTCATAAAATCTTCATCCTGAATTATTCACCATTTCCCTTGAGCCAGCCAGGGCACCACCACCTAGTAAGTAAAACACCACCTTCTTGCACCGCCTTCAATCTGCCTCGACGGACGGACGCAGAAGTCAGCTGATTCCGCCATCACTTCCCACCACCACCGGGGACTACTCGGGGCCAGAGCGCCCTTACGCGGTGGCAACCAGCTCCTTGGCCTCCTCTTCCACCACAGGGGGCTCCACCCAGCGGCCATGCTCCTTGATCAACTCAATGAGTTGGTCGCAGGCCTGTGTGTGTGTTTGTGTGTGTTGGGGGGGGGGCAGAGCGGCCGTACATCGCGTGTATAACACAGAAGTTGCGGAGTGGAAGGACAGTCAATCCTGCAGTCAGGCCTTATGAAGGATGTGCTGCATCTGAGGGCAGTGGCCACCTCTCCATGGCGTAGGAAGATGCAAAACTGAAAGCCTTAAGATAGAACATGATCCAAGTGCGCATTGGCGTAGCGGCAGTGTCCTGGCATCATCTATCCGCCCTGCATTACACGTTATCATCCAGATGCTCACTGCACTCACCGACTCCATGGGGATAGCGCGCCGCACCACCTCCTTGCCCACGTACAAGTCGATCTTGCCCGGAGCACCACCCACATAGCCGAAGTCCGCGTCAGCCATCTCGCCTGAAAGTGAGAGAGGATTGCCGGAAATTGAGGAGACGAGTCGAGGTTTCCTAATCTGGCACCTCTTTCTGGAGGCTGATATGTTTCTAGCTGCTTGAAGCCGTACATCCAATGTCTTCTCTTGTCATATTTTGATTTCTTCTCTTTCCCGCTTCGGCGAGGAAGAAGCTGCATGTGCCGAATTTGCCAATGCTCCCATCATCTGATTTGCTGAAGGTCCCGAACAACTCGTCTACCCTCCCCACCCCCCACCGATTCGCACCTCCCCTCACCCACCTGGGCCGTTGACGATGCAGCCCATGACGGCGATGGCCACACCTGGCAGGTGGCCCGTGCGCTGCCGGATCTGGTCTGTCACCTCCTGCGCTCCGAAACCATACCAACACACACACACACGTACACTCAGCGGAAACCCCAAGAACCATCATTTACGGTAGAAGCAACAAACAGCAGCAGGCGGAGATCCGGAACACAGAAAATGAAGAACAGTTATAGATAAGGCCCTTGTGTCTGCAAGACCATACCCCTTGAACATATGTCCGCAACCCACCACCGCACCCTCGGCCAATATTGTTCCCCCGAGCCTACGCCAGGCCCCACTCCGTGACCCAGGTCACAACCCATCCCCTCATCTCTCCCCCGTCTTCGTGACCCACCTGGAGGTTGAAGAGCGTGCGACCACAGGAGGGGCATGACACGTACTCAGTCTTGATGTTGCGCATGCGGCATCCCTGGAGCAGTCCGAAGGCGGTCGTGCGCAAAAAGTCCAGGTCCTCACCTGGGCACTCAATCAGGGCACCGTCGCCAAGACCGTCGACCTGCGGCATCGATATCGAGGGCGCAACGATCCATCGTTATGAACTGCAAGCTATCAAACTCAAATTTCCCGAGAACCCGGATTCAAGCCGCAATCAGAACGAATTCAGTGGAACCAAAGTAGAATGTACTAGAGCTTGGAATGCACTTTCTATATGGGCCCTATGGTACGGTGGTACGGTGCGACTCAGTCCAACCGAGAAAGCACCAGGGAAGCTCCTGCACCGACGACATGGTGAAACTTGCAAAGTCACCCACCCACCAGAAGGCCGCCCACGAGTGAGCCGGTGTTGATTACGATCTCATCTCGGTGCGTTCCCCCGGGAAATCGGATGTTGTGGATGACGGGTACCGTGGCGTTGTGGCGCTTCAGTGCGTCAAACACACGACGAGATGCGTGCAAGCGGCTGACCCCGTCCGCGACATTGAGCAGCACCACGATGGGCCCCAGGCCCTGAATCGCCCCCAGCTGCTCCTCCGACTCCGTGCCGTCCACCTCGATTGCCCACCGGCTGGAGCCCTGTGGTGTGAAATGGCGCGGGGACGGGGACGAGAAGGAGAGTCAGGACGAACGGACAATTCCTAAGAAAGCAGCAACGATCGCCATATCGGGAGGAAGCACCAGAAATATAGACACATACGGCGACGTAGATGTGGGCGTGGACGCCGGGGGGGGGAGAGAGCGAGAGCGAGAGCGAGAGAGAGAGCATTAGGAGCAGAGAGGGCTCTCTCAGGAGGGTGAAGACGTGGCCCGGGAGTCACACCCAACGCACACACACTCCAGGTATACGGAAGACACATTCTTTTACACATCCTTTCAAGCAAGTGCGTTTGATGATCCCCATCGTCCGCTATTTCGCTAGTCGCATCGTCCATCGTCCCATCTTATTTCTTTTTGACCCGACCTCTTTTCCTCACTTACCTCCGGCAGAGTCACACCGCCTTGCGCCGCCTGCTTGAGTGGCACCAGCGCAATCGCACCGGGAAGGGGGTCCCGAGCAAGGGCCTCCAGCGGCGCAATCACGTGAGTGGTGACTTCCTGCAGACGACGCAGGGCCCGACGTGCGTCCTTGTCGGAGGACGACGGGATTTCCCGCATGACGATCGAGTCGGAAGTGGCGATATCTTTGAACGGCATCCCAACTGCCAACTTGGCCCCGAGCTTCTTGTACGTGAACTGGGGCCGAGAGGCAAAGCCGGAGTCCACCAAATAAGGAAAGGGGGGAGGGGTGTGTGTGTGTGCGGGGGGGGGGCGTGTTCAAAGAGGCGAGGCGAGGTGTTTAATGACGAGAAATGAATATTTCTGCCATCGCGCATGTCAGGAATGTTTTCGAGGTCGCGTGTTAACCACCCCCTTTAACGCACAGCTTCCCTCTCCTGCTGCACACCCAAGCCTCCACAGCTTCTTCCTCCCCGTCAGCACCTCCTTCACGCCATGTCCTCACCTCGGGTTGCCTGAGATCCGCCAAGCTGACAGCGCTGAACACAGTGCCATCCCGGTGGAGGGTCCCTCGGAAGTCCAGGTCCTCGCCCTCCCGCTGGACGGGCAGGTCACCCACGCGGCGCTTGAAGGTGTGCGTGTCCCGAGTGGTCTCAGTGAAGGGAGCCACTCCCAGACCCTACCCGAAGTGTTTGCGTGTGTGTGTGTATTCCGGGGGGGGGTGATTTGGGGGAAAAGAGGCCGGGGGAGGGAAGAGAGGACGTGGAGGAAATGGAGGAATAGTAACGCGTGAGACATAACGAGAGATGGCAAGAAGAGGCGTCATGAAGGAGTTCATGTTCGTTTTCGTTAACCCTCACGAGCCCCCATCTCTTTTCCCCCCCCCCGCCCCACCCACGTACTCTCACCCATCTAGCTTCAACTACAAGCAGACAACGATGATAATCACGATAACGATGATCCTCCTCCTCCTCCTCACTTATCATGTCTCATCACAGACCATCACAATCTCCAAATGTTAGGGTTTGTGCAGTGCAGTGCATTCATCCCCTTGAGCAGGGTTTGCACCCTCTCCTTAGCACGGGGCCCCTTCCCCCGACCCAACGCCGCACCGAGCTCCAGGCGTGCTCGCCCAGCCCCGCCAGGCGCTTGCACGGGTCAATCTCGTACTCGGGGTCCTCTGTCAGCGACACGCGGATGGTGTCGCCGAGGCCGTCCATGAGGAGGGCACCGATGCCGATAGCGCTCTTCATCCGTCCATCCTCACCCTCGCCCGCTTCTGCGGGGGAGCAGGATGGAGCAGAGTAAGAACAGGATGGAGCAGAGTAAGATACGACGTGCAGACAGGCGACATGGAGGGCGAATCAAAACACAGCTAGCCATGTAGTCATCACATCTGCTCTTGGGGTACGCACGCACGCCCTCATAAACAGGAACTAACCCGGCCTAACTAACAACCATAACCACAACCACACGACCCCTCCACAGGTCTCCACCCCCCCTACATAGCTCTCTCTCACACACACGTACACATATCTATACCTTTACATCTCATGTATCAAACATTGATACATATTATGTAGACACAAATATGCATATCACAATGTCGTACCCGTGACACCGAGATGTAGCGGGTAGTCCCAGCCCTTCTTGTACATCTCCTCCGCCAGCAGGCGATACGCCTGCACCATCACCAGCGGGTTGGATGCCTTCATAGAGAAGACGAAGTTGTGGTAGTCGTGCTTGCGGCACACGTCCGCAAACTCAAACGCCGACTCCACCATACCGCTGCACACGAGGAGAGGAGGATGAGAGGAGGGAAAGAGTATAATATTATAAATTAATACATATAAGATGTTATAACAGTTATAGCTTCGAGCATTCTTGGATTGGCTCATTGGGGATCAGCGCGCCCGCCGATTGAACTTCATCGAG
Source organism: Volvox reticuliferus (assembly GCA_019650235.1). Lineage (NCBI taxonomy): Eukaryota > Viridiplantae > Chlorophyta > Chlorophyceae > Chlamydomonadales > Volvocaceae > Volvox > Volvox reticuliferus. The sequence continues at coordinate 1,165,719 of BNCP01000030.1, forward strand.
CTATGGGAGCAGTAGCTTCCCCGAATGCGGCAAGATGGGTCCAGGTGGGTCCAGGTGGGTCCAGGTGGGTCCAGGTGGGTCCAGGTGGGTCCAGGTGGGATTTCCACACGACCGCCCAAACACCTTCAGCTGCGCGGCAGCTATTAGAAGGCCCCCTTTCCGGACTTCATTGCCTATTCAAGTACCGTGTTGCATTCTCAGGGGCTAGGTTCGTGGTTTCTCCGTACTCATTCTCTCAACCTCGTCCCCTCAGCCTACATCGGGGCTTTCTTTATGACCTGATGTCCTCATACCCCATCTCCCCTCCTCCCCCTCCCCAATCCCCTCCTCCCCAATCCCCCCCTCCCCTCCTCCTCGCCATCTCACCCTCCCCCATCCCCCCCTTCTTCTTCCTCCTCCACTTACATCCCATCCTCCTCACATCCCATCTTAAGTGGCTGCAGTACCGTACCGGGGGGTGTCGCCGTAGAAGGACAGGATACGAGCAGAGAGCGAGCCGTGGTTGGTACCGATACGCATGGCGCGGCCCATCTGCTTGCACTTGAGCACCAGCGGGGTGAATGTCTCCTCAATCAGCTCCCGCTCCAGCTCAAACTCCTGCAGGGCTCGTCAGGTGGGCGCCAGGCGGAGGGATGACACGTATGTCGGGCGGGAAAGTCCGACAGATGGACGGGCGGATGGACAGACAGACGAGAAGTTGGGCGTGCCAAACAAAGACGTTTGGAACGTTGGTAACATATGCGAGTCTGGATCTGGACTTAGAAACCGAAAACGATAAATATAAAATATGGTTGTGAAAGAGGAAGGAAAAAACGCGAACAAGAGAAACGTTACATTAGGAATTGTAAAACGTTGGGACACAGATCATCCCGGGACAGATTCCGTGGCCTTATCGGATTTTCGGCCCCCCCCCCGCTTTCCCTTCCTCCCATCACACAAGCCACGCGCTGCTGGCCCCACTGACCCGTGGGTCATCGTAGTTGATGACATCGAAGCTCTTACGTCCGTCCACGAAGTTGCCTGGGTTGATGCGGATCTGCGGGAGGATTGGGAAGTGAGGAGAGTGAACGTGAGTGGAGCACCATCACCACTACGACCACTAAAATGACCACCACATCCCTAGCACCACCAGCACCACCAGCACCACCAGCAGCAGCTGCAGGAATATCTGATGCCCAGTTCATGATTCCCGTACACACCCTCCGACCGGGCCTTATGAACATGCGTGCAATCCCGAGTTGAGCCCACCCCTCCCCAGCTTCCCAACCCCCGCACATCAAAACCACGAAACCCATCACGTAGCAGAAATGCGCTCAAGTCAACAGACCCCATTCATTTCCCCTCCTCAACAGATACCCCCTCCTCCCCGTCCACCCCATCCCGTGCCCCAAGTCATCCTCCGCTTCCTCCGCAGCTTCCCATGCCCTCGTCCTAAAACACATAAGACGTACTTTCTCAAAGGCGTCCGCCACCATCATAGCAACGGTCGGCTGGAAGTGAATGTCCGCGACGAGTGGAACATCGTACCTGCAGGGTTTCGGAGCCTACCCGGAGTCGGCACGAGGGATAACCACTTTCCTGATCACCCTATATATTCCCCCAGTATATATATATATACACACACACACACATATACACACAAACGAACACTGGAGGACATGGCCTCATTTCGAGGTCGGTGTGGAATTAGGAAAACACTGGATCCTGGGCCGAAGGAATCGTCCTTCCTGTGGGTTTGCCCCGCCGCCTAGTCCCTTCTTTCTAAGCTTCAGACACAACCCCGCAACCTTATTTCTCCTCGCCTCCACATTCGGGTATGCCCACCTGTCCTTGAAGAGCTGCTCGCGAATGCGCATGCACGCCTCCGCCTCCCTTTTCCCCTGCACTGTGATACGGACAATGTCTGCACCTGCGTCTGCGCACTTCTTCACCTGCATCGCAAGCCGAATTACGCGAACGCCGCAAGGTGAGCAAGCTTAGTGGTGCAATTTTGGAAATTAATCGAAGAGAAAGTTAATCTTATTTGTGTGCCTTTTCCGATTTCTCGACACCATGCCGTTCGAGTGCGGAGTGAAGCATCCATGCCTGGCACAGACGACTTAGCATTTATGGCAGATCCGACGAGCATATAATCCAATTGAGTTGGAGTGACAATTTTCAGATAATTATTGTCGCCGTTGGACTGTAAAGAACGTTTCCACCCGCGCGACCGCCGACGTTGGTGAGAGCATATACAGGGGCAGCGATTATCTGAACTTGCACCCCATTTGTTACCTGATCGACAGTGGCCTGCACATTTCGCGTGTCCGTCGTGGTCATGGTCTGCAGAGCAATCCTGTGCTCGCTGCCCACAGGCACTTTGCCGATCTGCAAGGTACAGCAAGATCTTTTAATTTCAATCACAAAATATGCAAACGATGTTAAAATTCCAGCTGCTTGCACATGGGGAAGGCCAACGCTGGGCCACATTTAACTCTAGCACGCGCTCAAGCAAAGGCATCCCTTGAAACTCAAAATCCAGAAGCCAGAATAACACTCGATAGCCAATCCTGCATGATGTACGCACCATGACCGTGCGCGTCGGACGACGCTGGGACTGGAAGACCGATTCACAGTACTTGTTAAGCAGCATCTTTGCCTGGTGTTATAGGAATTAGGCCACCACGGCAAAAGATTGAAGAGCGAAGTGTCGACGTGTACCCGTAAAGAAAGAAAAACTTTTATGTCCCCGCGGTAAAAGTGCGATGTGCCCAACTGTGCGGCAACCACGACCACTTTTGCCGTGCAGACCTTAAAATGTAATTGAGCTCCTTTCCCAATTTTATAACCTATTTATATACATCACTATGATGGCAGAGAAACATGGTACGGTGCCACCTTAAAGAAACCGTACTGGTAATAAGTTTTCCCTTTGGGAAGGGCCATTCCAGTTTTTGCTGAAAGCTATCAGGAAATCACCTTGCCAAAGTATGGTCTGGATGAGCTTTTGCACTCCTGGATGGCGCATACATCAGGCTGAGGGAAAACGGAAGAGGAGAGGAGCTCTCTCAAGGAGAGAGCTTGGAGCGGAGGGACGGGGTCGGGGGAAGAGGCTCCCTTGAGGTTCACTACTTTGACCGTAATTGCTCATCGAGGTGATATGTCCGACGAGTTTGCTGCTGAACTCAACTAGGATGATGAAGCAAAGGATATCAATTGGGCCCCAAATCCCGCTGTCGTATGCAGGGCCCTGCGCTGCCTTCACAATCGATGCAAACATATTCTGCCTGTCTCGGACGGGTCATTTCGTTTCGATCATTGTCAGCATATAGGAGAGTCATCAAAAGGACCCCGTGGCCCTCCCATGGCCGTGTACTGCCATATATTGGCAGGCCCTAGTATTGTGGCATGTGTGCGGCATGGTGGTGACACTGCTGGGGGTAATATGGGGGCAAAGGCCTTATGTGATGGATTCTGCTGGATAAGGCGAAAGAACTATTGGGAGCACGTCTATGCCTTCACCGTGACGGCAGATTAGCGTCAAAGCCGGGAATGCACAGAATGTCTGTCCGGACGTCTGTCTGTTATACGAGATAACGGGCGAGGTGACTGAAGGAGGGCTTTAAGGGTGCTTTTTTGAAAATGAGGGAGGGAGGGCTTAAAGAAGCTCCGGTGTCAACCCTTCATGACGACGTTATATTGGATGCTACAAAACATCGCACACATCGTAGTACACTTCCATAAAACAGTTCAACGTTGTAAAAACCGAAGGAGAAAAACTTTTGACAGCTCTCACATACCACTTCCCATCTAAACCACGATCTAATTAAAAATTTCTGATGCGCCTCAATGAACAAGCTATAGCTTACATGCAAATCCCAGTCCTTCCCGTCTGCTTGCCTCAGCTAAAACCCAACCCTAAACCGTTATAATCTCACACCACAAAATACCAACAAGCCGCACACGTTCACAAATACATTTCTCTCATTCCAGCTCTCATCTAATTTACGTCTGTACAGCTGACGCTTGAAAATCCATATCACAATGACAACAGGCCGTCAGCTGGCCGTCGCCAGGCAAGACTCGGTGGCCGCCTCCACATTGCCTTTGTGCTTCGCAAGCGCTCCGGCCGCTAGCGGCAACTTAAAGCCCATTGTCGTCAGCTGTTCTACTCCGGCCGCAAACTCAGTCGCCTGGATTCAAGGATGAAAGATTAGAGGTTGGGTACAGATGCGGGTTGGTCATGAGCTTCGTAAGCGGCGGAGTGGGGTCTTGGAATGGGGTCTTGGAGTGGGGTCTTGGAGTGGGGTCTTGGAGTGGGGTATCGTTCTACCTCCAGACCCCAACAAGGATACCTCACACTTTGGCATGGTCAGCGCCACGTAACTGGCTGGGCACCGAGTGCGCCGCAGATATGGGCGTGGCGCCCCACCCTCAAAACGCCCTGATGCCGGTTTACATACACACACACTCCGCTCCAGCTGCCTCTCCCCTCTGCAACCCCTCTCTCTCCAAGCATCTTGAAAGTGGCCAGCGGCCACCATCATCCGACCATCACGGTGGTTAATGATTGTATTCTGTAGCAGCTTTTCCACAACGCGTACTCGCCTCCTCCCACGCACCTTTTCAGCGCCGCCGCGGCCCGCTCGTGCGTATACCACACCCAGCGCCGCTGCTGGCTGCGACAAGCCCTTGGCCACCAACTGCATGATGGCGGGGTCTTGCGGCACCTCGCCCGCCTATCGGTCGGCAGCGGCCGCCAGTACAGCATCACAGGAGCAACATATCAGTTTTGAGGGGGGCATGGGTCCCGAAGGATAGTGCGAGTGCAGTTTCAAGAGGCGAGCACCCCTGCCACCACCACCACCTATTGAAGTATCCTGGGCTGTATCTATCTACGGGTAGTACGTATCCGGAATGACACCGATGCCTGGTCATCTTCCGATCAACTGGGCCTTACTTTGTTGGCGAATGGATATAACAGAGATACAACACCTGTCACCGTTACCACCAGCAACAGCAACAGCGGAGTCTCCAGGAGATTCATTGATTCATTGATGCGGATGAACACACGCAGAAGTGAACACGATAACAGGGCCAGACCGCGCCGTGCGAAGTATGCGTATGTGCTGGCGCGCACCAGTGCACGCCTTATAAAGCGGGTTGCGCGTTCATTATCCTCGGGTCGCCACCACAGCCGTGTTGTGCTTCCTCCCAAGCTGAATGCGATAACATGCCGGAGGGACGGGATTAGCACCCGTCGCCACAACCCTACAACACTATCGCCACACCCGCCCCTGCGCCCAACCCGTTCCCTCTGACTTTACAACATTTGGACAGCGTGTGGGGTCACAGACTGCTCACCGCGAGGGTGGCCAAGTACGTGTCCACATCGGAGGGAGGGCCGCTGCTCGTCTTGTCAGCCTGCCCGGCCCCCTTCTGTCCCTCCTTCTTCTCCACCAGCTGTCGCTCCAAGGTTAGGTCAGGGCAAGTGAGCGCCTGGGGTCCGCTGGCGGAGAGCAGTGTGGCGGAGACCGCAATCTACAGGATACCCCACGGCAGCAGTAGCAACAGCAGTAGCATCCTCCATGATAGGAAAAGAGGTAAAACGAGGAGGAGGAGTAACACCTCTTGTATGCTGCAAGAGGGCAAAGAGCCCTTACAGCTTGTGGACGGCATCCATCCGTGCTGTCGCGGATCTTTACCAGCAGGGCGCAATAACAGAGAGACGTAGAAAAGGACGCAAACGACCAGGAACCAATGGGATGCGGGCATTCATGAAGTCAATGTCCCATGGGTCAGATCCTGCTCACTTCCTGCGGCCACTTCCTCCCTCCTCAGGGGGCATGGTGCGTGCACTGCTTTCCGCCATAGGGTGCACGTGCTTACGGGTTCCTGTTTCTAGAATAATCTCCTGACAAGAGCGAAGATCATCTTGTGTGGAGACCACTGCCTGGCGCAGGGGTCAACAATGCGAATTCGCGCTGCACTGAGGCAGTGCGTCACAAGTCGGGTTTAGGGTCGCGCCACTTCGCCCTATCATAATAAAGTATTAAAAAGAAATAACAAATAATAAAATCAAAAGATCTGGAGCATCTGCAGGCATTTCCGCTGCTTCCACTGCTGGTGCTGATATTAGTTTTCCCCCGGGTTTTGCCGCCAGGCAGCGCCGGTGTTGACCCCTTCACGTGAGCCGTGACCCTTCCCTGGAGTGCCAAATTCCATCAAGAAACCAGCGCCCCGGGCGTGAAGACGTTCGTGATCTCGTCCCATATATCTATAAGGCCCTTGATAAGACTTGCAAGCGCGCGACCCAGGGTAACCTCGGCCAGGGTCCAGCGACCCCCCCGGGGCCAGCTGCTTGTGAGTCACAACCTTACCGGGGGGTCTATGCGTATATGCTCCGCGATCTTGAGCCGGAGGACAGTTATTGAACCTGACGCGGCGTTGTTCAGTCCAATCATTGGTGCTGCTACAGGCGGAGGTGGTGGAACGTAGACGGGCGGTTGTTGCTGGGGTTGCGCGAAGGCGGTTAACGGTGTTTGACCACCGGAACCTGGTCTCTGGGGGTAAGCGTACATTCCAGGTGATACAAAAATTATACCGACAGTAATTGGATGATAGCGTCAGCTAAGCGAAGATGTGGGACGATTTCCAACACGTTATTATTTTGTCATCCGTTTATTATTAATGATATAATTTAAGAAAACTTGACCTTGCGAAAGTTGTTATTAGGAATGCTAAGTCGCTCAGCGTTGAGGGATGACGTACTGGTCAGCTTTGTCCGGGTAGTTAGCGAGCGTAAATAGTCATAAGCACACATGGAATTCCTATCACAAATACTCGAAACACATTGAGTACAGCCAGATTGCTCAGCACAAAGCACGCATACAGCAATCAGCGGTTCAGTAAAGGTGTCGTATAAACTGATTATTTCGGAGTAAAATCTTCTGCCTTGAAGACCATTATAGTACGCGTGTCGCGATATGATGTTGAAGATTTCACATAAGGGCTTGCCTCTCGCCAATTAGCCTGTGTCGGCACCGGCGCCTCTTTGCACTTGCTTGCCAAGTCTCAATTTTGCGCAAACCGCTTGCGGATCACATGCAGTCATTAGCGCGGCTGGTTATCCGCCCCGCGCTCCTGGCGCGGCGTGCAGGCGTAGGGATAACGAAAGCTCCTGATGCTGCTTCGCCGACGTGTTCGGGGGTCTTCCGAGCTAGCTTGGTCCCCCGGCATTGGTTCTCTTCGTCCCCTCCTTCAGAAGGTGCGGCCAAATATAACCTAATCCCACCGCAGAAGTGGGAGCAGAGGAGGGACAGTGGTTGACATGCAGAGCGCATCAAAGCACAAAGGGCAGACAGGAATGACAAGATGGGGTAGGCCGCCGGTGCGCTGAAGTAGGGCACTGAGCCTCCTGGCACGGCCTTGACGCTGAACAGGGATGGCTGGTAGTTAGGTCCAGTCAATCATGTCCCTTAACTGCTTATTCGGATCTGATTTGGATGGCTTGTGGAAGTGCCTAGCTTGTTCCCCAGGTGCCCGGCATCTTCTTCCGCAACTCGTCTGGAGAGCAGTGGTCCCTTGCCGACCTCTCAACACAACCCCATTAATTGCAGAAGCAAGTTCTATCTTCTGATTGCCAGTTACGAAAATCAATCCCACCCCGCCGCCTCCTCTTCACGTTTTCCATTGCAACGCCTCACATCAAACAGATGCGTTGCGCAAAGCGGAGCGGATGGTGGAGCTGATGGGCCAGAGCACGCAGCTGCAGCAGATCATGATGAACGTGCTGCCCGGGCCGCTTCGCAATCCCGACGTCTTCAAACAGCTCTTCGGCGACCCAGCCATGCGCCGGAGGATCGCAGAGATCATTGCGGCACGCGTGAGTACGGGTTCTTACGGGGGTTAGCAAAGCTTGTAACCTGCTAGGTGTAGAAGTAGGTCCAACTCTTGTCTCCAACCCTTCAGGACGTGGTTCTATACCCGCTCTCCCGATACCCACTCTCCAGCATGGTGCCGTCCGCAGCTCGCATTTGCACTAACCGCAAATGAAGAGAGCCCACACTATGCAAACAGTATTTACGTTGAAGATGTTGTCTGACCCAGGCAGGGCCCAGGCCATAAATGTAATCGTCATTGTAATGAAAAAGGGTTCAGTCCACCGTCTTTCAACACCCCTCAGGGCCTCTCCATTCCGGACCACCTCCTGGAGCGCATGAGCCCCGCTGCAATGGACGACACCTTCGCGCGTGCCTCGCGGCTGGGACTGGACCCCGGTCAGCTCTTCAGCAGGCTGATGGCCCATCCGGGCCTCTTGGCGAAGCTGCAGCAGCCGCGTGTGATGGCGGCTTTCTTAGATATCAGCGAGGACCCCTCACGTCAGGCCAAGTACGAAGGGGACAAGGAGCTGCTGGAAGTAGTGCAAAAGGTATGAACTGTGTGAGCGAGGAACGCTGGCTCGGGATGGGAAAAGAATGTCCCAGGTACAGGATTGGGGTACAGTGTAGGTTGGGATGGGGGGGTTCGATAGTGAAGCCATGAAGAACAACGGATGGACGTGTACGTGTCTGTTTATCATCAGAGGCGTGGGCTTGATTATCAGGGAGGCACAGGGAGGCACAAACCTGAAGGCGTTGTGGGCGAATGGCAATCCTTTGTGTGTAGGATAGGGGGGGGGGGTTGCTTCACCCGTAGCCACTACCTGGCAGTCCCTACCTTCCCCAGTATTTCGGGGCACCCTCATCCATTCACCCTCATCCGCGGACTTCTCCGAAATCAGTGATTTTCCCGCCACTGGTTCAGCACCCACCACCAGCATCCAATGAAATCTGCCGGATAAACGGCGGCATCAACTCCATTCCTGGTTAGCTCGCAGGTCACTATAATTGGGGTCTGTCACCGTCCACCGGCAATCTGGTTGAGTTATCCTGTGGCATGTTTGACCAGAGCCCAATCCTGAACACCACGTGCATGCACGGCATGTCTTTCGTGCGTCTTACGTGTTATGTAAGTTGGTATTAGTGTATCTGCCAACACGCCCGCTGATGCTACAGGTTCGGGAAATTATGGGTAGCTCAAAGCCGCAGGCTGCGCCCGCCTCCAGCGCCGCCGCCGCCGCCACGATTGAGTTACCGCCGTCATCATCACCATCACTGGCCACCAAATTCGACCCTGGAAGCACCGACACTGAGGGCGCCACTTGCAGCGCTGTGCCACCGCCTCCGGGTCAGCCGGCGCAGATTCATCCTGTCACGGCGAGGGATGTAGAACCAGCTGGCCAGAGCGGGTCGCAGGAGGGTGCTGAACAGGGTAACACCGGATCCGCTGTGAACCCTCTTGTAGTTCTGATGGCCTCCGACCCCAAGGCCGCCAGGTGAGTGCGAAATGAGGAAGCGTCTGGAAATGTAACATGTCTGTCCTATCTGCACCGTAGTAGCCAACGTGCGGAAGTCGTGCAGGTGGCTAGATAACACCCAAGTGATGACCGCCCTAGATGAGGTGAGGTACTAGAACTGTTTATAAGAATATGTATTTCTCAGATAACTGCATTACTGGCTACATCTTTTTTCGCAGGTACATAAGAGCCCTTGGAAGACTGTGAAGTATATCTTTAATCGAGATGTGATGGAAGCTTTCCAGGTAATTGCACAACGTGTCCATATCGATCTTCATATTTGCTTACTGCATTTTGCCCTGACTTGCAGGATCTCAAAGAGCTTATGAGAGGGAAAAAATTGTAAATACTCTAAATTGTAAATGTTTGCTTACGATCTTACTTAAGATTTCCTCGTCACAACTGTGATGAAGTGTGATTGTAATGATCATTATCTTCCACAGAGACTCCAATCATCACCAGTTGCGTTTTACATGTTATAGAACAGCCACAAGACTCAACATTCAATACACATTCCTCAATCACTGACCACCACGCAGACGCAGCACCAGGTGCAGCGTGCTCTCCTTCTGGATGTTGTAGTCAGCAAGGGTACGACCATCCTCCAGCTGCTTGCCGGCAAAGATCAGACGCTGCTGGTCCGGGGGAATACCTGCATATACGAAGGACCGGGGGGGCGAAAGAGATACAACGTCAGACAAATATTCAGATTCAATGACGAGTGCAGCCAAAATTGCACACTCCAATATGAACGCAAAACGACTGTCCTTACCCTCTTTGTCCTGGATCTTGGCCTTAACGTTCTCGATGGTGTCGGACGACTCCACCTCCAGCGTGATCGTCTTTCCCGTCAGGGTCTTGACGAAAATCTGCATGCCACCACGCAGACGCAGCACCAGGTGCAGCGTACTCTCCTTCTGGATGTTGTAGTCGGCAAGGGTGCGGCCGTCCTCCAGCTGCTTGCCGGCAAAGATCAGACGCTGCTGGTCCGGGGGAATACCTGTTCAGACCAAATAACACAGCGGTCAAGGTATTGTTCACATTGCAAATCCGATGGAAGATATGCTGGTCAAGGAAATTATGAGAACACTACAAACAGCCAGCTGAACATAACATCTTTCTTTCCCTTCAACATTCAATTGTCAAGCACACGTCTTAACGGGAAGATAACCCTTTGCAGAGAAAAAAAGAACAAAATGCAAATCTTACCCTCTTTGTCCTGGATCTTGGCCTTAACGTTCTCGATGGTGTCGGACGACTCCACCTCCAGCGTGATCGTCTTACCCGTCAGGGTCTTGACGAAAATCTGCATGCCACCACGCAGACGCAGCACCAGGTGCAGCGTACTCTCCTTCTGGATGTTGTAGTCGGCAAGGGTGCGGCCGTCCTCCAGCTGCTTGCCGGCAAAGATCAGACGCTGCTGGTCCGGGGGAATACCTGCATATACGAAGGACCGGGGGGGCGAAAGAGATACAACGTCAGACAAATATTCAGATTCAATGACGAGTGCAGCCAAAATTGCACACTCCAATATGAACGCAAAACGACTGTCCTTACCCTCTTTGTCCTGGATCTTGGCCTTAACGTTCTCGATGGTGTCGGACGACTCCACCTCCAGCGTGATCGTCTTTCCCGTCAGGGTCTTGACGAAAATCTGCATGCCACCACGCAGACGCAGCACCAGGTGCAGCGTACTCTCCTTCTGGATGTTGTAGTCAGCAAGGGTGCGGCCGTCCTCCAGCTGCTTGCCGGCAAAGATCAGACGCTGCTGGTCCGGGGGAATACCTGCATATACGAAGGACCGGGGGGGCGAAAGAGATACAACGTCAGACAAATATTCAGATTCAATGACAAGTGCAGCCAAAATTGCACACTCCAATATGAACGCAAAACGACTGTCCTTACCCTCTTTGTCCTGGATCTTGGCCTTAACGTTCTCGATGGTGTCGGACGACTCCACCTCCAGCGTGATCGTCTTTCCCGTCAGGGTCTTGACGAAAATCTGCATGCCACCACGCAGACGCAGCACCAGGTGCAGCGTACTCTCCTTCTGGATGTTGTAGTCGGCAAGGGTGCGGCCGTCCTCCAGCTGCTTGCCGGCAAAGATCAGACGCTGCTGGTCCGGGGGAATGCCTGCAGGTCGGAGGGAGCCCAAAAGGAAGTTGGGTTATGCGGAACCGACAGCCAAAACATCCAGTAATGAGAAGCAAATTACAGCTAAGACACAACACATTGCGGTTTTATACATGATTTTTAGTCGTGAAGGAGGGTTGTTGCAAACATAAGAAGTATAGCTGGCAACGCCAAAAATTTGTGGAGCTTGTAGACTTCTTAACATATCAGAAAATCATATTAAAGGTAAGGTGTTTGCCGTCCTGTAGGTATGGGCGCCCGAAGCTCAACAACTGGTGGCATCGCCTAACTGTAAAACCCTAGTGCCATTTGCACCTTGGCATGACCTTAAAACTTTAAGACACTCGCAAAGATAATAGGAAAAGCGGTCCCACCCTACGCGGCCGTGCCTTCCGACAAGTTCCTCAACGCCATAACTTCAGGCTCAACGTTTACTAACCTTCCTTGTCCTGTATCTTGGCCTTAACATTTTCAATCGTATCAGAGGACTCGACCTCGAGCGTGATGGTCTTGCCCGTCAGAGTTTTTACAAAGATCTGCATAGCTCCGTCGACGACAAACACAGGCCTTCAAGGTGCCTCAATGCAAATATATTGGGACCCACAGGAAACTTTTGGTTGGTTGCTAGTTATTATTATAGGGCGCAGATATAATCAAACTTGCTCATGCCATGATTTTATACCGCTTTGAGAAACCGCCGTACTGTCTCGAGAAAATCGTTCACATGAACGCGTGGCCGCGTACCTTCCACCGTCCCTGAAACGACATGCATGTACAACTTGGAGAAGCCTGTCTCTGACAGTTTCGATTTGTTTCTTTGCTCCGTCAACGCCATGTCATAGATCTGCGTTCGTGGCGTATAGATTACCGGACATTTAATTTTACCATTTGCGCAGTGACCAGTGTCAGTTATTACTCGGCACAAGTTGATGGCATGCGCTTTCGTTATGCTGGAATGCTCCTGAAGATACTAGATGGCCGGAGATGGCTGCTGGTTTCCTTCTGAATATGGCTTGAATCTGTGGATGGCATGGTGTCAAAGTATCATGCGTCGTGCGGAATTATTTCAATGTTCATCTGCTCAGCTCCCCTTTGGGGTTGTAATCCTTTTCCACTAGGGTTTGGGGGGTAACGCCTGTCGCTGTGTGGCACGGCTGCTGCGCGGAAGCCGATGCCGGAACAACCGCTTAACCAGACACACCAGCTACATCTTATCCTACAGTATCCCTACCTGATCATCAAAGCAGCTGCGCGGCACCGTGAACACAGCACCTGCTGTGTTGAAGCCGATATTCGACCCACATCGGAAAAACACTACACGAAACGTGTAAGCTCCGCATGAGTTACGGCTATGGCAATCAGCCCTTTGGACGGGCCGCCCAGGGGCTGATCCTACTGGACCCACCCCACAACAGAAGTATACATAAACCTGCGGATTCGTGAATTCTCCCTTCATAAAGAGCAGCATGGAGCAACACAGCTTTTTATCAATGTGTACTTTTATATATGGAGCTGATATCCTTCGGATTTGTCGTATTCTAAAATCGGTGACTATAGCAATATAGCGGAGATGTGTTTGTGCTGTGGCCCATATCAAATACATGGATTTGCAAAAATGTCTGATATTAATGTAGACCAGAGCGTCCAAATGCAAACCTACACCAGTTAAAAAGAAAGTATAGCTCGTACGTGCGCCATCAATTATATGTAGCACGTACTTGTGCCATCAGTGCCATAGCTAGGTCGTCAATGCATTGGCAATGTCATGTCAGTACAGGCAGTACTGCTGTTAAAATGGTGAATAAAAAATATACAAAGTGCATGTCTCCGATTTTTTAATAATCAGATGATATAGATTATCTACAATGTATTCCACATTTCTGAATTCGTGACCAGCTTCCCACTTCTAGCTCACATGCGCTGTGCCAACCCCCGTGCTGTCACAGGTTTCGTGCGCAGATCGGGCGCGGCGGGTCCGGGTGATTCGGTTGGGCCCCGGTCCGCGCGGCTGCCGTACCCGGTTGGGCCGGTTGGGCCCCGGTCCGCGCAGCTGCCGTACCCGGTTGGGCCGGTTGGGCCCCGGTCCGCGCGGCTTCACTACTTGAAGCATTATCCACAACGGCAACTAATTTTAGCCTGATATAGGTACATCTAGGCATGATCGACCGAATAAAATACCGAAGTAATATACATACATATATATATATATATATATATTATACTCTTCACCAGAGACCAAATGCGAGCCAGCGCCGGGTAGGTGCACATCATCCAACAGCAACTGCTCAGGGGAGTAGCACAGCAATTTAAACTAGCACATTGCTGAATATGGCTTGCGGATTTGTAACATTTAAATACACATGAGGCATGGAGATTGAACTATTCCCAAGTTCTTATGGAAAGGACTTCCCGAGAAGAAAGAAGGGATGGAGGGAAAGGGAGGGGAGAGAGAAGGAAGGGACGAAGTAGTAGGAATGGGGAAAGGAGTTGGGAAGGACCGACATAAGAAGGAAGGGGGAGAGAGGCTGTGAGGAGGGAGGGAGATGGGAGATGGGGGAAGAATAGATGGAGGGAGAAGGAAAGGAGGGATGGCAGAAGGGGGATCCCGGGCCTGTTGTCCAAATTTCCCATCGGCTCAAAGAAAGCAACAACCTCCACCATCTATCTCATTCAAGTCCTTCGGAGTCCCGGGTGCATGGTGCTGTAAGCGTCTACAAATGGACGGAGTCACTTCTCAAACTGTGCGTTGTCATGTAGTTTTGCCTCGCTGAGTTTGACGCATGAGGCCAGCAGAGTAATCACTGTTCTTCATGGTCATTCAGTCTGCTGCGGTTATCATCATACACACGCGCGCGCACACACACACACACACACACACACATTCGCTGCTGTTGAACGCCTCTATAAGAGGTAATATAATTGTGCGCCTTGATTAGGTTAGTCGAATTGTTGGTCTGCATGAGTGGTCCTCCCATGTATGTTGGTTCCTTGCTCCGTTGTCATGTGTGTATGTTGCTATGTACGTCACGTCGAATCACTCATTCTCGCCTCTCTCTGTCTGTCTCTCTGTCTGTATTTCTGTCTGTCTCTCTGTCTGTCTGTCTGTCTGTATTTCTGTCTGTCTGTATTTCTGTCTGTCTCTCTGTCTGTCTCTCTGTCTGTCTGTCTGTCTCTCTGTCTGTCTGTCTGTCTCTCTGTCTGTCTCTCTGTCTGTTTCTCTCTCTCTGTGAGCTGAAAGTACGTATTCTTTTAGCGTGCAACTAAGTTAGCTCCATACATTTACCTGGTGGGGCCCCTGCCGCCCACCTACCCATCACCTGATCCAGGGTTTATGGGAGCCACGCAAACGAGGGCGATAAGTGGATTGGAGCAATTGTGTTGCATATGAGGGGGGCATACTATGATGCAATCGAGGCACCACTTCGTACAACCAAACCGTGCCATAGACCTATCCAGCCATCGAGCAGTGGTGCTAATTATTCTTCGAGCCGCCCATACGAGGCTCCATTCAGCAATTTGTTGTATTAGGACAAATAAACAGGCATTGTACTTACTTGTCGAAATAGTGAAAAATCTTTGTGAGATAGAGGTCTGGATAGTTGTGTCTGGACAAGCACACTACTGTCTTTTCATCATGTGCTGCACAACACATGCACGCACGCGCGCGCGCGGCTCACGAACAACTAGATCGTTCTAGTTCAGGCCTGCCAGGGAAAAACCCGCGCGCCGCAGCCCAGCACCTGGCCAGGTGCTCTGTGGTCCACCATGGCATTCCTGCCGAAGTCCAGTAACCAGAAGTGTCCAAGAGGAGTCAACAGCAGTCGAAACATCATCATCATGCGTCATATCAAAATCGGTCCTCTATTCCTCTGTTCCAAGCATTTTACACAAAAACGTACTCAACCTTCCAGCCACCTTCCCATGAAGCCTCCCTCCCATGAAGCTGCACACGACGAAAAGACAGAACGCAAACCTCCGTCCTCCGCCACACCGTCCAAGCTGACAAGGGGTTACCCCGCAAAGCCGGCACCCTGCTACGTCACCTGTGACCCTTGATATCTCCTCCTCACCTCCCACCCAGGCCCAGGCCCAGGCTGAGGCTGAGGCTGTACAAGTTGTGCTTCCTCCCTTCCCTCTCTCTCTTCCACCCGAAGTTGCAGTCCATACAGCCGATAACCGCATCTTGCACGCGAGCTCGCTGCGTGCGTCCAAGGACCCAGTCGTGGATGTGCGGCGGGTGCGCCGCTGACTGCTCCCCACAGGAATGCACACACGCTCGTTCATCTTACTCGCCCGTTGGACATCTGGCTCCGGCATCTACCGTGTGCAGTCCCTACGCACGCAAAACGGCCCACGTCGTACGTCCCAAGGTACGTCCCAAGGCCATACCCGGAACGAGAGTCATCAGGCGCCCCTGGGTAAGACGACATACACATACACACACGTCATATCCGGCAAAACGCTTACACGGCACGCCTTCATGACCTCATCAAGTAGGCAAAAGGCCGCGAGAGCACATTTTAGGGTCCCAACTAACCGCTGGTCAACCGTTGGGTGATGAATAAACGCAACGAGCCTTCTCACATGTTGCCATGTGATACACGCACGTGCGCACACACGCACACGAGCCGAGACGCGATACGTCACCGCCTCTTTCATCTGTTGGCGGTGCACTATCGGGGCTGTGTTTCCAATTTCCTTCATGTGATGTGCGGTTAATGGTAGGTGAGGGCGGTGGCCCCCAGCGTGCAGCTACTTAACAATGTGTGCGCCCATATCAAAACATGGTGATCTGCCTCCAACTCTGTCCCCAATGTCACAGCCAGGGCGCATTCGCCGTGCACATTGGAGCTTGAAGCCTGAAATTTTAAATGCCCTTCCATGGTACTTTCCAAAAAACAACACGACGACACAAACGCACAACACACACGATCATAATTCACGGTAACATCATGTCACCGACATACGGACTTGTGTTCAACGTTTCATGAACATGGCATGTAGGACACGGGTGATGACCTCGTAACCTTCCGTTGTCCAATAAGCTGGCGCTCTTCCTTTCCCCCATAGCCACGGCCTCACAGATGGCAAGGACTAGTGTGAAGCTTGTGAAAAGGCCGTTACACGCGCACACACACACACACATACATACACACATACACACACATGCACACACATATATCGGAACGAGTACTCTGCGCGATGATAAAAAGAAAACCTGATGGCGCAACCGGCTCCCCCCTGCCTCCTTCCTCAAGTGCAGCCACCCCCCCACACCCACACCCACACCCACCCGCACCCGCACCCCCACCCTCGTCAACGTGAACGCATCGAATAAATGACGTCCTCCAGGGAGGGAGGGAGGGAGGGAGGGAGGGAGGGAGGGAGGGAGGGAGCATAACAGGACACCGACACGATGAAGGAGCTATAGCGCAAACAGGATGGAGGGGGAGAACAACCTAACCGTGTCGGCCACCGCCGTGGGCGTCGGGATGGTCGACCTTTTGCACGTACGCCCCTCTGCACTTGCAGAGTCCTCTCTCTCTGGTCCGGTCTGGTCCGCGGCGGCGCTCTCTCATCTAATGCGCAGGCGGTCACCAGGGTAAAGCCTGCTGGGGTTCTTGAGCAGGGCCTTATTCTTCTGGTACACGTCTTCAACCCGTTTCTTGAAGCAGGACGCAATGTGGCAGAGCGTGTCGTCCTCTTGGACCTGAAGCGGGCCGGCGGGGGTGGGGGCGGGAGCGAGGGGGGACGGGTGGGAGGCCGGGGAAACCAGACTTTCACAAACCAGGCGCATCCCAACTCTCAAGAGGGATATAAGGGTTGTTAGGGTTTAGGGTTTAGGGTTTAGGGTTTAGGGTTTAGGGTTTAGGGTTTAGGGTTTAACCAAGTTTGGGCAACTTAGTTATGAACGGACGGGCTCTGAAGGGTAAACGGACGGACGGACGGACGAAAGCCCGTACTCAAGAGCTCCGCCGGGGGCTGGGGACCACTGGCTGCACCCATTAACGCGGGCATCTCCCGAATCACCGTCTCGCCCTCCAGCCAGTTTCTACTCGCCACGTAATACGTACCTTTCTCCCCCGCCCCTAATCCGGAGATCCGTTGTACCGCACCTTTAGTCGAACCCTGCGCCTGTACCTCTAGCCCCGTACCCCGTACCCCGTACTCGCAGTCGCGTATACTCTACCCTTGGCCACGTACTCCCGCACCAGAAGCTCCCGTACTACTGCATTTGCAACTACGTACTCCCGTACACGATGGCCCCCGTACCTCATAATACACGGGTCTCTTCTTCCATAGGTACACTAGCACACCCACCACCATGCCGCCCAGCACGGCCAGTGGCAGCGGCACTTGCGTCGGACCTGCGCGGCCGTCACCATTGGCCCTGCCAGGTCGCCGAGGCGTCCCTACATTGGCCGGTCGCGGCATCCCTCCCGCTGCCGCCGCCGACCCCGCGACCGAAGGGCTTCGTGCGCCGGTGGGATGCCCCGAAACCGAAGCTGCCGTCCCCGGGGAGCCGGCGGTACTGCCGTACGTGTGCAAGTGCCCACTGCCGTTGCCGCTACCATTGACGAGCTTCTCGGCGGTGGCGGCGCCCCGGCCGCTGGTGCTGGCTGCAGCGCCGGTTTGCAGGTCTCGGAATGCGGACGAGGGCGGGGCCTGCTGAAAGAGGGTCGGGAGTCGCCTGAGAGATGAAGAGCGATACTGAAGTACGACCCGGACTGGCAGATGCCGCCGCATAAATATCTCAACTCGAATAAAAAACCAACTTATCCTAACTCTAAGTTAACCGACGTACGTTGTTATTACTAACTGTACACTTAAAAACTTACTTTCTACCTTCGTTTGCGACTCTCCTTCATGAAAGCAAGTTTGTTACTTCTTCGTTCGAGCGACTTCGGTCCAAATAGCGCGACTAGATGAGATGAGATGTTCCTACCTGTGTACTCGCTGCTGAGCCCTCCAGGGCGCGCTCCTTAGCCTGCCGCGACGCGATGGCGTACGTGGGCGACATGGGGCGGTGCGAGCCGGCTGCGGAATGCCAGAAGCACGCGTCCGAATGACGAGATGGGTGGGTGGGGTGGGGGAAAGGGGGGAAAGGGGGGAAAGGGGAGAGGGGGACTAAGCAGAGTCCAGAGCTAACCCAGAACCAAAACGCCAGATGGGCAGCATGGGGTTTCCCTAGGTGCGCACACACACACACACACATCCCCCCGTGCTCGCGCTCGCGCTCGCGCTCGCGCGCAGGGCTCCGTTTCCCCAGGAACCTCACGATTGAGCCTTGCGTTTCCTGCTTGAGTCTCTTCTGTTTAGTTTTTTTCTTTTAGGGGGTTTAAAACCTATAAACTCTATAAATCACTTTTTTCCTTCACAATGTGTCCCCAACACACGTCAAATCACATAGCATACTCCTATATATACCTTGTTTGCATCCGACCCAACACCCAACACCACCATGCTAGCTAGCAGCAGATCAGATTTGCCCCCATTCCCCCCTTCAGCTAGCTCCCCCCGCTTCTGCCGCCCAGTTCGGGATCCTCCCCTTCCGTCCCTCCTTCATCGGAATGGGGTGATCCGCCCACCTGACAGGTATCTGAGGACGAGGCACAGCTCCGCGCTGACGCTGCGGCTGGCGGTTCGCAGCTGGAACCAGTGGACGATGGTGCCCCGGGAGGTGATGGTGAGGATGCGGAGGTCATCAGACCCCACCACCAAGTCGCCCCGGGGACCCACTTGCAGCAGCTCGATCTGGGTCGGAGCGGGAATTAGGGGGGGCGGGGAAAGGGGAAGGGGAAAATGGGCAAAAACCAAAACCCATGCCAGGTCGACAAGGCGCATTCGCAGTTTGTGACAGCCGCGGTGCCATCAGGGCGGTGCCATTGTCCGACAATATATATTAACATCGTAAGATTTTATTAACGTGGTGAGCGAGCACAGAGCAGCCCCCTTCGAATGACTAAAACCCTAATGGTATGGTGGTTAGTCAGCTGTGCTGGTAAAGAATGTAAACTAGCTAGTAAAGTAGCTAGCTTCTGGTAAGTAGAAGTAGCTCTAAACAGAAAGTGAAAAACAGAAAGTGAAAAACGCGCTTGCGGCTACATCTACGTGTACATCAACTTCTACGTTCGTTTGTTGACGACATGCCATCATCCGGCGGTGAGCCCACATCTATCGCTGGCTCTCATCGGGCTATCCACCATGCAAGTGCAGATTGGGGTACGTCTGTGCATTTCCTCTGATGTTGAGTGGGCCAAGTGGCTAAACGAAAGAAGAGGTCTTTCCGTCTCGTTGAGAGGAACTTGGGGGGTATCCGTGGGGATGCATGGGACTTTTGTGCGCCAAGCTGACCAGGCCATACCCGTAGAATGTCTGTTTCTGGCAAAGGCACCGAAAGGCGACAGTCCTTCAGGAACTTGGGTTGCAAAGAGCCCTTGACGACATCCGTTTTAACCTGCAGAACAGGTTCAGGGTTTGGTTACATGGAAACACAGGGTAAAGCCGAACGCAATCGGCCATTCGAAAGGGCTCTCGAAAGGACAGACGGACCTCATTGCTCCCCACGCGAAGTTTTACATAAAAGTTCTTTTCCGCGAAGTCATCTGCTTGCACGTTGCGTCCCTCTGCGACATTGTGCACGGAAATCGCCGAACCCAGTTGTATCCATATCCAGGGCAGGGTTATTTATTTGTGACCACTCACTGACCTATAACTGAAACGCAGAGTTTGCCTGCCATCTGTCAAACTTCTAGTTAAAGACGGGCTCCGACGAGGTGAGGAACGTCGACCAAATAAAACAGTTATGGATTTACGGTTAACACATAATGAATGGCTTATCGTAAAAATTTCTGGAGCCGTGAGTACTAATCGCAGTGCTTTTGGCCTATCGCTGCACCATGAACGTCAGCAAGGCATATACACCCTTGCGCAGCGTTTTATTCAGGCTCAGGTTCTAGATATTTTAGCCTACAAGTATATAACTGAAACCTGGCAATAGTTTGTCGTTAAGATGCTGTACCACCGGAAAACTGGGCTGCCCGGATCCGATGCACCCGTCGTTCATCCAGAACACGCACCGTTGTGAGCATTGAGTTAGATATTTCATGAAAACTACGGCAATATTTGTCCTGTTCTTTGTCACGGTCCATTTGCTTGCTGTATGCGACTCCGTGTGTTACCTATTTCGCCACTGCATTGTCCTAACCGAACACAAATGAAGAAGTTACCGTCTACGTGGCCTTCTAGCATTTTGTAAATTTGTAGTTGTATGGAGTGAGGTCGTTATATCCAACTGTGCCTAACCTCCTTGATTCTACTGTCAACCGGCCGTCCGGCACCCTTATGCGTCCTCATAGTTCCTACATGCATTTAATGTTTACGATGGTGATTATCAATCCAAACTTTCGCACCTCCCTTCTTGGTAAGGATAAGTAACATTATACGCTTGCCATAGCTTTCAAACTCAAACATTAACGAAATGACGCACGTGCCTCATTCTTAGCATTAGCTACTAAACATTCGTTAGTACCGCATAATAAAGCCAGAGTCCTTATCCTTAGTGGAGGATGGCGGTCCGCGGCCCCAGAGAACCAACTGTTGAACCCCGACGTAGCCATCAGGACCTTGCTGAATGATGACGCTCAAAACAAAATATTTGAGTCCGTTTCAGTGCCTCCTACTGTACGCGCCGCGATAGCCGAACGGTCAAGCTGTCCCATCATCATCGTGGCGCCACCTCCGCCTTACCGCTCACTGCGGATCGGGGCACATCGCAGGCGGTGGTGGGGGAGGCGGTAGGTGACCGTCATGCCAGCGGATCAGCACTCGGTGGCACAGTGCAGTCGCCGCCGCCACAATCATCATCAAATCAGCAGCACCACAACCACAGCCGCCGCCAAGGCGTGAACTCGTCTCATGGCACTGGGATCAGCCCTAACAACCGACCCCCGCGCCCATCCGCTGCCACATCCGCCCCAAACCTGCTAAGCCGGCCACGAGCTGGCTCCTTGCCTCTGCCTTCCACACCGTTGTTGACACCTGAACGCAGCGCGGGGCCTGATCGTCAAGCAACGGGAAAAACACATGGGCGGAACACGCCATCCTCCGTCGTACGGCCCAACAGTGCGTCGAAAGAAAGCACGTTGGAACCTGTACAGCAGGCGGCTTGTGAAGCGCAGCGACAGTCCGGGCATGGGAGAGCAGCGGGAAGCGGTCGTCGGAGTAGCGGCAGCGGCGGCGATGCCGGCGGCAGCGCTGGTGGTGGCGCCGGCGGCGGAAGTTTCCAGAGCACGCGGCCGGCGACGTCGTCGTCGTCATCGCCCACGTCGTTATCTTCGTCTTATCGCATGCCAGCTGGCGGCGGCGTCGCCGCCGTGCGCGCACGGTAAGGTGTTTCGGAGCGCGGCGATGCGGCCTCGAGGTTGCAGTTTATTTGTGCGGCCGCGTGCCGCTTGGGGGGATTTGGGTTGGATTGATGAGGTGTGGTCCTGACAGGACCACACCTCAGTGATTGAGTTGAAGCTCCGAAACCGGAATGAACCCTGCGGATCTAGGAAATATGATTATGAGTGCCGAGGGAGACCGACCACTGAAACGCAGAGAGGCTAAGGTCATATGGTTGTGGAAGTTCCGCCCAAGGGATGAAACCCAACCCCCTCCCCAATCCCCCTTCTCCCTTCCCCTTTCAACCCTCGCGGGGGAGAGGACGGAGAAAGAGGTTTTTTGTGTTTGCATGTGCGTCCGAAGTGTTGAGGTTATGTAAAACGTTTGCGGAAAAGGGGGGAGGAAAAGGGGCAGCATTCGCTTTTCATTACGCTGACAGCGACATGTGGACTCCGAGCAGGTCTGGCGGTGCGCCGGTGGCAGCCGAAGGCATTTCCTCCGGTGCTGCAAGCGGCGGAAACATAGGCCATGCAACCAGTGCCGGTCGTGGAGGCGCCGGCGGTGGTGGTGGCGGTAGTGGCGGTGGTGGTGGCGCCGGCGGTGGTGGTGGCGGTGGTAGTGGCGGCGGTGGTGGTGGCGGCCAGCGGCCGCCGCGGCGCACCAACAGCGCCGGCGCCAGCGCCGCCGCACCAGCGGCAACGGCCAGCGTAGTAAGCGGAGGAACCCCCGGCGGCGGCACCAACGTCAGTAGCGGCGCCGGGGGCGACGTGAGCGGTCTGCCCCTGGAGCAGCAGGTCGTACACTACGCGCGGGCGGGAGCCGCTGCTGCCGCGGGTGATGACGCCGTGAAGGCGGCGATGGCGTTCCATCTGCTCAACGGGTGAGCTGAGACCCGAAACCGTTGGGATGTACGGCACGGTTATACGTTACGCGATGAAGGGTAGTCAATCAACGGATCAAAACAAATCTTTTAACGTCCACTTTCTTTTTCTCTTTTTCACATCTTTCTCCAGTCCATTCCAATTTCACACGTCATAACTGCCTCCGAAACCACCTCCATGAAATCTTATGTACTACTCCCTGCCCCCCTCCCCAACACACACACACACATATATACACAGCTGCTTCTCGCGCGCTACGGGTGGCTTTGAGGGCTTCACGGCCCTGGCGGCGGCAGCGGCCTCGGCGGCTCCCGGCCTGGTGGCTGCACTGGTGGAGGCGGTTTCGGAGGGAGCGCCGCAGAGTCTTATGGCATACAACACATTGTCGTACTTGGCGCTGTCCGCTGAGGTGCGGCATATCGGCACCCAACATGTATACCATGATAAACGTATCCTTGCATTAAAAAATACGATGCTTACGGATATGTACGGATGTGTACGGATCTACAGAAGTAGATTGACACCAGGTCGGCCAGATGCTGACCGTACCTTGTGACCGGGGGTTTTCAGATGCTCCGAAACTGCTTCATGCTTAAATCAATGTTTGTGGGGGGGGGTGAGCACGAGTTGAATATCGGTGCACGTGCCGTGAGACCGTTGTCGGTTGGCGAGTCGTGTCGTTGAGGACTCGTGCTCATGAGCCAGGCGGCGGAGAAAGGAACGGACGGGGGGGGGGAAGTTAGGGAGTGGCGGAGGCGGACGGGGGAGCGGGCCTTACGTGGTCCTAATTAAGCTCCGTCTCGCCCCCTAGGTGCCGATCGTGACATGCCAACCCCCATCCTTCAGCCGGCTGTTGTTGTCTGACCTGTACGGCTGCCGTACGAACCTGTTGCCATATTGCAGGTAGTTCCCCAGCTCCTATCCTCCGGGTTAGTGGCGGTTCTCGTGGGTCAAGCGCGGGCGGCCGCCACGTCCCCCCTGGAGCAGCAGCTGCTGGTTTCGGGGCTGGCGCTGCTGGTCACCATGACCCGGGTCAACGCAGAGGCGCGCGGGCGGCTGGCGGGTATGCGGGGCGTGGCGGCGGCACTGGCGGCAGCGCTGCGCCACCCGGCGGCGGCGGTGCGATCGCCGGCGCTGCAGCTGGTGCAGGTGGGTGGGGGGCTGGGGACCGGCCGTGCGCGGCAGCCATCTCTGTGCCGGACGAGTCGCAGGTCACATCCACCCCCCTACCCACCCCTCCTGCGGCCTTTCGGTTGGGTTTCTTCCGCCACCCGGGGGTTCATGGGTAGGATCGTGGGGTTATGTGTGGGACTCTTCGTTCACGGCACGCATGAACATGTAATGAATGTGTAGCAGCAGTTGTGGACCTCGGGTGTGGACATCCGTTTCGTTAGCTGACTCCCGATCACCCGACTCTGCCCCGCATGGGCGTACCTTACCCCCCCCCCCGCGGACTGCTGGACTGGGGACTGGGGACTGCTGGACTGGGGACTGGGGACTGGGGGGGGGATAACGGCGGCGATCATGGGGGGCCCTGTCCGCGAAGGAGCTCATACTCACCCGAAAGGTGAGGACACCGGACGGCGTGTCTATCGCTGAACGTGTTTGTGCGTGCCGCTTGTGTGCAGTGTGTTTGGGGGAAGGGGGGGAGAGGGTTGTGGATAGACAGGATGGACCTTGTACGACAGCTGTTGAAGAGCACAAATTACTAACCACGGTGATACATCTGAGCGGTTCCATATAAATGTTTTTTTATCATTTATATATTTTATTCATTTTATTATTATTCATTTTATTATTCATTATTATTTATAGAGCCCCTCATATTATATATATATATATATATATATATATCATATAAGCTCCGAGAGTAAGACAAGGACTCATGTGCCGCTTTCCCCCCCCCCCCACCCGCCCGCCCGCGCTGCTGCCGCTGCTGGGCCCTTATCGTACATAACCCGCCCCGGCTCCAAAACACGAAAGGGTCTGGACCAGGTGCTGAGCTGCGGGCCGCTGCTGGCGGAGCTGGACCGGCTGTCTGAGGAGCGGGAGTCTGAGCCCCATTCGGGAGCCGGGGGACAGCAGCAGGTGCCGGGAGGGGCAGGCCCCACCAGCGGGGCGGAGAAGCAGGTGCCGGGAGGGGCAGGCCCCACCAGCGGGGCGGAGAAGCAGGTGGCGGCGGCAGCAGCAGCCGGCCCTCGAGGAGGGGCACCTCAGCCGCCGCCGCCGCAGCAGCAGAAGCAGAAGCAGAAGCAGAGCCAGCAGGCACGGTCAGTTCGTGCGACCATCAGGGCCCTCGCCATCGTCATGAAGTAAAGGGTGCTGCCGTACACAAACACAAACACACACAGCGCACGAGTGCGTGCATGCATGAGGCTGGTGGTCAGGGCGGGGCATATCAAGGTGGACTGGCTGCCGTGTGTTTGTGTGCATGTGTGTGTTTGGGAGGAGGGGCGGGGATTGTGTGCCTTTGTGAAAAACGGACAAAATAACTGAACCGGTAGATTCTGGCCTGTCTGCCGAACACACAACGACATTAACGACAACAATAACGATATTATACATATGAACACGAAATTTTGTACTGTCCGGCACGATATGTATGTAGCGGCTGTAGCAGCAGCTCTTTTGCGCTTTTAGCTCTGTCTTCAGCTGTAGCACAACACACCACTCTTACTCCACGCCTTATGTCGTACCAGTACTGAATGGCATGATATTATATTATATAATATTGAGGGGGATATTGGATGGCATGACACTATAGATACAGGCGATTCAAAGTTGCTGCTAAGACCCCTAGCGAGCAGTTAAAATCCTGCCTGATGTCTGATTTAGTACGACGCGTCTCGATTTATCCCCCTACCTCCCTTTCCCTTTCTCCCCCCCCCCGAACCGTCCCCTTGAGCTTTGGAATTTAAACCCGTGTGGGTATCAGTGTTTTGAAAAAGGTTACGATGTCGTACATGCAAACAATTTGTGACCCTCTCCGCTCCTCCTCCACCTCCCCTCCTCAGCGTCTGGTAACCCGCCGACTTCAAAAGCACGCTCGCGTCACTTGCCTCCACGCTGGTTTTTCCATGGTCCTGAAAACACACAAACATACGAACACCCGAAACACGTGCGCCGCCCCGCATCAGCTTAATGCATCAACGCGTCTGTCATCGCGTCTGCCCATATACACACACACACACACACACACCTGGAGCTGCCAATCCTACCCCTCCCCTCTACCCCCTACTCTCTGCCGATGCCGTACACAGCACCTAACGCCCAGTAGCTTCCGCACTCAACCTCACTGCTGCAAGCAAAATGTGTTCAGGCAGTTAGTTTAAGGCAATTGTTCAGGCAGTCAGATCCTGCAACCCCAGATCGAGCCCGCACGTAGCCCTTGCTTAAAGCGCTGCTGACATCGTCGTCGTTGCCGATGTTGATGTCGCCGCCGCTGCTTCCAGTACCGCCCGTTGCTCGTCCGACAACAAGGCCAGCAACTGACCCATGGGTTCGGGATACTTCTGGGTCAGTGTCGCCAGGGTCGTGGCGATCTGGGTCACCACCTCCCTCGGGAGAGAGGGCTTCTGCACCGCTGCGGCGCCGAATGCGGCCATGATCTGACCAGCCCGCGCTGCAAGACGATGCGCCTGGTCACCTGCAGGGAGGGCGGAGGGGGAGAGGGGGAGGGCGGAGGGGGAGGGAAGGGGTGGGATGGCGGTGAGTGGAAAGTAAAAAATCGATCAGGAAGAAAAGTGGGCAGCGTAAGGTCGAGGAACGCCAACTCTCCGCGCCTCTCACCCGCCATCATGAGACACAGAGCGCCGTACACTGGCGAGGCCTCCTTCAGGTCCTCCTTCAGAGGTAGCGCCCCAAGAAACACGGGCAGCAACGGCTCCAGGGGCAGTAGCGCCGCACCCGCACCCCCGTCCGCCAGCATCATCCGCCCCACACAGCCCAGCGCGTTGTCTCGGACACCATCGTTCTCGGTGGCGTCAAAGAGTGGGTGAAGCGCCTGCGAGCGCTCCGAAAACAGACGAGAGAAGGCGGAGGTTCAGTGAAGTTCACAGGACGTGTGCGGAGGTTTGCCGGTTTTGCGAGAAGGGCGATGGGGGAGGGGGGAAAGGGGAAAGGCGCTTTGGGTTTGGGTTTGCGGCACATGGGTGCTTACTACAGCATGTGCGCAACTATGTCCATGACGTAACGATAACATAACGGTACGAGCTGCCGTGACGTGCCTTGGATTAGCGCACAGGGTATTGAACTCCCCCAAACCCAAACACACACACATGTCTGGTCATTTTTCGACATGGCAGCACCTGTAGGTGTATATTCCCCAAGATGCCATATCCAGTACTTGTACTACTATCCGTACATCGTCTTCATTGGCATGTCATTAGCGAAATCCCGGCCCTCCCCCAGCCCGGCCTACAAAAGGCCCCCCTACCCCCGCCACACACACACACACACACACACCTGCAGTAGTTTGGGGTAGTGCGGCGCCATGGCCGCACCCCCGCAGCCCTCCGTCAACACTCCCACACAGAAGGCGGCGTTTTGGCGGTTGGTTGCTTCCGTACAGCGCAGCTCCTTCAGAAGCAGAGGGACGATGTCTCCTATGTGTGGGGTCATGTGGGACTGCGGGGGAAAGGGGGAGGGGGGCCGGGGGAATTTGTGGAGGGGTAAATTTACGAGAGTGTATGCCGTGTAAGGAAAAACGAATAACCGAAACCGAAAAGCAGGTGGTACCGGAAGTCGAAGAGTAATCAGGGAGGGGTTGTGTGTATGTGCGCGCGCGCGTGTGTGTGTGTGAATGAATGTGGCGGGGGGTCATCGCTCATCTCTAAACCCCCTCTTTCCCCCGTTCCCCCCCACCTTGAGAATCTCCGTCACCTCCGCCAGCCCCCCCACCACCACACTTCTGTGTCCGGGGGGTTGGTGTCCCTTCAGCCGCTGGATCAGCGCCGGCAGATGCGAAGATTGGAAGACGGGTACATAGTCCTGGGGACCCGCCGCCGCCGCCAGTACAGGCAGCAGCTCCGCCGCCGCCGCCAGGAGCTCCTCTTGCTCGTCGTCACCGTCGCCGTCCTCCTCGTCGTCGCCGTCATCTCCTTCGTCATCGTCATCGTCGCACACCTCCTGTATCATTCAAAACTTATACGTAAACATATCTTTATGTAGAATATAGATTTATACAGCATTTTAACAGCGCCTCTCTCCCCCCCTCTCTCTCCCCCCCCTCTCTCTCCCCCCCTCTCTCTTTCCCCCCCTTCTATCTATCTCAAACACACATGCACACACACAAACACAACACATGCACACACACACACCACATACATATTCTCTCTCTACTTCCGTCACCCCACCTGGCAGCAGGCCTCGCCCTTAAGTATCGCCTCTACGGCATCCGCCAGCTGCCTCATTGCCGTACCGCCGAGTGCCTCAACCCCGAGCTGCTTCAGCAACGATGTGAGGCTCTGAGGGAGGGAGGGAGGGGGAAACCGTGGAGGTGTGTGTGTGTGTGTGTACGTGTGTAAATGTGTTGAGGCACTGCAAAGGACGTATCAATGCATGGTACGGCAGGAGGAGAGAGTCGTACAAGATAACCTTTACTGTACGGCACCCTACCTGCAGTGCTGCCGTCGCGACCGCGGGGTCCGAATCACTGAGTGATCGATTAAGCTCCTGGGAGGGCGAAAGAAAGGGGGGCCCGAGGGGTGACACGACCGCGTGTCAAGTCAAAAACTGGGTTTCATCTTCCTTCATTCGTACGATGTTACGGCAGTTGCAGGGGAATAGGGATGAGAGCACTGCCTTGCATAAGGTTGCAACCACGTTCGGCCGGTACGACAGACAAGTCAGTCAAGTTAGTAAAAACCCCAGCACGGCCTACCTCCCCGCCCCATTCCTGCCGTACTTGCCTTCAGTGCCAGGTCGAGCACGTGCCGTACTTGCGGCATGATGGCGGCGGCGCCGGTCGCCCCTGCCGGCGGCGGGCAGGCCGCATACACTGCCAGCACCAGTCGCGACATGGCCTCCGCCGCCTGCACCCGGACCTCCTCATGGAAGTATCTGGAAATGCGAGGGACATGGGGTGGGGCTTTGGTTTGTCGTACATTAGCTAGGATATCGTACAATTGTGGCGGGAATACAGGCCGATGGAGTGTCAACCCCTATGCAAGTGTTGTCCGTTGGCGGTTGGCAATCACCTGCACCAACTAACAACCGGCAGAATCGGGCCTCGTATCTG
Source organism: Volvox reticuliferus (assembly GCA_019650235.1). Lineage (NCBI taxonomy): Eukaryota > Viridiplantae > Chlorophyta > Chlorophyceae > Chlamydomonadales > Volvocaceae > Volvox > Volvox reticuliferus. The sequence goes on from BNCP01000030.1 coordinate 1,194,733, forward strand.
TTGGTAACACCGGACACAGCCCGTTTAAAAGAAGGCGTTATCCCTTCCCCTCCCTTCCCCTCCCTGGACCGAACCCACCGGCACATGCCCCCCGGCATCTTCGTCAGCGCTGACAGCGTTTGCTCCATGTACGGCATGAAGGCGGCGGGAGCGGCCTGGGCGTATACGCCCAGGGCCGCAGTGGCGGCGCATTTTTCATCTAAAACACCTGATGGATGGTTCGATCATTCAACAACACCTTTATAAAAATTATAAAAAGAAACGACAAATGGAGATTGGCCGCACTTTGGATGTATTTTTACACAAAGATGTAAAAATATACATCCCCAATAGTACGACAGTTCCAAATGTACGAATATTTATTTGCATTCAAGTATTAAAATAAAAAGAATAGATGACATTGTTATATACCCGTGAAACGAAATGACAGGGAACTTTAAGTTTCCGTTACCTTTCGGTCGTACCTGTACGGATCCTAAACTGCTTCTCTTTCCGCGCCTCTTCATCTTCATCCTCTTCATCTTCATCCTCCTCGTCCTCATCGTCTTCCAGTACGTCTTCGCCCCACACGCCGTCATCCAGACCAATTGATTCCAGCGCCAGTGGCACGGTGTATTGCAAGTACGGCACGAAATCCGTGCCTAGAGCCTACCAGGGTGGTTTCAGAGCGGAAATGTTCAGATATTAAGCCGTACAATGAAAAATAGAGAAAAATGAATTAACGGCTAACCAAGTGGCTGATCCCATAATGTTGCAAACGAGGAGGGCCGCGCCGCTTGGATGTTATCGCAATGTCCATTCCTATGATCACCGAACCAACCGCCACCGTTACACACACACACACGCGTACACACACACACGCATACACACACAGCGCACCTTCGCGATGCATGAAAACATGCCATGCCCATATTCTCGCAACTCCGAGCTGTTCATCTTAAAACCCTAGGCGTGTCGAGAGGTCAGTCCGGCCCCGGGGTGGAGGGGGTGGGGGCGGGGGAAGAGGGGGAAGAGGGGGAAGTGAGTATTGGGGGGAGGTGGGAGCGCGGGCTCACAAATATGTTATAAGGGATGGAGTAAAATACCACTGCCGTACATGTGCGTGTTTGCGTGCGTGCCTGTGTATGTAGGGGTGTATGTGGGTGTGCATGGATGGAGGAGGGTAAGAGGGGCGCAGCGGAGGGGGGTCAGACGAATGAAAAACCCAATCGGGCCTTATGGGATCACGGCTTCTTCATCTTTCACGGCCTGTGCACTTGTTCCGTACAGAAGGATGTCGTTGTTGGATTATCCCAACAGCCCTAACGATGAGCTCCGAAACCCAATAAACATATAAATAACTGAATACCAAAAAATTAAAAAATTAAAAAAACTTGAAAATCCGCATTGATCCCAATGATCACAGCTCAGAACCGCCGAACCGCCTTAACATCCCCCACTAAACACACACACAAACACACACACATATCACCACCACCACCACCACCACCTGCAAGCCGAAGTCTGCGAATGCCGGCGCCAGAGAACGCAGCTGCGCGCAGTCGCTTCCGAGACCCTCGAACAGCAGCCCCGCCGTCTCCGTGGCGCGGCACCGACACGGTATCAGCGCGGGGGAGGTGCAGGACAGGAAGTGATGCAGTACGGGGAGAACCGGGCCTGCGGAGTCCAGGGAGGGGAAGGGGACGGGGAGGGGAAGGGCGGGAGCGTGATCCGCCAAGGGAAACGTGTGGGGAGGGGCGTGTGTGTGTGTGTGTAATGTGGGGGGGAGGGATGGGGGGAAGAAGGAGGGGTAAACATGAACATACAATTCTTAGATTATCGTACAATTTTCAAATCGCGATCAAGATTTGCCAAACATTCGACACCTGTGGGAAGGTGGGGAATATGGCGGACACGGTCGCGTCGAATGCCAAAAGTAAATGCCGAACACAAAGATGCCGTGATGATAAAAATCGGGGGGTTTCAAAACGCATTATGTAAAATATTACGTGAAGTAAATATTTGTTTGTCCAACTGATTGGTTGTCAACGGTAAGGTTCACAACGCTTTCTCCAACGAACCCAACTAACCGAGGTATGGCTCGAAGTCTTCGCGTGCCGCCGCCACAACGGATGCCAGCGCTGAAAGCGCCAGCTCCTGTACGGCAGGCCCTGTGACGGTGAGTACGGTGCCTAGCCCCGAAACCAGCTGCTCCAGGTACGGAACGATTTCCGAGCCCTGCCGAACGGCAATGGCAATAGGAGGGGTGGGTAAGGACGGCACATACACGCACGGTAGGATCACAGGGAGCGGCAAAAGACAGTTAACTACAACCATAATTACAACGACTAAAACGATACATGAAATTTGAGTGTGTGTGTGTGTGTGCGCGTGTGTGTGTGTGCGTGTGTGTGAGAGATAGATAGATAGAGAGAGAGAGAGAGAGAATAAAGGGGCGAGAGACGAGGCTCAGCGCCAAACCCGGTAAACTGAAACTACTAACCACCACCGTGATAAAAGTTTGTTGGGGGAATCCGGTAACGCCAGAGAGAGAGAGAGAGTGGGTGTGAGATAGTTTCAACTAACAAGTAAAAATATCCGCGACTTCCCCCCTCCCCTCCCCTCCCCTCCCCTCCCCTCCCCCCCCTTCCCCCCTGTTTCTCACTCCCAAACCTACCTCCAGGGCCTCGCAGAACGTGTCCAGGGCGTAGCACGTCCGCTCGCAAACGTCCGCATTGCCCTCCACCATCAGCGGAAACAGCAGCGGCAGCACCTGTTGGGTGTGTGTTGGGGGGGGAGAGAGGGGGAAGGGGGGAGGGGGAAGGGAAGGGGTTTGGCAAACGTGCGGGTTTTGGAAGTTTGGAAGAAACCACGAAATAGAACCATAGGATAAAGGTTAGATATCCATAATACGCACGATCACATCAGGTCACTGTACGGCGGGAGGCACGAAAGGAGGGTCAGTTGGCTCCCTTTCTTTCGTATGTACGTAGTACCACTGTTAGGGACGCATGCATGTGTCGTACGGCGCGGTACTACTCTCCGAGACCCGTCTCGTTTACCATGCCGTATTTATCGTACCTCCTTGTAGTACTCCACGATGTCGGGCTGAAGGAACTCCGCCGCCATCCCCAGAGCGAAGGCGGCCGCTCCCCGCACCTTGGCGTCGGCGTCTCTAAGGCCCGTCAGAAGCAGGGGAATCAGCTCCTGGGAGGGGGGCACAGAGGAGGGGACACAGTGTGTTTTGGGTGATTGAGATGCGTGCGGTGTGTTTGGGAGTGCATGAGCGGCGGTAGACCCAAACATCCCACCGACCTACCGTCCCGTGGGTCGGTGCTCAATAACATATCCCACCCCCCAGCCCCAGCCCCAGCCCCAGCCCCAGCTCCATACACATACACACACGCACACGCATTCAAACATATACCCGGCCCCCCCCGCAAAGCCCAGGCCAAACCCGAAGCCCGTTTCCGTCCCTGGAGTCCCCAATCACCTTGAGCCTCTTCCTCAGCGGCTCCGCGCACCCCTCACATATGACCGCCAGGGAGGTGAGCGCCGCCTCGCGGTGGGGGACCTGCTGTGAGCTCATCGCCTCCTTCGCGAAGCTGAGAACCTGAAGAGCCGTACGAGAGAGGGGAATGAGAGGGAATGCAGACGAGTCAAGTCAAGGGAGGGGTACGGCGCAGGGGCGAGAAATGGAGCAGTGAGTCAAGCGAGTCAATAAAAGAGAGGAAAACAGCACATCGGGTACGGGATGTATGCCGTACATACTGTCGTATCACGACAGCTGGGTAAGTACAAGTAAACTAATAACGTGTAGATGTAACCTTTCCCCCTTTCATCACACGCCACCTCCCCCCTTATTCCCCCCAACACACACATACACATACACACACATAAGATGAGCGGCACGCGGGGCGCTGTTGCCGGATCGGGGGACATTAAAGCCCTGAAAAACCATGACACACAGTACGACAAAGCGGAGACCCAACAATACCACCCCCCGTTCCGTCGTACACACTTACTCCAGGGAAGATGGTCTGTGAGGGCAGATACAGCGCCACCGCATCCAGCGCCTGCGTGTGTATGTGTATGTTGGCGGGGGGGAGGTGGGTGGAGGTGGGTGGAGGTGGGTGGAGGTGGGTGGAGGTGGGAGAAAGGGGCCCCGGCGACTACGAGTATGCACATGCGAAGAAAACGAAAGGCACGTCCTTGAGGGTCGTACATGATGGGCTGGAACATGAAACATAACCGACCCACGGGTCACAGCAGCCGAACCCTCTCATCCCGAGCGCTTCGTATCTTTTATTAAGTTACGCAAAACACCGCAACACCGCAACACCGACAGGGCTAATAAATGCTGAGGATATTGCGCTAAGAACCACCCAAAATACACATTTAGCAAAATAAATAGGGTTTAAACCCTACTTGTTTTAAAGACGTGGATCCCAAATTTGAATGTTTCTCCCACTATGTACGGAAACCAAGACATTCAGTTATTCGTACACCTGCGTTGCGAGCTTCGCGGGCGGCAATGTCCCATCGTCGTCTGGGTCCAAGTCCGGAGGGGCCGGCTCCCCAGCCATCGTACATAGCGCCGAAACCACACGTCGTACGAGGTCCTTATTACGACCGAACTGCTTGGGTTTGAATCTACCACACAAGACGGGAGAGATTGGGCATAAGGCCCCACAGGGATCTATACGACAAAACCCACAGGCGGTGAGGGAACGAAGCCAACTCCTAACTTGGCGTGTGTGTATAATTATGTGATGTGTGATGTTCTCACACAACGATGTGAAAGATAATGCTTTAATGTATTGATAATGAAGGATGATGTGTCCCCATGATGATGATAATGAAGGATGATGATGATGATGATGATGATGATGATGGCGATGCCCTTAATCAAAGTACCGGCCACCTACCGAGCGACCCAGTGGAGCACCTTCGGTTTCGGTTTCGGTGCGCCAATGGGGGCAGCAGTAGCAGCAGTCGCGGTAGTAGCAGTAGCAGTAGCAGTAGCGCCAGGGGAAGGTCAGGGGGGGATTCGGGCAAAGGTGAATTGCCATATCCGTACGGCAGACGAAGCTGAAAGATGCAATGTCGTCGCACACGGTCACGGTGGTGGGGTTGATGGGGGTTGGTGGGGGTTTGGGAGGGTCGGGGGGATGACAGGGGGCCGGGGAGTTGCCCTCCAGCTACTGCCACTGTTGGGCCCAAACCCACATCCGTCCGACTCCCATCGCTGCCTCCCTGGAGGATTGATACCCTGCGCTTCGGATGCCTAACTTCCCCGTACACACATACACACACACACACACACTACACACGCTACCGCAGCCAGTTTCCCCCTCCCCTCCCCAGCAAGCACTCTCACCTCCAGCGCGGCCTCCCGACTGGACAGCTCCGCCTGGGTGTCCGTCCCCACCGTCATGGCCAGCCCCACCACCGCAGGCAGGTGCTTCCCAAGCAGGGGCGCAGATGACTCGCACAGCTCCACGAGCAGCTGCAGACACTGCACCAGCGTCTCGTCGTCCGATCGGGAGGAATAGGCGGACGAGGCAACCTGCAGCAGTAGCAGTAGCAGCAGTAGCATTCATAGTAGCAGCAGCAGTAGCGGGGTTAGCAACAGAATAAAAAGATGGTGGGAAATAGATCCGTACGAATGGCGGCGGAGAGCTTCCCACCTTCAGAAAGAAAGATAAAGAATGCAGTACTGGTGACGACCTTAAAAAGACTCAAGGAGGCCGGGGAAGGGAGACAGACAGACAGACACAGTGTCATACAGTCATACACACACACACACATTTTCGTCGCGGCCGAGGATTAATGAAAAAAGCCTTCTTTCCCCCCTCCCCGTATATGCATACACGCACACCTGCGCCCCCTTCCCCCCCCCCCTACCCCTTAGCCAATCGTCACGGTTAGTCCTTGCTTCGTCAGCAACCATCAACAGTGTTTCCATGTTCGTCTTCCCCTCCCCTCCCCTCCCCTCCCCTTACCTCGAGCAGTGCCGCCACCAACCCGTGGAAGGCCTCCACCTCAGCCGACCCCCGGTCCGCCACCAGGGCTGCCAGTGGCTCCATCACCCGTACAGCCGCACGGCGGACCTCTACGGCAGTGTCCCGGAGTCCGGCAGCCACCACCTGATTAAGACTGGAGATGTGCTCCGCCAGGTGGTCAGCTACGGCGGGAGAACGTGTAAATGTATGTGTATTGGGAGGGAAGGGGGCGGGGGAGAGCGGGGGGAGAGGGGGAAGGGACTAGAGTGAGAAAATAATAAAACTCTCTCTCTCTCTCTCACACACACACACACACACATGTGAAGTGGCGGGAGAAGTCAGCAGCTCGGGGTAGCTAAGGGATGCACACTTCGACAAGCGTGTTCTGATTGAAGGAGGGATAAGAGGAATTGAAGTGTCGTACGGATGGCACGGGACACGCACATATACACTTCGCAAACACCCCCCTCCGTGGGTCCCTTGTGCTTAATGTCCCGCACCCTCCCCCGTCCCCCTTCCCCCTCCCACTCACCCACGTGCTCTGCCAATGACGCAAGCAGCGCCAAGGCCACTTCTCGATGCCCTGAATCAGCGCTGGCGCTGCACCGCCCAAGGAATTCCAACAGCCCCGGCCACTGCCCTCGGGCCACGGAGTAACGTGCCACCACGCCCACCAGATCCCCCAGGCTGCGGCGGACGGAATGATGGGGCTCCGAAACCAGTTGCTCCAACAATACGGATTGCATGTGGATGCGGTCCTGCGGGGCGTGCAAGAGAGGCACCAAGAGAGGGACCAACGGAGGGTGGGCGAACGGAAAAGGGCCTTGTATACGTATGAAGGTGGGTATGGTAAAATAAAATTCAAATGTGTGAACGCGCGACAAGAAGGGGAGAGAAAATAAATTGTATGAAACCTATTACTTCCATATTGTACGGAAACAGGGGTTTGTACAGCGGGGATTAAAAAAATAATTCTTCCCACAAATGGCCAAATATTTAAAAATGTGACGAATGGAGGTTTTCCTGAAAGAAACCCTCCTGTAAAAGATAATATCATTTTCCTCCACCGGCCACTAGTTGTGCTGAACTTGAGAATCTATAACTCACAAAACCCAAACCTAAATCCTGGATCCAGGATCCAGCACACTTTAGCAAACATTACAGCCATTTAATCCACGTTTTCTTTTGGAATCAAGAACACAGAAATGGACAAAATTTACTTTAATTGTATTTATATTTACCCGGATTTGTATTTTTAATTTATCCTACCATGTCCGTTAGTTTATTCCAGTGCTTCGTGACTGCTTTGCGGAGCAGTACGGCCGATAACTGCCGTACTTCCGGCGAGGGGCTGTTGGTGGCACGAAGCAACAGCTGTGGGATCAGCGCTGGGGACGCGGTCATGCGCTTCAAAGCTGCCTCGGCCGCTTTGATGGCCTGCGGTCCGGGAAGATATTGCACACCGATGATGGACGCACGAAAGGAGATATAGGACCTCAGACAAATTTACCATATAAACTGTTTCTTCATGTTGGCATGAATAAGGAGATGGTTAACCTGGAAAAAATATGCAGGCTTAAAATGGGTTCTTGATGTCGAACGATTGCGAACGATTGGCCAAATCCATGCTAGCGCTTAGGCAGGCTTTGTGCCTGGGTTTTGGAGCGTTGGCGTTGATTGTGTGTTGGACGTCCAACACCAGTGCGGTGCGGTGCGGCATCGTCGTCCCCAGCGTGAATCATCGTCCCGCACCCATGCGTGCCAAATGCCCACGAGCCGACGGACAACCACGAACGTATAAGGATACAGTTGGCGGCTAGGGGTAAAATAAGCAAAGCCTTTCTACCAGGCCAATCCGTATTAGAACCAACGTTGTGTATGCGCAACACTCGGCATCCTTATCGCCGACAGGCCGCCGCCGATCAAAGCCCCAGCTGAAAATCCCACTCAACAATAAGTTAGGTTAAGGAAACCTACTTACTTCAGTGTTATTGGATAGGCATGCCATTAGCAAGGCGTCCAGCTCCGGGGCATGATTGCGACCGTCTGGGGACTCCATTTTTATAATTCTCCTTTTTACGGCGATCGCAAAACAATATGAGAAACAATTTTAAAACAAGAGGAACTTTCGTAAAGACGGGAAGCGATTATTATGGCGACGTTATATAAATGGCTTCGCCAGTGGTTTTCAATGTACTAAGCCCGCTGCTGGTATCCCATTATTAAGACGAGGTAGACCTCTGTATTGATAATGAAGCTCTATGCTAAGCTACTGCTGTACTGCAAGGTAGTAAAACAGAACCGTTAGGAAGTGTTTGTTTTCCGGTTGGAGTTCGTTAACACTGCCTTCGGAACGTTTGTCAAAGCAGCAAAGTGGATAGTACGAGTTCTAGGGTTAGAACTTACTTCGGGTTCAAACGCAACGGTCCAGGAGCGTCTTGGCTCGATTGGTTTGTACAAGCTCGTGAAGCTTAGCTTGTAACATCAAATGCCAAACGTATTATCACAAGGTTATGATACAAAGAAAATCTTTACGTTATCGCAGTTTGGAAACATCAAGTTCAAATAAAAAGACCTGAGTGAATATTTACATTTTAGCAGATATCAAATATGCCAGCAGACGGGCAGCATACCGCTGAGGTCATCGTAAGTCCTACGCCTCATGGGCGCGGCCAAACGGTGTCATTTAACGCCAAACAGCTCCCAAACCCTAAGTTAGTGAACACCCCTTATGGAACGCAGAATCGCATGAGACGTAGATTTGACAATCGTACGCAAGGTTAGGGGATGCGGTCCTAGGAGCATCGCTTCATCCTCCCGCCTTTACCATTCTCTCTCTCTGCCTCCCTCTCCCTCTCTCACTCACTCTCTCTCTCACATACATACACACACACAGGCATACAAACACAGAGACATACACACACACGCGCGCGCACACATATTTCCTCTCTATCTCTGTGTCTCTCTCGGGCAATTCCCTTTCGCTACTGGATAAGCTGCGACGCGCGGTACGACACCCTGCAGCAATCAGATCTCATATATGAAGCTCATACCCCCCCGCACCGTACACGGTGTCACTGTTGACACCACCATCCTTCTGCTGCCCCCCCCCTCAAGCTTCCTCGCAACAGGTCGTACTCATCATCTGCCAAACACCATGTTCCAACCTTCCCTAGTGCCACCTCTCTCCGAATTTCCCGCCAAAAGCTCATCCCGGTTGCAGTACGAATTCCGCCGCGCCTGACGCTGCATGCTGGGAGAAATTGTTCAGTCCCAGCGGTCCCAACATCACCCCTCCGCTTCTCCCCCAAGCCCCTTCCCCTCCCCCTTCCCTCCCCCCTCCACCACCACCTCCCTGCCCCGGCAGCGCGTAACCGTGTAGCCGGCCCGACGCCTTAGCAGCGTCGTACGCCTGTCGGTTTCGGAGCATGCTAGCGACATGGCGTAGCATGGCCATGAGCCCGTCAGGCCGCAGCGTAAGGTGCTGATCCCGGAGGAAGTGACCGCCGCCAGCGCGAGTGTTCGCGGGTTTGGTGCTCTGTCGAATGGCGAGTTCGTAATCGGAGGGGCTGCATTGGCTCGGATCCTCAATGTTGTACGCGTGGAAGCGAACCTGGTCCCATGGGTCGACAGACCCATGGGTCGGGGCCGTTCAAAGTAACGGTTAGGGACTAGATGGAGAAGTGGAGAAGTAGGAAACGAGCTGCAACTGTAACTTAACAGCAGGAGGTCTAGCAACGAAGAACGGCTAGGGGTAAGGTACGGAGGATTTCGCATCCTTTATGGGCCTTGCGGCTGCCGTACCATGAGTTCGGGTGGGGCGGTTAGCACAGCTTGGATGGCATGAACGGATGGAACGAAACCAACGGTGCAGTCGAGTAAAAAGGCATGGTTTGCAACCGCTTTCCACCACCTGACCCACGGGTCGCTCACCTCGTCTCCCAACCGTGGCAGGTTGATGGCCATGTGTACGTCGACCCACCAGGGAAAGCCACTGCCGAAGCCGCACGGCCGAACCTCCAGCAGCGCCGCCGCCGTATCGCCATTGGGTCGCAGGAAGAAGCCGTTCATGGCGCCGGCGCCGTGTACGGCAACCAACACGTGCGCGGAACGTACGGCAGCGACGGTGGCGCGGAAGCGGTCCATGCCGGATAGCTCTGGGGTGTCGTATGTCACGAGCGGCCGGCACACGACGCGGCGGAAACCTCCCACTGCGGGTGGTTGCGGGATCGGGGGGTTGCGGGGGATTTGTTTCGTGTTTTGGGCGGGGGTTGAAAGGAGTATGGCTCTCTCCCTCTCTCTCACACACACACACACACACACAAGCACCACGCCCGTACACATATACATCTCCCGACATACTTTTCCCGCCACTTCATCATGCTTCTCCCCCCTCTCCCCCTCCTCCCCCTCACCTTCGCCCCCTCCCCCTCCCCCTCCCCCTCCTCCCCCTCACCTTCTCCCCCTCACCTTCTCCCCATTGCATTCGGTTACATTCATCGATCACGTGATGCAAGTTGCGGATGGTGCGCACGGGGCCGTGGCGGACATCTACCGCAACACGCAGCGTCGAGTCCTGGTCGCCAAGCGGGGGGGGAGACGGCAGCCGCAGCCCCTCGGCGCTGACACCCGATTCCGCTGCCTCGGGGGCAAACCCCGCCACAGCTCCGAAACCCAGTGGATCGTACGGCAGCGGCCCGCCGTTGGCCACATTGTTTAGGTGTGCCGCCACGACTGCTGCTGTGGCGAGAGGGGAGGACTGGTGCGTGCCTTGGAGCTTACATACCAGCACCTGCGCGCGCATGTGTATGTGTATGTGTGTGTGTGTGAATGTGAAGGGTAATGAGGACGTGCAATAAAAACAGAGATTTATAGTCAAAGATGGGAGGGGTTAAAACCAGAAGGATAAATAGACCCATGGGGCTTAGTACCCCCCCGAGCATCCCCCGGAGCGTGAGGGAGGAGCGGGTATAAGGGCACAGACGAAGGAGTACTGCATATTACGTAGGATTACGTACTGATAGAGATTCGGGGAAAAGGATCGCAAGGGCATGTCGTAAAGAATACCAACAGCATGGCACACAGTACGGCAATGACACACTGCATAGCAAATAGTACGGCATTTACGGTAGTAAGGCATTTACTCAGCATAACTTACCCTTTTAAAACAGGACCTAGGGACGCCATCATGTGACCAGGAGGCAGCGGGTGCGTGAGGACCCCCACCGTGCCCTGCCGCCACCTCCGCGTCCGCCGCCATCCGCTCCAGGGTAGTTATCGGCCGTACACTCAGGTGGCCGAGCAACGCCTGGTGGAAAGACATCACGTTGAGGCCGGCGGGAAGCGCCAGTGCCAGCGTGACGTCCCTGTCTGTTGAGTTGAGTTGATTTTGCATTACATGTGTGCGTGTGCGTGTGCGTGTGGGTGAGCGGGCGTTAGGGGGCGTTAGCGGGGGTGGAAAAAAGGGGAAGGAGGGGGACGGGACTCAGGCGGCGTTCCAATGGGGCGGGGCGGGATAAGGAAATTCTCATATAAGGCCCGTTAAGGAAAGGCTAAACTTTTCAATTATACCTCTCATGTTGTAAATATCGCATACGTCCCACATTTCAAGACACACATATACAAAAATATAGATAGATAGATCTAGGTAGATCTAGATGGATAGATAGATAGATAGATAGATAGATGATACCGTATGAAACCGTATGAAACCGTATGAAACCGTATGAAACCGTATGATTGTGTATCACACATATGTAGTTATATCTACGTAATGAAACACGAGCTTTTATTTAAGTCAGGTTTTCACCATCAGGTGCTCGCTCAGTTTTATCTTCCGCGGCTGCCTCACCCGGCACCATCTTCAACGTCCTGAACAGCAGGTCAGCAGTGCTCGCGCCGTTCGAGAAGAACTCCCCGAAGTTGAAGGGCCAATCGGCCAACAGCACAGCGGGAACCGTACAACGCGAGAAAACAGGGCCTTGCTGCTGCTGCTGCTGCTGCTGCTGTTGGAGCTCCAGGGCGGCTTCCAGACGGCTGGCGGGCCGGAGGGTGAGCGTGTAGGCATCCTGCATTGTGATATGGGGGGTTTGCTATGTGCCATTATTAATGTACGGAGACGTTTATGGAAATGCAGCGGAAGCCGAAGCCGTAAGGTGTACGGTGTCAGTCTGGGTGCTGGCGGCGAAAGGAAGCAAGATGATGACGTAATGCCGGAAAGGGGGGCTGCGAGGAGGTGTGCAGAGAGATCCAGGGAGGGAATGGAAAGAGGTGGAAACAGAAAACGTCGTGAGGATGTGGACGATGTGGACGAAGGAAACGTATGAGGCGAAAGATTCGTGTGTGTGTGTGTGTGTGTGTATGTGTGTGCAGGGCAAAGAGGGTTCAAGATGCATCCGGGGTCACATTCACGTGCCGGCGACCAGATCCATTATCTAAACCTTCCTTTTCGTACACACACCGATAAGCAGCATGACAGACACAGAGACAGAGATAGAGACAGACAGATGAACAGATCGACGCACATACCTGGTTTCCGACGATGGCGTCGCTGTTCATGACGCCTGGGATATTCCAGGAGCTGGTCCAGGTTCTGTACGCAGGGATCAACCACAGGTCACCACCGCCCGGGGAGGACGGGGGAGGGGTAAGGGAAGAGTGCGAATTACATAGGGAGGTAGCGCTACATAGGAAGATGGATTGTCCGCTCTGCCCGCTGTCGCCGTAAAGAACCCCGGTTTCCAACCCAGGATAGTTCCTTACGGGAGGTACGGCAGCGGCTGACGCAGCTCGCTGCGGTTAGTGACCGGGTCATAGCTGGAGGAATATTCTGGATCAAAAGAGACCAGCGCATTCTGGTAGAAGCAAACTTGGCGGAGGACTTTGCAGAAATCTGATGGCGCAACGGCTTCGTTTATAATTGGCGGAGTGCAAAACTCGTCTTCTTCTTTGCAAAAGCAAGATTGAGAAAATAAGATAACGAATATCGAAATGTTCAATGTCAAGTGGAAAGGCGTTTCATCGTCGCGTGGGACTTTCGAGTTGTAATGGAAGCTTGTTTCAGATGAGGAAGGGGCAAAACGTCGTCGTGTCGGCATTGCACAAACATATTGTTAACCATATTGTTAAAAAATTACATATACGAATGGATCAAACGTCGTCATGTTGCAAGTCGGCTCGAAAAGAAGCTCGACTGTCCTAGTAGGAGTAGTTCGTTACCGTTGAAAGTTAATCGAAGCGTACTTAACAAAAGAAAACTATATTCGAAGATAGTCCTCGAAGACTTCGAAGTCAATCGGGGGGATGATGTGAAAAGGTCAGGCATGCAGCGAGTGGCAAATATACCTGCTTAAGGCGTCGGTGAATGTACCAAGTTCAGGAGCAAATCCCGTCACTGCGGGTCAGTTCGTTCTCGGGCCTCTTAAGGTTGTAATAAGTTGGGGCCTCTTATGCAAACCCTTATCCAGGAAATTATTATAATATAATAATACGTACATGGACACTGGGGGCCGAATTTGCTCAGGCACGTCTTGCTTACAATAACAAGGACCAAAAGGAGAGTCACAATGATGGCGGCCCCGTCAGGAAGTGCTAGCCAGCCCTGACAATATATCTTTGATCCTATGAACTTGCAAGCGTTATGTACATATTTACGCGACGTGGCGCCTTGTCGTGTTGTTGCCCTGACCAACCTCACCACATTTCTCATCACGACACTACACCGTCATTTCACTTTAAGGACATGTATTTACGGTATTTGGGTATTTACGGGCGCAGTCAACCTTCCTACAACAAGACACCATCGCACATGATGCCGTACATCAGTCTGCCCAACCCATGCAAGTAGAAGAACCAAAAAAATGCTCAAATGCGAAATGAATTGATGCACAAGGCCAGCACAGCCACCATAGCTCAACGGAGCAAAGAGCAAAGGCAAAACCCAAGTCACACTCAAGTGTGTGTCGCCCACGTCACGGATACAACGCTGCGTATGTTTCGTCAATTGAGTCCAACACATCACGGGATCAGTGCCCGTAAACGCACATACGCAGTCAGCTGGTCGGATGTCCGTGGTTTTGTAAGACAGGTTGCAGACCTCTCAGACAAGACAAGTTTAGTGATGGAACCAATAAAGAACAGCAATTTTAAAAGTCCTCGTCCATGGAGAAGTTCTGGACCTTGCCCTGCAATCCGGCCATGACGCCGCTTTTTTGATAGTCACCCACGCGCTTCTCGAAGAAGTTGGTCTTGCCCCTGCACCGGAGAGAGAGATAGAGCCACACAAATTCAGATCTAGGGAAAGGAGGGAAAACCAAGTTCCCACGCGTGTCGTACCCGCTTAGTCATTACATTCCAACAAGAGTACAGCGGCTTAAAAGCCGAGAAGAAAATCGTAAAAACCTAAGGATTTCTGATATTTAGAAGTTCCGAATCCTTGCTGCTCAAGATGAGCGGACTCACTGTAGCGAAATCATGTCCATGAAGTCAAAGGGGTTAGCGACGTTGTAGTGCTTCGAGCTGCCCAGCGCCACCAGCAATCTATCCGCAACAAACTGAATGTACTGCGCCATAAGCCGGGAGTTCATGCCGATGAGGTCCACAGGCAGTGCATCCGTGCAGAACTCCTGCTCGATGGAGACGGCCTCCGTAATAATTTCCTTAAGGCGGGCATCATCGAGCTGCGTGCTTAGCATGCTGCGTCGACGGGAAGGAGGAAAAAGATGGAAACGCTCAGCATTGGAAAATGATCAGCCGAAGAGTGTGTTAATCGTATAACAGCAAACCACTACCTCATCGAAATACAAAAACCCAATATATTTACAAAAACCCAAGCTCAGAAACCACTGTCAGGCACCACTGGCAAGCAGAAACGAGGAAATGTACGGGAAGCTGACCTGTACAGCAGGCACGCAAAGTCGCAGTGCAGACCCTCATCGCGGGAAATGAGCTCGTTGGAGAAAGTCAGGCCAGGCATCAAGCCGCGCTTCTTCAGCCAGAAGATGGAACAGAAGGAACCGCTGAAGAAGATTCCCTCCACGGCGGCAAAGGCGACCAGGCGTTCGGGGAAAGAGCTCTCGCTGCAGTTCATTGGGACCAAGGGATAGATGATAGATGGGGGCGTTAGTGCACGGTGCAGATCGGTGAAGGGAATGTTGAAAGCGGGCAGTTGACAGAGGTAAAATGGATGATTTCATCCTTATATATGTGGATACCAACAACAGCACGTTACCCTCACCTTCCGATCCATTTGATCGCCCACTCCGCCTTCTTCTTGATGCACGGGACAGTCTCGATTGAATGGAATAGCTTGTGCTTCTCCACTGGGTCCTTGATGTACGTCTCCAGAAGCAACGAGTACATCTCTGAGAGGAAAGCGATTCATACATTTAGAAATTATTGGTAGATTGCGAGTGCAGTGAAAAAATTAATGGTAAGATGAGTTATCGAGGGCGAAGGAAGGAAACGAGAACCAAGGAGAACCAAAGCAGAATGTGGGAATCTGTAATTCGTGAGATGAAGGAAAGTGATATGGGTTCATGAGCAAGTCGTGAGGCGGACGTGAACGGATATCGAATAGGATTAGATCTGATGAACCGTGCAAGCTTACGACCCACCCAACACATGTGAGCAAGGGGATGGATACAAGTTATCACAACATCACCTACCGGAGTGGATGTTCTCGATGGCAACTTGGAAACCGTAAAAGGCCCGTGCCTGTGATAGTCGCATGAATGGTCAAAGGGTTTGTTTCGGAGCAAGGCGGAAGCATTTGACGGTACCACGAGGTGAAGAGGACAAATATGCAGAACGTTACAGTCATGTCCCGTAAACTACGCAAAGTGGGAGACTATCAAGCAAATGGCGTAATAAAACAGTGCACATTTTCGCGCGAAAATACGGTACGACTCGCCGCACCTCTGGCAGCTGAACCTCCTTCATGAAGCGAATCGCCAGATTCTCAAGAACAATGCCGTCACTGGCGGCGAAGAAGGCGAGAACATGCGAAATGAAGTGTCGCTCGCCATCGTTGAGCTTCTCCCAGTGCTTCATATCGTCACCCAGGTCGACCTCCTCCGCTGCATCCCAAATAAGTAATACGAATAAAGTTCGCTGAGGAGTAATGCGCGAAGCAGAAGCTACATAGACGTACCAGTCCAGAAGCTTGCCTCGGCCTTCTTATACATTTCCCAAATTTTCGGATACTTGATTGGAAACATGCAGAAGCGGTCAGGATTCTCATCCAACAAAGGCTCAGGGTCACGAAGGCTCTTGCGAGGACTGGTAAACAGCTCGTGCTTAGTGCTGAACTTGCTGGCTTTTGCGGGAGAAAGATCATCGACGATCACATTTCTACGCTTGCCGGGCGTATGCTTGTTCGGCGTGCCAGCCTGTGAACCGGACGCCTTGCCAGCACGAGATGGAGACGCGAGTATCGCGCTCGGCTGGACATCCTTGAGAGGCTGGACATCTGGGACGTTAGACTCCATGATTTCAAGATACAGTCATAAGTAATTGAATAAAGTACAATTTGTCGGCGTCTTACTCGCTTTTATCGATGCCGCTTAATTGAAATGTCGTACCATGCTGTGCACATTTCGCGTCGTGGGTAATCGCGTGGCCACGAATGAGTATCTAATAAATACCGATCCAGAAATGACCTTTCTTCACCATGCATTCCAATGCACGGTCGTTGGGCATGCTGGAGGTGCACAGGTGGCCTGGCTGTCACCACGACTGCAATCTCTTGACCTTGCCTCTTCGCCATGGCGCACTGGTAGAGCGGCGGACTATTAGATCGCACCTAATCCAAGCCCTTCGGCGCATGAAATGCAGAGTCCATACAGTAGAAGTCGGAACACTCTGCGAAAGTCACCCCGCTGGTCGAACTGACAGGACAGCTATAATCCAACGACGCGAAATATATTCAGAAAACTCATCGAATTGGCTAATTCTGCAGCTGCTCAATATGTTGACCTACGGTCAATAATGGTAGTGTGAAGTTCGCAGGCCGACGGAAACTTAAATGACATTACAGACCCACCAAATAATTGAATTTCCAAACAGAGCCACTGCTTAAGTCTTGAAATCTTGCTGCTGTGGACGGGCGATGCCTTCCATCCACTGCTCCGAACTGCCGAAGTTATTAATCCATCCTCCCTCCAACTAAGAAAGAGCGTCTGGCATTGATTGGCACAGATTGATTGACAAAGGAGGCGATGTGGGATTTATGACGTGCGAACTCCGGGCGCCGGCAACTGCCAATTATTCGTCAGGACGTCGCCATTATGCACGAACACTCTAAGTCTGCCAGTCGCAAACAAACCTCACGACTGCTAAAATGCGTTGCTGAGCTGACCCTGACGAACTGAGTGCGCATACAATTCCCCAAGTGATGCTCGCACGCCAACCGACAAGCTGACTTCCTTCATGCGTGGAAATGTATACGTACCTGTGTGACGAAATTAACGCGAAGCCGCATTCAGGACATTTGAGCCTTCGTAATACTAAGGTGCTCTTCACCAGGCGATCGCCCGTCAAGATGCGGCGATAACTGACATGGCGGACCCAAATGGATTTCGCATATATGGATGGGGCACATTAGAAAATGTATAAGTGCACATACTTGCTGGCACCATCGATATGCGCACTTGCGAACGGGACATCTTCCGACAACATCTTCGCGACGCCGCAGCGGCATTTGGGCGAGCCTTCTGCTATCATATCTACAGAAAACTATCTTTCCTCTCTCATTTTCTCCTGGTTGCCGCCAGTGATGCGTTACAATTCTTTCGGTTTTAGTATTATTCATGTTTTTCGGTCCGCTGCAGCCAAACGGGGGAATGGTGTCGACACGAAAACCTCTATTTAAAAACCTCTGTCGAAACTGCGGCCCCCGCCTCCTCCCCCCCCACCCCACCCACACACCTTCGTGACAACTGCCGAAGACACGAGCCATTCTTTCACGTATTGCATAAGAAATCAAAATATTATTGTCCGTGGCTAACATATCTACACCAGCAGCCCAATAAAGCAAAGCATTTCCTACGGCACAGGATGTCATGGCGGGGAGCAAGCGGCGCCCAACGTACTTGGCACGATATACACAAAGGGGGAGCCAGTCGGCGGAGACATTGCTGCCAAACGAAAAACGTCATGCCGATGTCGAGACTCCCCTCTCCCCGTTCTTCAGTTTGCTTCAGTTTGCTGGGACAGCCTCCACAGATAGTTGGGGAGGGGTCTCAAGGGTTGCCCGCGTAACCCCCATCTTCGGCCCTCTGCCTCCCAGCCCCCAAAACACATCGCCAAAACACAAAGACCGCCGGATGTCAGTAGTCGGGTCCCATCCTGCCGGCGAAAGTCGGTGAAAGTCTCGGCGGCCGCGGCGGCGGCGGCGGCGGCGGGAGGCTGAGGGTGCCCAGGATGAACGAGTCCTGGTACTGAGTGTGCAGTGAGAGGAATACCTTCGCCCGAGAGGCGTTGAAAACATACTTCCAACCCTTGTTAAGGATCCCGCCGTCGCTCCATTCCCGCCTCCGCCTGCGCCACCAACACGTAAACCCTAAGACGCATTTCACCCCCCCCAAGTCTCTCCTCCTGTCTGCGCAATCACCACCAGGCTTAGTTGAAGCTGTGCCAACCCGCGCGGCGAGCAGGAGGGTCTCCAAGGAGGAGGGCCCCGCCCCTTCAAATTCCAAAACCCTAAACCATCTAAAAGGAGATTCGAACAAGACAGATTCCGCACCTCCCCGCTTTCCCTCCTACCTACCTGCAACTTAAAACAGCCAACGAATTTCCTCTCCCGTCCCCCTCCCCCCAATACACACTCACATACACACACAAACACGCAAGCCGCATAAGTCGGTAAAAAAAATTTAAAAGGGTGTTGATGCCACCGTAAAACCCACTTCCGTGTCGCGGCGGCACACAGTGCAAATACACAAGCCGCCGTACCCTCTGTGTGTGTATGTGTATGTGCATGTGTGTGTCTCCACCACCTTCGCATGTCCCGGCTTCATATTCAACATAATGACAGTGCCCCCCTAGGAGGCGGACTAATGACGCTGCTTATTCTTGTGCTTGCTGCCTTTAGCCTTGGCCTTGCCGCTCGCGTTGGCACTGGGGCTGGTGGTGGTGCTGGTGCTGCCGTCGCTGCCGCGGCCACCAGCGGTGGCGGCGGCACCAGGTTTAGCGGTTTGGCTCCCGCCCTGCCCATCAGCACCGCCGCCGCCGCCGCCGCCGCCACCATTGCTCGTACGCTTTGCGCCGCCGCCGCTTCCCTTCGACTTACCCAGCGGTGACGGCACCGCCTTCATCTTCTCAGCCCCGCCCGCGCCTTGCTCTCCAGCCTGTTTCTTCGCCGCTACGCTGACGGCCAGCGGCGTGACGGCCGCCGCCGCATCCGCATCCTCTTCTACTGAAAGAACCGCCGGCTCAAGGACCTTCCCATGCGTAGAGCCGCTGGCAGAACCGGTGCTTCCGATCGACTGGTGATCGGTGCCGCTGACGTTAGCAGCACCGCCGTCGGCGGCGCTGCTGGCGATAACATCGGTGCCGCCGCCGTCAGCGGTGCCGCCGGCGATGGCATCGGTGCCGCCGCCGTCAGCGGTGCCGCCGGCGATGGCATCGGTGCCTCCAGGCCGCCGCTCTACCGCGGCAGCGGCAGGTGTACTGGGGCCGCCGCCGCCACCGAAGCCGCTTACCTGCGGCTTGACAGCAGCGGCACCTGTGCCGCCGATAGCTGAGGTGGGGGTATCGGCACCACCGCCGCCACCGCCGCCGACAGCCCCAACGCTGGTGACGTACATTAGCGGGGCGGACTCCTCCCCTGGAGCCCGTGTCTGCAGACGCTTGTGCGGCGGTGGCGCCGGCGTGTTCGTACGGGGTCCCTCAAAGTCAGGTCCCCCCAGAAAATACTCCCCCGGTTGGGTGCTGGCGGCGCAGCCGCCACCGACTCCAGTGGTGGTGGCGGGGGCGGTGGTGGCGGCGGTGGCAGCGGCGGCGGCGGCCTGTCCTGACAATGGACCTGGCAGTACGATGCCATGCTCCTTCGCCAGGTGCTGCAGCGACTCAGGCGGCGGCGGCACCTCCACCGCTGGCATGGGTGCACCATCGCCGCCGTCAATGCCGCCGCCGCCGCCGCCGCCAGCCGCCAGCTCAACCTCTCGACGGGCGGCGATTACGCGGCGCCGGGCAGCGGTGGCTTCCTCGGGGCTGAGGGCGGCTGCGGGGAACAGCGCTTCGACGGCGTCGACGATGTCGGGGCTCTCCGGACGAGCATTGCCCACCGCCGCGATGGCGGGAAAAGAGAACTGCGGCGGCGGCGGCCGTGCGACAATAAATACCGGCCAAGTAATCAAAGAGGGGGGGAGGGCGAATACATGAGAGTACGGAGGCAGGATCCAGAGTACCCGGTTGGTCAAACCCTATAAAACTTTGACCCCAAACCGCGAGGAGAAACGGAAAACGTGCGCTGAAAGGCGGGGTTGGGTGAGTTGGCAGTTTTTGGAGATCGGACAGATGTCGTACATGAAAAACACACTGTCGTCACGTCATCATCGTTGTCGTACATCTTGCCATTTAATGCAATTTCCTGGCCTGAGCTGTACGTAGAACGAAACTGATGACGTCCGAAGCTGAAGCACGTAAAGCAGCCGGCCGTTGTTTGTTTGTTTGTTGTGAAATAGTCGGTTGTGAATTACCTTAGGAGGGGACAGTACGGGACGTTTCCGATTGAGGGAGGCGTGTGAGCTGTCGGAGTCCGGCGGAGACTTGAGGTCGGATGAGTCGACGAGTGGACGCCTCGCAGCCGAGCCCACGTCACCGCCGCCGCCGCCGTCGCCGCGGCCACAGCCTCCGCCGCCTCCGCCGCCTCCGCCTGGTGTGTCGTGAACCTCTTCCTGGGTTGGGGTTCGGGGTTCCGGAGCCGAGCGACGTGGTGGCAAGCGTATTATCAGTCCCCCCACACATCTGTAGCCCGCGGCGGCGGCAGTGCGTAATTGCTGCACGCCAAGAAGATAAAAAACACAGCACAGTGACGACATTTGAGTCCTATTTAGGAAAGCCCGTGCTTGCCCAAGTCCTGTTCTTACCAAAACACCAAAACACCCAAAACGCAATGGTGACGTCATAAAACAGGCAGCTCCGCAACCTGTACGACAAATAAACCTAATGTCTTAATAGCGTGTGAATTTGGCGGCAAAGCGACTTTTTGTACGGCATCCATTCAGTCGTACTGCATGTTTTGCGTAGAATGCATGAGTCCGCGTTTCCCCGCTCCTCACCCCCCCTCCTCCCAAATCTCAACGAGCCCTAGTACGAACTGTACGACGTACATGCGAGACGGCGCTACCGTTGACGGCTGCTTTGCCGCCCCCCACATGCGCCGCCGCCTCAGCCAGCGCCGGACGCGGGGAATGTTTCGCCGCCATCAGGCCCGTCACCTGTTCACTGTACGACCAGAGTGCCGCTGCCAGCTGGGTGTCGTACGTCTGGCGTGCGGAGCGCACCGGCATGGTTTGGTTGAACATCCTGCGAAATACGAAAAATGATCACACCCTTGGTACGAACGAAAGTTGGTTACCACAAAGTACGGCATATTGAACCCGTACGGGGTCCCTGAGGCAGCAGTTTAAGCAACGTCGGTTAGGTCCGCGTGGCTAGTACGGTAGGCTGGCGCGACGCTATTTCCACATACACATATACATACACAGACACATACACATACACATACACACGCCACGCGCACATCTGCACACGGGCATGGATAAGGCAGCCGCCCAGACTGCACGTAACCCGCCGCGACCATCAAACTACGACATACAACGAATCTACAACCGCCACAACCACCACAACCACCACCACCATCATCATCACCACCACCGGACATGATACCTGCCGCCAGAGAAGCGGCGCAGGGGGTAGTCCACTAGGGAGTGGATCAGGACACTGATGCCGTACAGTGACGGCTTGACGATGTGGTACCAGTCACGCCACGCGCCATCCACAAGGGTGACCAGGGGGCTGGTGAAGGCGCCGCGGGCGTAGTACCGCAGGTCGTGGGCGGGGGATAGCACGTGCGGCACACGATCCTGCACGTTCAGTTAGTTGGCCGTTACTTGGTTCGTACCAGTCCTTGCCGTTTCCCATTCGCGCATTGGCCCGTTCCCCCCCTCCCACCCCACCCTATAGCCAATACCCGCTGCGATACGTTTTGCTGCCTTTCCCCCCCCTTCCCGCCTTCTCCCTCTCATTCGTACCCTTTACCCACCCACCCCGCGCCAGCTCCCCCCTTTACCCCCTTCTTTCCCCCTTCGTGGTTTCATACCCCCCCACACACCCCTCCTCGCCCCCCTGCCTGCCCAACCAGCTCCAGGGAACGCCAAACCCTCCTGGCGGCCACACCGTACTCTCACCCGCTCCCAGGGCAGCGTGGCCGCCGCCACCAGCACCTCCGCGCCATCCTCGGGCGGCGCGTACAGCATGTCGATAACCCACTTGGCGGGGGGTTGGGCCAGGGCCGGGACCTCGTCCCAAATTGCCGTACGGACGCCACCGGGATCCACAGCACACGACTGACGTTGGGGAGTCGTACAACAGGACGGCGGAACGCGTCAGCTGATGGGCTTGTGGGGTGGAGGGCTTGTGGCGGGACGGGCAGGACAGGGAGGACAGGGCCCCCTCCGCCGCGCTCTTGCGGAGTTCGCAATCCTCTCCCTTTCCTCCTCCTTTCTCCTTCTCCTTACCTGCCGCACAAACCCCCCCCCCGCCTTGTACGGCAACTGCAACGCATTTCACAACTGACCTGAATGCCCAGAGGACCCAGCCGCCGTTGGAGCTCGTACGCGAAAAGCACCTGTGAGGATTTGAATGCGCTTGTGTAATCTGATTGTATGCGTGTGTATGTGTGTGTGTGTATGTGTCTGTTTGTGTGTATGTGTGTGTGATCAGAGGAGAAATGGAAGCGGATTGAGAATGCTCGAGGACTGCTTCTTCTATTTAGTTACTGCCCCGCTCCCAACCCTACTTGATAACGAACAAAACCGACTTAAACGAACTAAACTGTTAAAACCCAGATCGGCCTCGGGCCCAGAACCCGAAATGTCTAAATTTCAGTCGCGACTCAATGACAATGAGATTTTTGAATTTCAGCAATTTTCTCACATTGGCGACCTTCGACCATGCGTACGTGATCCTATCCGTGCTGTGAAGAAAGACCCGTGGGTCGGTCGGCAGTTCGTAGCTTCGATGCGTCACTGACGTTACCGCCACCACCCGGCAGCCGCTTGCAATCAACTTGGCCTCCAACAGCCGGGTCAGGTGGTAGGCGCCGAGGTAGTTGACCTGCCGGTAAATCGGTTGCCTTAGTTCGTTACGGTTGGCCCTCTCGAGGCGGCCAGGGTTTCTCAGTGCTCCTCCCCGTTCCTCCCCTCCTTACCTCCGTACTTCCGTACACACACACTGGCACCAACCGTCGTTTTCAATATCGTACATGCCCGCCATGCCCTACCCGTACGTACATTCTGTTTTCATGTCCGTACAGTTCCCAAAAGCATGCAGCAAGCGACTAACATTCGTACGCTGCACTGCCTAATTAAGCTACAGTTGACTCATGGGCCGTTGCGATTTTTCTTTTTTTGTCAACGATAACGGTAACGATAACGGTACGATAAGGGCAGGTTACGAGCGCCTAGCCTGTAGCAAATCCGAACAGCTGGAAGGCATTTGAAAGGCATAAAATGCCGTTAGCGAACGGCAGCGGTTCCTACGTCCGTACTTGTACGAGACGGTTGACGCCTCGCTCGTCTACGGCGGGTCCCTGGAGCATACTGGTGCCCGCGTTGTTGATCAGTATGTGGAGCGGTGTGGCGGTGTCCGCCAGCATCGCGTTTGCGAACCGACTAACGGAAGCTGGGTCGGATAAATCAAGCGGTGGTACGGCAGGCGGCAAGACGAAGTCCAGGGAAGGCGATGAGGCGTTTCTGGTGTACCTGGAGCGAAGGCGCGGGGGCGGAGGCGGAGGGGTTGCGGCACCACCATGGTACGACGTGTCCACGTTCCCAGCAGCAGAGGCGCCCATTAGTAAGCACGTGTGCAGAGTTGGGGAAAAAGGGATTTGTTCGTTCGATCAAGCGATGTACGGCGTAAAAATGAGTGGCGGCGAACATTTTAATGCGCGAGTAAAGAAGGGTGGAGAGAAGGGGTGGGTGGCGGGGAAATTGTGAGGCAGGCGGGGAGAAAGGCGAACATGTTAATGATGAAATCTGCAGCTGTCCGATCCGATCCAGTAATTAAGGCTGTCGATAACAGCCTTCGATAAACGGCTAACCACCACCCTGATACAGCAGCTGGGTTGGCAGGTGGGGAAGTGGGGAGAGGTCAATAACAATGGGAAGATGATTTTCAGTCATTTTTAGTCATTTAGTTGTTTTCAGTTGATTACGAACGACTCGCCAAGCCGCGCATACATCGATACACCAACACGCCGGCACGGATGGCCGTACATACACACGCACCTCTTGCGGACCGCCGCAACCACGCGTTCGGCCTTCGCGGGGTTTCGGATCCCGAAGATGACTTTGGCGCCGCGTTCCGCCAGCTGCGTTGCGGCCTCCAGGCCCAGGCCGCTGGTGGCGCCCGTCACGAGCGCGGTGCGGCCAACCAGATCGCGGAGGCCATCGGATGCGCGCGGTGGTGTGGCGCGCGCTTCGGCGGCGGAGGACGACGAGCTCACTTTCTCGCTCGTCTCGCTAATTCTCATCATCATCAGTATATATATCGCGTTCTACTGCTGCTGGGGTTTTGGCAACAGTGGCTGGCTCCTGGCTGGCTTGGATAACGGCTGTATGTTAACAATTATCTCGCTCCAGGAGACGACTTAAAAAAGGAAGAAAAGATTGAAAGAATGAATGATGCGCGGAAGGCTTGCTTGCTTTGCTTGTGTCATATTCGTTCAGTAGTCCTTACTTGCTTGGCTTGGCCCGCCCTGGACACGACCGAGGAAAAATACGCACACGAGGCAAGCAGGCAGCAGGAGGCTGACGAATGAATGGATAGCCCCCCGCGCGCGCCGCCGCAACTTGAGAACGATGTGCGTGCGTGATGATGTATGATGAGTTGTGAGAAATGGAAAATGGGGGAGCTGTATATGCTTTATTTGATTATGCCTTTAGACGTATATATATGATGTGGTGATGTGAATGATTGCTTGCCGAGATATAAATGCGTATGCACAGCCGTGCGTGCGTGCGAAATAAACGCCCGAGCGAAGACGGAGCGCAATCAAGGCTGCACGCAGAGCGAGGGCGGGCTGCTGCGTGTATGCTGCTTTCCGCCCCAAGCACGCACCGAGAGACGACGTTGATAAGGGCTACAAAGAAATGCCGTTGATATTTTGAAGAAGTGGCTTCTTCATCAGGACATCATCGGATACATACATACAATTATAAAAATGATGTGTCGTGATTGGCGGCGGCGGCGCTGAGCCTGCTGCTGCTGAAATGGAGCGAGCCTGCTGCCTGTTGAACCCTGCTGAACCCGCCGCCGTTGTGCGTCGGTTTATTTAGAAGCCTTTATTTGTTGACGCGCCAGCGGTCTGGTCTGGATGGAATTCCTCTGGTGAATAAAACATATTTCACAAAGGCTTGTGATGATGCTCGGTTCTATCGGTGCTATCTACATGCATTGATTGCCATCTTAGATTGTATTGCGCCGCCGATGCAACCTGGATGGGACGACTGCCGTACATGCCCATCCAACGTTCTGCAGCGGCGGCGATCCCGTCGGCGCTCGATTCCCAGGTCCGTCTCATCTCGGCTTTGCACTTTATTGGCCGAGATAGGGCTCATCTCGGCCCCGCCCAGCCATGCATAATTTAGTGTCCGCGCTCGTGTATGCATGTGGAGGAACGACCCGCGGGTCATGAAATGCAATAGGGCTCCCCGCAGCACTTACCATGCCGGCCATGTTTTTAATTGGGAGTGAGTCGAGAGGCATGTGCGCATGATTCACTATGATTCCATCCATACATGTACAATTCGAGTATGGGATAGAGCTGAACCACCTTGCTGCCTGCGTGCTGACATTCGAGATAGTGGTCTTTATAGGACCTGAAGATGGCCAGCCCTGAACAGGAACGCCACGATTAATACGATCGCTGCTTCTTTTACTGAAAACAGAGCAACAAGCCGGCCTTCTGAGCAGAGCCATGATCGCGCGCACCGCAACTGGTGCGCAGGCACAAATCCTGCCAAATGAGCAAAGTAAAGGATTGAAAATAGTCTGCGCAAGGATTTTCGCGCGCAATGTCTGTATACATGCATGCAGAATACTGCTTCCCGCCGGACGATATAACGTACGGCGTAAAATCGGTCATAGTTACGAAGCCACGTTTCCTTGGTAGCGTGGACAAACCTAACGACGCATGGAAGACTGTCATTATTGCCAATCGTGGTAATGTGTCGTCCGTCTCCGTGGCGTTCCTTATTTTGTCATAATAAAGCGAGAGAACCTCACCAGTAATTATATATATATATTATATTCTATTATATAAATTTATAATCCACTTATACTTTTTAATAACCACTACAGCAATATCGGCACAGTTTATATCAACGGCTGTAGGTTGCAACCGCTTCCGCTTTAATCTCGACATCTCAAAACACATCCACCCTGCAAACACACGAGAAAGGATGGCTGACCCATGGGTCAACGATAGGTGATGATAACTCTTTTCCGCCACCTAAGGATGCCGCGGCAGCGCCTCGCCCGCTGCATGCATGCCTCCAATGTACGGCAAGCTGTTATTCAGGTACGCGTCAACCGCTCGACTGATGAATCCCAAGACGTAGTTGGCAGTGACATGACGTGAAGAGCCATCTGGTCCCCACGTCATTGCGGCCAGATCAGAGTCCAGCTGTGACTGCAAGCCGGCACTGAAGTTACCCCAGGTAGTCGGGTCAACGGCCGCCGCAGCATTAGTGCGGTTGAGCAGCAGGTCCAGTCTGCGTGAAGGGGACCGATCGCAGGGAAATGTTCGTACACAGGGTTAATCGTGTTGCGCGCGCGCGTGTGTGTAACGTGTGTATGCGTGTTAAAGAGCATGTGTTATGTGCATATGCTTATGTCTACATCCCCACAATCCAGGGGTAGGATGTTAGCTCCCCCCACCCACAGAGCCAGTTCTTAATCCCCGTCTCGTTGCCGCCGCCGACGTTCCCCCCTTTCAGACCCCCTCGCTGCTGGGCCACCGTCGCCGTCGCCCCCAGCCCCACAACCCACTTTGACGTAAGATTCGCCAGCTGCGACTCGTACTGGTTGATTGCCCGCCCCTGCTGGATGCATGGCGCGTAGGCCCCCGCCGCGAACAACGCGGCGGACAGCAGCGCCGTGAAGAGCAGGGTGACGAGCCAGCCGAGGAAGAACTGCGCCGCCAGCGGCCAGTTTAGGCCGGCGGAGCCCTCGAGAAGGCCCATACCGGCTGTGGCACCCACCTGCCGCCGGCGGTCGCATGCGTGTCATGTTTTGTTCGTTGTTGTGACGTTTGAAGCACATGCGTGTACGACAAAGTGTACGACGATGGCGGGAAGATGAAAAGGGTATATTAAAAATAAAGCTTAACAACACCTGATGCGATATCACCCATTCGCAAATAGTGCGAGAATGGTATTTTTCTAAGAAAAGTCCTGAACACGTGCACGTTTACACACACGCATAGACACACGTGCAGACACGTACCTGGCAATGCGTTGTGGAGATGGGCAGGCCGTACTTCGAAGCCAGTACCACCACCAGTGCGGTCGACAGCTCGATGCAGAAGCCGCGGGACGGAGTGACCACCGACAGACGCACACCGATTGCCCGGATGATGTTGTAGCCTGGTTAGGTTACAGACAAGGGCAGTGGAACACACAAACACACACACACACAGAGCAGCAGGCGGACAGATCAGGCAGGGCAGGCCGGTGGGCAGGCAGCACAGCACAGCACAGCACAGCTATGTCGCGTAGGGAGGTGTAGTTGAATAAACTGGCGCTATACCTCGCATGGGCACCCGCCGTTCGAACAAAATTGGTAACAAGTGTCAACCTAGCGAAGATACATGGGTGCATGAATATACGGTTATATGACGGGTTGGCGGGCCTTATGACGTTTGTGCGATGTGGCGTACGGCGGCCTCACCGTATACGCCCAGTCCGACAACGATTCCGGCTCCGCCTATCACGAGGACCCAGACCGGTACATTGGAATCCACATCCACCTGCACATGACATGTGCATGTGGATATGTGTATGTGTGAGGGGGGTGAAAGGGGGGAGTATGTGTGAGAGGGGAGGGGGTGATGTTTCGGTTTTGGCAGCCGTTGGAGGGATGGAAGTGTATTTGCCTTCGGGGGGTGGGTGGGGACAACAACAGAGGCGGGATACGGAAACCCCGCAGCGAACGGTTCCGGAGCTGTAATCCGTACCGTGTGCCGGATTATGAGTTCTGGGATGCGACGCCTTAATGTGAGGTACGCGGCTGTTTGCACCCAAGGTACCGCAAGTGGAAATGAAGGAACCCATCATGTACCATCAAGTACCATGACGTGCATCCCATTGGCGTCCTAAAAGCAGTGGACGTCGTATATTGGGGTGTACGGTATTGCCAGGGGGAAGGCGGATCGGGGTGGGTGGGTGGGTGGGTGGGAAGAAAGGAGAGAGCTCGGACGGAAGGGACACACGAGGGATATATCCATCCCACAGGGAGTCGATCAGATTCCAGCACCACAGCAGATTCCACCATTCCAACCCCCCCAAACACCACAGCATGACCACCCCCCAAACACCCCCAAACTGTCCAGCCCCGCCCCGCCCCGCCCCGCCCCGCCCCGCCCCGCCCCGCCCCGCCCCGCCCCGCCCCGCCCCGCCCCGCCCCGCCCCGCCCCGCCCCGCCCCGCCCCGCCCCGCCCCGCCCCGCCCCGCCCCGCCCCGCCCCGCCACCTCGCAATCACATACAGCTCTCCACTATCACGCTCTCACCCACCGATTGATGGCGGTAGATGAACCAAATGGCCGCCAGAGGGCCCACGGAGTTGGCCACGTCATTAGCGCCATGGCTGAACGAATCACAGATGGCAGTGACTACCTGTGTCCGACAGCAGCGTTGCCAAAACAGGCGCTTACTTCTTCTGGGGCAAAATTCAGACGATCCAAACATTGGAAAATACATTTATCATATTCAGACATCCAAGTTCCTGGCCCGCCCGTACTTTCTACCTTTGCCGTACCGTACCTGCAAATACTTGAATGCGTGTTCCGTTGACGGGTCAAACACCTCCGCGTGTGCGTGTATGGCCACCGCCACGGGGTCAATCCCCAGTTCCACGCAATCATGCACGTTGACGTTAGTGCCGTGAAGTACGATTGCCTGCAGCGCCGCCGTACATTGCAGTACAACAATACAGTGCACATCAGCACACGGGACAATGCAGACAGACAGGTAGGCAAAAAGGAAGAGGACTGCACCACGCCGTACTTCCTGCATGTGTCGTACCTTCAGTTGGTCAAACGTCTTCTGAAAGTGCGTGTTACTACTGTCGTCGTCCGAGTGATCCTGCTCGTCGGGATGGTCCGAGTGACGTTGACGCTGACGCCGCGGCGAGGCCTCCTCCTCCTCCTCCTCCTCCTCGCCGTAGGGGTTACAACTCAGCTCCGCGCTGGTTTCGGAGCCTCCCGCCCTCGACGACGCCGCCGCCGTTGAGGGCGTCGCTGCCAAGGTCCCTGAGGCCGCTGCCGCCGCCACAGCATCGCGACGCGACCTTAAGCTCTGACGACCCCGCAGCTGCTGCCGTTGTTGCTGCTGTTCCTGTTGCTGCTGCTGCTGTTGTTGCTGTTGTTGGTTGTACAGTTGCTGCAGTTCTCGTTGTTGTCGTTGCTGCTGCTGCTGCGAGTTCTGCTCCAAGCTTTCAGCCACTGGACGCTTTCCCCCCGTCAAGCCGCCAGCAGTGGAGGCAACAGCTGCGGCGCCAACCACTGGAGTGGCGGAGGTGGCAGCGTCAGTGGAGGTAGCGGCAGCTGCTGCTGCTGCTGAGCCTTGCTCCTGTACCGGGCCCTCCAGATACGCTTGACCGAGAGACTGCTGCAGCTCCCTTTCTTGTTGTTGTTGCTGCTGCTGCTGCTGTTGTTGTTGCTGTTGCTGCCACTGCCACTGCTGCATTTGTATAAGTTGCTGCTGCTGCTGCTGCTGTCGAAGCAGTGGCATCTGCCAGACCTGCCCCTGCTGTCCCTGCTGCTGCCAAACACCGCCCCCCACGTGCCATCCCTGCGCTGTAGTAGGTTCTACCGCTACTGCTGCTGCTACTGCTGGGTGCATCCGGTGCTCCCCCCAGCTCGCGTAATGCTGATTCGCAGCCACTTGATGCCGCCGCAGTGATGACTGCTGGTGCTGCTGCTGCATCAGCTGCTGCTGCATCAGCTGCGGGTGGTTCCAGAGGCCACCGGCGCCATCTAGGGACGGGTGGTGGACTCCGTGAGAGATCATCCCCTGCTGCTGCCACTGCCACTGCTGTGGTGGTGGCTGATACTGGGGCTGATACTGGGGCTGGTGCCCGGGCCATTGCTGCTGGTGCGGCGGTCCTTGTTGCAGCAGTGGCGGCCGTGGCTCCTCCTCCTCCTCCTCCTCCCCTGGCTGCTGCTGCTGTTGAGGGTGTGGGGGTGGGTGTGGGGGTGGGGGTGGTTCCCCCGCCACCGCTGCTGCAGACGCGGCTGCAATTTTATTTTCCGCAGTAGCAGCAGTCGCTGTGCTGCCATCACTGCTACGTCCACGAAGGACGGTCTTATCAATACCGTTGCCGTCAGCGGTTTTGCCGTTTGCAGGCGGCAACGGCCCCCAACTGCCCCCACCCCCGCCATGTGCGTTTGTCGGAGCGCCCGAAGGCGGCTCTCGTCCTCCTTCCGCTCCCGATGCTGCGGCTGCTTGAACCCTAAGGGAACAAACCCCGACACCGACACCCGTTGCCGCTTGCTCCTCAAGAGGAAGGCCCGTCGGACCAGCACCCTCTGCACCCTCCGCAGGCTGCGGCTGTGCCTGCTGAGGATATGGTAGCGGCGACGGCGGCGGCAGCAGCCCCCCGGGGAGCATATTGGCGTGCATCGAGGATTCCGGGACGCTCTCTAAAGGCAGCGGCTGAGGGCCGTCTCGGTTCGCCGCTAGAGGCAGCTGTAGCACTGGTGGAGGCGCCGCCGTCGCCGCCTCCAGTGCGCTACTGCCGCTCGGCTGGGAGGCTTCACTGATCCGCGCCGTACTACGACTGAAACTACGGGTGGTGCCGTACCCGCCGCGACCTGCCGCCAGGGGGTAATGCACTCGCATCGCAGTTGTGGTGGATGGCGGCGGCGGCGGCGGCGGTTGCGGTGGTCCGCCGCCGCCTCGGCCTACGACGCCGCCTCCGCCTCCATTGAGGCTTTGCTGCGTGGCGGAGCATCGCAGCAGTGTGCCCGTGGTGAGAGCTGAAGGCGCAGCACTGGGTCGTGAGGTCGCGAGCTCCAGCCGGCTCCGAGCAGTTTGGGACCTGCAAGAGAGGGACGGTTCTTAGGGTTTTGTTATTTACATACCCCCGACCGGGTTGCCTCCGCTCTCCGAACTAGGACCACCCACCACCCCCTCTGGCGCCATCATGCGCCATGCCACCCCCCCCTCAACCCCAAACCGCCAATGTCCTCCAAACCCACTCGCCGTACCTGGCTAGCGCTGCCGTCCGTATCCGGTGCCTCATGTACGGCACCGCCAAGAGCGCCGTTAGCAGTGCACAGCCTCCCCCCACCGCAGCACTGATCCAGGCGCATTCGTCCGAGGTACACGACCGGCGGGCTTCGGAGCCCTGTCGGGTGCGAGGGCGGAGGAGGCACGCAGCCAAGGCAAACGCAGAGCCGATTTCGGTTCTTAGGTCAGGTCAAGGAGCGTGAGGCTCAAGGGCTTTTAGGTTTCCATTGGAGTGAAGGATTTAGGGTTTCGGTTTTAGTTCCGGTTATCGGTTGTCACATCATTCGAACGACCCGGAGAACGGGATACGGCCCCAACACTGCCATCAGCACCATCAGCCGGTTCACCGCCTGATGGTGCATTGGCAGTGTAGGGTTTAAAAACCCTAAAGCTCCCGCACCCGGTGGGAGATAACTGCCCCGTGTCAAGTCACCCTTTTAAAACCCAACCCCCCTTCCCCCAAACACACACAAAAACCAAAGCTGGCCCGCCCTTGCGCATTGACCCACGGGTCACCTTGTACAGGACGAAGAACAGGTTGATGAAGACGGTGAACAGAACCAGCACTGGCAGGGACTGCGGGGCAAGGGAGGGAACGGGCGGGAAGGGGGCCATCGGAGCTGTAAATTCCGTCCTACCACCCCCACATGCAGGTGGTCTTCGTCAGTGCCTTCGCGGCCACCTGCTGTGTAGATTGCATGCTTGGGTGGACAGCAGCACAGGGGGGTAACGGGGGGAGGGGGTGCAGTTGACGCGGAGGGAGGGAGGGAGGGAGGGAGGGAGGGAGGGAGGGAGGGGAGCAACAAAAAGGATGTTGGGGCTGGGATATGGCGACCGGTGCGCGTATGAGAGAGGGGAAGGAAAGGAGACGGTTTTGCCTGGGACTAGGGACTAGGGACTAGGGACTAGGGACTAGGCAAGACCCTTAAGAAGGGTGGCCCGTAGGACTTCCCCGCTCTGTAAGATGTTTCTAAGTGGAAGACCACCACCACCACCACCGCCACCACCACCACCGCCACCTACCCAGATGGCGAGCTCCAGACTCATTGCTCGTCGGAGAATGGCAGAGCGGACCAGTACGAACAGAAACGCAGCAGCGAGTCCGGATATGAGGGGGCTCGTGAACCACCTGCCGGTGCGTGTGTGTATGTGTGTATGTGTGACCCGGGGGGGTTAGTGAGAGAACACAACGAACCCACAACCACTGGCCCAGGCCCTGCCCCGGGCAGCGGGGAGGAGCGGGGTGGATGATGATACTTCAGGACTACAGGGTTAGCGGGGGCCGTGCGCCTCATGGCAGGAGGGCTGAGCGATAGCAGCAAGAGCAGAGTGAGTGAAGCCCCCGTAGGTCCCACACGTCCTCACCGGGAAGCCCACGGAGCAGCGGGAGGGGAAACGATCGGGAAGGCCTTCAAACTCTCCGATGCGAAGGCCGAGTCCCAGTCCCTCTTGTCTCGGTCAATACACCCACACGCACATACGGGTACTCCCCACCCTCACCCCGGTTTTCTCCCGCCTCTCATTAACTCCTTGTACTACAATCACTACCGCCACCGCCGCCATTTTTTTAATATGATATGATCACATCAGCTGCTATCGGGTTGTCGGCATTGATGAGATGGTAATTAAGAATCTGCAGCACGTTTTTGATAAGGAAGTGCCGGAGAAGGGTTTTTGTGCACTTACGCGAGAATGATGGGCACTAAGCCGCTCATATACGGAAATGTGTCCTGTGGCTCCAGCCACAACACCGCCTTATGCCCGCCGTACACGAAAGCGAAACCCAGAACACCACCGACTGGAGGAAGAGGAAGAACGAGGGGGGGGGACCCGAGTAATCGAACGCAATAAAAATTACGTCATGGCCTGATATCCGTACTCCGTATTTCAGGTGGGGGCTTTCAGGTGCCAGGCTTGGGCCCATTTAATACCCGGTTGAGGAGGGCGGGTGGGGGGCGGGTGTTGTGTATCGTGTACGTAAACCCCGTGTGTGTTTTTCCCTAAACGGGACAGGTAGAGGTTGACGAGTTATGGTCATGTGTGAAAACCGTGTCTGGCAAGGGGGACGCAATCTCAGTCAGCGTCAGTCAACCTCACTTGTGGCGTGTGTGGTTGACACGGGGAGGCTCAGGTAGGTGGCCAGAAGCAACCACGTCCCAGACGCCACCAGCGCACACAGCATGCCGTACATGTAAATCTCTGGGTCGTTATAAAACGCCGACAGACGGGCGATGCCCCCTGAGACCGTGAGAGTGACCTCTGCGCCCTGCCGGGGTGGGGTGGGGTGGGGTGGGGGGGAAAGGGATTGGCGGACACGAACACGAACATGCGGCCCGGATCGCTGGATAGTTGCGCTTGTACAGAAAGGAGGAACGGTGCATGAGCGAGTCCTGGTACTGCTGCTGGAGAGTACAAAGGAGGAGGAGGGGATTTTAAACCTGCGCCAATGCCCCCATTTCATGTTCATGTGGTTGTAGGCAGCCGGCAAGGGGCGCAGGGTCTCACACACAACTGTATCATGCCATAACTGTACCCAAATGACCTCGAAGCCCCTCCGCGCGCAGCTTGATGGCTTAGATGCGTTGGAGCGGTATTGGATTACGGGTAAAGGAATAGCATGACTGGTATGGCGCCCGCAGAACCCACCAGGAGCACTGCACCGCTGAACTCGCATACTGACGCGATAAGCAAGGCTTGCCGCATCGTGAGCGTCCTAGCGGCCACGCTGCTACCAAACGCGTTCGCCACGTCATTGGCACCTTTGAAGGTGCGAAAAGGAAGAAGTTTGTGAAGCTGGTCATCCGACAAGAGCATAAAGGTATGGCCGAAAGAATGCTCGATATCGCAAAAATGACGATATAATTACGGAGCATCACTCCCTAGATTCATAAGGCGCGGAGCTTTTACTTCCAACAGACACATTTCAGACTTAGCCGATGGGCAGCTGCGAATTATGCTGCACTGAACAAAAACGATTGAAACGGCTAGCCAGAATATCTATTTCGAGCACTTTCTTCCCAGTCTGGTGTAATTGTAATTCCCACAGAAGCCTGACGTTATGTAACACTTCACCTCACCGATGCCAAAAGCCTGCAAGCAGTTGGGAATAGTGCTCAGGTTTTGTGATACCAGTAACAATCTGCATAATTGCATACCGTGAAGAAAGCAGCTAACGAGCCCACGACGGTGATCCACGTGTAGTCCGCCCAATGGCCCATCGTGGCCCTGCTGCACTTTCAATAAACGCCGATCTCAAATTGCTTCATGTGGCCTGTGCTTCGAAGAGTGTCAGATGACAGTCGGCTTTTCTATGTAGGGGTGCAAGTGCATGTTGCCGCAGCTGCAAGCAGATTCGTCCTTCCGATTATCAAGTACGAGCGTAAACGTCTATGATTTTTTGTTCCGTACAAGTTATTAGGTACACAGTGGAGTTAGGCAGTAACAGTTTGATTCCGCCAGGATTCCGTTAACAAATAAGCCGTACACAAGGTCGTCCAAGTTCGACAGTCTCGACACCCACAAATTCAGCGAGCCTGAAAGTAGCATCCTGTATCTTAAGCACAAATTAAAACCTTTATTTATACGCGCATTGGGTATTGAGAGAACGATGCAACGGTGCCGACAACAACATCGGTACGGGTCCGTCAGGTCAACCTCGAAACCGAAATGGAGTGAAGGGTGAGATTCGTTTGACGGCTGTCGTATCAAACCTCTGTAGCACTATATCGCAATTCTCGTTTCTTACGTATCCTTGCTTATTTTAGTTAAGTTATTGTTCGTTACTGTTTGTCATCAGCGATCAGCCATTGACCCATGGGCCGCGAGTCCTGGCTAATACATCAACCCAGGGGATGGAGAATGGGAGACATCTGATGCACCTGATGAAGGTGCTGGCCGCCGCCATCATCTGGGCAAGTAGTGACCGCTCAATGAAGTTTGCTAATTTGATGCTCATCTCACTCGTTCTCACAGGGGCACTCCATCCGTGGGGCAACTAAAAGCCTCCACAATGGGTTAGTCATCATTATGTCAGGATGTCACGGATGGAATATGGTTACGGATTGACTTGATACGGATATGTCGTACGTAATATAATGTAATGTAATATGTGATTTATGCGCAATCTGAGACACAATTAGTATTGCACATAAAATGTTGAACCACCCGTACCGGTCACCCGCAGTACGATGTACATCGCAGCATCGTTTTATTTACGATCTGCTGCTGCATCCTGCTGCAAAAGTATGAAACCCGAAATAGTCACACGCCCAGATAGTGGCGGCGGCCACAACACTCCAAAAGGTAAAACAAAAGAGGCAAGAGAGGCAATTCCCCCCCCTGTAGAGTCCAGCTGACTACAACAAAGCTGTTTTCATTTCGCAGCAAATCGTCATGACGTAATTAATAATAGGATTTAGCCGTGATGCACGTACAAACTCCCACGGCCCAATCACCAACTCCCAACAAACATTGCGCGCCCAACCAGTCCATAGGGACCATCAAAACGGGCGCCACCGAAGCTGTGTCGGCATCCTGGCTTTCGACGTTTGGCGGAGCCAAAAGATCTGCTTCCAACGTACGGCAGGACATGTTTCAAAAGCTCCACGCATTGGGGCACCGTTGACTGCCACCTTTGACCCGGTCAAAAGGCAACGCCAATTGCTACTGTCTGATCCTTCACGATCTCGAGCACCGCCCCCAAGCAGGAACGTGATATAGCGGCCGCCATTCTTATAACTACCGGAAACTAGTAAGAAATCCGGTACATTGTTCGTTATTACCGTTATGTACGGTTTAAGGTTTATGGGGCCCAACGAAGGTACGCCACATTCCGACGTTCGTCACACCGCAACCCTGCCCCGAAACCAGATCCTCGCCGACTCCCCTCCGATGTTATAAGGTCGGAAGCAGCTTCGAATTCAGATCCAAATCCACATCAAATGGATCACACCAATCAGTAATCCAGCACCGTGGATTTTGGATTCAGAATAATTTTCAGCCCCCGGGGGGGGGGCGAATACTAACAGCTAGATTGCGTCTTGGGTTCGTTAGAAGAAGCCGATATCCTTGCTGTTGAAATAATCGTACGTGAGTACGGTGGCTCCGAGCACCATGGCCGCCGCGAGCTCCATGATCAGCGCCCCCATTGTGATAATCTGCGGAGCGGTTGGTGGAATGGTAGATTGGTAGTTTTAAGCGTACTAAGCTTTAGGGAGGGGAAGGGGGAGGGGGAAGGGAGAGGGAGGGGGGGGAGGGGGAGAAGGGGGGATGTTGATCGTTGCAGTCGTGAACCACAACGTCAGCCCAGGGCCCCTCACAAGCGAGGTGAGCGCAGCGGTGCACGCCGCAGTGGATCGCTCCAGGGTGGTCGTGTAAAACACGCACAAACACACACAAGACGCCGTATCTATACATAGGCGTCATCCTCCCCCCACCTATCCTCAGCCCTAAGGTTTTTACTCGCAGCTGCCGTACCTTTGCATGCGCCAGGATGGCGGGGATGGCGACAGAGCCCACGGCTGAGAAGCCCGTCAGGAACTTCCCGGCATCGACCCACCTGCCGCCAGCCGGCCGGGAGGGGAGGAGGGGAGGAGGGGAGGAGGGGAGGAGGGGAGGAGGGGAGGAGGGGAGGAGGGGAGGAGGGGAGGAGGGGAGGAGGGGAGGAGGGCCAGGGAGGACGAATAAAGGAAAGCTGGTGGGCTTTTTCTTGCACCTCGCCCGACAGCAACAATCAGCGGCATTGCTAACTCACCTGCTCACGAAGTGGCCAATCGATGCCCAGATGAACGTCGCGAACGACGCGATAGCGACAGCATAGCAAATGATGGTAGTCGATGGTAGCCGACGCGGAGAAAAAAGAACCCTAAGCTAAGTCGCCGCCAAGGCCGTGAATATACGAGAGAAAAAACACAATAGAAGCCGTAATGGTGGAGATACTATCGGCCTTGCTGCTGGCGGCGAAAGAGTACCACCCGGGAAAAAAGAAGCAGCTGATAGCTGACCGCTGGTCGCTGCTGTCATGCGAGTGTTCCTCCCGACCCCCTGTATTGCAATCAAACTAACGCGCCCGCTGACCTAAGACCAACCCACCGGCCCGACCCGGGCTAGCTCGACGACCGCGCGCGCGAACCAACCAAATGAAGCGCGGTCCCACACGAACTCACCTACGGTGGCGGCAGCGGCGGAAGAAGAACCGGAGCAAGCAGCAAAGATGTGCCCATGCAGTCAGCAGCCGGAAAGAGCGTTAGTGGATCAAAGAGCGGGCCAGGGGAGGGGCAGCAGTGTTCCCAAGTGGAAACCAGCATCTCAAGTAAGGGGCCGGGAGGGGGAGTTAGGAGGAGGCGCAGATTGCGGCCACGAATGGCTCCCACCAGCCCGCGCACACCTCCCCCGCACAGGGGGGAAGGGGAAGGAGGCGG
The DNA here is from genome assembly GCA_019650235.1 of Volvox reticuliferus. Taxonomy (NCBI): domain Eukaryota; kingdom Viridiplantae; phylum Chlorophyta; class Chlorophyceae; order Chlamydomonadales; family Volvocaceae; genus Volvox; species Volvox reticuliferus. The sequence continues at coordinate 1,232,873 of BNCP01000030.1, forward strand.
GAGAAAGGTTAGCCGGATGGCAGGTGTAGGTGGCACAAGTGTCCCACGGGAGGCCCGGGTAGGTTTTGACAAGTGGGGAACGGGGAAGGAGCTCAGGACAGTACATTTCCAACTAATTATAATTATTTTATAACTGTCATAACGGAAGTTGAACGACATCCAACATATTCGCTAATTATTTTTAGCACGCTTTCATGCGGACTTTTAAAAGTCAAGCCCATACAAATTACGTCATCGCCATCACCTACCCGCTTTGAATCGTGCTGCCGTACAGGGCGTACCCGTCGCCGTTAGAGCTTCCAAAGAACAAGTATGGCATTGGGACGAGCACATACATTATGCCTACAAGCATGGGCCACCTGGAAAAAACGAGCGGGGCGGGGTGGGAAGGCGATGCCGCTTAAAACAGTTCAATACGCCAACGCACGTGCTTGGGCGCGGGAGAGACGGATCCGCGTTAGAAACAGAGACACCGATCGCTATCATCCAACCCGATACCCGTTTTTGTATTTGGCGCGGTTCAGAAATAAATGGGTTGAGCGGGCCAGGGTAGGGCGGGTCGGACCGACAATTTGCGGCGTGGGACAGCGAAAACCCATCAGAACCCTGGAAAAATTAAACATCGGAAATTCATCAACCTCTCAACCTTACCAGTTGTTGAAGAGTACACATCCCTACGATGAAGGACATATGTGGTATTAGCTTACCAAAGCTCAACGATACGCAATTACAGAGATAGTCGACGCCTCACCAGGAGTTGCAGAAGGGCTCCAGTGGTGAACATAATTGCCAGGACCAGAATAACTGCATTTCCACAGATGTTTGTGACAACAGTAATTGCATCGCCGTATGAGAGCCAGAGAGTTATGACGCACCCCGCGAGTCCTGAATCGCCATTTTGCTGGTAAGCGCAGGTCACTAGGATTAACATAAAACGCCTAATTGAGTGAAGTTCTTACCTAGACGAAAGGTTAGTCATATCAAGATTGCAGCGTTATGTCAAGCGGCATTATAAAGTTCATTCATTTCATTTCTACAGGATGAATAATGAGCCAAGAAACAGTATGCCTGGCAAATTTGGCAGGCCCAGTTGTTGACGCCATCGATCTTCCTCCCCTAACTAACTAACCGCTGGACGTTATTAAACCGACGCGTTAGTACTCATGTCCGAAAATTAATAGGTGGTGAAAAATGGAACACTTCACAAGAATGGGAATCAAATTGCTTGGTACGATAGATGTCTATCTATTCTTTGTTCTGTAGCATCACTGCCATTATTGTCATCAGCAGCATGAAGCCACTTGGCATGTAAACTAACAGGATACCACAGCGCCCCAATCTACGGCTTGGTCTTCCTCTGCGCACCTCACCTGAGCTCCGCGCCTCAGGAGACTCTGCTGCCCGAGTGAGCCACATACATTCAGATGCGTCATGAGCTCCGAAGCCACAACAGCCTCGCCTTTTTATTGCTAAATAAGGCCCTCAGCTGCTCCTGCAATCAGGGATAGGAGCAGGAAGGCAAAAGAGATAAATAGATGACCTAAATGTACTAACAGCGATGACGAAATTAAAAAACATAATTTATTTGAGATGCTGCCTTCTCTTCCTCCAGATGCAATCGCACATAATAATAACACACCTGCCCCTCCTCCTGCCCTCTTCCCCCACCCCCCCCGCACCTGGAGCTCCCTGGAGTGTTGGACTCGCAGGTCGGTCAGCTGCTGGAAGTTTTGAGCGGAGGCGTTGGCCTGCTCATCTATGCTGCAGAACATCGATCTGAGGAGGCGGGAGAACCCCGTGTGTGTGTATGTGTTGAAAGGGAGGGGGAAAATGGGTGCTCCGGCGGGAAACTCACAAAGATACATGATGTTGAGACAAGGCGGCATAACGGAAGTGAGACGTGCCAGGAGAGTTAATGTACGGTGTACGGTTGCAGTCAACACCATAGTACCGTAACCAGTGGTGGGAATAAGCGAGTGGTGGTGGTCGAGAGAGAGCCCCATAAAGGCGCCCCGAAGGTCTCACCCATGAACCTTAACCTCTTCCTCCCCTCCCCCCCCTTTGCCGTCTCTCTTAACGACGATGCCATGTTGCCCGCCACCTGCGCCACCACCATGTCCACATGCTTCCACAGTGCAGTCCTCTCCGCCTCTCGCTCTTCCTGGACCTGTGAGCGATACTTGCTCGCGAAGCAGCTCTGTATTTAAGTCTGCCGCCTCAGTCCTAACAATTTTCTAAGGGCTATCGTAAGTGCAAGCTCTGGCCCCATCATCATCGCCAATGAAATACGGCCCTCACACACCCTCACCTCTTATCTTTCTACCGCTCCCAAGATAATAAATGGTACTTAAAAAAGCAAGAGAGACTCTCGCAAACTCCGGCGGGCGAGCGGCAGCCGGCCGGCAGGGTTAGTTGCACGGGCAGCAGGTCGCTCTGACTCGTTCGTGCCTTCTAAGAAATAAATTTATTGATGACAAGTGAGTATGCATGGATCATAAAGAAGACGAAAGATCTGGCATGATATAATAACTTGATTGCGTCATCATCATCATTCATCATGGATGGTGTTGACAGTATGTAGTTATTCATTATGCAACATCAAAAAGCCGTTTCATCAAACGAATTGCTGAAGGCAGGGTTTTGGGAGCGAGGTTTGCTTGAAAGAAAGGCAGGGTGGGAGCGGCACAGGGAAAAGCAAATAGCAAGAGGAGGAATGCGTGGCGAACGAAGCATGTGATTGGGACTGCTCTGCATGCGTCGTCTTGCAGGTCTCGGTGCCACATGTGTAAGTGCGTTTCTCAACATAGGTAGATGCTCCAAAGAAACTGTTGTGGATCCTAACCTGGATGTACGTTCGGCCAGATCTCAGGACTGGTACGTACTCGGTCGAGATGACTGCGAACGGTATGTGCTGGATATGTACCTGTAACAATATGTTATTACCGATGGCAACTAATAACGTTACAAGGCATGCCTTGCGTAACATAACAACTCCGGACTTGATATCCGCAAGCCCAAGATAAAGCCTGTACCAGCAGGGGCACCGTGACTGATCCGTACGTCCTCGCTCCGGCCCTTCGGGTTCATAAGTCTGTAAACAGGCAGGCACGGCGATTCCACGAAGATAGTTACTTCCCCATACTTTCCTCCATCTACATATGAATAAAATGTATGCGGATATCTCGTGCATTATTAAGCCATTCCGCCACGTAACACGACGTAGAGCGCAGAACACGGACCAAGACTTCCAGCTCTGGAGTGCGAGCAGGTGCTGCGTGAGCATGTCGGCGGATCTGTTCAGACCGGTGGCGGCGCAGGCGGCGACGGAGAAGGAGCACCAGGCGCGGGCGAAGAAGCGCGGAGGGCGAGGGCAGCATATGAAGAGATGTCGATACGGCAGCAGGTACGAGTTATAAACAACGGTCCCTGTCCCCCCTGCCTGGATCAGCTTAGCTCAGATCAGTCGGCATGGGTCGTGGGGGCCGGTATGAGTCGTTGGGGGTCAGTGGGGGTCGGTAGGGGTCAGTGGGGACCGGTAGGGGTCAGTGGGAGCCGGTACGGGCCATTGGGGGTCAGTGGGGGCCGGTACGGGTCATTGTGTGTCAGTGGGGGGCGGTACGGGTCGTTGGGCGTCAGTGGGGGCCTCTGCTTCTACCTCGCTTGTATATAAGTTACATAATTCATCTTGTTATGTTTTTATAATTTATTATATGGAAGCTGGCGGAGCAGGCGGCTGCCATGGGGGAGTAGATGGCGGCGCTGAGCAGTAACAAGTTGGTCCTCAGGCAGGGAGGAGCTACAAGTCCGTCAGGAGATGTGGGTCTGGGCTTTGGGGTGTGTGAAAGGGGGGGAAGGAAGGGGGGAAGGAGGGGAAAGATGGCGTGTCCTTCAAGGCTATGAGAAGCTGTGTCAGTTAAGGCAAACAAGCAATGTACGACGTGTAGCACAACGCTGGGGTTTTGAACCTCATTTCCACGTCCAGCTGTCGTAAATCCCATTTTCTGGACGTCCGAACCCGTGTTTGCTTGTCTGTTATGTTGCTAGTCTGGTGTGACGCCTCGTTCCTGTCCATCTGTCTGTCTGTCTGTCTATCCGTCTGTCTGTCTGTAGGTATGCCACCCTGATGTATGGCAGACCAGCGCAATCTTGCGGCGGCATCAGTGGCGCAACAGCGGGTTTCGGAGCTGGGACGACCGAGAATGAAGAGCTGCGGAAACTCGGGGGGGTAGGCTTGGTGGTTTAGTTGATAATAATGAAAAAAATGGGTTCGTTATTCTGTCGTTATTGTGGTTTTTATGGTTGCATTCTTGTTCGGTATTCTGGCTGGTAGAAATTCTCAGACTGCAGGCAACCTCTCCCTCCTCCGCTCACCTGGGCACTCTTTTCTCCTCCTCACTGTTAGATGTAGGGCCCGGCGCAAGGCCACGTTTGTTTCGGAGCTGGCCACAACCCAGGCTGCCAGGGAGGAGGAGGCGCGTGATGTTGTGGGGCTGGTGGTGGTGCAGGTGTTTGTGGGAGTTTCATTTATTTTTTGATGTACCAGGTATTATCTTATGGTACATGTCGTTGTGGTCAGTGGGGTATATGGGTTTGGGCTAGTATACATGGGTTGTTGTGGGTCAGCAGGGTGGATTAGTCGAGCAAGGTGTTGTCTAACTAATGAGATATAAACAGTATATATAAAACCGTAGGGTTTACTGTTTATATATAACTACTAGTACTAGTTTCTCTTAAGCGGGGAAGGGAAAGTTTCCTAAATAAGGCTAAGGGCTTGGTGTATTGCTTTGCTGTCTGAAGATCTGTCCGAAGCTGTATGTGTTTGCTGACATATTATGATGTTTGTAATGAACAGAAGTTGACATCGTAATTCTACTTTTTGAGACAGGACATGCACTTGCTAACATACCAATTTTTTTCTACTTTCCACCCTCTTGCTAGTGGGTGCATTAAGGGGAAACTAACTGAACAGAAACAAGCCATTTTTATGTGGGCCCTAAATTGGATAACATAACTAGATCGGTGTACATCTTGAGACCATCAGTAAGCCACACAGGCATGACAGCCATAACTCATGTTTACAGCAATTTAAAGCCCACCGACTGGTTGGCTTGCCCCTCTATCCATGACATGCACTCCATGTTGTATCTCTGTCATATCCGCCTAAAGCAAAGGCTCGATGATCGAAGGATGCCAGGCAACTGGACAACCTGGATATTAGCCATGAGATACCCCAGGATACTACACTCCACAGCAGCCAGTTGTTGGATAGAAAGGAAAGAACCCATCCCCCCGCCATGCCATGGTAATTAAAAGATATTCATAAGAATAAAATTATAAATATATATGTAATACGAGCAAGACCGGCTAATTAAAGCTGTAGCAATCACTGCTGATGAAATACATGAGAGCAAGGCGGGGAGGAATGTAATGGGGGAATTCGCACCCCAGCATCACGCGCTATTGCACCAGTGCTACAATTAATAATATTGATAACTGCTGTAACACATACAACTGGCGCACGCATGATGCGGGGGGCCTGATTCCCCCCTTGTTATATTACAGTATGTATGTTGTAGTAGTCGTACACACTCTAGCACAATATATATGTGCAGATACACTTCATCATCATCTTGAGAGGCCTTTGCGGCTGTCAACTCCTACATTGGTAGCGAGACGGAAATTAAAGTGGAAATCCCGAGGTCGCCCATTCGGTACCTACGGTCAGCGATGTCATGAATCTGATGTGAAAGAGGTTCCCAACGGAATAATGGAAAAGTAATTGAAAGCTGATAAGATTGATATTAGAATATCCGTGAGAGCTAGGGCGCATGTTTGGTCGTGCATGTCACGATGTGGGATTGAGTAAACTCCCCCATGGCCAGGGTAGGCAATTGTTACCATCGGTTGATGGGGCCTGAGCGCCCGAGACATGCCCTCCAGAGGGGGGGGAGTGTAGTAGTCGTACACACTCTAGCACAATATAGATGTGCAGATACACACCATCAACATCTCGAGAGGCCTTTGCGGCTCTCAACTACTACATATGTAACTAGCTGCCCTGCTGCATTGGTGCTCTCTGCTCAGCCTGCAGAATGGAAACAGAAGAGCAGATTGACATCTTCCTTTAATCAAGGTTTGATGCAACGAATACTGTATCAAATGAGGAGGGTGAACGTGCAGAGGCTACGAGCCTTATCCTCCGCCACCCAGCTCTGGATGCGATGAGCATCCTGATGTATGCAGAGAAGGAGAAATTGAGCCTACTGAAAGTCCTGCAGTTCGATGGTAAGACTTTGTTCTGGATAAGGCTTTTGTTCAGCCATCTGGCCACCTACCCTCACCCCCAGCCACCTACCCAGTTATGCATGTAAGATGCAGTATGTAGCTAGCTGTGGTTAGATGTCCTGTACGTGGCAAGGGATTTGTTAGGATGGATGTATGAATGCTCCCATGCATGCAGTGTAGCAACCTTTGCTTGTTTCCAGTGTGCTTCATCCTTGACAGAAATAAGGCTTTTTCCTAATGTTTGCAGAGCAATTACGGCTGGTCGGGATTCTATTCTGCATCTGTTGTAGTAGTCGTACACACTCTAGCACAATATAGATGTGCAGGCATACGCCATCAACATCTCGAGAGGCCTTTGCGGCTCTCAACTACTACAATGGTAGCGAGACGGAACGTCAGATTCAAATCCTGAGGTCGCCGGTTTGATATCTACGGACAGCGATATCTCAAATCTGACGCGATTCAGGTTCCCAACGGTAAGTTGGAGAGTAGTTGAAGATTAATAAGTCTGATGTTAGGAAAACCCGTGAGAGCTAGGGCGCATGAGTCTGGAGCATGTCGCGATGTGGGATTGAGTAAACCTTCCCATGGCCAGGGTAGGCAATGGTTAACAATGGTTGATGGGGCCTTAGTGCCCGAGACGTGCCCTCCAGAGGGGGGGGAGTGTAGTAGTCGTACACACTCTAGCACAATATATATGTGCAGATACACGCCATCAACATCTCGAGAGGCCTTTGTGGCTCTCAACTACTACATCTGTGGAGTGCTGGCAATGTGTTGGCTGGGCGCCTGGTTCCCAATTTTGCACTTTTACAACACGGCCATGGCATTATATCATTGGAACCTGGGTCTGCTCCGCCAGATGAGAGCATCATGCTACCCCTTTGCACAACGGTCATTTTGGTTTGCCATACCGTTGTTCATGCACATGGTAGCACTCCCCGTGTGCTTAGCTGCACTTAGCGTAACCCACCAGTAGTGATTACTCTATCTGTGATCTTGCTGCTCAATTGCTGTGGGGCCACCATGGGGCTGCCATGGGGCCGCTTTGGAGTGCAGTGGCTGTGGGGCGGCCGCCATGGGGCTAACAGCCATACTATGGGGCTGCCCCAGCCACGGTGCCCCACAGCCACTCCAAAGCGGCCCCATGGCAGCCCCATGGTGGCCCCACAGCAATTGAGCAGAAGGATCACAGATAGAGTAATCACTACTGGTGGGTTACGCTAAGTGCAGCTAAGCACACGGGGAGTGCTACCATGTGCATGAACAACGGTATGGCAAACCAAAATGACCGTTGTGCAAAGGGGTAGCATGATGCTCTCATCTGGCGGAGCAGACCCAGGTTCCAATGATATAATGCCATGGCCGTGTTGTAAAAGTGCAAAATTGGGAACCAGGCGCCCAGCCAACACATTGCCAGCACTCCACAGATGTAGTAGTTGAGAGCCACAAAGGCCTCTCGAGATGTTGATGGCGTGTATCTGCACATATATATTGTGCTAGAGTGTGTACGACTACTACACTCCCCCCCCTCTGGAGGGCACGTCTCGGGCACTAAGGCCCCATCAACCATTGTTAACCATTGCCTACCCTGGCCATGGGAAGGTTTACTCAATCCCACATCGCGACATGCTCCAGACTCATGCGCCCTAGCTCTAACGGGTTTTTCTAACATCAGACTTATTAATCATCTACTCTCCAACTTACCGTTGGGAACCTGAATTGCGTCAGATTTGAGGTATCGCTGTTCGTGGATATCGAACCGGCGACCTCAAGATTTGAATCTGACGTTCCGTCTCGCTACCATTGTAGTAGTTGAGAGCCACAAAGGCCTCTCGAGATGTTGATAGCGTGTACTGCACATCTATATTGTGCTAGAGTGTGTACGACTACTACACTCCCCCCCCTGGAGGGCTCATCTCGGGCGCTAAGGCGCCATCAACCGATGGTAACTTCACTGCTCTGGTCAGTGAGTTGTGGCCTAACTTCACTAGCATTGCCTACCCTGGCCATGGGAAGCAAGGTTTACACAATCCCACATCACGACTTGCCTATACCAACCATACGCCCTAGCTCTCACGGGTTTCCCTATCATGTAGTCTTATGAGCTTTTAATTACTCTCCTACGGTCCTTCGGAAACCTGAATCACATCAACTTTGTAACATTGCTTTTCGTTGGTATCGAACTGACCAACTCAGGACTTGAATTGGACATTCCGTCTCGCTACGGCGATTGTAGGACTTAAGAGCCGCAATGGCCTCTCGACATGTTGATGGCAGAGTCATGTATCTGCACATCTATATTGTGCTAGAGTGTGTACGACTACTACATTGACCCTGACATGTCCGTCATCATGCGTGACATGACTACTCCACATGCACCCGCGTGGCCTATCTATCTACGCACGTACGTACTTTACTTACTGAGACTCTTATTATACACACACATACATACTGACATACATACATATATATGCACGCACGACCTATCACCCATGCCCAAACCAGGTCTCTCTCTCTCTCTCTCTCTCTCTCTCTATATATATATATATATATATATATATATATATATATATTATGATGCATGCCCACATGTCTAAAAATGATATGTGGCCCAGCGATCCGGTTTAAGGGTTCATCAGGTTAACTTCGAATAATATCAAAGTACATAAATACAAGGCGGCGGACGGACGGACGGACGGATGGACTTACGTGGTAAAATGCTTACCGGTGAGATATCTATAGACGGAGATTGAGCAGTCTTGTGGGCGCGCGGCGGCCTGCCGGCCGCCGGCAGGGTCGCGGGCAGGTCGGTCCTTTGGACTTGTTCGTGCGGTCTGCGAATAAATCAGGTCGGAAAGTTAGGCGGGTTTGTTATATACATAAATATGTGAAAAAGGCAAATATATATGTGGATGTGGGGCGAGCAGGGTGTTATCGTGTATTTGGCGGCGCGCGGCGGCAATGCGATGTGCGTGATGATGCCGCGCGTGGCGGCATCATGAGACAAAACAATACTTACTTGGGCGAGGTGCACCACTGAGAGGCCTTCTCTTTAAAGATATTCTTCTAGGATTGGGGGCAATGCTATTTGTCCGCGTCCCAAGTGTACGGCGGTGCATTGGTGAGTTTCGGGGCGCCTAGTTTGCATGGCGGCGAAATAAACGAAATAAATTCAAGCCGCCGCTGAAATGTTCTCCTTCGCTTTTCTATCGTCTTTGGACATTTCCAAAGGCTTCGTTTCTGAACTATAATGTTTAAATAGTTTCATTTATTATTATTGCTTGCGGGGGTGCTGATATGATGATGGCTAGCTGGGCGAGAAAGAAGACGGATGGAAAAACAATCCATGGATCGGAGCGCGGCAAGTGAGAGACGAACGGAGGATCGGGATCGGAATCGTGTGTTCGTTGCAGCTTTCCCGTTGTGTATGTTTTACCGAGTGATCACGCAATTGTTACAATTTGGGTCAGGCAGGGGAGTAAAACTCACATTGCCCTCTGGTTGAGTGTTTTGCCCGGACGACGCTGAGGCGGCACTATTTGACGGGGAGCTCGAGCGAGGACCTGATGAGGGAGCGGCACTCGACGGCGGTGGCGGCAGCAGCAACGGAGCAAGCCGCCGCCCTCGCCACCGAAACCAATGCCGCGGCCGAGTCCCATATGCGTGACCTTCACATGACAGTCCGCCGTGGCCAATGCTGCCGTGCAGCTGCTTCGGCGGCAGCCAGCTGTGATGCGTTCGGCTCTTCGTCTCCATGAGGCAGAGCTCCCATTCATTGGATGGGGCGACAAAGCTTGGCGGAGGCGGTATCGGAGCGAGCTCAGGGGCGCTGGTGGTAGACGCGCGGATGCGTGCGTGTGCGGATGATTATTTTTACGGCGGCCGGGGAGCAAAGCTTCTTAAGAGGCATTGAAAACTTAAGCCATCCCTGCTAGCTTGCCCCCAGCACATACTATATACATAGATACACATATGTATATATATGTAATTATTAAAACCCACATTGAGTGCGATGAAATGAAGGTACGTAGCGATTATTGTCGCCATTTTTTCGTATTATCATGTTATAAATTTCTAATATTTTGTTGTTGTTATTATATTATTATTATTATTATATTTGTCGTCCTGAGAACACCAGGCGGCGACGCGGGCGGCGGATCTGGCGGTGCAGCTGCAGGTGGGGGGGTTTAAACAAAAGGATCACTAATGAATGATTTTTGACATAAGGGGAGCGAAGCAGCAGAACATCGTCAAATGACCACAGGGGACCCACATACACCAGTCGGTCCTGGCCTGACTTCTTGGGCCCTTCATCCGCCGCCCGCATCGCATGCATAAGCGGTTCCCGCGCGCCCCTGGCTGCGTGATGATCCACGGTGTTCGTTTTCGTGCGTCAGCACACGACCCCGCAAGCAAGTCGGGTGTGGACAGCCCGGCACGCGGGCTGAATTCTGCCAGCAGGCTGGGCCTTCAGTTATTACTTCCGTATTGCATGACCGCTGGCAGCAGCAGCCTGAACAATTATTCCCAATGGCGCTGGTTGGCATTGCTGCTGCAGACGTTGCATGGTGATGCTGCGTGGCCGAGGTCTCGGATAGCTGGGCCGCCACATCAGGGGTGACTGCCACCGTGACTGCCGTACGTGGCGCAGCAGCAGCAACATCCGCCAGTAAGGCCATATTTGTAGCGCCCTTTCTTCATACGCTGATTTATAATATATGTATTTTTACGGAGCATTGCAAGTACATGCATACACGGGCATTCGGTCATGCGTGTACGTACCTGCCTCATCGATCACCAGGCCCCCGAGCATCTATCCGTCATATATAGGTGCGGTTAACTGCTGCGGAACAGTACTACCGTACCCGATCTACACTGACAGCGCCTGTACGATATTCCGAGAGTCAAGGGGTGGCTTGACTCTGGTGGTCCTCTGTGATAGTTTGTTGCAACCAGCCAGAATGTGGGCTCTGTTGAAGATGTCCCCTGGTAAGGGTTTGGGATTACCTGTGCCGCGTTCGGTGCGTTCATTCAGAAGCGCTTTTACAACGTTTCTAATGTGGACCGCATCTTACGCCAGGCACGCCAAAAAGACGATGAGACGACAACAGAACCTACCTGCCTCCCCGCCCTCCTGCGCATCCCCTCCGTTACACCACGCAGGGCGGTGAGCTGCTGGTGGAGGTTTGCGACACCTGGATCGATAAAGCTCACCCAGCTGCCCTTATGGCAAGCGCCGCGTTCACCAAGGTGGGTAGAAATGTAGAATGGAGGTCGGGGCCGGGATTGTGTGCGGATTTGAGGTCGGACATTACATACGACAGAATTGAGTCATGAACGGCCGCGAATTGGGGCGTGCACTTGAGCTATCCCGTCAACTTGGTGGGTATATGTTGGATCGTTGGATCAGAAGCCAGAGTCCAGGCAAATGGAAATCAGTCCGTGTCCTTTGTATGTATATCCCCACACCAACACAGCAGCATGTATCCAGGAGGGTCCACCTCCGGCAGCAGGGCCAACACCCTTCAGCGGGCGGGAGTACGTAAGGCCCGGGAGTTCAACGATAAACAACGGACTGTCAAGCATAAGTCAAATCATACTGGTTCTGGAGCCAGCCATCCCCGGAACTTGACCTTGTTACTGAAAAAAACGTCTTTCTTCGCGGGGCACTTTTTTCTGCACCCATAAAGCAGCACTCCACACGTCCTAAAATTCCCGGGGATCCCCGCATGGAGCACAGCCAGCACTTTTACAGGAGTTTTCCTAAGATGCAAAATATTTCCGGGTCCCGTCTGGGGTGAAGTACGCTGATAGATAGATAGACAGATAGATGGACGGACAGACGGACGGACGGACAGAGAGACAAAAAATATAAATATATATATGGAAAATGTTTCGCTGCACACGCCTCACTTGTCCAATGCTTTGACGGGCTGGCTGGCGTTGCATCCAGCGTGACGTAATGCAAATGTCGTCATGTACCTGGAGCTTGCTGGACGTGTTGATGCAGTGGAGGGAGGGGCAGTCCGTGATGTTGGGAGTTGGGGGCGGCAACGGCAGGGAGCTGGGCGGCAGGCAGGACGCATTGCAGTCCTGAGGCTGAACATTTAGGCGAAACAGGCGAGGCAGAAGGCGGCAGGGAGGACCTCGGTCAGCACTCGCTCCTAACCTCCACGACCCAGGAAGCAAGACGGTCTTGCTTTCCCTTCACGTTGCGCGCTTGCGCCGCGTCCCAGCCACAGCCACAGCCACAGCCACAGCCACAGCCACAGCCACAGCCACAGCCACAGCCACAGCCACAGCCACAGCCACAGCCACAGCCACAGCCACAGCCACAGCCACAGCCACTGTAGTAGTTGAGAGCTGCAAAGGCCTCTCGAGATGTTGATGGCGTGTATCTGCACATCTATATTGTGCTAGAGTGTACGACTACTACACTCCCCCCCCTCTGGAGGGCACGTCCCGGGCGCTAAGGCCCCATCAACCGATGTTAACCATCGCCTACCCTGGCCATGGGAAGGTTTTAACTCAATCCCACGTCGCGACATGCCACTCTAATCATGCGCCCTAGCTCTCACGGGTTTTTCTAACATCAGACTTTATAGCCATCAACTACTCTCCAACATTTCCGTTGGAAACCTGGATCACGTCAGATTCGAGACATCGCTGTCCGAAGGTATCGAACCGGCGACCTCAGGATTTGAATCTGACGGTTCCGCTCGCTACCATTTGTAGTAGTTGAGAGCTGCAAAGGCCTCTCGAGATGTTGATGGCGTGTATCTGCACATCTATATTGTGCTAGAGTGTACGACTACTACAGCCAGCACAGCCACAGCCACAGCCACAGCCACAGCCACAGCCACAGCCACAGCCACAGCCACAGCCACAGCCACAGCCACAGCCACAGCCACAGCCACAGCCACAGCCACAGCCACAGCCACAGCCACAGCTACAGTAGTACAGCTACAGCTACAGCCACAGCTACAGTAGTACAGCAACATGTACAGCAGCAATAGAAACAGCCCGTTCAGACCCCATCAAGTGGTCGTGGCTAAGGAGGCCATACCACATATCGTACGCAGTATCACGATGCCGTATATCGGTGTCTCTCAACGTTTAAGACACCGATCGATATTGTGGTCGATATTGGGGAGCAGAGCCAAACCCTCCACGGCGCCCCAAGCTGCCTGACGTCATCTCCATGGGGTCCTGCCTTCATCCCCATCTCTCGCACAAAATCGGACTCGGGGGGTGATGATACTGGCTCTCATATCTGTCGTATACAGGCAACCGGTGCACGGCCTCACGTGAAATCCCTCCTCGGACCTGGAGCCGCGCAGGTTCTGTTCGCGCACAAGTCGCTCATGTGCAGTGGCGGTCTGCCGCCCTCTCTGCTTCTGTCGCCCCCGCACCAGGCGAGGCGGCGGTGCGGCTGCTGGTGGAGGACATCCGGCTGGATGCGGCGGAGTCGTTGCTGGTGACAGGCGGCATTCCGCAGCTGGGGATTTAGCAGCCGGATCAGATGATGAGGCTCATCGGTGTGTGTGGGCGGTATGGGGGCGGGGGATGAGCGGGATGCGGTGTTGGTGTGAGGGCGGGGCTACGTATAACAACGGACCCATGGGTCACGTGGGTACCCCTTATCTGCCAAAACCTGTAACTTATACCTTGCCGTTCGCTAATGGCTGATGTGAGGGCGAGTGGGAGGGAGTCCTTGCAGCAGCAATAGGCGCTGTAAGTGGAGTCTCCTGCTCGAGGGGCGGCTAGTGGCTTTTGAGGTCAGGTACGAGCGGAAGGTGCTTGTTGAGCGGGGTGGGGGTAAGGTGGGAGCATTTCGACCGACGCCAGACATGTCTGCCCCAGATTCTGAGGTGGACTGAGGTGAGATGAGACTGCTCTGGGTTGCGTTATGCAGTGGGCGCCATTTACGGCGCCATTATTTGTGTCTGTGCGTGATTTGTCCCAGATAGAGCGAGCACTAGTCTCCATCCTTAGTTCATTTTTACGCATTCTTTGCTGTTTGTTCTTTTACTGCTATTATGGGTTCGCAGGTGGGGGAGCCCCGACTGGCGTGCCTGCCAGTCTCAGCCTCCGCGGGGGCTCCTACCGTCATAGTACGACACGACGGCTACCCTAAATGCGTAGGGTTTCGGAGCAGTTCGCGGTTGTTGAGAGACGACGCAGTCAAGCCAGCATATCACCAATAGCAGTACCCGGGGTAAATTTGTCAGGCAGCGGATGTTTCATAGGTTGCCGTACTGCCGACGCCCGGCCGCGGCAGGGGCTACGGCAAACCCCGAACCCGTTCCTCTTCGGGAGCTAAGGGTGTTCAGTTTATTAAGTGATGAGACCCGCGGGTCTGATGGTCAGGCCGGATGAATCACCGTACGAGACAGCCCTCGCGAGATGTACGGAGGGATTGGCGCCACGGGCGATAGCGTCGTGGGTTTAGTTCACCAAGTACGACACTACGATTCCTTTGCTCCTGCTCCTGATTAGGCCTCAACTTGCATTGAGAGTGATGGGTGGTGCTGATGACGATGACGATTTGCCGGGTGGCCATGATGACGGTGATGGGTGGTGATGTTTCGGTTCCCCGTGACTTGCGGACAAGACCGGCACTGGCGAAGTGCGGGACTGACTGGCCGTCCCGGTGGTGTTCAGCCTCCGCACGCAGCACAGCGTGGGGGTGGGGGAGTTCCTGGACCTCATGCCCTTGGCCGACCTCGCGGACAAGTAAGAGGGCCCTCGCGGGGAGATCAGGGGTGCGAATCAATGCAGTCATGCAGTAGTCGTACACTGGAGGGATTTGGGGGATGCAGCCGGGGGGAGGGAGAGGGGAGGGGACGGAGGGTTCTGTAGGTTAGGAAAGGACCCGGCAACCCGAACACGTCAGCGCACAGTTTCTCCGGAGGAGGTGAGGACGAGAACAGAAGATGAATACACACACACGTGCACACACACAAGGATGAATTGACAAGGCGGCCGTGAAAGGATAACTAGTACCTCTGGGTCGGCGGCTCGGGACGGTTACTAGGGAAGTTAGCAGTTAGCGGTTAAAGAGATAATGGAGCGCAGGTGACACACGAAATGGTCTTGTCCTCTGCGGCAGGATTTCCATTTCGTTCCAGTTTGCTGCGCTGTGATGTGCCCCTCCCCCCTTTTCCCCCCCTCATTGCCATGTCAACGGGCTCGCCTGCTTACCGTTGTCATGACATACGTGGTGCTCGTCATACTTTGTAGCTAGCTAAGAAGTTTGGGCGAAGCAGAACGACGACCCAATGTCGTCGCGAGCAATGTTCGGACCAAGTTGAAACCGTCTAACGGATAGACAAGTTAACAACGTTATTTCCCGTTATTAGATGGATAATTTCTATTTGTTAATTTGGTTCAAAGGGATAACCGAACGTTAGTAGTTAGGGTGGTTCCAGAGCCGCAGTTTGTAGCGTTGGATCCAGTTTGACGTTAGGGCCTTGTGAGTCGTCGGCGGCGGATTTAACGCGTCGAGAGCTTTGACCAAGTGTCAATTGGCTCTCGAAGCTATTCTTCGTGAGTGTAACAGACCCATTTTATGAACTTATAGTTATTACTGTAAACATTTCGCCACTACTGTGCCAAGCTAAGCCCTTCGGAAGTCGTAGCACTGCACGTCGTCAGGACGTCGGCGCGCGTGACCCAAGCAAGGAGAACTTCAAGGGACTATCTACAAGACCCGCTCTTGGATAGTAGTTGCTCATCAATAGCTGCTGTTGAGAGCGACCACACCTTCGCGAACGGACAAGTGTGCACAATTGCGGCGAGACCCTTCAGCCAATTGACTCTGCACGCTGCGTGGAGCGGTAGTGCATAAGGTCGTAATATTCAAGTAAGATTTATAAGGGCAATTTTGAGTCACTGCCTGCAGCCAACGAGTTCGCTTGGGTCAGATCCGCTCTGACCAAGCCGCCACAAAACAGGCGCGCCACGCCCAAGCTAGCGAATAATCCTCATTGTTTGTTAAGCGGTTTCTGCAGGGACGTTTGCCTGACTTCTAGCTGCCAGTCGGGAATTGAGCTAGAATTACTGCTTTCTCTTGCCTCAGTATTGTGCCATCAGTGCCCGGGACTGCTTAAACAGGCAGTCATCAACCCCAAGACTTACGTGAGCAGGATCCGCACCTGCCACGTGAGCTGCCACCTACAGTCTCCGTGACTGAACGTGGCACATCACCTAGTCTGCAGCTACAGTAAGTCCCTGCGGTGGACGCCATCAAAGCCCCTGTGGAGGACAGCTCACTGGGTGCTGCTTGTGAAAGCAAGCTCCACAACCTCCTAAGCCCTCTAGCGCCTGTAGCAGTTCACCATTCCTCTGTGGGACTACCTCTTCATTTCGTTGAGCTTTTAGTGTGGAGCAGCGCTGGCGGACAGAACCAACCCCCGTCGTAACCCTGATAGAGCCGCCAGGCCCAGCACCAGCGGTTCCTCAAGGAGTTTACGTACACAGCGGGAGGAAGTTGAGTGGCAACGCAACCCAGAGTTTGATGACGGTGTGTCAATCCCGATTGTAACACCGTTACCGAGAAAGGCCAAGGTCCCACTAGTCCAACCAATTGCTGAAGCTTCATCCAGCACTGAAGAAGACCAGTCAGAAGTAGACGAAGTTGAGCAGCAGTCAGACGAGGAAGGGCTAGAATCAAGTGAGCAGGTTTCAGGTGAAGAAAGCCCAGAAGATAAATCAGCTGAGTCCGAAGCACCAGAGCCCAGGGAGGTTATAGCTGCGTGTGAGGATTCCGCATCCCCACGCACTCAGCCAACCGTAGGTGAGCAAGAATCTGGTGAGGAAGATCAATCAGCAAAGTCAGAGGCATCGGAGCCAAAAAGAACCGGAGCTGTGTGCACGGATTCCGCATCCCCACACATCAAGTTAGCTTCATATCAAGAGCTAGACTTCGATTACGACTACAGCCCATATCAAATGGAGTCTACAGCACAAATGCCCAAATTCACTCATGAGCACCTCCCAGCATTTAGGGCAGCTGCTCACAGAGCCATGAGCCACCTCCGTGGGCGCTTTCGATACCAACGAGGTCAGGTGCCGCTGGAGGATGCCATCGACTTGTTGGATGGGTTTCCCACACCGGAGACACCCTTCTACACGTGGCACAAGGCTTTCATGAGAGACGCCAAGGACAATGCCACCAGATGGCTCCGAGACAAGTCTGGCAAGCCAGATGCGCAGCTGGATGGGGAGTCCATGCTGGAGTACTACCTGGAGAGACTGGATAGGCATTTTGAGCCCCAGAGGCGCAATGCAAAACTCATCCAGTACTCCCGGCTCCGGCAAGACGACATGTCGCCAACAAGCTACCTCCAGGAGCTTGAGCTGCTCATCCCCTACGCCAAGGAGGAATACGGTGAGCGGGCCATTGCTAGGAAGTACGTAGACGGCTTAAATGCATATGTGCGGGAGCGGATCGAGGTCAAATACTGTGACGTGAGCACACATGAATGGTATGGCCTCCTTTCCAAGATAGCAGCAGATGCTGAGCGCATATGGATGAACCAGCAGCACGATATGGAAAAGAAGGTGGCTCCAAAATCGGCCAGAGAAACCACAACTTCACAAGTCAAACAAAGCCAGGCTGAGCCTCGCGTGCCATCCGCTGGCAATGGGTACTATTGCAACCACCATGGGGCTAACTCCTCACACGACAGCAAAGATTGCCGAGTGCTCCATGGCAGAAAGTCAGCAGCAAGCACGTCAAGGGGTAGCCAAAACTCAATGGTTGAGGCCCTCATAGCGGAGTTCGAAGCGCAAGCAAAGCGTTTACGGGCAGCGATGGCATCTGAGGAGAGACCCGCACTGCAGCAGCATCCCCAACGTGCCCCCGTGGCCGGTGCTGGACACAAGGAACGTGACGCACCGTCATGTGAGTACTGTGGGCGGTTTGGCCACACGGAAGAGCAGTGCTTCATCAAACACCCAGACAAGGCAACAGCTAACTTCAAAGCACCGACCAAGGCTCTGCAGAGTACCTTCGATCGCAATCTGGAGGAAATCCGTCTGCAGCAGCAGCCAAGGCAACAGCGTGCAGCAGCTGCAGCAGCGGCTGCCCAGCAGGAAGATGAGGAGGAAGATGTGTACCTGCCAAATCGTCGCAATGCTAACCTCAGCTCCGTGCTGTTGTCAGCTGAAGAGTACCAGGCGGGAACCAGCTGTGCTACTCAGACCCATCAGCAGGTACCAGTATCATTCCAGCCGGCCCCGATCAAGATGGACGTGTACCCATTGCCCAAGCTCATCACCAGGCCACGGGCAGCAACACACACAGCAAATCAAGCGGCGCAGGAGGTAACCGTGCAGCTAACTACCAGCTGGGCAATGCTGGAGAAAATCGCCAAGTTACACCAGCAAACGGAGAACAGCACAAAGACGGGGCACACATCGGCAGCGGGGGAAACTTCCGAAGCCCCTCCGCGCAAAGCCATGGCGGCCGAAGTCAAGCAGCAACCGGAGCAATTGGAGCAGCCAATGCAGCCGGTCAGCATGTCTACGCCAACGGGTTTACCCTATTGTGTAACTGGTGAGCACCAGGCGGGCAAACGGGGAATCCAGCAAATTCCACAGCAGGAACGGGAGCACCTGCTGCAACGGAATCCAACAGCTGCAGCATACTTCAAACTGCAGCAACTCATGTTCTACTACCCACCTGGTGCTGTGGGCATTTATGGCCTGGAAACGGGAAGGCTCAAGTTCTTGCGTGACCACTGCGCAGATGTAAACATCATCACTCGCAAAGCAGCACAGCAGCTACGGCTACCCCTAGTTGCCTCCAAAACGACGCTCAGCACGTCGTCAAACCCGGAGGTTAGCACGCAGGAGGAAGTGGACTCAAGAGGAATTCAGCTCATCCTTTTCCCTACCAACTTATAGGGGGGATAACAGCGCCTAACTTCTTAGGCGGGGCTGTCAGATGAGCTCATTATCAGCTCTGGACGATTGTTGTTAGCAATGCATAACAGCCAGCTAGAGGCCAGTTAGAGGCTGTCTGGGGCCAGTTTGGAGTTGTGACACACCCGATCCTGGAACCCAACTTGTTAACAGTGGTTATTGTTAGATACTGTTTGCAGCGGTAAGGACCTGTGAAGGAATGTGTCGTCACAAGAGGTAAAAAAAGTTGAAAGCTGTTAGGATGAAGGAATGATAAACGGAGTGCTAGCCTTTAATGGTTGTCAAAGAAAGTTGGTAGGTAGGAGTGGCCACAGGACAGTTGCTGTAAGGACCTGTGAAGGAATGTGTCGTCACAAGAGATAAAATCTGTTGAAAGCTGTTAGGATGAAGGAATGATAAACGGAGTGCTAGCCTTTAATGATTGTCAAAGAAAGTCGGTAGGTAGGAGCGGCCACAGGACAGTTGCTGTAAGGACCTGTGAAGGAATGTGTCGTCACAAGAGATAAAATCTGTTGAAAGCTGTTAGGATGAAGGAATGATAAACGGAGTGCTAGCCTTTAATGATTGTCAAAGAAAGTCGGTAGGTAGGAGCGGCCACAGGACAGTTGCTGTAAGGACCTGTGAAGGAATGTGTCGTCACAAGAGATAAAATCTGTTGAAAGCTGTTAGGATGAAGGAATGATAAACGGAGTGCTAGCCTTTAATGATTGTCAAAGAAAGTCGGTAGGTAGGAGCGGCCACAGGGGATATTTGTAAACAGACCTTGAAAACAGTTATGAAAAGTAACATGGTGACATTGCAATGACAGGCTGTTACTATCTGTAGCGAATGTTTGTGATCCCAATCTGTTGTTGACGAATTTTAAATGCTGCTGAGAAGTAGGTACATATGAACAATGTAAATTTTATCAGCTGTT
This sequence comes from Volvox reticuliferus, assembly GCA_019650235.1. Classification (NCBI taxonomy): domain Eukaryota; kingdom Viridiplantae; phylum Chlorophyta; class Chlorophyceae; order Chlamydomonadales; family Volvocaceae; genus Volvox; species Volvox reticuliferus. The sequence goes on from BNCP01000030.1 coordinate 1,253,007, forward strand.
ACAAATTGTCCTAGTCCTTGATATATGTCATGTCTGTTTAATTCTGTCTGTCATCATCCATGTCAGTGTCTATTAGCATGGAAGCATGTAGGGGCATGAATGAATCCAGGCCCAAACCATAATCTTCAGGAAGAATCCATATTCATATAATAATTTACAGCCAAATAAAGACATGCTCAAATCGTTGATCTTGGCCCTGTCTCACACCGCACCTTGTTATCACCGCCACTTCTGTCCACACATACATTTCATCCATCAGTAGTGTTATAGCCTGATAAGCATCTACCAAAACAGGCAGCTCACGATTACCAACTTGCTTGCCAGCTCATGACACCTCACAAGTCATTCAACCAAAGCAAGCATGCCCTTGTACTGGACCATTGAGTCCTTCCACAGATCATTGGTGCAGATATGGATGAAGGCCCACTCCTTGACCTTCTGTTTGTTGTACTTGGCAAGTAGGCTCTCCACTGGCAGCTCAACTACCGTGTGCTTCTTGAGCTCCTTTCCAACCTTGACGGTCCCACTGGGCAATGTTAGGGTCATCTTCTTGCTGTTGTTGATCTTGTGCATTATGAAGACCGAAACCTTTTCTGTGTCGTGCACAACGTTTTCCTGCACACATATTGAAAAAAGGTATCAAAGAGACCGGCCAAGAATTGATAACGTTTCTTGATTTATTGTTGTATCTCTGTTATATCCGCCTACAGCAAAGGCTCAATCGAAAGATGACCAGGTGCCACATCGGATACTACCCGTAGATACCCCAGGGTACTACAATTATCCCCCCTTTAGGCAGGTGCGTCCCCGCACCAGAGGGGCCAAAGTGAATCACCACCCTAAGACCAACACTGGATTCAACTCCTCACGGCCTGGTGATGGGGCCTGCCACCTCCCATTGACCAGTCTGACCACCGACTCCATCTGACAGGAGGGGGATTAGAACCCGGGCTCAATCCGCACGATGTCTAATGTGCTTGCAGTTCATACATTGCAGCTAACATATGAATCAACATAAAATATTTTGATGAACTCATAAGACTGCACTTATGATGCAAGTAATGAGCAAATGTGTGATGTTTGAAGCATGTGGGGCATGTGACAAGTGTTGTAAGCATGCAACTGGCATGCTTACAAGTGATGACAAGTGATGCTATCACCTGCATGGATGGCAAGTGATGGCAAGTGACCATCACTTGTCAAAGCAAGTGGCAAGGACTACTATTACCTTCATTACACATGATGGTGCAAGAAGGATTGCCAGGCCCTAGTAAACCAAAAAACTGCAATCCAAATCCCCCAAACGAAAGAAGTAATGTTTTTTAATGAAATCAGCTATGGGGGCAATTTTGCTCACGTACTTGGTAAATGGCCTATTTATAAGAGTGAAGCACAAGGATGCATGCAAGCTTGGCGCACATAACAAATGACATGAATTTTCAACATGCATCATGACCCATGATAAGCATGCACGACTTTTCATGTGGATGCTGATGAACAAGTGACTCACAATAAGAAACACACATGCTCACCCTTGCTCATGATGACAACTACGAATCAGTTCATATTTGCTTGGTGAGCCTGGCCTGGCTCCTGCATGCAGGCAGATGGGAGCAGCAAGCAGTTATTTTAAAATCATTAATGAGGATATCACCAGCAGATAAGGATGGACGCCTAAATTATGGTACATCTAACAGTGCAGTTGATTAGGAGCACGCAGGTTCATCACTAGTTCTCAAAATAAACTTAATAAACTTAAAATCGCCAGAAATAATAGCACTCAGCAATATTACTTCTTTCTCATCCCCCTAGTATATTATCGTGCGCATGCTGCTCATTCTCATCACCCCCAATACACGCTTTGAGATGTAGCAAGTCAAAACTCCTAATTTAAGGGATTCGATCCCCCGACCTCAGGTCAGCCGCTCCCGGCGAGAAACCATCAGTTTCCCCCATGGTGCCCGAAAGGAAAGCAGCCAATTCCCCTGACCAGACTTAATTCCCATAATATATCACCAAGTGTCGCTCACTCTCAGCAAAATTAAAGACTTACAAACTAAACACTACTATTGTAATTCATCTCCTAGATGCCTATTATCAAATGCGAGCTAAATTTAAGTGTGTGCTAAACAAAAAGAAAATGGTAGGTGTAAGGAACTAGCCACCTAGCTGCTGCTGCGTGCGTGCATGGCTTACCCAAATCAGATATCTACTCACCCAAGTTGACTGAACGCATGGTAAATGCCAAAGAATATAGCATTTTAAAGGAGGACTCCGAAGATCTGATGCCTACTACCAGTGAACGTGGCAGATCTCCCAGACAGATGGCTGTATGGCTTGCTCACTCCAACACAAAAGCAACATGTCAGCAGGAATTCTTCCGAGCAGCTTGTATGAACGAAATGATGTAGTGTGTACTGTAAAGCTACAAGGAAGAGCACCAACATCAGGACGACTTGCCCTGCATTGCGCACTTTGCTGTGTGTGAAACTCAATTATTCATGACTCACTTCTGCATTCATGAAATCTTATTCGAACTCAAAAGAATATGAGTATGGAACAACGATCAAGCTATTCTGATTCATGGCCGCCATTGTTAACAACATCTCCGTGGTTTCGGTGCTGGCAGGGCCTTACAACTCCGAAGTCGTAGGAGCCACACAGCACTAGCCGTTTTGTGTAGATTAAAAATTTTATGACAATTAAGATCTTCTTATGTCAAAAAGGAAAATAGTCAAGCAGTGCATGCAGTGGGTGTCACGTGCACCGTTTGTTTTCCTTTGCGTTCTGCCTTCTTGATTGTAAAAGCAAACAAATAAGACATTTTCTATTGTCTGAAAGGGTCTGTTTTGGTGGCTGTCTGAATTGATTGTCGAAACAATGGGACAATGGCAAGGTATTTTTAATCAGTCAGGCAATCAGAGCTTGAGAATCCTTGTCCGACGTTGCAATGTAAATGTGCTCGTTCCGTCAGGCCTAGCTATCTAGTAGTGGCATCCTAATCGTTCATCCCCACAATCGCGACTAGGGAGTCGCGATACGGCAGTCGCCATCATATTAGGTTGTGTGGGCGATGCTATCATATCTAGCATTTGATTGTGTTAAGACCATAATCAAGAATCTGTATGTCAGAGCTTCGAATCACACTGTGCGCATGTCAAGACATACGGCATGTCAAACATCATGCGTAATAAGTGCAGTAAAGCTTTTTGTTGGTTAACGGGCAGCTACTTTGGCAACGTAGCGAGTCATAAACGGTTTCGTAATTGGTAGGACGAATTGCGCGCGCATGGTACCTTTGGACGCACAACAGGCGTGCGCGCGTTTCGTTTGTTCAGAGGCCACGTCGATTGACGTAAGGCCCATCTAGAAGTTTGCCGCGAATAAAAGCGTCGAAAGCAACTGAAGAGTTCGTCAGTTGCCTCTCAAAGCTATTGAGCGGAAAAGACCTACAAAATACGAGTTAAAGATTGTAAACCCCAAATAAGCCAAGCCACCAAGTCTGCTGCCCCAACCCGAAGAAGTCGTCAATCATCGGTCGACATCAGTGTGCCCTGGGCAACGCACCAAGGCCTTATCCACCACCCGTTCGGTGGATAAGAGGACATCCTTCACTTCCTGAGGAGTCCAACACCTTCACGTTGAGGAGAGGCGAGCGGCAAAGCGTTATCCCCAGCCAACTGACGACTGCACGCTGCAACCTGCAGTAAGTGCGTTCGTTAAGTAACAATTGTAGACCAATCATTGTGCACGCGAAGTTCCCTCGCTGGAAATTTTGCTCGAGTCTTGGACAGGCTGCGAGCGCTTCGCGTCTAGACACGTAGTCGAGCTTCCGCGCCTCCAGGCAGCGAGCCGCCAGGAGAGGAGTGTCACGACGGATTAGGTGACTGAACATGACAGGTGGCATGATGGCTGGCGGCATGCGGTGCTCAGGCCATCGTAAGAGTGATACAGCATAACGAACTAATTAGGGCTTAAGGGACCTGACAATTGGCCCATTCGGAACGGCTGAATCAAGGATGTTTGGGAAATGGCCGGACCGGGCCTGGTCTTTATAGCGAATTAGTTGTACGACAGGATAATATGGCAGGTAGGACGACAGTATCAATTTGGCCGTTGTTTCCCAATTGTTTATTTCGTGTGGATCAATTTCGCATATTCTACCTGATGTAGTTTTCGGATTTCGTTATGATGCGCTTTGGACCTTTCGACTGTCGCGATGACGTGTACGGCATCAGCAGTCGAATAGGTATATTATGGCTAATAGAGCAAGTGAACTTTGTCACTTGGCTCTAGAAGCGTCTAGTACTTCTTGAGCGTAACCGACCGAACTTTGAATCAAACTTTCTTTCTCTTCTACCGATTTGTAACCGATTAGTCCTGCCAAGCCCTTTGCCGAGCCGTGTTCTGGAGCTTAGATCAGCTATTCAAGCCCTTGGTTGGTAGGATCCCTTCCTACAACCCGCGGACGAGTTACAGGCTGGACTGGACGCATCGCGGAGTCAAGTCGAGTAGCTTTCAAGGCCCTAGCCCAACCCACAGCCAAGTGACGACACTGCCGCGTAGCAGTAAGTCGGAGTAGTAGCGACCGCACGCTAACGCTAGAGCTTTGGGTCGTTAGCACCTAGCCTAGCGCGGCGATTGCTGCTTTGCTGTTCATCGCCGTCACCGTCCAACGCCTAGCGCAGCGAGCGTCTAGCTTTCGCGGCCCATCCGAGGGTCGCCTAGGCACGCTTGTGCATCCTGCGCGTAGCCAGAGTGCTGGACTTCGTGTGGTCGAGCGACAACATTTCCACGCACATCAGTGAGACGTCGCTACATAGACGACGCCGTCTAATCCTGCGAGTCCATAGAGCTGTAACCTTGTCGCGCTCAGGTTGCATTTCGCTGCCTCCTGTGCAATAGTGTCAAGCAGGCGCACCGACAGGAGCTTCACGCGACGCCCACGCGACTCAAGATCGCGGAGCCCGCGGCAAGATCACCAGGACCGTCCGACCCCACGCCGACTTTGGGGAGAGGGTCGCCGTTCGCTACGCAAGGAGGGAAGTCCTGCCCCGGGGCAGAGCAACCCTCGCGAGCGAACACCTCGCAGGTCTCCTTCACCGCGACGTGGGAAGAGCCCCAGCACTGAACCCCGTCGCCGTCACGGAGCTCAGGAACCCACTGACCGCCGCCGCCCATCACCCACCCATCGAGGCCAACAGCGACACCCCCGACGCCGACACTCGCGATCCCGATCCCGTAGTGGTGAGCGTAAGGGGGGTCAGGCCAGTCGAGGACTTGCTGCGGTTGATCGTCGGGACAGGCAGGAGGCGGTAGCTGCCGGGGAACTACCATCCCCGGTAGAAAGGCCAGCTTCGGGTGCAGGGACTGCTCAGCTCAAGGAGCTCATTAGGGGCTGCGTCCTGCACGGCCCTGAGGCGGGGCATCACAGCTCGAGTTGCTTTCTCATAGGGCAGCTACGCCGCGACCAACAGCTACTATCTTACGCCGAGGACCTGTATCCTGCAGAGCGCTACCACTGTGCCCCAGGTTGCTACATCCACGGCAGGGACGCGAGGCATGCCACGGAGGAGTGCAGGTTATTGAATTACCTGCGAAACACATTTGGTGGATCTTTGCGCCACGCTCAGGTGCAGTGCGGGGAGGGGGACGTTCGGAACTACCCCCCTTTGCATCCCGACGAACCCGTGGGTGTACAGCAGGCAGCTCCGGAACCTAGTGCCCAGCATACCCAGCGTGCATCTCCACAGGTGCAGCCAGAGGCACGGGCAAGGGAACAGGAGCAGGGGCAGGTACGCATAGGCACCGACAGCACCATTGGCACTTCGGCGCCTCTGCCCACGTCAAGTGTGTCTACCGAGTGCTAGTTAGATCCGCACCCCTGGCGGACACCTCACAACCCCGGCGCAATCCCCCGCGCGCTGCGAGGGCTTCCACAAGTTCAACTTCGAGAGCTCTTGCATCAGGTGAAGTCAAGGCTGGTGAAGCGCGGCGGACGGAGCTAGAGTGGCAACGCAACCCCGAATACGAGGAGGAGGACGAGTACGTGCCAGTTGTGACCCCGCACCCCAGGCGCAGGACCTTCCCCAAGCCACTGCAGCGGTCCCCGTCGGCCCCCGAGCTGTACGAAGGTCCGCAGCAGGGTTCGTCGTCCACCAGCGAGAGCCAAGCAAGTCAAGGAAACACTAGCGAGTCACCCGCAGAGGAGACGTCGCCCTTGCCCCTGTCGTCGGAGGACCCGGACTCCCCGATTGACAACTCGGGCGACGCAGACGACGCTCAAGAGGCCAGCAGCAGCGAGGCTTCCCAGCTGGGTGAGGACAGCGAGGACGAAGCCATGCAGAGCTCCGGGCCCCACAACATGCCCAAGTTTACCTACGACGAGTTCCCCTTCTTCCAGCAGGCCGTGTGCAAGGCCCTGGTCGGTCTGCAGAATCGTAAGGAGTACGCCAAGGGCCATTTCCCGATAACCCACACGCTTAACATCCTGCGGACTATGCCCGTGCCAGGCTCCAGCTTCGCGGCGTGGCACAAGGAACAGCTTCCGACCTTAGAACAGGATGCTGAAGCGTGGCTGGCGGCCAAGGACCCTACGGCCAGGTTCGACGGTGAAGCCCTTATGGACTTCTACGTCAACAAGCTGGAGAAGCATTTCGAGCCGGAGATGATCAGCAGCAAGGTGTCTCAGTACATCCCTCTCCGGCAGACCTCCAGCTCTCCCAAGTCCTATCTGAGGCAAGTGCGGGAGCTGGTGCCGTACATTAAGGAGCACTACCCCCTGTCGACGATAGCGCGGCGCTATGTCATGCGCCTCGAGCCTCGCGTCCGGGACCACGTCCTGGGCAAGTATGGGTCGGAGGACAACAAACTGTGGTACGAGCGCTTGGGGGAGATTGCTGACTATGCGGAGCGGTACTGGCAGAACCTGGTACAGATCAAGGCCGAAGACGAAGACTACAAGCCTGCAACCGCTCCCGCGCGGGCGCAGGAGAGGTCAGGGTCGGCTCAGCGAGACAGCACCAGGAGGGCCTCGCCGAAGGTCCAGGAAGGCAGGCACTACTGCTCCCATCACGGCCAAAACTCCACCCACGACACCAAGGATTGCAGGGTGCTGAGTGGGCGCAAGTCGGCAGCATCCACGTCCGCGCAACGTCAAGACAAGCAGGAGGAGTCACTCGACGAAAAGATCGCCAGGGCGGTCCGGGCCGTGCTGGCGACTCAGCATGAAGCTGCCCCAGCACAACCCAAGCCAGCGCAGCAGGCGGGGCCAAGGAGGCAGGAGGGCCAAACGTGTGAATACTGCGGACGCCACGGCCATGACGAGCGCCGTTGTCACATCCTTCACCCGGACCAGGCGGAACCGGGCTGGGAGCCGAGATCACTGCTGCTACGTCGCCTGTTCCAGCAGAATAAGGAGAAGCTGCAGGCGCAGCCACAGCGGCAGCAGCAGGCAAGACCCCAACGTGCGGCGGCGGTGGCAGCGGCGGTGCAAAGTGATGACGATGAGGAGGAGGTGTACGTGCCACAGCGCCGCAATGCCAACGTCTCCACGACACGGGCGGCAGAGGTAAAGAAGAAACTGCGGGTACACTGGAGCAAGGAGGTGTTGGAGCAGTCGGGTGCTGCAGAGGAGGAGGCTCACGGAGGGGTTTGTGCGACTCTGACCCATCAGGCGCCCCCCTTATCATTTGAACCAGTGGAAATCAAGTCCGACGTGTATCCACTTCCCAGGGTAGCACCACGGACACGCCCACAGCCACGCATCCAGCCAGATGACGCGCTGCACCTGCGCCTGGACATCACCGCAGGGCTGAGCCGTATGTGTCGCGTCATGAACCTGCTGCAGGAGGAGGAGGAAGGCGCCAAGCCAGAAACAGTTGCGCGGATAGCCTCGGCGGCTCCGGCGGCCAGAGGTGTCCAGCCAGCTGTGCAGCCTGCCCCGCCGCAAGTGAAGGAGGTGGATCAGGACGCAGCAGCAGGCCAGGCTCAGCATGCGGCAGCTAGTGTCGCCATCTACACACGGACGACGCCCTCGGGGGTGCCGTACTGTATTGCTGGGGCTGCAGGGGGACGCGTGCGCGGCATCGAGGACATACCTTCGAGCGTGATGGGTATGCTGCTGAAACAGGATCAGCAAGCTGCGAGCTACTTTGACCGCAAGCAGCTAATGTTCTACTACCCTGAGGCAGCCATGCAGGTAGGGGCTACAGCGGCCCCACAGCTGCGCTATTTGAGGGACCATTGCGCCGACGTGAACCTGATCACGAGGCGTGCAGCAGCCTTGCTGGGTTTACCGATCCGTAGGACGTCCACGGGCCTTAACACCTCCGCGGACCAGGACGCTGAGGTCATCGGGGAAGTGGAGACCCAAGGAATCAGGGTTATAATATTGCCGGGTACAGCGCATGAGGTACAGCTGGGCCTCACCCAGACATTGGTGGTGGAGCAGGCGGCTATGTACGATGTGCTCATTGGCAATGATCAGATGCACCCAGTTGCAGACGCCATCACCCAGTACCCGGTCGCCCAGCTACACGTGTACCCCAACCTGTTGGAGCACCCCAAGTACATTGTGTCAATCCCCATGACGACAGTCAAGCTGCCTACCAAGGGAGCTATTGTCACGCATAAGCGGGTGGCTTTCGTGGCCTGTAGCTCATCCGTCAACCCAAGTCACCGGAGGGGCTGGGGGGGGGGATGCAGCATGCCCATGCCCGTCGACCCTATGGTGGAACAGCTGAGGTGGGAATGGTCAACACAGGCTCTAAGCGTAGCAAGTTCAGTTGGCAGCATGGCAATTAGCGCAGTTAACAACTCTGTAGGAGCAGAGGTACCCAAGGTGGAGCTGCAGCCTGACTCACTGTCAGGAAGGTGGCAATCAGGAGTGGGATAAACAGTTGGCCTTGCGTTTCTTAGGGCTACCTAGCAGCTGCTGATCATCCTAGAATGCAGTGGCTCCTCGGTTTGCACAAGCAGGGTATGCCCAGAGATCATGAGGCCTACAAGCTTTCCATGCTCAGCACGGCACTCTCACTAGGCCGGATCCGTCCATACCCGGTGACCGTGCAGGAGGTTGATATGCTCTTGGAGGTATTAGAGCTGGAAAATGCAGGCACAGTGTTTTGCAGCGACTTAGAGGTGCAGCATGTGTGTTCAAGTTTCTGCCAGGAAATCCGGACCTGAAGGCGCTAGAGCCGAGAGCCTTGGAGCGGGCGCGAAAGGACGGTTTGGGCATGAATGTCATCGCAGTAGATGTTGGGGCTGAGGTTTTGGATTTAGTGTTTCCAGCCATTGTGCAGTTCGCTGGGGTTGTAGCTCTTGCGTGCGTCTCTTATAGCTACCTGTCGGCCGCGGATTATGCTAGGATGCGGTGGTTGCTGGGTTTGCGTAAGCAAGGCAGGTTGGCTATCTTGAAGATGGGGGAACGCATGTGGGTCATGGTGTTTAGCAACGCCCTGTGGAAGCATGCACTGCTGCAGGATGAGGGCAGTCTGCATGAGTTAGCCTAAGAGTTTTTCGCCTTAGCCAGCTCACGGGAGCTGACACAGCACCCAGAGCTGGGGGGGGGAGTGAGTGTTTCGCATATAGTATGTTTGCTGGGCGGTAATCGGGCGTGACAGGAGGCGGCTGAAGCACAAGTAAGATCTCACTTCGGCGGAGCTACGTTGGCGGATGTGGCGGCTTTTGGCTCGTACACGCACCAGTTGTTCCAGCTCTGGTCAAATCTGGCATCACCTGAGCAGCTAGGTGCCATGAGCAAGGCCGCAGTTCGACCACCGGGACGCCAAGTGCAGGATGTTCTCGCAGAGGAGCATACCGCACCCACACCTTCACGACAAATGAGAAGCCCCTTTTACCCATGTGATCATAACGACAACCCAGTCAGGGCCCTGTACCCTGGCTCGATTGGATGCGTCGGCACTTCTGGCTCTCTGACGCGGAGCACGCCCGTGTACAACAGTGTCACGGGGCAGTACGACGCACTCTACCCTGCGGAGTGTGAAAGGATTCTGGGATTGGAGGCAGACAGCACGCGGCTGGACAATGTGGTGATTGATGAGCGCAGGCAGCTATTCACGCACATTCACGACGTCACGTACCTTGCCAGCATACTGGCAGTGCTGCAAGTGATGGCGGGACAAGTCAAGTGCCTGGAGCAGGCTGGCAAACCACTTCAGCACGCAGCCTTTGCCTCGCATGGCGTGGCAGTAGCCCTGGCAACGCATGCAGGACGCGACCTTGAGGACCGGCCCTACCTCGCCGCTCTGGTCACGTCAAAAGCTGAAGAAGGAAGCAACCAGGACATATGGGAGGACGACGATACCCTTCACTTGCTCGTACATGGGGTGCCGCCTCCGGGAGCGAGCCCCTCCGAACAAAGGAGATGTGTGTGAAGGGCCAAGTCCTATCGCATGCAGGGAGGCATGCTCTACCGCTTGGATCAAGGTGGCAAGGGACGAGTAGTACCCAAGCCCACGGAGCGTGTGGAGGTGGTCAAGAGGACACACGAAGATACAGGGCACTTCAGAGTCAGGCGTACCCTTGGTCTACTGCTCGCCGGCTATTGGTGGCGCGGCATGGCCGAGGACGTAGCGACGGTCGTGCGGCATTGCGCGGCATGTGACAGGGTCAACACGACCTTCTCTGCACAAGCACCCTCGCTCAATTCCCTACCGGTATGTGGCCTGTTCTACCGTTGGGGCGTGGACCTATGCGGACCCTTCTGCCAGACGGCAAGAGGGCACACGTATGTCATGGTCTGCTGTCACGCCCGATTACCGCCCCGCAAACATACTATATGCGAAACACTCACTGTGGGGCCCGGAGCTCTGCATGGCTTCGTCCTCGCTGTCCTCACCCAGCTGGGAAGCCTCGCTGCTGCTGGCCTCTTGAGCGTCGTCTGCGTCGCCCGAGTTGTCAATCGGGGAGTCCGGGTCCTCCGACGACAGGGGCAAGGGCGACGTCTCCTCTGCGGGTGACTCGCTAGTGTTTCCTTGACTTGCTTGGCTCTCGCTGGTGGACGACGAACCCTGCTGCGGACCTTCGTACAGCTCGGGGGCCGACGGGGACCGCTGCAGTGGCTTGGGGAAGGTCCTGCGCCTGGGGTGCGGGGTCACAACTGGCACGTACTCGTCCTCCTCCTCGTATTCGGGGTTGCGTTGCCACTCTAGCTCCGTCCGCCGCGCTTCACCAGCCTTGACTTCACCTGATGCAAGAGCTCTCGAAGTTGAACTTGTGGAAGCCCTCGCAGCGCGCGGGGGATTGCGCCGGGGTTGTGAGGTGTCCGCCAGGGGTGCGGATCTAACTAGCACTCGGTAGACACACTTGACGTGGGCAGAGGCGCCGAAGTGCCAATGGTGCTGTCGGTGCCTATGCGTACCTGCCCCTGCTCCTGTTCCCTTGCCCGTGCCTCTGGCTGCACCTGTGGAGATGCACGCTGGGTATGCTGGGCACTAGGTTCCGGAGCTGCCTGCTGTACACCCACGGGTTCGTCGGGATGCAAAGGGGGGTAGTTCCGAACGTCCCCCTCCCCGCACTGCACCTGAGCGTGGCGCAAAGATCCACCAAATGTGTTTCGCAGGTAATTCAATAACCTGCACTCCTCCGTGGCATGCCTCGCGTCCCTGCCGTGGATGTAGCAACCTGGGGCACAGTGGTAGCGCTCTGCAGGATACAGGTCCTCGGCGTAAGATAGTAGCTGTTGGTCGCGGCGTAGCTGCCCTATGAGAAAGCAACTCGAGCTGTGATGCCCCGCCTCAGGGCCGTGCAGGACGCAGCCCCTAATGAGCTCCTTGAGCTGAGCAGTCCCTGCACCCGAAGCTGGCCTTTCTACCGGGGATGGTAGTTCCCCGGCAGCTACCGCCTCCTGCCTGTCCCGACGATCAACCGCAGCAAGTCCTCGACTGGCCTGACCCCCCTTACGCTCACCACTACGGGATCGGGATCGCGAGTGTCGGCGTCGGGGGTGTCGCTGTTGGCCTCGATGGGTGGGTGATGGGCGGCGGCGGTCAGTGGGTTCCTGAGCTCCGTGACGGCGACGGGGTTCAGTGCTGGGGCTCTTCCCACGTCGCGGTGAAGGAGACCTGCGAGGTGTTCGCTCGCGAGGGTTGCTCTGCCCCGGGGCAGGACTTCCCTCCTTGCGTAGCGAACGGCGACCCTCTCCCCAAAGTCGGCGTGGGGTCGGACGGTCCTGGTGATCTTGCCGCGGGCTCCGCGATCTTGAGTCGCGTGGGCGTCGCGTGAAGCTCCTGTCGGTGCGCCTGCTTGACACTATTGCACAGGAGGCAGCGAAATGCAACCTGAGCGCGACAAGGTTACAGCTCTATGGACTCGCAGGATTAGACGGCGTCGTCTATGTAGCGACGTCTCACTGATGTGCGTGGAAATGTTGTCGCTCGACCACACGAAGTCCAGCACTCTGGCTACGCGCAGGATGCACAAGCGTGCCTAGGCGACCCTCGGATGGGCCGCGAAAGCTAGACGCTCGCTGCGCTAGGCGTTGGACGGTGACGGCGATGAACAGCAAAGCAGCAATCGCCGCGCTAGGCTAGGTGCTAACGACCCAAAGCTCTAGCGTTAGCGTGCGGTCGCTACTACTCCGACTTACTGCTACGCGGCAGTGTCGTCACTTGGCTGTGGGTTGGGCTAGGGCCTTGAAAGGTACTCGACTTGACTCCGCGATGCGTCCAGTCCAGCCTGTAACTCGTCCGCGGGTTGTAGGAAGGGATCCTACCAACCAAGGGCTTGAATAGCTGATCTAAGCTCCAGGACACGGCTCGGCAAAGGGCTTGGCAGGACTAATCCGTTACAAATCGGTAAGGAAAGCGAAAGAAAGTTTGATTCAAAGTTCGGTCGGTTACGCTCAAGAAGTACTAAACGCTTCTAGAGCCAAGTGACAAAGTTCACTTGCTCTATTAGCCATAATATACCTATTCGACTGCTGATGCCGTACACGTCATCGCGACAGTCGAAAGGTCCAAAGCGCATCACAACGAAATCCGAAAACTACATCAGGTAGAATATGCGAAATTGATCCACACGAAATAAACAATTGGGAAACAACGGCCAAATTGATACTGTCGTTCTACCTGCCATATTATCCTGTCGTACAACTAATTCGCTATAAAGACCAGGCCCGGCCCGGCCATTTCCCAAACATTCTTGATTCAGCCGTTCCGAATGGGCCAATTGTCTGGTCCCCTAAGCCCCAATTACTTCGTTATGCTGCGTCATTCTTACTATGGCCTGAGCACCGCATGCCGCCGGCCACCATGTTACCTATCATGTTCGGTTACTTAATCCGTCGTGACACTGCGTTGAGCATTTTTCCAAGTACGTGGTCTTAATTCCACTGCCCGACAAGCATGCGGAGCAGACGGCCTTTGCCTTTCAGCAGCATGTCCTCGGGCGGTATGGTGCATGCGCAGAGGTTTGCACGGATCAAGGGAGCGAGTGGAAAGGAGAGTTTGCCCAATTACTGGTCGATGCACTAATCGATCACAGGCAGACTTCAGCGAACCACCCTCAGGCAAACGGTCTAACCGAAAGGGCCGTCCAAACGTGCAAGAATGCATTGCGCAGGATCACGGAAGCCGGAGGAGGTAACACCGAGTGGGACAAGCACCTGGTGTACGTGATGCTGGGATATAACTGCTCCGCGCAGTCATCCTCTTGCGTAGCGCCTTACCACATCTTGTATGCGGTGGAGCCCACCATCCCACCGGCAATAAGGGAGAGGTTTTCACACGAGGTGGACTTAGATGATCCCGAGGCGGCCGCGCGAGCCATCATGCAGCGCGCCGCCATTCTGCGAAGGCACATGGCCATCACAGGAGCCAACCTTCTGATCGCGCAGCACCGTGATTCGCTGAGGTATGCGCGGTTGAGGGGAGGTGCGATGTTACCCCGGATGCGCCGTTTCGAGATGGGAGACTACGTGTATTACCGCAATACTACTGGCCGAACTGCCCTGGAGCCTCAGGCGTGGCCAGAGATACTGCGGGTGGTGGAGGTACGGCCAACGGGTGTGCTACAGCTAGAGGGACGATGTGGCAATCGCATCACGGCGCACGTCACACACTGTGCCCCATGTCATTTGCCCATTGATGATCACACCATAGACCCTAGGCTGCCTAGGCCTTCTGCCAGTTTGCCTTGTGAGGTGTGCAAATTCCCTGATGGTGAGGAGTGGATGTTGCTTTGTGACAATTGCGGTGCTGGGTGGCACACTTATTGCCTCAAGCCACCGCTGACTGAGGTACCAGAGGGTGCCTGGTACTGCCCACGGTGCACGGCCCAACGGGTGCCGGGTGAGCAAGCCCAGGCTGTCGACGCCGGGCCCAAGATCGCAGCGGCGGTACCCCAGCATCTGAAGGAGCTAGTGGGTGCTGCCGTTATGCGTGAGCCGCGCGGACGTGGCAGGCGGGATGGACGCAAGTTAGGCGTGTCATCTTACCTAGGAAGGCAAGGACGCGCACACAGGTTCCAGATAGTGTATGAGGACGGAGAGATCGAGGAAGTTGGCTTGCCAGAGCTGCGTGCACGCCTGACCTTCAGCGCGCCGGACAAGAAAAACGCAAGGAGCACGGCAGTACGGCAAGGAGCCTTAGCTGAGTGGGCACTGGGAGAAGTACGAGGAGTGGAGGCAGCTCTGGGGCAGGGCATGCCGGGCTGGCATAGCCGAACCAAGGTGGTGGCGCTGCACACAGCACTAACACGCCCGGTTCTGGTCCAGTACCAGCCGAGCACGCAGGAGCTGAGGAACCTATTGAGCGTCCTCATGCTGGAAAAGATGCGCAGGGTGCATTTACCTTTCGAGTGGAGCAATGAGCTAAGGGTGATTCTGCTTGAAGCAGGGTGCAGTGTGCGACGGCTACTTAGCACGGGAATCCGTGAGTCAGTGGGGCCCGGTGCCCTGGTTAGCAGCGGAATGCCGTGCGCGGAGGCAGTTGTTTTTGGGTTGTCATCTGAATTGTTAGATTTGGTTCTACCCAGCGTGGTGGATCAGGCCGGTATAGTCACGGCAGCACTGGTCCCGATAGAGTATATCACCATGGGTGATGAGGCCCGGATGAAATGGCTCTCTGCTCGTCAGAAGGAGGGCAGAATGGTGTTGTGCCGAAGTAGCGGATGCCTTTGGGTGGTAATCTTTGCCACGGTGTTTTGGAGAGACACCTTGTTTAGAGAGAGCGGAGACACCGTTGAGGTACTCAAGGTGTAGATCAGTCCTGTCCAAACCACCAGCGCCAGACATACTAGGCACGGTGCTGGGGGGGGAGTGACGGTACGGCACTAGTTGTGTTCGATTTACGGTAATTTGGCGTGACACGCAAGTGATTTTGGTTAATAGGGAACAAGGGGCAGTGCGTGGCATTCGCACCTGTCAGGCTTGCATAATTCAAAGGTTGATGTGATAACGGATATCAACTGTAAGTTCCAGACCAGCAAGTCTGGAACTGACAGTTAAAAGTTGAATGCAGTAACATATCTTAACTGTAAGATCCAGACCAACAAGTCTGGAACCTACATACAGTTAGCAAGTCGTGGAAATGAATGCTACAACTGTAGAATCCAGACCAGGCAGTCTGGATTCGGT
Organism: Volvox reticuliferus; assembly: GCA_019650235.1. NCBI lineage: Eukaryota > Viridiplantae > Chlorophyta > Chlorophyceae > Chlamydomonadales > Volvocaceae > Volvox > Volvox reticuliferus. Next base: position 1,268,605 of record BNCP01000030.1, read on the forward strand.
AATTACAACTCAAACGTAGAACCATCAACCGATTGTGACATTCTAGATAATTAGTTATTATGTATCGGAGGAAGAGTATGGTCTGTCATAATTCGCTCAATGACAATATCTGAATGGTCATGGGCTCAATCCTTGCTATGGTCATTTCTTTAGCGGGCAGGCACAGATTGTATGTTTCTCTGGACTGCACGGCCATGTTTTGATATCGCCACACAACACGGGCAAATATTGGCAGGGTGATACAGATATTTTGTATGGGCTACCTCTATATGGAGATAATTGGGTTGAACTGCTCATGTGTTGGTCTATGGTCATGAGGATGCCTCGAGCCATAGTATGGTTTAGGGCTATACTTCACTGCAGTGTTCTTTGTGCATATGGCTTGGCTTGTCATTTACCTTTTTAATGCCTTGACTGATATTGCAGTAGCATGATTGATGGTGTATGTAACAGTTGACCTAATAACACAGCAGGTAGAACAGTTGCAGTCTGTTACAGCAGGATTTAAGTCCCCATCCAACATTCATTAACACCACAAAACAGCCTAAAAAATGCCAAAACACCATCAGACAGTCATATATAGTAATCAACAACGTGAATTCTTGTTCTACTTTGTCAACATTGTTGTTGACAGCCAGATGGACCTGCACCTGGTGTATGTACTTAATCCGTCGTGACATGTATGTAACAGAGACGTTGACCTAACAACACAGCAGATAGAGCACTTACAGGCTGTTACAGGATTCAAGTCCCAACCAATATTCATTAACACCACCAAACAGCCTAAAACACGCCATAACACCATCAGACAGTCATTTATAGCAATCAACAACGTGAATCCCTGTTCTACTTTGTCAACATTGTTGTTGACAGCCAGGTGGACCTGCACCTAGCCCAAACACCATCAGACAGCTCCCGATTTGTTAGAGACCTCTGTTACACTAACATTTTCTAACAGGCAAGCCAGTTAGGGGCTGTTATCCCCCCTATAAGTTGGTAGGGTTTGCCGGGCACCCAGCATGCCACGGCACTCAACCTGACTCAGACGTTGGTGGTGGACAACACACCCTTGTTTGACTTCCTGGTGGGAAACGAGCAGATGCACGCAGTAGCTGACTCCATCACGCAGTACCCCACAGCACAGCTGCATTTTTTGCCGAACCTGCTGGAAAACCCGGGGTATGTGGTCACCATTCCCATGTCCTCGATCAAACATCCAGCACACGCCATGGCGGCTGCATTCCTTAGGACCGCCTGTATAACCTCCAGCTCTGTGCAAGGCTCAGCGCCAATCACAAAGCTGGGGGGTGGGTGCACCGTTAAGAAAACCCCCTGCTCAGCTGTCACCTCAGCAGGCGACCTAGCAAAACAGACCTCAGGCAGCGGCCTGTGGGCACTTGATGCCCTGATCACCGCAGCGGCACCTTCAGAGGACCTCAAGCTTGAGCCAGCAAAGCCTCGACGGTGGACCAGCAAGCGGAAAAAGTTCATGCCAACCCCGCCCCCTGGTGCACGGGTTTATCAGCCCAAGTGGACATGGAAGGCACCTATGGCAATGGCGCTACTGGCACTACTGCTACTGCAGTTGGGTGTAGCCTCATACGTGGGACGGCAAGGCAGAAGACACAGATTTGCAATCACGTATGAAGATGGAGAAGTGGAGCTTATGGGTGTAACTGAGCTGCGAAACCGTCTGGCATCCGTGCCCACGGTAAAGAAAGCAGCCCAGAGCATAGCAGCTGGAGAACCGGCAATCCTAAGCTGGAAGCTGGAGAGTGTAGAAGAGCTGGAGCAAACCCTGGGTGAGGGCATGCCGGGCTGGCATCACCAAAGCAAGGTGCAAGCCCTACGCACAGCACTAAAGCAACCCAGGTTGGAGGAATGTCAACCCTCCTTAGGCGAGGTGAAGAAGCTGTGCAAGGTAATACTGGTGGAAAAAGCACGCCGTATCCTGTTGCCATTCTGGTGGGAGAACGAAATCCGGCAAGCACTGCACGACGAGGGACGTAGTGTAAGGCAGATTTTAGGAGAGCCTAAACCTGCAGCAGTCGGCCCCAAGGTACTATTGCAGGATGGAGGGCCGTGCACTGAGGCTGTAGTGTTTGGAGCATCAAGTGAGTTGCTGGATCTGCTGATGCCCAGCACCATGCAACAAATAGGTCTTTTGATGGCTGTCTGTGCCCCGATGAGGTACATCACCGAAGGGGATGAAGCTAGAATAAATTGGTTGAGAAAGAGGCAATTAGAAGGAAGGCTGGCATTGAGTCCGGCAGGCCAGAAGGTATGGATCATGTTGTTTGCCACTGTAGCACTCAAGGAGGCTTTACTGAGACCGGTGGAAGAGATGTGGGAGTTGATATAAGGACCCCTAGACCTTAAGGCATACCAGCGCAAATCGCTTACAGCACTCAGCGCTGGGGGGGGGAGTGACGCATTCGCACGTAGTATGTACGAAATTCAGTACTATGTCGTGACAGCTGTCATGACATACGTGGTGCTCGTCATACTTTGTAGCTAGCTAAGAAGTTTGGGCGAAGCAGAACGACGACCGAATGTCGTCGCGAGCAATGTTCGGACCAAGTTGAAACCGTCTAACGGATAGACAAGTTAACAACGTTATTTCCCGTTATTAGATGGATAATTTCTATTTGTTAATTTGGTTCAAAGGGATAACCGAACGTTAGTAGTTAGGGTGGTTCCAGAGCCGCAGTTTGTAGCGTTGGATCCAGTTTGACGTTAGGGCCTTGTGAGTCGTCGGCGGCGGATTTAACGCGTCGAGAGCTTTGACCAAGTGTCAATTGGCTCTCGAAGCTATTCTTCGTGAGTGTAACAGACCCATTTTATGAACTTATAGTTATTACTGTAAACATTTCGCCACTACTGTGCCAAGCTAAGCCCTTCGGAAGTCGTAGCACTGCACGTCGTCAGGACGTCGGCGCGCGTGACCCAAGCAAGGAGAACTTCAAGGGACTATCTACAAGACCCGCTCTTGGATAGTAGTTGCTCATCAATAGCTGCTGTTGAGAGCGACCACACCTTCGCGAACGGACAAGTGTGCACAATTGCGGCGAGACCCTTCAGCAGTGACGCATTCGCACGTAGTATGTACGAAATTCAGTACTATGTCGTGACACCGTTGTCATTAGATCATCTCGTACGGTTTACCTCCTCCCACGGGCAAAATGGCGTACATTTAAACCCCAACCTATTCCCTAAGTCCCGCTGAATCCTCAGGTGCGGGTTGCGCATGATTCAGGTGTTGCCGGTCACCGACACGTCCGTGTACGGCACAGGGTAAGACTCGTACCCATACTCGACGTTGTCCGTACACGCACTCCATCCTCAGTACCTGGCTCTGCGGGACCTGCTGACTGATGACGGCCACCAATTGCCCCACGACCTCCCGGCGGAGGTGAGGAGCTGATGGATAGAAAGGGCGGGAGAGAAAGCAACGGACCCACGGGTCACGGCAATCAACACTTTGACGTTGAACGCTGGAGGCCTCTGATGCCTGCCGGCGTGAAGCAGTGTTCGTACAAATCTAAATGATCGTCAAGAAACCGTTGCGGGGCCAGGCCGCCAGGGAGGGAAGCGGCTTGGAGGGACGGAAGGGCTGGGTGGGGCGGGTGCACATGCCTGTTTGCCGGTTGGGGTGGCGACAGCCTATGCCGCAGTGTGCTCTGCATGACGTACTGAGTGTAGGTGTTTCATTGGGCACATGTGGTCAGGACACGACGCCGTACTCCCGCTCTGCCTGCATCCGGACCGGTGCGACTCGCCGCAGCCTGGAGCAGCCCGCGTGGGTTTTCGCACACCACCCGATCAACGAACGGGGGGTCTGTTTTGCGAGCGCCGTTGGCAGAAGGGGCAACGGGGCTCGCTGCTGCTCCGGCTGCTGCCGCCGAAATGGCCACGTTTCGATTATCTAACACGTGTGCGTCTGTCGGGTCTGCTCCCCGCCCAGGTGGTCCTCGCGCTGCTCACGGGGAGCCGAAGCAGGCTGTCACTTCGTCGCCGTTTTGCCTTTTTCGCCTCCTCCTAAATTACCCTCCTTCCCAAAACCCTTTCCCCTCTCCGACCCATTGGTGTCCACCTGCTACTGCCACGCGCCGGCAGGTGCATAAGGCCCGTCTTGATCTGGACGGGCCCCAGGTGGACTACGAAGCGACGCTGGCGTTTAAACCTCTGTTCGTTAGGAAGGTACGACCGAATGAAACCGACACGGCCGTACTTAAGGCTGTGTTGGTCACAGGCAAACACGGATGGGGACAGGCAAACTGACGGACGCACGGGAACCCACGGACGCTGCATACCCTCGGTGTGTATCTCTGTCTGTATGTTACTGGGAGTGGAAAGTGCGCTCTATCCAAAGAGAGATAAGAGATGCAGTAACCGCTACTGCTCTTCTGTTCCCGGTTTTGCAGGCGTACGACAAGTACGGTAGGGGGACTTTGCAATCGTCCGGCTTCCAGTCCTGGTTCTCCGCCAATGCGCACTGGCTGCGGCCCTATGCGGCGTTCTGCTTTCTGAGGGACATCTTCCAGGTACGCGGCGGAGCATGCCACTGCATGCATGTGTCCGAAAGCGCCTTTGCGAATGTGCTCTGCACGGACCAATCGGTCCCTGTGCCTGCGTGTGGAATGCGTGGACGTGTGGATGTGCGCTTGCTTTCGTGTGCACATGGTGCGTATGTGGATGATGTTGGCGTGGATACGTGTGGGTATGCATGTGGTGTGTGGGGGGGGTGGGAGGGTTTGTTTCTCAATTATCACTCCTACCATCACTCTCATGATCCCACCCCACCCCTCATACGGCCAGACTTCGGAGCACTGGCGTTGGGGCTGTATGTCGTCCGACACGGAGGAGGTGGTTGAGCGAATCACACGTCCAGGGGGGGAGTTCTACAACCGCATCCAGCTGACGTACTACGTGCAGCACCACCTACACCGCTAGCTGCTCAAGGTGATGACGGCAGGGGCGGGGTTGGGAGCAACGGACCCCGTCGAAGAATCCCCCGGGCCCTCCAGGAGGGGCCCGATTAGGTGCTCCTTCAGCACAGCGCCACTCGTCTTCATCCGGCATGCGAGCCTCTTCTTCCAATGTTCCCCGACCCCCTGTGGAGGCAACGCACTGCCCGTAGGCGCGAACAGTCGGTTCCATTGCGTCAATCATGTTCGAACTCAAAGGGACGCATATGTGTGACCTTCGTACATTGAGAGGCAAAGCCGCTTGGGCCCTCCAGACGACCTTGGGGAGGATCTCTGACGGCCGCCTCAATGATCGGTCAGGTTTGGTTTGTTGTATGTGGCATGTACGGCAGCTTGTTCCCTACATATCTGGTATAACCCTGATGGCCCAATTCATGGAGGTTACGAAGGATGATGCGGGTTAGGTTGATGTAGAAACACCGTTGCTTGCTCATGCTGATGATGTGTGGGAGATAATGACCGTGACGCTTCTGAATGTCTATTTCTATCTTATTAGCTCTCCTGCGTGCTTGTGCGGCATGGAAGTGGGAGCGGCATAGGGAAAAGCAAATAGCAAGAGGAGGAATGCGTGGCGAACGAATAATGTGATTGGGACTGCTCTGCATGCGTCGTCTTGCAGGTCTCGGTGCCACATGTGTAGGTGCGTTTCTCGACATAGGTAGATGCCCCAACGAACCTGTTGTGGATCCTAACCTGGATGTACGTTCGGCCAGATCATCAGGACTGGTATGCACTCGGTCCAGATGACTGCGAACGGTATGTGCTGGATATGTACCTGTAACAATATGTTATTACCGATGGCAACTAATAACGTTACAAGGCATGCCTTGCGTAACATAACAACTCCGGACTTGATATCCGCAAGCGCTTGTACCAGCAGGGCACCGTGACTCATACGTACGTCCTCGCTCCGGCCCTTCGGGTTCATAAGTCTGTAAACAGGAAGGCGCGGCGATTCCGCGAAGATAGCTACTTTCCTACGTCTACATATGAATAAAATGTACGCGGATATCTCGTGCATTATTAAGCCATTCCGCCACGTAACACGACGTAGAGCGCAGAACACGGACCAAGACTTCCAATCGGCCCATGAAAAGCCCTAAATGCCTCCTGGAAACACCTCCTGAAGCTTCATGCAAAGCCGTACTCAGCGCTCACTAGGTGCGGGCCGTCGACTGCACGGTTCGTCGTCGCAGGTTGGCCTTGTTGAGTTCTTCAATCAGCTTGGAATCATTGTTGTTGCTGGCTGGACCTTCACTTTGGGAAGAGCCGTCGTCAGGCGCAGGAAACAGTGTTGCCCAGAAGCGCTGAAGCATATACAGAAGGTCCCAGTCGTGTTCTGTTAGCAGCACCAAAGCAACAATAAGACAACACGCTTAAAGATTTAAGGCTCAAACTATCTTAAGAGGAAAAGTTATGGCCCATGTATACCCATATCAGTTGACAACTTACTGAGGATACACTTTAAGAATGCTGCAACGAAATCATCGTCAAAGATGCTCATAATAAATTTGTGGTCACCCGGCGGGCGTTGCAGAAACAAAGTTCTGGCACGGTTCCGCTGCTCAATCGTCAGGTCTGGAATTTCCGACAGGATTCGTTCGAGCCGCGGCAACCACTCCCTAGAAGTCATTGGAAGATTGAAGCAAAGTAGGAGAATGAAGGTAAGCAAGTCGAAGAGGAATAAGAAGAAATCTGCGTTCTTATCGAACTGCGAAGGCCAAAATTACAGTCGTCCGTAGTGTTTCATCGACATACTGTATCGCAGAATTTACCTGCTGCTTTGTTTACCTATCCAACATCTTTCCCGCTCAACGGTGCGGCCCCTTAAGCATCCCGGCTCGTCGGGCCGTACTGACTCTAACAAGTCTGTCATCATCCCGCTACTAATTCCAGTCACAGCCGGCTCGGCTCATGCAAGCACCCCCATTCCATGGCCACCTGTTGAGATTAGGGAGCACCGCCTGTGAGATTCACGTCCCCGCTCGATCCCCCAACCACTCGCCCACCTTCATCAGAATGTGCGAGCTGAGGCCGCGGCCCGCCTAGAATCCTCCCACACTGAGTGCGGCGGGATCTGGAGGAGGTGGTGACAGCGGCGGCGATGGCGGAGCTGGCAGCTACCGGCGACCATTACGAGGCGGCGCTGGTGGAGCAGCAGGAGAGGCCGATGGAGGGGAACAAAGAGGTGCTCGCGGTATGCGTTTGACGGCATTTAATATGACGGCAAGTTGCAAGAAGGAAATGCGTCCTGTTCGATCTCGGTTGGTGGTTAACTGTGAGGCCTGCAAAGATGACTAGAGGTGAAGGAGAATGCACCACAAGCTATCATGGCGCGGTTAGGGAGTAAGGGGCTGTGTCGCGTGACTTGGGCTTCGGGCTCCGAAACCCACATCCGAGCCCTAGTCCTCGCCCGTCCCGCAACCTCCGAGGCCGCGGCCCACATGCGGCGGGAGAGCGAAAGGCTGATGGCGCAACGCCTGGTGGTGAGGAGTTGGGGGTGGAAAGGGAGAGCGCGTGTCTGGGGGAGCACCAGGCGCGGGCGAAGAAGCGCGGAGGGCGAGGGCAGCATATGAAGAGATGTCGATACGGCAACAGGTACGAGTTATAAACAACGGTCCCTGTCCCCCCTGCCTGGATCAGCTTAGCTCAGATCAGTCGGCATGGGTCGTGGGGGCCGGTATGAGTCGTTGGGGGTCAGTGGGGGTCGGTAGGGGGTCGTTGGGCGTCAGTGGGGGGCGGTACGGGTCGTTGGGCGTCAGTGGGGGCCTCTGCTTCTACCTCGCTTGTATATAATTTACATAATTCATCTTGTTATGTTTTTATAATTTATTATATGGAGGCGGAGCAGGCGGCTGCCATGGGGGAGTAGATGGCGGCGCTGAGCAGTAACAAGTTGGTCCTCAGGCAGGGAGGAGCTACAAGTCCGTCAGGAGATGTGGGTCTGGGCTTTGGGGTGTGTGAAAGGGGGGGAAGGAAGTGGGGAAGGAGGGGAAAGATGGCGTGTCCTTCAAGGCTATGAGAAGCTGTGTCAGTTAAGGCAAACAAGCAATGTACGACGTGTAGTACAACGCTGAGGTTTTGAACCTCATTTCCACGTCCAGCTGTCGTAAATCCCATTTTCTGAACGTCCGAACCCGTGTTTGCTTGTCTGTTATGTTGCTAGTAATGAGCGAACTAGTGTGACGCCTCTTTCCTGTCCATCTGTCTGTCTGTCTGTCTATCCGTCTGTCTGTCTGTAGGTATGCCACCCTGATGGCAGACCAGCGCAATCTTGCGGCGGTGGCATCAGTGGCGCAACAGCGGGTTTCGGAGCTGGGACGACTGAGAATGAAGAGCTGCGGAAACTCGGGGGGGTAGGCTTGGTGGTTGATTATAATGAAAAAAAGGGTTCGTTATTCTGTCGTTATTGTGGTTTTTATGGTTGCATTCTTGTTCGGTATTCTGGCTGGTAGAAATTCTCAGACTGCAGGCAACCTCTCCCTCCTCCGCTCACCTGGGCACTCTTTTCTCCTCCTCACTGCTAGATGTAGGGCCCGGCGCGAGGCCACGTTTGTTTCGGCGCTGGCCACAACCCAGGCTGCCAGGGAACTCTCAACAACCGCGAACTGCTCCGAAACCCTACGCATTTACAGTAGCCGTCGTGTCGTACTATGACGTTAGGAGCCCCCGCGGAGGCTGAGACTGGCAGGCACGCCAGTCGGGGCTCCCCCACCTGCGAACCCATAATAGCAGTAAAAGAACAAACAGCAAAGAATGCGTAAAAATGAACTAAGGATGGAGACTAGTGCTCGCTCTATCTGGGACAAATCACGCACAGACACAAATAATGGCGCCGTAAATGGCGCCCACTGCATAACGCAACCCAGAGCAGTCTCATCTCACCTCAGTCCACCTCAGAATCTGGGGCAGACATGTCTGGCGTCGGTCGAAATGCTCCCACCTTACCCCCACCCCGCTCAACAAGCACCTTCCGCTCGTACCTGACCTCAAAAGCCACTAGCCGCCCCTCGAGCAGGAGACTCCACTTACAGCGCCTATTGCTGCTGCAAGGACTCCCTCCCACTCGCCCTCACATCAGCCATTAGCGAACGGCAAGGTATAAGTTACAGGTTTTGGCAGATAAGGGGTACCCACGTGACCCATGGGTCCGTTGTTATACGCAGCCCCGCCCTCACACCAACACCGGTGCGTACCTCATGTACGGGCCCATCCGATGTCTGGATGGCGTACTTGTAGGTGAAGGGAACACAGCTGTACGGAACACGAATTTCTGCCTCCCAAAACGGAGTGTGGGTTTCTGATACAGGAGGGCCCAGGAGGGCGATTACTATCAAAGCAAGCAGAGGGCAAGGGCAGCAGTCAGCGGCGAAAACAGGAAAAGCAGAAGCGACGGCGATATTTCTCAAAGTCCTGTCGCAATGTACAGAATCAGCACATACTCCGCCCTTAAAAGTCGACTTCATGTTAGCTTCAATAAATGTAATAAGAAAATAAAGATGTAGAACGCTTCCCGCTTTGGGCCCTTCCTGCGGCTCATGAATTTGCTTTCCCCGCCGCGGCGACGCAGCTCCACAAGTGTAAGCCCGTCCTCCCGCCCCAGCGCCCACACCCCGCGTCCCGCTCGTCCCCCGCCCCTGTAGTGGCCCACACACACCGGTTACCCTCATCTTATGATCCGGCTGCCCAGCTGCGGAATGCCGCCGGTCACCAGCATCGACTCCGCCGCAATCTGTTGGATATTCGCCACCATCAGCCGCCCCACGACAGAAGCAGCGGGCGGCAGACCGCCGCTGCACACGAGCGGCTTGTGCGCGCACAGAATCTGCGCGTCTCCAGGTACGAGGAGGGATTTCACGTGAGGCCGTGCATCGGTTGCCTCTGCATGATATGAGAGGCAGTGATATCACCCCCGAGTACGATTTTGTGCGAAAGATGGGGACGAAGGAGATGACGTCAGGCAGCTTGGGCGCAGCAAATGCCTCCAATATCGGTATCTTAAACGTTGAGAGACACCGATATACGGCATCATGATACCGCGTGCGATATATGGCATGGCTTCCTTAGCCACGACCTCTCCTTGAGGTCTGAACGGGTTGTATCTATTGCTGCTGTAAATGCTGCTGTACTGCTGTACCATTGTTGTTGTAGCTGTGGCTGTAGCTGTGGCTGTAGCTGTGGCTGTGCGTGGCTGGGACGCGGCGCAACGGGAAGGGGCGCGACCAGCTAGATGATCCATTTGAGAAAGCAAGGCAGTCTGTGCCGACCGAGGTCCTCCCTGCCGCCTTCTGCCTCGCCTTCCTTTCTAAATGTTCAGCCTCAGGACTGCAATGCGTCCTGCCTGCCGCCCAGCTCCCTGCCGTTGCCGCCTCCAACTCCCAACTTTGTTTAAAGCCCCCACCTGCAGCTGCGCCGCCAGATCCGCCACCCCCGTCGCCGCCTGGTGTCCAAGGGCCGTCAAATATAATAATAATAATTTATATAATAAGAATAAGAATAAGAAAACAATGGCGACAATAATCGCTACCTTCATTCCATCGCACTCAAGTGTGGGTTTTATTAATATATATGTATGGGCTGGAGGCAAGCTAGCAGGGATGGCTTAAGTTTTCAATGCCTCTTAAGGAGGTTTGCTTGCCGCACGTAAAACTCATCCGCACACGCATCCGCGCGTCTACCACCAGCGCCCCTGAGCTCGCTCCGATACCGCCTCCGCCAAGCTTTGTCGCCCCATCCAATGAATGGGAGCTCCGCCTCATGGAGACGAAGAGCCGAACGCATCACAGCTGGCTGCCGCCGAAGCAGCTGCACGGCAGCATTGGCCACGGCGGACTGTCATGTGAAGGTCACACATTTGGGACTCGGCCGCGGCATTGGTTTCGGTGGCGAGGGCGGCGGCTTGCTCCGTTGCTGCTGCCGCCACCGCCGTCGAGTGCCGCTCCCTCCAATCGTGCCACACACACAACCAGATAGAGGGCAACTGACCCAAATCACTCCACCACTCAAGTACACATGGATATAATATATATATATATATATATATATATATATATATATTTAACTCAGGGTGTAGGGATGAGGCCAATTTGACTGGAAAAGCCGTATTGTCGTACTACTGGTGACATGACAGTGGCGATCCATGCATTCAATAACTGAGGGCATGCACGACAGCACGGCAGCAGCGGGAGCCGAAACGACCCAGCTACATCGGAGTCGTACATTCAATCACCTCTCCACTGCTCAGCCGCGTGCCGCTCCTCCTTGTGCTCGTCGCTGCGACCTCCCAGCGGTGCTTTACTGAGCGAGCCGCCTCAAGCTGGCGGCACAGTGCCGCTGCCACCTCCTCGGCGTTTTGCCACGCCACTTTTGCCGCCGCTGCTATATATGCCGATGACGCCTGGTGATATG